>HG995385.1:27705894-28387427 GCA_905333075.3 Atethmia centrago | reverse complement strand
TTATTATTTATTAAGACCGCGACCTGGTATCTGACTCCACAAGGAAAACTTTGTCTGATGTTCAACGATTGCGTCAAAAATTTAAGAATTTACATATTAATATTCAAACGATAGAAGATATATGCCAGTAGGGATCTACAAATGAGGTTGAATGTGTGGTGTTAGAACGAAGGATAAATACTAAAACAATATTGTAGAATTAATAATTCGAACTTACATTTGAATAAAAATTCATAATAATTTAAAAAAACAAACTAAAAGATTGACATGCTCACAGTTTCATACTTTGTGTGAAAAAGTTCGACTTCCATCTTCTTTAGTAATTTATTTCCCTTACTTTAGTTACTTACCTCTCTTGTATTTTTTACACGAACTTCAATTTATTTTTTCTTAGTCTGTTCTTTACAATTTTGCCATAATATTGAACCGCATAAAAGAATCATAATTTATTGAGTACCAACCGGAAAAAATGAACATTTTACAAATTTTGCGAAAAATATGGGCTTCTATATAATCTCGCCTGAACAAGCTTTGCCCTCATAAATATTGAGACTTTTATTATTTATTATACAATACTAACTTCTGCCCGCGACTTAGTCCACATGTTTTGACATTAGCAACATTATTCTTGTGGCACTCGGCAATATCGTAGCTTTCGATCAGTTAATTTTTTTGTAATCGTGATTGGATTACTTCCTGATGTTCACGATCATCATCATAACATCGTAATCAGCCTATAATGTTCCCACTGCTGGGACACAGGCCTCTTCTCGGTGAGAGGGAGTGGGCCCACGTATATTTATTATGTATTTATTTAATTTTTAATAATTTTTAATATCTATTTGTCATACTTTTATATTAAAAAATATTCTTTGATCTCAGTTCCATTATAATATCGAACGTGAACGAGTATTCTCATTGATTGTTAGACTAATTTCAAAATTTTACTTTTTCTTTGGCATCCGATACTTTCAAATTGGAACACATAGGTAATTCTGATTGCTGGCCAAAATAATTATAAAACTTTTAGTTATAGAACTAAAAAGGTAGATACTAATTTTTTAGTGAGACCATATCATGTTTATTCATTTACACGGCATAGGAACTCACCAGGGTCTTGTGGCTGAGTAATAATAGCCGCACGGGTCACTTGATTAGATTAAGCTATGCTTGCCACAGTTGGCCCGTGGATGGGTGACCATCTTTACATACCAAGTCCCCTCCGTGCCTCGGAAAGCACGTTAAGCCATTGCTCCGGGCTGTTATTTGTAGACCTTTGACTGTCGTTATGAGTCGTCAGAAGCCCGAAAGTCTGCCAACCAGTTTTACCAAGGGGTATCGTGTTACCCAGTAACTGGGTTGTGGAAGTCAGATATGCAGTCGCTCTATGTAAAATACTGGTATTCAGCTGGTTGGACTGGAAGCCGACCCCAACATAGCTGGAAAAAGGTTAGGCAGATGATGTTGATGATGATGATGATGAGAATCTCACCATAACTCCAAAACTAGTCGGTTAAACCCTTAAAAATACTCAAATAAAATCGTTACAAATAATAAATAGATACAGCAATGTTTAACGGAATCCCCCTTTTTTTTGGGTGGGAAATCATCAAAGTCAAAGTCAAATTATTTATTTCAAATAGGCACATAAAATGCACTTTTGAACGTCAAAATTAACAAATAACTTCTCCCGCTCTGGGCGGAGCGGGAGGGTGTGTCAGACTCTTACTGACTAAAACCCACCCGTATTCCTTCCTGTTGCCTGTGTTGCGGGGGCCTCGGTGACCCATTAGTACCTTCCCGCGACCCCGGCAGGAACGGAATCCCCTTAACATATTGACATTGATCACAGCTGTGCCATCTTGTATATTCAGTGCTATCGTAAACACAAGGGACTGCTTACTTTGCGCTTGCTCCCTTCACAATATCTATGTTAATTCACTTCCTGGTATGAATTTTTATTACCTCAGGTGTCTTTGTAATTTGTAAGTAGGTTTTTTTTTTTCATTTATTTTTGTTGCTTACCAAAAACCAAGTCATACGCAGACGCTAAGGTAAGCTCGATAGATCGTGTCGTGTAGCTAAGTTCACTTCTTGTGTTTTGTTTCTTACTTCCCAGTAGCAAGAAGAGAGAACGGCTCAGAACAGTGAATCTCACGAAATAATCCGACTAAATAGAAAGGTTAGCGGTTGGTGGACTACTTATGGTATTTAGTGGTTGTTTAATTTGTATTCCTTATAACATGTCACTGTCGTCGATCAATTTGTAATTTTGTTTACGTTTTGTGGTCCGCAGCGTTTTTTACTTAAATTTAAAGTGAAATAAGTTTACTAAATCATAATATATAATACAATGAGGGGTCAAAATTTACTAAGTGTATAGAGAAATGAAAAATGATTGTTTTAGTTCTAATGAAACTCTTTGTGTTGACTTCAATGTCGTAAAATTATTCAATAATAGGTAAGCACAAATCTTCAAATACTTCTTTAGAGAGTCTGTAAAGTTGGCCACTAACATATTTCATACTAAATAAGCTTTTCCAGACATTATTTTGACTTTAATACACTCAGAAACGTATATAACTTTAATGTAAACATATGTTTCACACCTCAAAATGCTAGTGAACTACGTAACTACTATCGCAAGCGTCTTTTCGATAGCGTCTGTCAAATTAGTGACTCATGTTGCCGTTTTGTAGTGGCAGCTAAAAAACGTTAGTGACTACCGAATAGATTACGTTAGGTGTGATTCGAAATCTATAGTGCTCAAGGTAGGAATTCTTTCTGTGACCGCTAGGGGCGCTGTACAATATTTCATACATATCAGTTACGGAGACGGTAGCGAGTTTTGGCTGTGTAAACTCATGGTAGAGCTACTGACCTTCATAACCCAGTAACTGGGTAGCACGATACCCCTTGGTTGTCAGACTTTCGGTTTTTTGCGTACCGTGATGACTTGCTAAGATCTACGTATTGCTGTATATATATACAGGGTCAAATTCAATTAGCTAGCCAAACTCCGCAGACCTGATGGGTATCGATATCTTAACACGATAAAATAATAAAAAAACTGGTTAACTTCCAGTGACATCACTACCAAAGGACGTGGTCCCCAAAAAAAAAGGATTGGTTCCTTTTTTTTTATTTTTTTCGTGTTTAGATCTCGATATCTATCACGTCTGTGGAATGAAATGAAAGGAAATACCAATATCAAACTAACCATTCTAAATCTATCAATAGGGTCTTACACCCATTTTTGAAAAGTGTCTTAATTAAATTCTATAGTGCTAATATGCACAAAAAAAAAATCTAAAAAAAAATATTCAATCGATAAGTGCCACAAAAATGCATTTAAATTTTACATTTTCAAATTTCTCGCGTAGTTTGACGAAAACGCTAGACGCAGTGGATGCCATGTCGCTCTGTGCTCATGACGACACTTGGCTATGTAAACAAATGCGCTGATCTATTATCTAACTATCAGTTGACACGTTTTAGTTTACATAGCCGTATGACGTAATAACATGGCGGCTACGATTTCATGGTGTTTTTTAACAGATTAGGTAAACTGAACACGTTGAATTGAATTTTAAAATTTATTTTGTTATTTTATGAACTAACATTAACCGACTCCTTTTTGCCTAAACTATCTCAATAATATATTTATAGATTTTTTCTCGTATATAGTAAAATACCCTATTACAATACAATTGATTTCAGACTTGTTGTAATGGCAAACATGTTATTTGGTTTAAATAGGTTTTTATTTTTATTATTTTACATAGATTCATGTGTACCTTGTGAATGTGAGAACGTTGTAGGCTTAATAGACTAGATATTTTGTAGACCTTTTTCTTTTTTTTTTTTTTTTGTTAAATACCTGGTACTACTCGACAGGTCTACACTGTCCTCCCATACCTATTAACACTGTAATTTTAAAACATTGTAAAAGCCAATTATTTTTAAAAGAGTAACCGTGGAGTTTCTTGCCGGCTCTTCTCCATAGGAAACGACCAATTGGAACCGTGCACCTAGCTTCTGACGTTTCATAAGTGCCCATGTAGAGGTTTATGTGAAATAAAAATATTTTGATTTTGATTGATTTTGATTTTGAATTCAAGACCAAGTCAACGATGCAACTCAACGATTCACGTTGTAAAAAACGTATCACCGGGAATGAAAACCGGCGTTGGCGATAGATCGTAAAGTTACCGAAGAATTTCCTTTCAGGCAGTGATATATTGAATGTTCCGGCCCGGATCGGAACCGGATGGGGTGCTCTTTCCGAATTGTACGGTTTCGCTTTATATTTTTCTTTTAAATTACTGTATTTGTTTAGGCTTTTGGTAGCTTTTTGTGGTTGTTAATGGGAAGCATGAAAAGGGCGGATGTTCTGTCATATTGAAAAGTTTCGAAGGGCCGGAAGTGCTGCCTTTTACAAGCTTGTGCTTTCTAGGGTTCCGAAGTCAACAAAGAACCCATATAGATTCACCTTGTACGTCTGTCTGTCTGTCCGCTGCTGAAGAAAGCTGTAATTTGGTATGAATACCTATACATATTAATCTCGCCGACAAAGAGGTAAATTAAAAAAATGTAGTATACCTACCTTACATGTAAAGTGGGGATAATATTTTTTTTTCCTCGTCTATTCCATGGTGTGGGATATCGCTGGATAGATCATTCAAAAACATTGCGGGTCTGTGAAAACCATTTTTCGATTCCGGGATCTGTTTGCGTAATATTAAGCTTTAAAGTGAACATTTTTGCTAGAGTCAAGTGTCCCCAGGTGTGAGAAAAAATTAGTGGCAGCAGTATATAAACGAAGTTAAAAGGAAAACTATTACAGCTAAGTAGTCTTTACAAGTTAGCGAGTAATAGTCGACCAACTTACATTTGCAGTTGGGATGCACGGGAGAACATGCTTTTCAACGACAATGGTGCCGATTCCCTTGTTCACAAAATAACTAAATTTAAGTTCAGTGCATCTTTTTCTTTTTATTTCATTAAGAAAAGGAAAGAAGATAAATTTTAGTTTAGTCCTGTCAAATTAATTGGCGCTTGACTAAATTGACGTAATTTTAGTAGGCAAGTTCTTAATCACGTCTAATCTTGTATGGAGTAGTGACAGGCGCTGATTAACAGAACTAAACTACAATTTATCTTCTGTGCTCTTTTTAATGTAATACAAAGAAAAAGATGCACTGAACTTAAATTCAGTTTAGTTTGTGAACAAGGGAATTGGTACCATTATTAACTTTGTTCTTGGGATAACTTAATCCCAACCACGGAACCCTTCATTGTCCGACACGCACTTGGTTGGCTTTAAATGGCTACTTGAATTTTATTGTCGAATATCAAAATATACATATGTTAACAAACTTTCTAATAATTATCTTACTATTTAACATGAATAAAGTAAAATGGCGACAGAATACATGGCTATGTGTTCAGTCAGTATATAGAAGATTTGGTTTCTTTATTTGTAGGCTTACAAGAAAGAAACTATATCTTGCACCAATAGTATGTACATTAAAATATAAAAATTAAATACACACACTAATACAAAATAGCCAAAAGCCTAGTATTCGAGAAAAATAAAATAAAATTTGAAATAATATAGTTACTTTTTTCGTGATATTATAAGATCTGTACAAAAGTGTTCAATAATTATACCGAAATATTTTATCTGTCAATACGACACTACATTTTGTAGGACACTCTTTTATTATTACTGGCTCCCTAAGGCATCCAACCTGTCGGAAGTCGTCGCGTCGTGAGCCAGCACCGGATATTAATGTTACGGCGGATCGGTGGGTAGAAGTACCTACATATTTCTACAGAGGAAGGCAGGCTTGTTACGGCGATGGTAAAGTAAAATTGGGAAGGTAATTGTTACTGATAAGGTAAACATTAAAGCATCTACTGGACTGACATCAATTCTGGCGAAGGGTGGGCATTTTGCGGACTACTTTATGTTTATTTTTGAATAATTGAGGGGCCATCCAGAGGTGAGCGAATCTGTTCCACTCTCTAGACACTTAATGTTAATTAAATTTATTGAATGAATGATTGATGAATTTCAATAGAATATGTACACAAGATGCTTATTCTCTGCTAGTTATAAAATGCCCAGCAATAAAATCAAGTGAGCAACGTATCCGTCACGTCGGCCACGTCGATTAGCGACTAAGTGATTGGCTACCACGCTATTGTTCGATGGGTCAAGACCGGCAAGAATTAATCATTTGTAGGGCATATAGTTAGTTGTGTCGGGTCGGGGTTGCAGAGCCAGAGAGGTTTGTGTTTGTAAACGCACACAGGATACAGGAGAAACTCTAAACCAGCCTGTTTATAAATAAACGTACCTACTTATGTAAATCAAACAACCTGTACACCTTTCAGTGCACTGTAGCGCTTTTGACAGGGTAAGATTGTGAGAATCGTTTGTTTTATAATACATGACATCACGTGTGTCCCCGAAGGGATGGCCAGAGGTGTACCTGTAGTACACCCACATTTCGCCAGTTATGTTTAAGTCCCATGTAATAGGGGGCGAGCATATTGCCATCAACCGGGCACAAATCCAGACTCCGGGCTGCTACTGAGAAATTCTAAATAGAAAAACCCAATAACACTTTGCCCGATCCGGGGATCGAACCCAGGACCTCATGCTCAGCAGTAGCGCTTGCAACCGCTAAGCCAACGCAACGAGGCAGTTTTTTTTATAATATATTGGTATTATTTCCGTTAGATTATAAGTTGTCGAAAAATTGTGAACTGGGTGAAATGGGTAAGGTTAGAAGTTTGACTAACCGCGCGCGAGCCGAGCGAGCGCAACTTCCAAGTTGCTCGCAGCTGGGCAGGTTATTTAGTATTTAGCGCAAGGTGCGTTACGTCGCAAGCAAGTTTGATACCAGTTCACAATTTGTCGGTTACTCATAGATAGTTTATAAACTATCGAAAAATAATGCTAAACTAACTAATAAACGGTTTGATGCATTTTCCCTTTTTTTAGTCTAAGCTCTCTCATGCTGACCCATCTAATAGGAGAAACCTCGACCCCTGTCATTCAGGATGTCCTAGTTCAGGGGTCGAGACCTCATTGATGTAACGTGTACCGAAGTTTGGAAATAAAGTAGTATTACTAGTACAACTTTTGGACAGTATATAATAACGGAAATAATACCGAAAGATTATAATATAATATACGAAGTTCATAATTATACGGTGATAAATATAAAGCAAGAAGTTTACAACCTTTTATAATAGCACAATATTACAAGATGCAAGCTGCATTTATCTCATAACAATCCTTTATTCACTTCTGAAACAATTCAGAAATGACAAAGCGAGCCAGCCCAGCTGCAAAGTGAGGCAAGTATTTAAATATACAATCTAAGTACCACTTACAATGATTTGTGAACGAGTCAAAGTTGTGTTTAATGAAATTCAGTTTTCCGACTTGGCCCAAGTTTCCCAACGAAACTTAAGCGACTGGTGTAAGAAGAACTTGTGTTTCGTAATAATACCTGGTTTCTGTTGATCTAGTTACACGAACATCGTGGTAGGTAAATTCTGTTTTGTTTTAACGAATAAAATGTAGTAGAGCAATATTATCGTCTGATTTTGGATTTGAAAGGCCTTGCATGGGACCGACGGAGTAACACACTGTAATGGATGTTACGAAATGTAATGTAATGGGTTTAATTTTGACAGTTCAACAACATTCATTAAAATGTCTTACAACATTATACATATAGGTAGGTAATTATGATATTCCCATTTGGTATTATTATCTTTACCTGTTAGAGATCTACATATCTCTGAGTTTATCATCTGCACATGATTTTTACATCATCCAACACTTATTTTTTCTTTTGGTACCTACTTTAATTTTATGCATCATAATTAAGCGCAAATAAACTCATATCCTTTCTTTTTGTTTAACAAGCCGCTACGTTATTAATACATTTATGTAATAATAGAGCACAAATATTAATCCCAGATCAAAGGCATCTCGGGACCTCAATCAGCAGAATAAACAACGAATATCAACGCGTTATATTTGTACCGATATCTATACTACCACCACAAAGAAACAGGTACAGAAGGTCACCTCCTTGCAACGAGCGAAAACGCACGCACACGTAGACACGCTTCACGTACAGCGAGTGCAAGCGCACTCGCTACCGGCATTTCTTGAAATCGCCGTACGGACGCGTCTGTGTGCGTGCGCGTTTACACTCGTTGTACAGAGCCGACCTTCTAGACCTACATATTGTGTGCCAATAATACCGCTCAGAGGAACACGGATATCGATACCAACTACAGTTGTCAAGATATTGTGAATAATGGGACATTAATTACGTAAATTACGTCCCGATACGATCGACCTGTTCTGATTGTGGTTTGAATATTGTTTTACTTGGTTTATGGCTGTGGGGTTCGGTGATGAGATGATGAATTGTAATTCTAACCATAAACTTTGGTCTAACCCAATTATTAACCATAAAAACTGTGACACCACTGAAGGAGCTTTGAGAGATTTGACACACACGCAGAGTTACACAGATATACGAGTACAATGTAGTTGTTTTGTGTCTGGGTGTTTCAGAGTTTTTCTGTTAACGTATCCACATCAAAAGAGTCACCCTAGTTTTCGTAGTAACATTAGTACCTAAGCATAACATCAACCGGGCTCAAATTCAGACTCAGGGCTGCTTCTGAGTTATGTTCCACGCACACCTCAAAGAAATATCAGCACAATTGAAAGGGTACGCTAGGGCCGGTGCCTGCTGGGGTCGCGGGAAAGTCCGAAAGGGATACCGTGGCCTCTGGCAACGTACAGGCAACGGAAGGAACACGGGTGGGTTTTAGTCAGTAATAGTCTGACACGTTCTCCCGCTCCGCCCAGACCGGGAGAAGTTATTTGACAATTTCCTAGCCGAAGAAAAAGGGCAGCTTCTGAAAAAATTTTGATGGAAAATTCAAACCGAAAGGACCTTAGGAGTTTTCGTAGTCTATTACAAACAACAATTTAAATGCCTCAGGTATGGTAACAATAAAGAATATTCACAGCGTCCTGAGTTAAAGTTTTTCAAGCTGGGATTTAAC
The DNA here is from genome assembly GCA_905333075.3 of Atethmia centrago. Classification (NCBI taxonomy): domain Eukaryota; kingdom Metazoa; phylum Arthropoda; class Insecta; order Lepidoptera; family Noctuidae; genus Atethmia; species Atethmia centrago. The sequence continues at coordinate 28,378,313 of HG995385.1, read as the reverse complement.
TTTTTATGCGTCCATAATCTGTAGCAAACTCCGTCTTTGAAGATGTTGGCAAGCCACTTATCTTAGTTGCCAATACTTGCCAAGCAGATTTTGCAACTAGACAAAGCTGTACCCATCCTTGACTAAGCTGATACCAGCTATCTTGACCTTACCCAAGACCAACTTGATAAACTTGAGCGGTTTCAAAATTTTTGTATAAGGTTCATATTCGGTTTGCGTAAATTTGACCATGTTTCCGAATTTCGTGTGAAGCTCAAGTGGTTACCAATTCGCCTTCGCCGGAATGCTCATATTCTTTCCCTTTTGTATAATGTCCTCTTTTCCCCTTCCACCCCTCTCTATCTCAAGGAACGTTTCCAGTTTCTTGGCGACTCCCACACGAAATTTTTAAGGTCATCAGATAACTTGAAGCTTAGAATGCCTATGCATTCCACAACGTTCGTCGACAAATCCTTTACTGTCCAGGCCACTCGTTTGTGGAATGATTTGCCAGTTCAAATAAAACGCGCGCAATCGTTACTTGCATTTAAAAGACTCGTAAAGGAACATTACTTGTCGCTGTGAGCTTGTTCTCGTAACTGTAATTATCTATAGTCTTCATTTATTTTCGTTGCTTATACATTTAATATGTATGTATTTATGTATATATTATTTAGGATATATATATATATATATATAAATAAATACAATATACTAAAATTGATACACAGATATATATATATATCTGTGTATCAATTTTAGTATATTGTATTTATTTATTTTTTTACACCAACGACAGCCCCACTTTATGTCCAGGCAAATCACTGTCCATCCTATGGTTGCCTAGAAGAGATCGCAGAAAGCGATAAGGCCGCCCATTGTATATTTTGTAGTGTTTGATTTATTTTTTGTCATGTATTTTTTGTGGTGTACAATAAAGTATATATAAATAAATAAATAAATAAAGCATCGAGATTTACTATATTCCTGTTGGAAGTTGGGTAGGCCTTTGGTGTAGGATGCAACCTGTGGCTGTATTTGACCCTCACAACCCAGTTACTGGGTACCTAATACGATACCCCTTGGTAAGTCATCATGTGCCCAGCCTTTTCCCCACTATGTTGGGGTCAGCTTCCAGTCTTACCGGATACAGTTGAATACCAGTATTTTACATGAAGGTCAGATGGGCAGTCACTGTACTCAGTAACTGTACTGGGTAACACTATACCCCTTGGTAAGACTGGTTGTCAGACTTTCGAGCTTCTGACGACCCGTAACGACTGTCAAAGATCTACAAATGACAGCCGGGACCAACGGTTTAACGTGCTTTCCGAGGCACGCAAGAGTCTTGGTATGTAAAGATGGTCACCCATCCACGGACCAATCACGGCAAGCGTAGCTTAACCTGATCGATCGACCCGTGCGGCTGTTATTACTTAGCTACGAGACACCTCACTGCTTTGACATTTTTGTAAAATGATAATAGACATATTATTATTTTACAAAAATGTCAAAGCAGCTTTCTAGATAAGAATCTATCGGATATTTGCACGTGGCCACGTCTTGAATCCTTAAGAGGAAAAACGGGATACAAAAACATCTTAAGAACAACGTGGGTAAAATATTTTCCAATTTAATGATAGCCTTGGGAGCAATAGAAATATAACAGAATCAGTTCACCATATTTTGATATGGGTTTATAGTCTGAGAACTAGAGAAAGGAATTTGGGAAAATTGGCAAAAAAGATTTAGTAGTGGGTGAAAAAACACTTTGGAGCTTCATATTGCTGAACGGGAGCCACGTTAAAGAATCGATTGGTTTAGTGAATTGGTGATTCTATTGCCCATAACGACCATATTTATTTTTTAGATTTATTTATTGGCTTGTGCTGCGTTCCGATGCGGACGCGTTTGCATATTTTTTATTTCGATTAGCGCAGCGCAAGCTGTCACTCGTAATTTACCCGCCATGAGTAATAAACTAGCGGCGAATGAGCTACTGGCGTTCCTGCTGCAGAAGCTGGATGTGATGGACGAGGTGTCCGCTGTTCAGATCTGCGCCACGAACTTCAGCGAGGATGACATAGCTGCTGCAAAGCTGTTGTTGTTCAGTGTGCTGAACAAGCTTGACCAGATGGGACTAAGAGGAGCCTGCAGGATATAATCACGCTGTTCAAGGAGACCGGCCCGAATGACGTGCCGACCATAGTGGCGAAGGAGCTACACGAGCTTCTTCCCGTCACTTTCGACCACGTCGATGGAACGAGCCTTCTGAAGGACATCGCTTTTCTGAAGGCCCGCCTCGCGGATGTGCTGATGAAATTAGATCCATCCTAAAACACCGTCACTGATTTGCGCAATGAAGTTAGTGAGACCGCGACCCCGGCAGGCATCGACCCTAGTGGACACTTGTGCTGACGACATCTCTTTGAGGCGCGCGTGGAGCACAACGCGCCGTCGACCCGGGCCTGGTCCTTACCGGACGGTGAGCTACCCATTGCTCACCGTCCGTAAGCCCGCGCCTACGGTGACTGGAAATCCGCCCGGGATACCCGACACCCAGGGCGTCTCCTGCGGTGGCTAGGGGCGAGAGGGCGCGAAATTTGCCATACCCTCAACCGTCCCGCCTCCTCCTTCGCGAGCATTACTGCTTCGCAGAAGGAGGTGACGGCTGCGCATGCCCCCTCGCTCCGTACCATGGCCTGAACCAGGGCCCGACGCGAGTTAAACAACAGTCTGTAATCCCATTATTATTACAGACTGTTTAACTCGCAACAGTCTGTAATTCCATTATCTACCGACTTCGAGGTCATTAGTATTTCTTTCTCCACTCAATTTCCTGCAAGTTTCTAAAGAAAAACAACCGTGAAGTTATCTGTGCAACTTCTTTCTAACTTGACTTTCTTCTGGAAGAGTGCAAATGAATTTATCGAAACGCTGAACTATGAGAGTGTTAATGACTAGGAACTACTTCCTATTTGCTTGTTAATTAAGCAACACAGGATTATGTTGATAAGCAATTATTGTGGGTTTAAAGGATTTGGTACCCTACAGTACCCACAAGTATTAACGAGACCCGTCACAGGTGAAGTGTGGCTGATGTCTTTCGTTTTGGAAATACAAAAGTCATGACGCATGACGTAATGTCTCAAAAGTATGAAAATAATTTTCAGAGTCAATTTATTAAACAGCGGATGGTCTAGTGACAAAAGTGTACCTAACTTTATTTACTGCCAGATTTTACCTGAAGTAAAAACAGCTACCCAATCCCTATGGTTTGGTTTCATGTTTATTTAAGCACAATAAAACCATGTTATTTTACGACTGTGTTGAATTTGGAACTCAATAAAAAATAGGTTTTACGGCTTAAGATTTCGAAGTAAATACATAAGTGAGAGCTGGGTGTTTTCGGATACAGAGTATTTTTTATATGCATATGTAGTGTGTAGTCAAAACATGTTTATATTAAAGTTGGGTACACAAAATAATATATTTAAACCTATTGGAGGGTATAACAATAGAACGTATATTTTAAATACTTCTTTAGTTTTTTTTTTATTTATAATGTACTTTTGTACGAACCGATTTCTATTTGTAGACGAATTTTTTTGATGCCCATTGAGCTCTTCCCTTTTTTTAAGTGAAAACTTCTTTAGCCGTGTTGAGCGATTTCTGGTAGGGCCAAAACTTATGGGATCGCGTCACCGACATGCTAATGTGATTGCAACACGACATGCCAATGTGACGTGTTGCGCCAGACAGGCGACTCGCAGCGGCCTGTGCACATGTGTACGGATATGTACACTGGTACATTGTATACTGCATTGAATTAGAATTTTTGAGAGAAATGAATTAATAATAATAATTGTGTTGTATATTTTGTAGTGTATATATATTTTCTTTTTTGTAATGTATAATCTCGTGTACAATAAAGTATATATAAATAAATGAATTAATATCTCTGGGATTGTTCTGATAGCCATGGAATACCTCTCCACTCCTCAAGCACCTCAGGAAGTGTTGCCCCCTTGTCGCTACGTCACTATGTGCTAGCGACCGTTCTCAGGGGCCCATTATTGAGTGTGCAAATCACCCCCTGCTATTTTATCCGAGTATTCCATAATATTGATCAGGCAGGGGACATAGTTCTTCCATAGTTCTAGGCTACCAATCCACTATAGCCAGCCAAACCCATAGCCAAATATGTTTTGGTTTCATATCCTGCAATAGTCCTACACCAACCGGGAGTTGTTCTTGGGTGCACTTGCATAGTGCGAACTGGGATAGTCGTCGGTTGGTGCCTCATTTTATTACAAACGTCTTACGAGCCTCTGCGAGTTGGCTTTGGCCCCTCGTACGCCTTTGAAAGGTCCGGAACCCCAGGGTTCCGAGAAATGTCAAAGAAGACAAACAATAATATGTATGTTTTCATTACCTATTACAAAATTTTTCGTTTTCACTTCTGTCGGCAATCCGACAATCCGACTGCCTATTTTTTTAAGTTATATAATCGTACATAATATTATAATATATTTTAGTGCTGTCTTGTACTCGTATATTGTAATAAGATTTGTCAAAATTGTAGAAATTATAATAAAATATTTTTACATAAAAAAGGTATTTGAACTGAATTAACCTTGACGTTTCTAGCTAGGTATTCCTTTTCCAGGTATTTTTCTTATTTGTGAAACACACACATTGTACATAGGCGTATTTTTTCTGTGTGTGTATTCACGTAAATTGAAAGTCAATAGGTAATGTGAACTGTATTCTAGGAACAGAAATGTTTGCATATTCGAATAATTTTATGTGGGCCAGTACCTAGAAATCCTTGTGAATATTTTGGAGTAGCAATTTGTCTTTAATGTAAGCTGACTCAATTGTTTTATACTTCAAATATAATAAAGCAGTTCGTTTCTTATTTTTTACAATAGCATTCTTCGTTATTAAAAACAGAAACCAAAATTTCTGAATATCAAACAAATTATAGCTACCACGGCCCCATGATTCGCAGTCAGTTAGTTTCACCCCCAAACTATCAAATACAAATCACGTTCAGAAAATTCATTCAAACCCCTGTCACCCACTATTTTAGGCCCAAAATCCTAATTGAAGACCTCAGAATTCCATTCTGGGTCCTAATCCCAAAATCCAAAACCTATCTTCACTGTGGCTATCACCAAAGTTGTACCAGGCGCCCATAACTCTCAGTCTAAGTCTCAGCTATTTGAAACATTTTGCTTTAGGTTTTCGAACGGTATTCTAATCTCCCGGTTCGCCAGTTTTGGGTCAATTTGCTTTAAACTTGGGTGTAGGTTTTGATTAACGTATGTTACACTGGCAGTTACTTAAGAAACTTAGTTTAATGTGTAGAGTATTTTAAAATAATATTTACAATGGTTTTCCATTATTATCTAGAATTAGCCTATCATAGAATTAGCCTATCATTTATAAACCACTTACTGTTTCCCGCGACTTTATTTGCGTGAATTTGGTATTTCATCATTTTTAGAATTCTGTAACCGAAGGGTGCCAACGGAACCCTATTCTAAGCCTCCGTTGTCCGTCTGTCCGTCTGTCAGCGGACTATATCTCATGAACCATAAATAGGTAGAAAGTTAAAATTTTCACAAATTGTGTATTTATATTGCAGCTAACCACAAGTAATAAAAATTAAATAAAGTTAATAACTAAAGGGGGTCCTCGTACAAGAAATCTGTTTTTTTCGGCGGTTTTTGTTCGATATTAATACGGTACAAGTGCAAGGTGGACTTGCAAACGATGGGTTCCCTTCGTGTGCATGTCCAACTTGCACTTGGCTGGTTTTATAATACATGCAAATTAGCGTATATTCTTCTCCAGGTAAAAGGTAACAGACTGAGTTACTTTCTCATTAATATTCGTTTATGTATTTAATATGGATGGAGGAGCTCGTGGCTAAGTAACAACTACAGCTACGCTTACCGGGGTTGGTTCGTGGACGGGTGACCATCTTTACATACCGAGACACCGTGCCGCAGAAAGCACGTTAAGCCGTTGGCCCCAGCTGTCATTCGTTGATCTTTGACAGTCGCTAGGGGTCGTCAGAAGTCCGAAAGTCTGACAACCGGTCTTACCAAGGAGTATCGTATTATCCAGTTATTGAGTTGTGGAGGTCAGATAGGCAATCGCTCCATGTAAAATACTAGTATTCAGCTTCATCCGATTAGATTGGAAGGCGACCCCAACATAGTTGGGAAAAGGCTAGGCAGATTGATTTGATTTTCTGTATGGAATATGGAGTATTGGTCGATTTTCAGCATTTCCCCAGAAGAGTCTTAATTCAAAGAAGTCTTCGGCTAGTTCTCGTACTAAAAATATTCAGATCTTATTCGACAAAAATATCTGTTATTTCCTTTCAATAAATTCTTTATCATGACCACACAATATCGAACATGGTATGTCTTTGTACATTCTCATTCGGAGTTCGCTAGAATTTACATATTCAAATTCTAGCGAACTCCGAATGAGAATCGCAATACCGTATGCTCCTTAAGACGCTGACAACAACTAAACCGCGGTCACTGTCAAATTCCATAGAAAAGAAAGAGAAGCGCGATGACACAACGCTTGTAATTTATTGCAAAATATGAAGTAATTATCTATTTACTCAAAACTGAGTTGAGTAATCGAAAATAAAAAACAACCAAGTTCTGCATTCAAATAAGACGTTCTTATTATTAATTAAATACGTAACGTATGTTGATATTTGATACAGATATTTTGGATTAGAACTCAAAGTAAGAGGTTAGTTTAATGTTAGTTTGTATCGAGATTCTGTTTTCAAAACGTGTTTTGGTAACAACCAAGTTCTGGGAAATATGTTTAAAATTAACATATATATTTTCCGCTACCACAAACTATACAGATTTGGCAATTTTTTTTCTTAAGCGAAGCCTATTTTGGTCATTTGGGTCTGGTCAGCGCCTTAAATGTACTAGGTTATCATAAATGGCAATCGGCCAGCTTTCTTGTGAAAAATTTCGTAAACTAGAAAAAAAGATAAGTACTTTTTAAAACATTGTCAAACTTACTTCGCGTGCATTTCAAATTCAATTCATTATTCATATTTTATTGAAGTAAAACAAAGACACAAATTTTTCGTGTTTTAACTTATAAACATGTTTTAGGTAGTAATAAAATTAAATACTTTTTAGAGTTCCGTAGTCAACAAGGAACCCTTATAAATTCGCCATGTTCACCATGTTCGTAAGATAAAATCTTGAAAAAAAAATTGTTTATGGTGCCTTCTCTACAAGTGGGGATTTTTTTTCTAGTGTGGGGTGACGTTGGATAGGTCATTCAAAAATATTGCGGCTATGTGAAAAACATTTTTCGATTCAGGGATGCGTTACAAGTTACCACGAGTAATAACTCGTGGTAACTTGTAACGGATCCCTGAATCGAAAAATGTTTTTCACGTTGGTCGACTATTGGTGCCGATTCCCTTGTTCACAAACTAAACTAAATTTAAGTTCAGTCCATCTTTTTCTTTCTATTTCATTAAGAAGAGGACGGAAGATAAATTTTAATTTAGTCCTGTCAAATGAATCAGTGCCTGTCACTACTCCATACAAGTTTAGACGTGATTAAAAACTTGCCTACTAAAATTACGTCAATTTACGTCAAGCGCTGATTAATTTGACAGGACTAAACTAAAATTGATCTTCTGTCCTTTTCTTAATGAAATAGAAAGAAAAAGATGCAATGAACTTAAATTTAGTTTAGTTTGTGAACAAGGGAATCGGCGCCATTGTCGACCAACTTACGTTCGCAGTTGAAATGTATGGGAGATCATGTTTTTCAACTACAAAACTCTTCATTGTGCGTGGTCCGATACGCACTTGACCAGTTTTTAAGTTTCGTCAACTAACATCAATCTAGAATTTCTAGACAGTCCAATATCTCGGTGATAAATTGGAAAATGTTCGTTACAATTTCCAATTTTCAAATAATGTTCACGTTCGAATTCATTTCGAAGTAACGTCTGGTTCACAGGACGCCTGAACATTGGACATAGTGTGTCCAATGTTCACAGGCCAGAACACCACACTGATTGACACTGTAAATTGGACGCCTTGAACGAAGAACATTGTTTGCAAGTGTAGCCAAGAGGTGCAACCTAATTCAAAATATTGTTTGAATTGCTATTTCGTATAAAGCTGGCGCCAGATATAGCTGAACTCTGCAACATGGCATGGCAAATAAATATGTGTTCCAGAACACATATGAATGGTTAGCTCCAAAAACCAATGAACACTGCTATTTTTACATATCATATAATAGAATAGAATAATCTTTATTATGTACACCATAAAAATTACAGATATAAATGTAGACATATTATATAGGGTGACACAGTGGGCGGTCTTATCACTAAAAGCGATCTTTTAAAGACAAACTTGGTATCTTCCCAAATTTCTTTTAATTGTTCTCTTTTTGCGAATTAAATTAATTATTTAGCTCAATAATTAAGATTAAAAAAAACTGCAGGTTAGTCTTTTGTCGCTGACTGGACCTACTCAAATAAAAGGAGGCCACACATCACTGCACATCACAGACACTAAAGGTTGCCAAGATTTGCCAATAAAAAAAAATTACCATACGAAAACAGTAGACGAATGAACGAGAACGAAGCATCGTGTGTATGCCAGTGGACAGCACACCGCACTGACTGACATTCTATTACACGTAACTGTTCCTAAATTGAACGCAGGATGTTGTGCAAGGTGCGAGACTGAATTAGGTTTTAAGAACAACGAGATAGCTAACAGAAATTGTGGAAATAGGAACAGCGTCATTTGTCAACGGCGAAATATTTCAAACAATACACATACGAGGCATACACTACATTGTCTAAATATTAATTTAGACAGTTTAGTGTACGCCACTGCCAGTGTAGTGCCTGTGTAGTGTATGCCACTGTCATGGACATAAATCAAGTATAGATTTAAAGAAGTATATAGTAAATAATAAAGAAGTATAGATAGTATATATACTTCTTTACTTCTACAACATGTCTTCTACCCAAATTAGAATATTATGTTATAATCATTATACTTAAATACACTGATTTTGTGCTATTATGTATAAAACATTGATAATTTATTAAATTAATTTCGCCGGTCTCTTGCCAGCATCAATGTGCCTGCTCTTCTTGAGCCGACTGGCATTGTCAGAGATGATAGCAAAAGACCTGATGGTGTGTCTTTGTTTCCATGGAGTTTCGGACGGATGCTTGTGTGGGACGCTACCTGTGTAGACACACTAGCACCGTCCCACCTCCAACGGACTACTTTTAAAGCGGGTGCAGCGGCAGAAAATGCCGAAAATCTGAATTTTTTTTTTTGGCTTTGTCAGAGAGTACAACTTTGTGTCCTTTGGCGTCGAGACCCTCGGTCCGGGGGGTCACAGTGCGCATAAGTTATTTGCGGAAATCGCGAAACGCCTATTTGATGTAACTGGTGACCGAAAAGCTGGCAGCTTTCTCGCGCATCAGTATTGCAATTCAGCGTGGAAATTCCGCCACCATCCTCGGTACAATGCCTCGAGGGCCTTTTTTAGGTTTAACTTCGTTTAAATTTAATTTAGTCAATGTTAATAACCATCTTGTAATTTGGCTATGTAAATAAACGATTTTATCTTACAAAAAAAAAAAAAAATGTAGGTAATGATTGTGGGAGAAAATTGTTGACACATTACAAATCTACGCACGCAGACAGTTGCACTAGTATAAGGGTCCATCGTAATAAGTACTTCGTCCATTTTGTTTTGTTTTGACTGTACAACGGAAATGTGACTGTAATTTATGTAGTTTTTATCATTTTTGTGGTAAAACATTATATAAAAAATGACAGAAATCGATTCAGTAAAGGATTCTGAACAAATTACTTTCATAGCATGCATTAATTCAGTTACACATTGTTTATCTATACAAATTATAAATTATAATTTGCTTTCTTGTCTGTATGTGTGATCGCGTTGTTCTTCTAAACTACGCAACGGATTTAGATGCGGTTTCCAACATCATTTCGAGAATTGATTCCAGAAGGTTTATGTATTTAATAAATTCATATATATGAAACTGAAATTTATTAATTAAATCTCGACGTATTTTCAAGTCGCAAAAAAACGTGTAAAGTAGGTTAAGTAACTCTGACTCTTTACCTTTTCACAAATTAACGGCTGAACAGATTTGGTACATGGGTACATGGGTGGACATAGGATGCTTTTTATCCCTATAGAATTCCCTGTAGTCAATGGGATTAATTCCGACCTCAAAAGCAAGTACCGAATGACGGGCTGGAAAGCCACCATTTCATTTTTACTGGCTGTGACTGACAGTCCATTATCTGATTTGTCGTGTGCATTGACTGGTCTGTTCCAGTTTTATTGACGAGGTATCTTGGGTCATCGACCGCTGAGTCCTGGAGTTTAGACTTGAAGCTTTTTTGATAATAAATCTTTGTGAGGAATAATTATTGCTATGGGGAAAACCTTTGCCTGTGGGACAAACAGTAGGTTCTACAAATGAAGACGAATAATTTTTAGGTCCAACTATGTTAATCTGAAATAAAATGACTGCAAGTAAAAAATCATTTATATTCTTGGTATAATTGGACTCAATGTTTATACTTTTTTTTTCCGGCCAACGGTAGCTATTCGAACAACGGGTAGATAATTTGGGTTTGTCAGAACACTACCTAGCTTCAGCCAGAGACTTTGCCTGCGTTAAAGTTACATAATATTATATGATACTCGGCAATAGCCTAAGTTTTCTTTATGGCATGGAATTAGTGTACTCATGGAATTATTAAGTACTATATAGATTATAAGTAGAGGGGGACTTTGCTGTCGCTGCTCAGTCGCTTATTACCAAGGTGAGATGTCAGCTGTTAAGTTACACAAGCGACTACTGTATGGCTCGCTCGTTTTTTTGAAATCAGAACTTTCAGTGATTACCCCTTATAATCATCATTATCATCATTCTCCCGCCCATATCCCAATTTCTTTGGTACCACGTCCATGCCAACATGTATTTTTCTTCATACTTTTCTATTAGTTGTCATCTCGGTAGTCATCCCCTTTCTAGCCATATCATCTTTCACACAGTCTATACAGGTTGAAATTGAAAACTTGCGACAAACTGAAATGGGACATTGTATACATCATTATTAACAACTTTTACTAAGGGACCAAAGCTGTAATCCCAAAAAAAAAATCTGCTTTTCCTACATTTTGATGAGGTATTGCGAACATAAATGTAGGGGACAGCAGTTTTTTTTTTTGGGATTGTTGCTTTGGTCCCTTAGTAAAAGTTGTTCATAATGATGAGTACAATCTCTCATTTCGATTTGTCGCATGTTTTCAATGTCACCCTGTATATCTTTTCTTTGGTCTTACCAACAAACAAATAAGCAATTTTAACTCTTTAAAATATTAATTTAGAAGTTTATTTCATTTAAAGAACAAGCTTATTCACTTCAACGTCTTACAAATCACCCACGGAGACTGAACTCGTAACTTGTCTTCGCAAGTCCACCCACAGCCCATTGTTCGTCAACAATTTATTTATTTTTAAATTTTATTTATTTTAATTAAGGAACAAAAAATTATAAACAGAAATATCACAAAAACCTCAATAGGTTTGTCCGGCTCGCCAACGACTTGACAATTAGGCCTCGTTCGAATGCCTCGACTTTGATCTCCAAGACAAGAGCTCGAGTCGACTGAAAGGTCTCTGGTTCTCACTGACATTTTAAAATACCCTCAAGTTGATGTACTTGAGATATTTTTTTGCTACACCACTGCGGTCTTGAGTGAAGAAGGCCAAGGTCCTTCTTGAGGTCGTATCATTGAATTTTTATCTTATTAAAATGGGCGAATGGAAAGAACAACAGTCAGGGTCGTGTTTTTTACAAGGTATTTTATAATTTTACTTCTTTAATTACGTTTGAGGGGCTTATGGCTAAGTAATAACAGCCGTACGGGACGATCGATCAGGTTAAGCTATGCTTGCTGCAGTTGGTCCGTAGATTGGTGACCATCTTTACATACCAAGACCCCTCCGTGCTTCAGTAAGCACGTTAAGCCGTTGATTCCGGCTTTGATTTGTACATCTGACAGCTGTTACGGGTCGTTAGAAGCCTGAAAGTCTGATAGCCTGACTAAGGGGTATCGTGTTACCCAGTAACTGGGCTGTGGAGGTCAGATAGGCAGTCGCTCCATGTAAAATCAGTATTTTCGGTTTCAGTATCGGAAGCCGATCCCAACGTAGTTGGAAAAAGGCAGGCAGATGATGATGACTTCGATAATTACGTTTCATAGTCTTGAAAATGACTGTCTATAATTCCCTTCAAACCTACCACAACACAAATAAGTATACTGGTACAAGCTCTACGACTCGCGTTTTGCTAAGTAAAAATATTGACCAACCATGGCTATGAAAACCTAACTAGTTTTACGCACTAACTCAAGGCTACATCTGTTGTCCCAAAAATCTGGCATTGTTTCACAAAATCCTTGTTTCCTATGTCCGATTGGCGTTATGCCACGACAAGTGACACGGGGTACAAGGTTCTTATATTGTAGATTATGACATAATAGTTCCAGATCGGAAGTAATTTGTTCTGTCTGGATTTGACTTACATAATCTGCTTATAATGTTCCCACTGCTGGGACACAGGCCTTCTCTCTGTGAGAGGGAGTGGGCCGTATTCCAACACGTGGGCCTAGTGCGGTTTGGTAAATGTTACATGTCTCCAAATTTTTGGTTCTAGGACATGTCGGTTTCCTCACGATGTTTTTCTTCACCGTTTTGAGAGCAATGGTGATGAAATAATTTACACAAAATAATGCGCCTGTCTGGGTTCGAACCTACCACCTACAACTCGAAAGTTGCGGTCGTTACTACTGGGCCACCACTGCACCTGGATTTTAAAAGAAGCTTCAAATTCCTGTCTTAAACATAGTAATTTATAGCTAGACCAGTGGTGCAGGGTTGCCAATCCGCCTTGAGCAAGCGTTGTGATCAATGCTCATGCCTTATCACAATATATCAAAACCGATATAAGTAGGCTGGCATTCTTTTTCCTCTTCGCTAGTATTATAAAAATAAGTCAATGTTATCTATCGAACTGAATAATATATCTTAACCCTTCGCCCCTGCTAGACACAACTGTTATAATTTCTAGGGAATTATCTCTTAAAAAGAACTTTCTTGAAAGCAGATTCATTATGATTACCACGCCTGATCACTGCACGTTGCCAATACCACCATGCCCATTGAATGCAGGTTTTCCCGTAGGAATTCCCAAGATTAACGAAAAAAGAAATTAGTGCAAGATTTACTATGGTATTAGCCAGAGATTTACTACAATTGTAAGGAACTAACATCTGTCTAAACAATGTGGAGGTTTATTGTCATCCTAGCACACAAGCACAAACTAAACATTGCGTAAATTCTAACGATTTTTGAAAACTATCTTATTGTATTTATTTTAGTTAAAATTTTAGCGACAACGACAATTAGTGCATAATATAATATGACTTTTTTTTTCTTTTTTTGGGTGGGAATTTATCAAATAACTTCTCCCGTTCTGGGCGGAGCGGGAGGGTGTGTCAGACTCTTACTGACTAAAACCCACCCATGTTCCTTCCGTTACCTGTATTGCCAGGGGCCTCGGTAACCCTTTCAAACTTTCCCGCGACCCCGGCAGAATATAATATGACTAAAGTTTTAAAACTAAGTTCAAATTATGAGTGTAAAGAGTATTCTCAATTTAAAAATAATTCTAATTTATATTACTGTTTACTCCGCACGATCCGCTAGCCCACTGATTTTCTTCCAATGATTTCCGGTAACCTTAAGTGAGCGGTATATTAATTAAGTTTGGTAGTAATGAGACTTATTACACTTATTTTTCACTAAAAATTACATACGATGAACTAGTGTGCAATTTTATTTTTACTAGAACACTTTATTGTTTCAAGAAGCTTTAACGGCTCCTACACACGTCTCCAATAATCTTCAGTAGAAATATAACGGTAGAGCTGCAGACATTCATTTTTATCAATCGGGATCCAATTTGTGAAGACAGTCCGCCTTCCCCGTGTAGGAGTTATAGACGTAGTAATAAAGATGGTACCGTGACTATTGTGAGGGATTATATCTTTCAAGGAACATTTAGTACGAGGTAAAATGGCTACCAACCCGCACTGGGCCCGCGTGGTAGATTACAGCCCACTCCGTCTCACAGAGAGGAGGCCTGTGTCCCAGCAGTGGGAACATTATAAGCTGATTATGCTAACACGGCTATATATTTTAGAATCTCGTAGAGGGAATTTAAACTGGAGAGAAAAGTTCTTCATGCACTTAGGATGGGTTAAATATTACAAACTACTTGATGAGGCTGGTCAACTTTCTTTAAATTCAAATCAAATCAAAATATTTTTATTTCACATAAAACTACATGGGCACTTATGAAACGTCAGAAGATAAGTGCACGGTTCCAATTGGTCGTTTCCTATGGAGAAGAGCCGGCAAGAAATTCCACGGTTACTCTTTTAAAAATAATTGACTATGTTTTCAAATTACAGTGTTAATAGGTATGGGAGGACAGTGTAAGCCTGTCATGAAGTACCAGGTACTTAACAAAAAAAAAGAAAAAGTTCTATAAAATATCTAGTCTATTAAGCCTACAAGGTTCTCAAATTATATTTGAAGTTTGGGTTATATATCTATAAAATATATAAAAATAAATCCCTATTTCCCTTGGTCACGGCATCACGCGTGAACGGCTAGACTGATTTCGATAATTATTTTTTGTTGTGTTTGTTATTGTCAGCAGAAGATTCTAATGTAAGAAAAAAAAAAAAAAATTAAAACCTCCACGCGGGTGAAGCCGCGGGAAGATCTTGTTAGTAATAAAAAAAAGGAAAGAAGAAACAAGAAGAAAAGGAAGGAAAAAGGAAGGAAGGTGAAGGTTTTTAAAATTACTGAATACACACACACTAGTTTAAAGTACTGAATACTAGTGTATTCAGTAATTTTTGGTAAAATGTCAAGTCCAAACTGTCATCTTTGGGCTGGTCTTTCAAGTAATCTTTTTTTTTACTCTTACTGATTAAAACCCACCCATATTCCTTCCGTTACCCGTGTTGCCAGGGGCCTCGGTAACCCTTTTGGACTTCCACGGGATTTCAAATGATTTGAAAGTAAATCTTTTAAAGTGGACAGCTCAAGTAACAATAATGTCGATTATAGGTACTATTAATTAACAGATATCTCTTACATTGTGGCGGCATCTACAGCGCCACATACAAAACTACGCATCACACTGACGTCACGCAAAATCCTGCATCGCGCAAGCAGAGTTTACCGCGCAACTAGCATATATACAACATCCCGACATCAACCGTCGGGCAGTTGCCCACCAGACACGACACCCGTCTGGTCGGAGGATCCTCCCTTTTCTATGGAGGATGAGTGAACTTTACACCCTGTTCCTCATGCCTCTATACTGGTGACCCCGAATATGAACGTCAGCGCAGCCTTCGTGCAACTACATCAGCGTGACGTCATCATCATCACTTCCTCAAGCTCTCGAGCGGCGAGTCACACAGCCAGCCAGCACCCACGGCTTCAACGGGTATCCTGACCACCAGCATGCAGCGACCGCGCATACCTGGTCATCACCCTAAGCCTCATCAGCAACCTTGGCACAGCACACTGCACTTTCGGCCGGTCAACAAGCAGAGCTCTTCAACGCTCTCCTGGTCGACGCCAGCAGTCAGCCCTCAACCCGGCGCTGTACCACATCCGACTCACTGGAGCATAACGCAGCGCCACCCCGACACACTGGGGCATCACCGCAGACAGTTCCGACCCACCGCGAACTATGCGACAACCGGTTCCGACCCACTGGAACCCCACCTGGCACTGGCAAGCATCGCAAGATACACGACTCAGCCCACTATCGACCTCCGGTCTCCGGAGGGGAGTGATGTGGCGGCATCTACAGCGCCACATACAAAACTACGCATCACACTGACGTCACGCAAAATCCTGCATCGCGCAAGCAGAGTTTACCGCGCAACTAGCATATATACAACATCCCGACATCAACCGTCGGGCAGTTGCCCACCAGACACGACACCCGTCTGGTCGGAGGATCCTCCCTTTTCTATGGAGGATGAGTGAACTTTACACCCTGTTCCTCATGCCTCTATAACATAATAGTAAAAAACAAAAACATCACGCAAATTGCCAGACGAAGTTGAAGCAAAGTACCTATTCGAACCAATTCCAACCAGCTAGGTGCGAACTAAGTAGAACCGTAAGCGAGTTTACAAGACGGCGACAAGACGGCTTACGACTGAATCCTGCTTATTAGTTATGAACACTCAACAGATTTCTGCCAAGTTTTAATGTAATATGAGGGAGAATACGCTCCGTTTTGCGAAATTCGCTGCCGTAATATCAGCTGGTAACTGCAGTCTTTATCGTTAATGCAGATAATGCTGGTATAAATTAGCATAATTATTATTTTCACAGAGCAGGAAAAAGGATCCCTTTAAATAAAGAAGGAGTCATTGAATGAATGAAGATAGGCATTCCTGTAAGTAAGGTGCATTTTGAGGGCCTGTACAAAAAATTAGAGGTATACTGATGTATGGAAATAAACAATCCATGGAATTTGTTTGTAGACAAGAAAACGCAGAAATCTGGAAGAACTGATTTATTCCAATCTAATTTTCAAATGCAAAGCTTTTAAATTACTTTTTCTAATTCCAGTTCATTACAAACATTTGCGAAATTACTTTTACAAAATGAAGCGCTTTTCCTTTCCATTTGTATTCAAATGGCTAAAATATGAACACAACAGATCTGCATACATTATTATGAATTTAGCCAAGTTTATCTCGCCGCCATATTTAATTTCCGTTATATTGACGTCATTTCAACGCAAAGCGAAGTGCCCTCGGTATGCGTTAATTAT
This sequence comes from Atethmia centrago, assembly GCA_905333075.3. Lineage (NCBI taxonomy): Eukaryota > Metazoa > Arthropoda > Insecta > Lepidoptera > Noctuidae > Atethmia > Atethmia centrago. Next base: position 28,361,295 of record HG995385.1, on the reverse strand, counting down.
GTTCAACGAGTTAACAGTTCGACGCATTTTTATTAAGTAGGGGTAAATGTAGAACAATCTCGTTGATTTAATATTCATTCTGATGGCTGTGTTTACAGACAGATGTATCGTAGCAGATGTCAATTTATAGACGGTCGGGAGCAAAACTGTATGACACCCGGTTTCAAAAACGAAAATCAATGACATGTTGAAATTAAACTGATGTCAACTCATCTGATTGGTACATAATTTAATCAATCAATTAATTAATGAAAGCAGTTGACATACGTTTAAGAATTTGTTAGCTAATTTTTGAGCTGATTTTCGTTAGGGAACCGGGTGGTACTCGCTTATTGCCTTATTTATGGAATTTCCTCTAAAGTAGACAAATACTATCTGAAATTACTTCATCAGAGACTTGACATTGTCTCTGACAAAGACGTAGAGGCCTTTGTCCTGAAGTGGAACGCTACAGAATAAATAACAATTTCGGAATAGCAATAAGACTGTGCAAGAGATAACATGAATTCCAATACAAGGTTAAAGGAGAAGGCGAGAGGAAACGCCCGGGTTGAGGAGTGGCTGGAGAGGCGTAACGGCGTCCTCACCTTCCGCCTGACGCAGGTCCTCACCGGACACGGCAGCTTCGGGAGGTTCCAGTGTCAGATAAGGAGGGAGGAAACGTCCGGGTGTCACCACTGTGTGGATCGCCCGGAGGACACGGTGGAGCATACGGTGGAGGTCTGCCCGACTTGGGCAGAGCACCGCCGTGTCCTCGTGGAGGCGATTGGCGGCAGAGATCTCTCGCGTCCGGCCCTGGTTCAGGCAGTACGGAGCGAGAGGGCATGGGCAGCCGTCACCTCCTTCTGCGCAGCAGTAATCCTTGTGAAGGAGGAGGCGGGACGGTTGAGGGAAAGGCAAATTTCGCGCCCTCTCGCCCCTAGCCGCCACGGGAGACGCTCTGGGCGTCGGAAATCCCGGCTGGATTTCCGGCCACCGTAGGCGCGCGCTTACGGGCGGTGAACAATTGGTAGCTCGCCGTCCGATAAGGACCAGGCCCGGGTCGACGGTGCGTCGTATTCCACGCGCGCCTCAAAGAGATGTCGTCAGCACAAATGTAGGGGTCCACTGGGGCCAGCCGGGTTCGCGGGAAGGTACTAATGGGTCACCGATGCCCCCGGAACACAAGCAACGGAAGGAATACGGGTGGGTTTTAGTCAGTAAGAGTCTGACACACCCTCCCGCTCCGCCCAGAGCGGGAAAATTTATTTGAGAATTTCCCACCCAAAAAAAAAAGGTGAAAGCAGTAGCAAGCCTTGTGACTTTATAGAAGGTACTCCTTGCAACAGAGAATTTCTAAGAAAAAATCCTGTCAGAAATATAGTACGTAACATAATAATTATTACAGCGTATCATTTGTGATGATAAGAATTACAAATTAATAATCGTCTTTCTAACAATAGTCCAAAAGCTAAAATTTTGTCCAACCAATATGTGGCGACCTGGATAGTTTTATCGTTTGCATCATTTTAGTCCTCGAGGGTGCAAGTAATTGTATATAACGAGCAGAAAGAAGTTATAACTGAAAATGACTCTTCTTTGACTTGAAAAGAAATGACATAGTTTTTGTTACAATGCCAATTATTTTTAAAAGAGTAACCGTGGAGTTTCTTGCCGGCTCTTCTCCATAGGAAACGACCAATTGGAACCGTGCACCTAGCTTCTGACGTTTCATAAGTGCCCATGTAGGTTTATGTGAAATAAAAATATTTTGATTTTGATTTTGATTTTGATTTTGAATGCAATGTTTTCATCACAGAAGTAAGACATCCCATCTCGTTCATGCTTGAGTATCCCGGAGTTGCCTCCAACGACACTTATGGAAGTTGGTCGAGATACCCAATTTGCAGACGAGTGGTCTCAATTCTTGCAATTGATACCTATCTGCGGTGAGTCGCACAAGTTCACTCTAATATGTGAGTAGTTTGGTATTAAACGTATACAATGGTGTTTAAAATACTGTCTTCCCTTAAGTACTATTTTATTATTTTTTATTTTTTAAATATATGGTGGAAATAAAGTGACTGCTTGTGTTATGGGAATGAGGTTTTAACGGGCTGTAAGATAAAACTTTCACTAATATTCACTGCAAACTTTCACTGAGGTTGTTAACAATAAAATAAAGAATAATCATTATATTAATACGTGAAGCGAAAACGTTGTACCCCTTGTTTACGAAAATTACGCAGACGGAGGAGTATGAAATTAGGCACAGTTTACCTATATGGAGGAGAAGTCCCGAAAGCTAATATTTTAATATAATAATAATAATAATAATTTCTTAGCGTCCGTATCCTGGCTACGTTTTGGGGACCTTTTCGGGGAAACTGAAGGTTTTGTCTGTGCAATTATGGACGAAGTTATCTTGACGAATAACTACCGGAGACATATGAAGGACGGAACAGTTGACGTGTGTCGGGCATGCCACCGTCCGGGTAAGTCTATCAGACATATTAGGTATCTCTGGTTGTTCTCGTCTGGCTAACGGCGAGTACTTGCACAGACATAACCAAGTAGTTAGGATTATTCACCAGCAACTTGCTTTGAAATATAAACTTGTGAACTCTGAGGTACCGTATTACAAGTATGTGCCCGACCCAGTTCTCGAAAATGACCGTGTCACGTTGTACTGGGATCGGTCTATCATTACTGACAGGACTATTGTCGCCAATAAGCCTGATATAGTGGTGATAGATCGATTAGCGCGCCGCGCAATGATAGTCGATGTTACCATTCCACATGACTAAAACCTCGTGAAAGCTGAGAAAGAGAAACAAATAAAATATCTCGACTTAGCACACGAGGTTGTTGACATGTGGAATGTGAACTCGGTTGTCATTGTGCCTATTGTCGTTACGGCCAATGGCCTGATGGCCAGAAGCTTCAACCATCATCTCTCAAGGCTTGCGTTAGACGGCTGGATTAAGGGCCTGATTCAGAAGGCAGTACTCCCCGATACGGCTCGCATCGTGAAGAGGTTCCTGTCTCTGGAGCCCTAACCACCGGTAGCTTGGACCCTGCTCCCGATACCGGCGGACCACTATTTTATATATTTTTAAATGTTTTTTAATATTTTTTCTAAGAAATATTTAAAAATGTATTTTATAAGACAAAAAATGTAATAAACGACGTAATAATAAGTATTTATTTTCTCACCACAATAAACATTGCAGATTGTTACACTTACGGTACATGATATGGTTTAGTTTACTGTGGTGCCTAAGCTAGGCTTTAAGGGCCTGTGTTTCAGGTCACCAGGTCTCCACCCTCTAGCAATATGCATTAGAAATAAAGTAAATAATAAAATAATCATTAATTACACATAACATCACGCCTTGTTTCCTCGAAGGGTTGGGCAGAGGTGTACCTGTAGTACCTATACCTATAATTAATTAATTAGTGAATAGTTTTTTTTTTGTTATTATGTATTTTTTTTTTCTTTTCTACTCTTAAACACGGTGTCTCCATTTCTTTGTCTACTGTCCTATCGCAGGTATGCTGGAAGAGATTTCTTTAGAATTAAGCATCACCTTTGTACGTATTTTTCTGTTTCTTTCTTCTTGTCTGTTTATATGTGTGTACATAAACTATTAAATAAATAAATTAATATAAAACATTTCTTTATTTAGGGACAACAAACAGCAGTGTAATAATAAGTAAACGTAGGTTAGAACTTAATAATAGAGGTAACAAATACACTATTCACAACGCTTTACACATATTAGTAAACAGATTTTACTAGTTTTTAGAAAGAACGATAAAAAATAAACAGAATAAAAGTAACCATTACTTAAAATTAAACCCACTACCATGTGTTGGACACACACATAGTGACAGAAGTGACAGCTTGAGCATGGAATAAGTAAGTACTTTTTAATAGCATGAAATTAGTAAGTACTTTATAATAGCATGGAATTAGTGTACTCGTGGAATTAGTAAGTACTATACAAGGTGTCGTTTTGCATCCTCGTCAAATTCAAGGAGGTAACTATGCTAATGATTCTCGACACGAATTATTTTATTTTTTATTTTTGGAAATCGGCATGTGTAGGACATGCATGTTAAAACGCGGCATGTATGATACCGCACTATAACTGCCCTTTTACACAAACAACTATTGCATACGCAACGTGGTGATTCTGTTCTGTGTAAGTGTCGTATTCTAAAACAATGTCAAACTTAAATAACTAAAAAAAACAAGAATGTATAAATTATTGAGTAGGTATCATAATTTTATTTGATTATACATATTTTTCATAGCAGCCTCCTGAAATTTGACGTGGATGCAAAACGACACCTTGTATAGTTTGTAAGTAGACTTGGTCGATTTTCGCCCAGTGGGCGACCACTATGAGTAATAATACCTTCTTATTCTCGCCAAAACGTTTCCTTTTAATTCTCAATGATAACAGATGATATAACATAACAACACAAAAATAACGTCACTATTAAGGTAATGGTGCAGAAATTATAGGCATGCGGATTTTTCCTAACTTAATCTTATTTTTCTTCTCAGTGAAACATTCCCCTTCCTTGAGATATACTGCATCGGCACAAAGTAATCTGAAAAATAGAATGGTAATGAGATACAGTCAAGACATATAGACTTATAGTACATTTTAGTAGGAGTGGTTCATATGTCATATTAAAATGCCGGGTATGTAATTATGGAATATTGCTGTGTTGACCTAAAATATTGATCATGAATTGCTATGAAAACACTGAATTAGGTGTTGTTTCGTCTCCTAGTGCTGTTTTACACCTAAAGCTAAATATTCATTATCATTAGTATAAAGTAGTATACATGTCACGATGTTCGTTATTGCAATTCATTATCATTAGTACAACACAGAGAGCGATATTTCGTAATTTAATTAGCAATATTGAGCGAAATATTTGACAGCTATTTTGTGGCATTGCCAACTTTCAGAATGCATCCGTAAGGTCGTGTATAGATGAAGTACCTGCACTTGTTGAGATAGCTGCATCCGTTCGTGGCACAGACTGGCTCATAGTTGTCTTGGCAGACGCAAGTGTGGCCATCTGTGCAGAATACTGCACTCGACTGTGGAAGCACAGACAGCAGTACGGGCAACAGGATTGTTAGAACTTAAAAGAGGAATAAAAATGCCTAAAATTAGTATTTTTTTTGCGGAAAATAAAACAGGTTTCGTTCAAAAATATCGCCATGTAAAGGGACGAAAATGTTAGATTTTTTGACCATACGGAAGTTAAAAATGGGTCGTGGGACCGTGGCGCGGGCCCGGATTCCACCTGGATAAATACAATAATTATTTTTTTGTAGTAGTTTGGGACCACAAGAAAAAAGAAGTTAAAGTACAGCTAACAAAAAAGCTGATACTCGTATAATATTTTGATCAAGAATTGCATGAATTAGCAGTACCGGTACAAAATAAAGGGTAATGTTATTTATTTACACCTATAAAAGGGTAGCTGAGTATAAGATAATCATTTTATGTGCAATTGTGGATATAAGGGATAACAAGCAAACATGTTTACAATTAAACTGTTTACCTTCATTTAATTTTTGAATTCTCAAGATAATTTAAAAAAGAAAGAAATATATTTATATTTATTACAGTATTTTTTATATTTTTTTAGGTGTAATTCTAATAGAAATAAGAGAACTATTTTATCGTTTTATAAAAATTGTTTTTTTTGTAAAACCTCTAATTGTTTTGGTTGACCGTGTTTTTCCAAGACATAACTTTGTTTATTTTATTTGTGGTCACAAAATACTACTAAACATAATTATTGTATTTATAGGTGGAATGGTCCCAAAAGCCCCACGACCCTTACAAACAACCTTGAAAAATATAACTAAATTATTTAATTGAGCAGTTAACTCACCAAGGAAGATCTTCATTTCCGACGATCTTTTTTGACAAGACAGAAGATCAAATAATAATTCAAAATATCAGCTACCAACAGCAATCACACTGAATTGCAAAAGTTTCTCTTCTCTTGTGTTCTCATACAGAGAAGGATCGAGCATTGATCTCGTCGCTTGCTCACTGAATGTAACTCTTAGATCGAATGCGATTGTTTCACATTTCAAACTACAATTATATAGCTACCGCAGACCTGAAACCATCATGAATGAAAATATTTTGCTTAAATGGATATTCTCGGCCGTGGAAACGATTATAAATATTATTTTTCTCATCGTAATCATTATTGTTACGAAGTAATAATGAAAGTGAGAAAGTAATAGTATAACACTGAAAATGAACGTGATCTGTCACGTCACTGTCTGTCACTTTTTCACAGCTCATATTTATTTAAATTTACATATTTTACGTGGCCCTAGATGTCCAAATTTGATCTTTTTCTTGTTAATCAAGGCTTAACTGCTGTGCCAAAGTGTAGGCAGCTCCCAATTTTGAACAAATAATAAAATATATTTTTGTTTCAGACGTTGCGGTCCTCCTTGGCAACGTTATGGCGTGTCGTCCTGACGTCCGACGTCAACGCTTCTGAAAGACTTTAAAATAGTTATATTTTAGTGATAATTTCTATTTTGTGTTTAGTTGAGTGTTTTTCTCTATTCAAGTGTTGTTTTCTGGTAAGTGGATGCATACCGCAACCCAATCCGGTGATGGCACGTTAAATCAAAATTACATTTGTTTACATTGCGATAGATCTTTTCAATCAAAAAGGGGTCTTAACATTCATATTTCAAAAAAACATCGTCTTTGTATTAGCCAGAACGGCCCTGCTCTAAATTTAGACCCAGTTTCTTTACAGTCCGTTCAGTCAGTTACAGTCAGTTCCGACAGTCCAAATTCTACCCCATTCCATTTGTACCTTAGTTACCTAAAAAATAATGTGCCTGTTATCAAACGAGTCCCGCGCGGCGCCAGGATCTCCGTCGCAAACCACCTTTCAGGCTTGATTAAAAAATGTGTGGAGAGCAACCAAATTGTAGACTGGCATAATCTCTTCCTTTTTTCGTATACCACTTTGCATGTCAAAAAAGATGAGGCTACTATTTCTCTAACCCAAAAAATCAAAAATAACTGTTTAACAAAAACATCTTCACCTTTTGATTCTCCCAAGAGGGGAACATTATCTAGAATTAAATTAATTGAAGGCAAAATTGCCGACGGGGATCTCAAAGGCGCCGCACGTCTTCTTTTTACTAACGACGTGTTGTCGCCTGATACTCCTGATACCCTTTCGGCTTTGCATTCGAAACATCCCCCGGCTCCCGTGATCCCGTATTTTTTCGACTCTCCTACAGCAGACCAGGCCTGCCTCGAAATCGAAGGCAAAGACGTTATTGACGCAATAATTTCTTTTAAAACCGGTTCAGCGGCCGGCCTGGACGGAATCTCACCCCAACATTTAAAAGATTTAACTTCTTATTCTGTGGGTGATGCAGGTGTGCAGCTTATTTGCTCTATTACAAAATTAATAAATTTTATGTTTTCAGGCAAAATCAACGCTGATATTGCCTCACTTTTATTTGGTGCTAATTTGATCGCCCTAACTAAAAAGGACGGAGGGGTGAGACCCATTGCTGTGGGGTCAACTTTAAGACGTTTGGCATCCAAAATTGCGGTGAGACATATCAAATCTAAATTACAGTCTGTTTTCGAACCTATACAATTAGGATTTGGCACGAAAGGTGGGTGTGAGGCAGCCGTCCATGCCTTAAGAACCTACCTTTCGTATGATGATTGCGAAATTGTAGTCAAAATTGACGTCAAAAATGCTTTCAATTCAGTAAACAGGGATGCCATGCTGACAGAAGTTAAGAACAAAATTCCGGAACTCTATCAATACCTGCTTACCTGCTACGCAGAACCTTCAAAATTAATTTACCGTTCCCATGAACTTTCTTCGGAGGTCGGCTGTCAGCAGGGCGATCCCCTCGGGCCAGCAATTTTTAGCTTGGCTATAAATCCGATTATTCAAAATTTAAAATCAAAATTTAACGTTTGGTATTTGGATGACGGAACCCTGGGAGGCGATGTGGACACTGTGCTATCTGACTTATCAGATATTAAAACAAATTTCGAAAATATTGGTTTAGAATTAAATTTTAGCAAATGTGAACTCTTCATTCAAAAAACTTCTTACGGTTTGGATAATTTAAAATCCAAATTAAATTTTCTGGCACCGAATATCAAAATAGTAGACAGAAAGTCACTTTGCCTCCTGGGTTCTCCCATCTTTGAAGAATCTTTTCCTGATTACATTACTAACACTATTTCTAAATTCCAAAGTCACGCAAATTGTTTACTCGAAATCAGTCCTCATTATGCTCTTATAATTCTAAAGTTTTGCCTTTTTGTCCCTAAATTTACTTATGTGCTTCGCTGTAGCCCTTTTTGGAAACATCCAAATTTGCTTTCACCAATAGACGATTTAGTCAAAACTAGTTTAGAAACGATTTTAAATATTCAGCTCAATGAACCATCTTGGTTACAAGCATCCCTCCCTATTCGGTTTGGCGGTTTAGGAATCCGCAAAATTTCGAGTGTTGCTTCCCCAGCCTTTTTGTCGTCCACCCATAGCACGTCACGTCTCATAGGTAATGTCCTAAGGGCTTTGCCCACAAACTATGAGACTGCGGGCTTGGAGGATGCCAAGAATGCTTTTCAAATTGCTTGCCCGGGTAAAGAATTTCCAGACAACCTAAAATCTCAGAGGAGCTGGGACGATATTTATTGCGATTTAACATACAAATCGATTCGGAGCCGCAGTTCAGGTCCGGATCGCGCAAGACTTTTGGCGGTCGGAACCAGAGAGGCCGGTCATTGGCTACATGCCCATCCTTCTCCATATACCGGTACCTTCCTGGATCCGACCTCGCTTCGTCTGGCGACTGGTCTGCGGCTTGGGGTCACGGTATGCACTCCACACACATGCCCTTGTGGCACGGACGTGGACCGACTGGGTCACCACGGACTTTGTTGTCAAAAAAGTGCAGGCCGCTTTTCAAGACATGCAACACTTAATGACATAATCCGCCGGTCTCTTGCCAGCATCAATGTGCCTGCTCTTCTTGAGCCGACTGGCATTGTCAGAGATGATGGCAAAAGACCTGATGGTGTGTCTTTGGTCCCGTGGAGTTTGGGACGGATGCTTGTGTGGGACGCTACCTGTGTAGACACACTGGCACCGTCCCACCTCCAACGGACTACTTCTAAAGCGGGTGCAGCGGCAGAAAATGCCGAAAATCTGAAAGTTATTAAATATGGAGGCCTTGGCAGAGAGTACAACTTTGTGCCCTTTGGCGTCGAGACCCTCGGTCCGTGGGGTCCCAGTGCGCATAAGTTATTTGCGGAAATCGCGAAACGTCTAGTTGATGTAACTGGTGACCGAAAAGCTGGCGGCTTTCTCGCGCAACGCATCAGCATTGCAATTCAGCGAGGAAATGCCGCCAGCATCCTCGGTACAATGCCCCGAGGGCCTTTTTTAAGCCTAACTTAGTTTTAATATAATTTAGTTAATGTTAATAATCATCTTGTAATTTGGTTATGTAAATAAATGATATAAAAAAAAAAAAAAAAAAAAAAAAAAAAAAAAAAAAAAAAAAAAAAAAAAATAGTATAACAAAGTAATTTGAAACGTCGTCATTTTAAAACTGAAATAGACGTCATAGTTATTTATGAAACTTTGGTATAATAAGGGGTTTTAAAACACGAAAGTGGGTAATATTATCACATGAGTGTTTTAATTACGTACAGTTGCACACAAGACGTTATCTACACACATGATATAAATCGTCTATAAAATATTCTGAAACCATAGGGTGTGTGTACAGTGTTGTAAGAACTATGTAAATTCATGGAAAGTTTCTGGTAATAATTGGTTAGAAATGTCCTTTGTTGCATTATAAATATCAGCAGTGCTATTCTGTTTTCCGTGAAAACTTAAGTGAAGTGAGCGTGGAGTGAACTGTCAGTGTCATCCCACCTGACACTAGGGATGGACCAAGGATTACATTTACAATCATAATCGAGATTTTAAGAATATTTTTACGCTAATTCTATTGATCAATAATCATAATCAGTTAGCTGATTAAATAAACGCAATCCCATGACCCAACCTCGATGTGTTTTGAAGAAGCGGTAGTGGATTGAGGCGAGTAAAGACTGTGCGACGTTATTCAGCGTTGTTATTAACCCTAATCTATTCAATAAGAAGAGATAACCGAGTGTGTCAAGTGACACAGTGCTAAAAGTGTGCCTGGCTGACGGACCATAGAATTTATCCCCTCAAAAACTATGTGGAAACCTAACTAAACGATATGTATGTCTGTGTAAATAAGCCATTTGAATAAAAAAGTGCAGATTATTTAATAAGTTCCTTTCTAATATTTTATTTTAGGTAGGTAAATTTATACTAACCTACGCGTTGCCAATAATAAAATAATATTCATAAAATCACCGTCATCAATACTATAACAAAATTCAACAGTTAAACCGACACTCGCGCAGCGCGCACACCGGTCGGCGGCGGGCGGCTAGGCTCACTTCATCCAGCCCAAGTGAAGTGGTGTTACTATGGTTGGTTACGAGAATCGGGTGAAGTGATAAGATCACACCGCGCTTGCGCGTGAGGCGCTGTTATTAGTATCAAGTTGAGTTTTTATTTTTTATTTTCCGTTTTATTTTTAAATGCGCGACAAACAAATTTTGGTTTTACCACCTTTATATCAAAATCCATAATGGCGGCTACATTCAAACATTTTTCATCATGGGTTTTCATGGTTTTCGGGGGTGTTAAAGCAGATAGCGAGGTGAAATCTAAAAACCAATATGGCGGCTGCGATAATATTCAGATTTTTCATCATGGGTGTCGTTATTATGGTTTTCGGGGGTGTTAAAGCCGATAGTGAGGTCAAAATTAAAAAAAACCAAGATGTTGAATGCGAAAATGACCAAATGTTTTGGAATTCAAAAAAAACATTATTGAGTTATTGACTGAATTTTTGTTTTGCTATTTTATTTCAAAAACCCCTAAATAGTAACGTTTAAACACTTGAACACTAGTTTGGAAAAAATATAAAATGATCAATAGAGTTAGTATGAAAATATGATTAAAATCTCGATTATGATTATAAATGTAATGCTTGGTCACTCCCTAGCATCAGTGGGACGACACTGACAGGTCACTCCACGCGAGTTTTCACGGTGAGATTTTTACAGAATCGACATGCTGGTGGTGTGTAATCAAAGCTTGTATCACTCATTTTTGTCGAAAATGACCATTTTATTACACTAAGTGACAGCTAGCACATGTCAGATTGCTCCAATGAGTTATTAATTCGACATTAGAACTTATTGATAACTTTCAGGAACGCGACATATAAAACTTTTCTAAAAACGAATAAAGCCTGACGGTGTGCTTTAATAGAGAAGGCCGGTCAAAGCTATTTGTCGATGGCGTGACCACAGCTTTTGTTTTGGGTGGAAAATTGTCAAATAACTTCGCCCGCTCTGGGTGGAGCGGGAGGGTGAGTCAGGCTCTTACTGACTAATAATAATAATATCCTTTATTTCAGGCAACTAAGGCCCATAAAAACACAATAAATAAATAAGTATTAAAACAATAACTATAAACTGTCTGTGACTGTGTGTATTGTCTGTTTATATGTGTGTACATAAACTGTTAAATAAATAAACGAATACATTTAGACACGCGGTAGTGTGTCAAGCCAAGTTCAAGTAACAGAACTGGCGAGCAGCACCGTGTGTAATATTAAACGAACCATTTGGAGCCACTTTTGACCCCCTCATAACTCAAAAACTATTTCACATAAACGTGTCAAATTCGGCTCATATATTAAAACTTGCGAGATAAATATGTGCTCCAAATTCCATGAACACATTTCAAACGGTTATTTAGATATTAACGTCCAAAAATCGTCATTATTACTGACTGACCTATAGATCAAAACTCTAACCGAGTTCCAGATGACCTAGAAAGTTCAAATTTGGCATGCAGATAGATAATTAGGTTAAAGGAATAAATCAGAAACTGGTAAAATTTTATCTTTTTATTATATTTTTTTCACTTACTTAATTGATTCTATTAAGAACACTTAACTTATACTTAGTGCTTGTAACGGTAATAATGTAAGAATCAGCCATTAGCAAACAAAACTTATGACAGCCGGTCATTATGTGGATTTTAAGGTTTTCACGTGAATAATATATAGCAAATTGAATACCACCCTTATTTTTATTTAATCCAAATATTTCCGTTTTAGTACTTTTATCTAAGAGTATAGTCGACTTTTGTATTTATTACGTTATTAACTGGGATGTAGTATTAATTATTGTTTCGATATTAAGCGCACATCAACAGTGGTAAGATCATTACATAAAAATAATTATTAAATAATATAGGCATTTCGGTACACGGCGCGCGGTGTGACGCCGCAGCAGCGGGGTAGGATTGGTGCGATAAAACCTTGACGCGAACGTGTCCGAGCGAGTGGCAGCCGCGCCCATAAGCGCGAGCACCGTCTTGCTGTCCGGTTATCTCTCGATATCTGACCTATAAGGTTGCGATTTATGCTACGAAATTCATAGGTTTTCTTAAAAAATACTTATATATTTGCGGTTACATTATATTATTATATTATAACAACATAAAATATATTTTTTTCTTATAACTTAGGATAATATATTGTAGCCTAAGGTCTGACTTGGCTAGTTTTCATATACGAATTATAATATAATTCGTAATATTATTATAGCCTTTGCAAGTTCTAAAACTGTTACTTGTCGGTTCTTATTTTAATATTCCGAAAATTTGGCTTGCTGGTAGAAACTAGCCATCGAACATAATAATTCGTATTTGAGAACTAGCCAAGTCAGACCTTAGGCTACAATATATTATCCTAAGTTATAAGAAGAAATTATATTTTATGTTGTTATAAATAAATTTCAGGACTAACCATTGAACTTGGCACCCATTTAGATCTCACTTCTTCTGTCGTTGAAGTCAACAACCAAGGCATATATTATCATAATATTGAACTTGGCTCTCATTTCACATTTATGTTTTTCATGGGATATTTTATACAACAAACTGAAAAACTACTGCACACAAAGTGATGGCGTCGTGTTACGCTGCGACGTGTCGTGTAGCCGACCGCGGAAACGCCGATACAGCACATCTTTTGGCCAAAACTCTTCCTTGAGGAAGGTCACCAAATGATGAGTCGGAACACGCACTAGAAACGACTTAAAATTGGTGTTATGGCGCGAGTTAAGTGTGGTAACCCTACTACAATTAGCTTTGTCAGCAGTATAGCTTCCGCCAAACCTTGAGAGTAAGTAATTGTAATGTAGAACATGGTCGTCACGTAGCGATTGTCATAACTTAGCTATAAGTACCTTGTACCTTTAGGATTAAGACATTATTATCTTCACTGTCATTCTGTCAGTAAAATAAAGTTATTTTTATAAAACTCTCCGACTGTCGTTTACTTAATTGGCGCAGCCGGTAGGATCTCTGTAGTCACTCAGTATAGTATAAAATTCTACAAAGCTGCTGTGACGTCTGTTCCAACAGTTTAACAGGGATCGCCGAACAAATAAATTTATTGAGCAACTTCATCGAGAGGCTGACGCTGAGTGTGGTGATAATAGTCCAAGGAGGAGATGGGAGTAACTTCGGGACTGTGAGTAGAACTTTTTCACTATCCTTTCTGTTTTCCTTTACGTGTACCTCTTTGATTAGATATATGTGTTTGTGTTATTAGGGGTCAGACAATACCTGGGTAACATACATATTTTATTGCGATAAAACTTTTGTGATAGAATAAATACGTAGATATAGTTAGTTTAGTACATTTTTATTACGATACAAGTCTCGTGATAAAGCAATTAGGTAGGCATAATTGTTTAGTACCTACAGTCTATTACGATACAATTTTCGTATTAAACTGTGTCACTAAGTAGGTATTTTCCTGGTGTGTAGCGTTTCGGGTTTCAATAACAATGGATCAGATCGTACCAATTCCGTCAGCAATGACTAGCATTATTCCGGAATTTAGTGGCGATGCTAGACAGCTCCCACTATTCATAAAAAAATGCGAATATATATTAACTAAGTTTCGAGGAGGAGATGCTCAGAACGAATACTTATATCACGTCGTAACAAGTAAGCTTTCGGATAAAGCCGCGAACCTAGTAGGAGAGCGGGATCAAATAAATAATTGGGACGAACTAAAAGATTTGTTAGTGCAACATTTTGGGGATCCTAGGACCGAAGAATGTTTAGTGTTGGAATTGGAATCCTTAAAAATGAACCAAAATGAAAGTTATTTAGATTTTTGCCATAGGATACAAAACATACGTAGTATTCTTATTGCAAAAACCAATGAAACGATAAGCAATGTCGACGTACGTCAAGCCAAACAGCATATCTATACTAATTCGTCGCTGAATGTTTTCTTATATAATTTACCAGCGTATTTAGTTAGGCTAGTACGATTGAGAGATGTAACGACTTTGGAGGATGCCCTAAGGGTTGTTCTAGAAGAGCAAAACTTCCAAACAGTTTATGATCTGAAAAATAGCAGAAATAAGCCGTCAAGGAAATTTACGGAAAACCATAATAACAACTTCCAAAGACTACATAACTCACAAACAAGAGAGGCAAATCCGAATGCATCTAGTAGTTCACAAAATGCCGTAAACCAGTCAGGTTCACAAAACGCATCGTTTCAATTAAGGAATTCGCATTTTGCACAAAATCGAATTCCGTTACAGACTAGGTCAACTGCAAGGACGCCGAGTCAGCATGATCGGCGATGGACGTCGGCACATAATGCACCGTTTGCAAATACAGGTGCAAACACCGATGTTACTATGCGGACTGCGAGTTCTAGACGTGTTAATTACACAAACAATGATTCATACGATAATAATCAGTTTGCGTTTGAAAGGGAACTACAACCAAGTACTTCAGACGAGCCTGTATGTGCGGAAAATTTTCATCTAAGGGCCTCGAACAGAGGGAACATATAGTTTTAAAGTGTACTTGTGTGTAGTTTTCGTTCTTTGCCATATATTATAATTCCTGAGTTAGGTAATGCAGTTTTTATGTTAGACTCTGGCAGCACTAGATCTTTTATCGGATCGAGTATAGCGAAGCAATACTTTAGAAATAATATATATAATGAGCGTTTTAATGTTGTTAGCACACATGGTATTAGCGAACATACACACGTTATTTGTACACAATTGCCTAAAATTTTTAAATGTTCGGAGGATCATAAGTTTTATCTTTACGATGTGGATAGTAACTACGATGGTTTGATAGGAAGTAATCTAATGAAACAATTAGGCGCGAAGATTGACTACGAAACGTCAATGTTGTGCACAAAAACAACGAACATACCTTTTGTCTATTCGTCAACATTTACGTATGTTCTGCCAGCACGTTGTGAAGTAAAAGTTAACCTTCCAGTTGATTTAACTTATGGCGCGGCCATTTTGGATTATAAAGAATTAACCGATGGAATAAGGATGCCTTGTGCTTTAGTAAACTGCGTTAATGGGTTTGCATATACGGTTATTCAAAATTGTAAAAACAAAGAAATGATCCTTAAGGTCACTAGTCCATTTAAGGTTGAACAATGTAATGATAGCGAATTAGTAGTAAATAACCTAAGCGAAAGGGATGGACTGGATGAATTGTTATTAAAAAATCTTAACAAATTACGACTAAACCACATGAATGAGGAAGAAAGGAACATGGTATGGAATATTTGTGAGGAATATAAGGATATTTTTTATTGTGAGGATATACCGTTGTCTTTTACGAATGATGTCAAGCATAAGATTAGAACTACGAACGAAGATCCAATTAATGTCAAAGCATATAGGTTACCGCCAGCCCAAACAGAGGAAATTAGGCGTCAAGTTGATAAGATGTTAAGTGACGATGTAATCCGAGAATCAAACTCTCCTTGGAATGCACCTGTTCATTTAGTTCCAAAAAAGTTAGACGCGTCGGGCCAACAGAAATGGAGAATGGTAGTGGATTATAGACGATTAAACGATATAACCATAGACGATAAATACCCTTTGCCAAATATCAATGACCTTTTTGATAAGTTGGGAAAGAGTATGTATTTTTCAACTTTGGACCTCGCCTCTGGTTATCATCAATTACAAATTCAAGAAGAGGATAGGCAGAAAACTGCATTTACAACACCATTTGGGCTGTATGAATTTAACAGAATGCCGTTTGGTTTAAAAACAGCGCCTGCTACTTTCCGAGCAATGGACAGTGTACTTAGAGGGTTGCAAGGGTTACATTGCCTTGTATATTTAGATGACGTAATCATATTTTCGACAAGCCTACAGGAACACGTCGTTAAGCTCAAAGCAATTTTTGAACGATTTAGAAAAACAAATCTAAAAGTTCAACTAGATAAGTCCGAGTTTCTAAGAAAAGAAGTTATATACCTAGGACATACAATTACAAAAGATGGCCTTAAGCCTAATAATGATAAGATAGAAGCTATCCTAAAATATCCAATACCTAAAACAGTCACGGAGATAAAAAGTTTCTTGGGTCTGATAGGATATTATAGAAAATTTATCAAGGATTTCTCTAAAATAACGGGACCTCTTACAGCATGTCTAAAGAAAGGAAAAAGTATAGTAATAGATGACGTATATAGAAAAAGTTTCGAAACATGTAAAGAATTACTAATAAATGCACCTTTACTGCAATTTCCCGACTTCAACAAGCCTTTTATTCTTACAACTGACGCATCGAATTTCGCTGTTGGCGCTGTTTTGTCTCAAGGCAACATAGGCTCAGATAAACCAATTGCGTTTGCTAGCAGGAAACTAAGTGATACAGAGTCTAGATATAGCACAATCGAGAAAGAGTTATTGGCCATAATATGGGCGGTCAAATACTTCAGACCCTATTTATATGGTAGAAAGTTTATTATTTATACCGACCATAGACCATTAGCCTGGCTGAATTCGTTAAAGGAACCAAATAGCAAGTTAACTAGGTGGAGATTACGGTTAGAGGACTACAATTTTGATATCCATTATAAAAAGGGTCAACAAAATACAAATGCGGATGCCTTATCACGCATCAAAATTAATGTCACAAATGATTGTGAGTCGATGATTGTAAATGTCGATGAAAACGAAAGAAACTTGCAGAAGCATTTAGACGAGGTGACTAACGAGATTATAAAACTTGGTAAAAAGGAACCAGAATTAGAGACCATCGAAATATCAGATTCTGAAAGTGACGCTGCTACAGCTAATTCTATATCCAATAGAGAGCATGAAGGTATACCTATCCTCAAAGAAGCGATAGACACTAAGCCTAGGCAAATTCACATTTTTACTTGGTTTAAAGACAGCTTGGCTGTAAAAGACATTTCTAATGACAAACAAAAAATTTTTGAAGTTCATTTACCTACGAATAACCAGGATTTAGTAAAGGATTTCCTTAAGGAATATATAGACTACAAGCATAAATATTTCATATATTTTGAGGATCCCGCCCATAGGAAAATTTTTGTCAACGTTATTATTTCACTCTATAAAAAGGGAACCCAACAATTTGTTGAATGAACTGAAAGAGTGGTGAACGTTACAGATGAGGATGAGCAAAAGAATTTAGTTTTAAAATATCACCAGGGTAAAACCTGTCATAGGGGTATTAGGGAGACAGTAATTAAATTAAAAAGATCGTACTGGTGGAGTAAGATGCAGGAAACAGTTACTGCCATCATTAATGCCTGTGAGGAATGTAAAAAAATGAAATATGACAGGAAACCCCTGAAACCATTTATACAGTTAACACAGACTCCAGATGGCCCATTACAAGAAGTCTTTATTGATCTGTTATACATCGAAAAGAACCAATATCTGACAGTGGTGGACGCATTTAGTAAGTTAGGACAAGCTATTTACATACCTAACAAAAGTACACCAGAGGTAGTAAGAGCCTTAATTAAATACTTTAGTATGTATGGAACACCCAAGAAGATAAGTAGTGATTCAGGCACAGAATTTAATAACGAACTGCTCAAAGAAATGTTGAACCTTCACAAAATAGATCAGCATATTGGAACACCCAATAATCCCAATTCAATGGCGATGGTAGAGCGTTTTCATTCAACAATAATAGAAATATATAGGTTAGCAAAATACGAGCAAAGTAACTTAGATGCTACATCCGTAATGACATACGCGATCATGGGATATAATAACACAATTCATAGTGCCACAAATTTCACACCTTTTGAGGTAGTTTTTGGACAAACAGAGTCAGGGAATATTTTTGATATCGATAGGAATAAAAACTTAATGCAGAAAATTTTACAAGACCATCGTAAAAGACTGAAAATTCTTTACGAACACTTGAGTAGCCAGATGATTGGACATAAAAGTTTAGTTAGGGCAAAGAAAGGAGGAGAAGAGAATATACCAAGTGTAGTAGATGGGGACACAATTTTTATGAAAAATACTAGGACTAGAAAAGCTAAAGAGTTGCCTCGTTTTGAAAAAGCAATCGTCATGGGAAATGTCGACAGGAACATAGTCCCAGTTAAGCTCAAAAATAGACGTACGAGAGTAGCATTAAAAAACGTAAAACGTCCTTCACAGATGGTGGTCGATACTTCTCGCCCTAGTGGATCAAGGGACAACTTTGAACATCCAGAAAATCGATCAGAATCCCGGGATAGTTCCGATCAGGATTGGGACGGCTCTGATGAAGAATAACCACTGGGACATCATAAAAACAATAGATTTAAATTCTCTAGCCCTACAATTAGAGAATAATATACAAGAATATAATAAGTTAAAAATTATTTGTAATAGTAATAGCGAGATATATAGGGAACTTATAGGATTAACCGTACAGATAGATTCTCTGTTAGAATTAACTAAGGACAGGTTACAGCAGATTTTACCGTCAAGAAGAACAAAAAGAGGTATTTTGAATCCATTGGGTTCTCTTGTTAAAGTAATAACAGGTAATTTAGATAACGAGGACGCTAGGAAGTATGATTTAGAGATAAGTAATCTAGGAAAAAGGGAACATTCCGTTGAACGAAGGGTATCATTAATGCAAAGGGCTTTTGATAAATTGCTTAATGTTTCAGACGATATCAATTTCAATACTAGACATCTAAATCTAAAAATTAAACAATTTCAGTCTCTTGTTCAAAATCAAACTAAGTACTCCAATTTGATTTCAATCATGAATAGTATGCACCAAATATTAAATAATTTTCGTACTATTTATACTATCATCTATGAACTAGAAACAGCCATTGCCTTTAGCAAAATACATATATTACATCAATCTATAATTAACTCTACGGAACTATTTAATATTTTGAAGGTAATCAAAACGCACCATACCTTAGTTTATCCGTTAGATATTCATAACCTAGTTAAGTTAGAGGGAAGTATAAAAATTAAGGGGTTTATAGATAGTAGTAAAATAGTTTTTATTTTGGAAGTTCCACTAGTAGACAGTAACACATATATCTATTATAAAGTTATCCCTGTTCCAATTTTTAACCCTACCACAAAAAAACCCTATGTCATTATTCCGAAATATCCTTACCTACTGGTGAAAAAGTCGAAATACAGGCCCGTAGTCGACAGCTGCGAAGAAATAGATGACCTCACATACCTTTGCTCCGAGGACAACGTTCTTCAGTACACAGAAGAAACATGCGTCGAGCAACTTATGTTACTAAAACATAATTTCACGGATTGTCAGCAACACCAGGTAAAAATAGAAGAAACCAAGATACAACCCATATCCGAAAGTCACTGGTTGGTATATGCAGAAAAAAGTATCCAGACAACGGAACATTGTGACGATGAAACCAGGAAATACACCTTGCAAGGTACATACATCTTAGTACCAAGTCAGCACTGCACACTGCAGATCGCTGACATCTCCATTACAACGCCAACGAATAGTAGCACAGTCTCCTTCAGCCTGCCAACAGCACAGATGCCCGAACTTCGACGTGACGTCAGCCCACCGGCGAAGCAAATGGATCTTAGAGGGGTGGACTTAGGTGACATCAAGGACCTAGTGAACCGAGCAAAGTACAGTGAAAGTGTTAGTGATTTCGAGTCATATTATGTACGTGTAACAAGTGACAATATCAGTGTATGGACCCTAAGTATTTACGTCATAATCCTAGTTTCTGTTATAGGTTTCATTATATATAGATGGGACTTATGTAAAATTTGTAAAAGAAATTCCCTAAAGACCACACAGTTGCCTTTAGATAATTTCTCTCTTGGGGAGGGAGGAGTTAAGTGTGGTAACCCTACTACAATTAGCTTTGTCAGCAGTATAGCTTCCGCCAAACCTTGAGAGTAAGTAATTGTAATGTAGAACATGGTCGTCACGTAGCGATTGTCATAACTTAGCTATAAGTACCTTGTACCTTTAGGATTAAGACATTATTATCTTCACTGTCATTCTGTCAGTAAAATAAAGTTATTTTTATAAAACTCTCCGACTGTCGTTTACTTAATTCGCGCCTCCAACTTCTCCACCCTCAAGGTCCAGTTGGTCTTCACCCGTATGTACTCTACGATATCCTCAGTCTTCGTAAAGTGGTTCAAACAAGACACGTACAGCTGCGTTGTCGGTACTGCAGGACGTAGCAGCATCTTAGTACCTGCAGGGGCTGTCCCACACTGGTTGCGATAGGTAGGCTTCCTCTTCTTTATCTCCACCTTAATGAAGCCGTCCTCATCGCATATGATCTTCAGTGGACCCTGCTGTTTGTGGTCCATCACAGCGCCTTTAGTCGTACTCGATACTGAGTGACTCTGCTTTCCCCCCTTGCTCTGCTTATCGTTTTGTTTGCGACACAGCAGGTTTCGTCTAAAACCAACCCGTGTACCATACGTTACCTGTGTTGCCAGAGGCCTCGGTATCCCTTTCAGACTTTCCCGCGACCCCGGCAGGTATCGGCCCTAGTGGACCCCTACATTTGTGCTGACATCTCTTTGAGGCATGCGTGGAACACAACGCGCCATCGACCCGGGCCTGGTCCTTATCGGACGGTGAGCTACCCATTGCTCACCGTCCGCAACCCCGCGCCTACGGTGGTCGGAAATCCGCCTGGGATTCCCGACGCCCAGGGCATCTCCTGCGGCGGCTAGGGGCGTGAGGTCGCGAACTTTGCCTCTCTCTCATCCGTTCCGCCTCCTTTGCGAGCATTACTGCTTTGCAGAAGCTCCGTACCATGGCCTGGATCTTAAACTCTGTTTAATAACAGCGCCACAGCGCCATTTTGACAGTTGCCATCCCCATTGCCTGTGGCATACTATAAGTTGAAGCAACAATAAAGTCATTTGCCACCATCTACTGCCATTGTTTTTTATTGTTTGCCACAGGCATGAAACTTGCATCGTGTAAATGGAGCTTAAATCTCGACATTTCATTATAAATCTGGTTTTAATATAACCCATCCATATAAAAAGTACACGTATGTAAAAAAAATGGTTTTTAGTTATAACATTGGAATAGGTTTGAGTAAACAAAGAATTGACACAGCTTATACCTATTTCTTCTGTAAATTTAATTACGTAAATATAAAGACTTACGAATTTATACAGCCATAATGAGTTCCTTGACTTACCTGTAACAGAAAAAAATAATCGTTAGTACACTCTCTTTAACCTGATTCTTAAGTACCAACAGTGCTAGGCATTAGTTCTTCCATGTAACTAGTGGTCCCAAAACCTATTATAATCTAACAAATCATTTCTTAGTTCCGGGGTTATAACATTGGTACATTTTTTTTTTTGGGTGGTTAATCATCTTGCCTGTGTTGCCAGGGGCCTCGGTAACCCTTTTGTACCTTCCCGTGACCCCGGCAGGCATCGGCCCTAGTGGACCCTTCCTTACTGAACGGTGAGCTACCCATTGCTCACCGTCCGTAAGCCCGCGCCTACGGTGGCCGGAAATCAACCCGGGATTCCCGACGCCCAGGGCGTCTCCTGCGGCGGCTAGGGGCGAGAAGGCACGAAATTAGCCTTTCTCTCAACCATCCCGCCTCCTTCTTCGCGAGCATTACTGCTTCGCAGAAGTAGGTGAGGGCTGCCCATGCCCTCTCGCTCCGTACCAAACCTTGGTACTGGGTTCCCTATTTCATAACCTATCTTCAAATAGATCACATTGAAATATTCTCGAATGCTGCAACCGAGTGACTGTCTTAGTTAGTTTTAATGAGAGTCTATCATTTTGAGCATTTTATGCGGCCTACCCCAATGTCCTTTCCTTGGTATTGTTCGTCGAGTCATTGAGCTCCTAAGTCCTGAGTTGAGCTACACGATAACTGACAAATGCTTGTGGAATGCTAACGCTCCATGTAAATTACTGGTATTGAGCTGCATCAGGTTAGACTGGATTGTGAGATATATGTATATGTTATGCCAAAGCTGTCGGCAGTCCTCATGACTGAGATTTTTTTACAGGTAGCCTAGAACCTATCTTGGGACACAATATCCGCCTATAAAGATCCACACAAATGTGTGTGGATCTTTCCTCAAAGACCATTTCAGACATGGATCTGACATGGATCTGACATGGATCTGACATGGATCTGTCATGGATCTGACATGGATCTGACATGGATCTGACATGGATCTGACATGGATCTGACATGGATCTGACATGGATCTGACATGGATCTGACATGGATCTGACATGGATCTGACATGGATCTGACATGGATCTGACATGGATCTGACATGGATCTGACATGGATCTGACATGGATCTGACATGGATCTGACATGGATCTGACATGATCCTCACATAATGTGACCAAGATTTTGTCTGGACTTTAAAAGAGACTTTGACACTTGAGTTTGTTTCGCCAGTTTTCTCAGGGGTAGTCAGATAGGAAATGTCGACTCCATCTAGCTTATTTTTTAATATGACGTGTAAAAGTGATTTCAATATCCTATTCACAGAATAAACAATTTCATTTCATTTGTCATGACTTTTTTCAAAAGAAAAAATGGAGAAATCATCATTTAAAATCATCAACAATCAACATCATTTAATACACTGGTTGACCAAAGAGCAGATAATTCACATTACCACTCAATTAACTTTGCATCGGATCGGCAAACAAATTAATTAAATACAATTAAAATAAAACAGAAATTTTGCTATTTATTGAGTGTAGGTACTATCATTAATTTCCCTACAGTTCTTGGAATATTAACAAACGTGTTTTAATTGATTGTGACATGGTCCGGTAATTTGGTAATGTATCCGTTTAACTAGCTGGGGTTTTAATTAAACAGTTTTATTCACACTTATTGACTCATACAACTATAGCCAAAATGCTTATTGCGTAATTTTCATTTAGACTGAAGCGTCACCAATTCAGTGTCATTTAGCATTTTGACTGAAATGTCCGTGAGAAATATACCTACATTTAACTATACATTCAACTAAATCAGAAGGATCTAATTATGATAGTAGTTTTTTTTTAATGAAATCTTTCAATTAAATCTCGAAGGCGCGCTAAGCCATTTTTGGAAGGGGAAAACTAACTTATAGGTTAGCGTCACCTGCATGCTAATGTGACGTGATGCGTCAGACTGGCGACGCACAGTGGCCTGTTATACTCGGGAGGCTGCTATGAAAGTCATAATTATATAGGTAATCAAATAAAATAACGATACATGTTCAATAATCAATACATACTCGTACTTGTTTTTTTAGTTATTCAAGTTTGACAGTAATTTAGAAAACGCCACAATCACAGAACAAAATCACCACGTTGCGTATGCAGTGGAGTGTAGTGTGTGTGTAAAAGGGCAGTTACAGTGCGGTATCACACGGGCCGCATGCGTGTCCCACACATTTATGAAAATTAGAAAAAAAAGACCTACTTATTTTATTATTGATTCGTTTCGAGAATCATTAGCATAGTTACCTCCTTGAATTTGACGAGGATGCAAAACGACACCTTGTATATATATATGTGTGTGTGTATATATATGTATAGGGGCTTGTGGCTAAGTAATAACAGCTGCACGGGTCAATCGATCAGGTTAAGCTAAGCTTGCCGCGGTTGGTCCGTAGATGGGTGACCATCTTTATATACCGAGACATCTCCCTGCCTCGGAAAGCACGTTAAGCCGTTGGTCCCGGCTGTCATTCGTGGATCTTTGACAGTCGTTACGAGTCGTCAGAAGCCCGAAAGTCTGACACCATTCTTACCAAGGGTTATCGTATTACCCAGTAACTGGGTTGTGGAGGTCAGATAGGCAGTCGCTCCATGTAAAATACTGGTATTCAGGTGCATCAGGTGAGACTGGAAGGCGACCTCAACCTAGTTGGGATAGAGCTAGGCAGATGATGATGATATATATATGTTATTCCTGTCGGCAGTCCTCATGACTGCCAATATTTTTTTATTACACACAAATTATCACGCACATTATCCGCCTATAAATATCCCAAGTTAAAGACTTTTAAACATAGAAAAACAAAATTAAATCCTTGAGCAGATCCAGATTTTAAAATCCCGTCTCAAAAAACAAGCACATATTTCAATTTAACTCTCTCGCCACCCACGTGAACCATTCTCAAATAAATAAAAGGCTTAACACCCCTCCGGCAGGTCAAAAATATTCCAAATTAAACTCCACAACTAGTAAAAGAACACTTTTATATTGCAACACTTTAATTACAGGGCAAAACGAGACAGAACTGTACAAATTATATATCCCGCTCGTTCGGACCAGCTCTGGCCTTTAATCACCGCTTCCTTGTGATTAAAATGTAATTCCCTTTGAGATAGCGCTCTCTAAATTTGTGCATTACTGTATAGTGGAACATCCTTTGCTACTGTTTGTGTATAAATACTATGTAGCGAAAATTCGAGGTTCGGGACGCTCGAAACAAAATATTACACGATAGAAATGTGGACTAGAATGAAGCTTAGACTGTCAAGGCTTTTTTTTTTTATTTGGAAGTTATCAAATAACGTCTCCCGCTCTGGGCGGAGCGGGAGGGTGTGTTAGACTCTTACTGACTAAAACCCACCCGAATTCCTTCCGTTGCCTGTGTTGCCAAGGGCCTCGGTAACCCTTTCGAAATTCTACGTGACCCCGGCAGGCATCGGCCCTAGTGGACCCCTACACTTGTGCTGACATCTCTTTGAGCCGCGCGTGGAATACAACGCGCCGTCGACCCGGGCCTAGTCCTTATCGGGCGGCGAGCTACCCATTGCTCACTGTCAAGGCAGCTGGCTTATAGCCAGTAGTGAATTTACAGGGAATTATTTTAACCAGTGCGCAATTTTTTTTTGGTGGTTCGGTATCAGAAATAGAATACATTTCCATTATTTGTTCAATACTTTTTTTATTGAAATCCTAATAAAATACTTAAAAATCCTACGCCGGCAAATCGAGCGAGCGCACAGCTGTTTAGGTACCTTCATGCGTTCCGTTACAACGCGCGCCCGCGCCGGCTGGCAAGCCATCATGAAAATTTCAGCTTCAAATTTAATAATTTCAAAGTAAAGTATCTTTCGTTAACGATAACATTATTTGTTTTTAACTAAGACATATCAAAATAGAAAATCTATGTTTATTAAAACTCGCTTGAGTTTAATTTGTCAAAATTTGCGCACTGGTATTTGTTTCCCGTATTGAGATATTTAACATAATTTTGGAAACTATGTTTTAATGCGTTGCATCATGGCACAAAATAGCGTATTATAATAACGTAATATATAACATCACACATCACGCCTGTAATCTTTGAAGGATTAGGCAGAGATGTACCTATAGGAGTTGCACGTACATTTCGCAGTTATTTTATCGTAGTTTCTTTCTTTGTTTCAATTTAAAGTCGCTTACCTAGTCTGAGATAAAATAATATCTAAGCATTTAAAACAAACATCTCGCATGAAGCCTTTCTGAGTATATTTCCAATCACGACATTAAATAAAAAGTGATTGAAATCTGTTCAAATAGTGAGTCGGTTTCAACCAGTTCTAACTGGAATTGATACATATATGTGCTACTTGAAGGGAAATATATCGTTTGATTAAAAATAAGTTTCATAGTAGGTAGTGTCATGATTTCCAGATATTAATAAGATGCGTTGTGATTAAATTGTAAATATAAAATTTAAAGTAAGTGATTTGCTTCAAATGATTTTTGTAACAAATTAGTCATGAAGTTTAAAAGTATCTAATTTGACAGTTACCGTAAAAGTACTGGTTTTTATCATAACTGAATGGAAAACATGATATTTGGTGTGCGCGGTTTTCTAAGTTAGTTCTCTTCGAGCCTTGGAACCTAAAGGTTGTCTTCAAGAAGTCTAAAGTCTATACTGATATTATATTGATGTACCTAATTAAATAGTCTGTTAAATACTGCTAAATACCAGGTTTGTATGTGTGCAAGAACATAAATACAGAAATATTCGTACTGACAAGGCGTGTTCATTTCAGTAGATTCTGATGTAAACTCGATTTCAATGATATCGAAAGTGGTATACAGACCATTGATGAAAGAATATGATGAATATGAATTGTATGAATTCAGAAATATGTAGTCGGAAAGTATTCCACAGGAACATACTACCGAGATAAAGGTATCCTATGTCGTAACTCAGGCCATGGTCTACCCATGTGCCAAATTTCACCCAAACCCGTTCAGCCGTTTTAGCGTGAAAGCGTAACAAACAAACAAACAAACTCACTTTCTCATTTATACTATTAGTTAGGACAATAATAAAATGTAATACTTTGTAAGTCATGTCGTATATTCGGTCTAAAACTACCACGATATATCTCGACGACTGAAGTCATGGCAATAGACACTGTTAACCATGGCCCACTTGATATACGACTCGACGGTGCCGTCCTCAAGCGGGTGGAGTACCTTAACAAAGAGGGTTGACCTGGACACGGAAACTAACGGCAGAATTGGTGCTGCTTGGTAGCATTGTTTGGCAGACTACGGGAAAAGGATTTTCCGCTAGTCGCATGACCTCAACTACAAACGAAGGTCAACGTGTACATGGCCATGGTCATGCTAAACGTCCTGCTCTCGTCTGAGACTTAGTGCATGTACAGATGACACATATGAGAATTGGACCGTTTCCATCTGAAGTGCTTCCGCGATATCTTAAACATCAAATGGTCCGACCGTGTTAGAAACATGGATGTCCTGCGAAGGGCTAACGCCTGCGGAATGGAGGTCTATCTAATGCATCGTCAGCGTCAGCTGCGCTGGTCTGGACATGTTGTGGGGATGCCTGACGAGAGGGTAGCTAATCATACTTTCTAAACTCAAGGATGACAAGCGGAAACA
Source organism: Atethmia centrago (assembly GCA_905333075.3). Taxonomy (NCBI): domain Eukaryota; kingdom Metazoa; phylum Arthropoda; class Insecta; order Lepidoptera; family Noctuidae; genus Atethmia; species Atethmia centrago. The sequence goes on along the minus strand of HG995385.1, from coordinate 28,333,880 downwards.
AGGCGGTCAGTTCCTCAGATACAAAGAAGTTCAGAAAAGACATATAAAGAGAAGCAAAATAGATTGCTTTGCCAACTTCTCCCAACGGGGGGGCCGTTGGGAGAAGTTGGCAAGGGATGGACCAGTTTGAAGGCGTTTGGTAAAACAAAATGTTTATGACTTTGAAGACCAGCGGAAAAGAGATCTCGACAGCAGGCGAGATCACTTCCAGAGTAAACCACCCTCCAACATACAGTACTATTACCTCAATAAATTCTAACGTGTCCAGATTGTGCACGTAGCTTTACTGTTGTCTAGTGGATAACACGAGCCACAAAAGAGCACACGCACGTACGCACGCACTGTGGCCGAAATTGGCATGGGATGGATTAATAAAAATGTATTTCCATATCAAGAATAGAGCTCACTAACGATTTTTTCTTCTGTGGAAATACCTACTGTAGCACCATACCTTTTTAAGAAGAAATATAGAAAGAAAATATATTTGTTGTAAAATGCACATTTCTACTGTTCAAGGGTATGGGGGTCCGTGGGTGATGCGTTAGCCTGCCACTTTTGAACGAAGGCTTTGGAATGTCCAGAAACTTTAAAGTTCACAAGCAGCTATTATTTCTGATGTCAGGCACAGGTACCATTAACGGTTTTACATAAGAAAGGACTTCTATTCCAATAGATCAAAAACATTCAGCTTACATCATTCTGGTGCCTGCCTATTTATAATTTAGGTAATTTAAATCTTTGTCTGATTCTGGTATCTTAGCCTGAGGCCTAAGAGATGAGAATCACACATAGACGTTCTAATTAACGTTTATAGATTTTGATCTATGTGTAAATGTACTTAAAGTCGAATTTTTAATTCACTGGAGTGATCTGGCATGTGCTAGTTGTCACTTTGTGTAATAAAATGGTCGCATTTATTTTAATGGTGATAGTTTAATCGATTTATGTAAGTGTAAAATAAATGTAAAAGTCTAGAATACAATATATACGTAATCAAACTATATGTGCCCACTGCTGGGACACTGGCCTCCTCTATGTGAGAGGGGGTGGGCCGTAATCCCCCACGCGGGCCCAGTGCGGGTTGGTAGATGTCACATGTCTTCGAATTTGTGGTTCAAGGACATGCCGGTTTCCTCACGATGTTTTCCTTCACCGTTTTGAGAGTATTGGTGAAGAAATAATTTACACAAAATAAAGCGCCTGTCTGGGTTCGAACCTACGACCTACAACTCGAAAGTTGCGGCCGTTACTACTGGGCCACAACTGCTCCATATATGACAATAGCTAAGCGTTATTAATAATCACTACAAAACTTTCAATTTACAAGTGCAAGGTAGTGATAGAACACGGTGGAGCATACGGTATAGGTCTCCCCAACCTCCTCACCTTCCGCCTGACGCAGGTCCTCACCGGACACGTCAGCTTCGGGAGGTTCCTGTGTCGGATAAGGCGGGAGGAAACGCCCGGGTGTCACCACTGCGTGGATCGCCCGGAGGACACGGTGGAGCATACGGTGGAGGTCTGCCCGGCTTGGGCAGAGCACCGCCATGTCCTCGTGGAGGCGATCGGCGGCAGAGATCCCTCGCGTCTGGCCCTGGTTCAGGCCATGGTACGGAGCGAGAGGGCATGGGCAGCCGTCACCTCCTTCTGCGAGGCAGTAATGCTCGCGAAGGAGGAGGCGGCACGGTTGAGGGAAAAGCAAATTTTGCGCTCTCTCGCCCCTAGCCGCCGCAGGAGGTTTATAGATCTCGTCCTAAGTAACTAATTACCAATATTTAGTAAACATTGTAACACTCAGACAGTTTTTGATACAGTTTTTGTTACAACAACTTACTGAAACTAGAAACGTATTTCCTCAAGTACGCACTTGCAACTTTGCGAGCATAAAACTAGGTTCCCTATTGTTGCAAGAGAACAATGTTTTCTTTTTCCTTTGTTCTACCTCTTTATTATCCTAGCAACACATAAAAGTGGGTAGCCACAGGTATAAAAATAAAATGTTAACTTTATTTTTCTTTCAGAGGAGCTCTTAATCTCAATAACTTTCTGGTTCTTGAAGGCAAACAGGCAAATATTATGCAATAAAGTTACAGCTTTTTTATTGACTGTTTGTTGATTTTAATTTCAAAGGCCTGTTCATTACTTTTATCTCTCTTAAGAGATAATTCCCTCAGGTAATTAACTCACACACTGATTCATCGTTTGTTCTAAGTCATAATCGTCTACTGTTCAATCATTATATTAATAAGTGAAGCGAAAACTTTTGACCCCCTTTTACGAAAAGTATGCGGACGGAGGATTATGAAATTTGGCGTAGTTAAAGTTTATATGGAGTGCGGGAAGCTAATATTTTTATATAATAATTATGCATTAGAAATAAATTATATACCAGGGCCTCATGACTTGTAGATACATAGAAAGGTGTCAGATATGACAGCTTGAGCATGGAATAAGTAAGTACTTTTAATAGCATGGAGTTAGTGTACTCATGGAATTAGTAAGTACGAGTACTATACAGATTGTAAGTAGAGGGGGTCAAATTTCGACCAGTGTGGGACTGCTGGTATTTGTAAATATATGAGCTTCAGTATCTAAAATAACCACTTTTACTAAATGCAAGGATGTATACATAGTACATAATATACCAAAATAACATTTTTAAAATTGTCTGTCTGTCTGTCTGTTTGTTCCGGCTAATCTCGAAACGGCTGGACCGATTTTGACGGGACTTTCACTGGCAGATAGCTGATGTAATAAGGAGTAACTTGGTACTTTATTTTAGAATAAGCCAGGCGGGTTTAGCTATAATTGCTTAATTTTGAAATACTAAATATAATTTATACCCACCTCGATGTATTATAGTAGGTTTCATATAATAATATTTTTTATAGGTTTCTAACTAATATTGACAAAACCATATTTTAAAAGTTACTATGTACTTTCTTGCCCATTCTTCTCCCTAAGTAACTTCCTTTTGCAAGGGGCATAACTACTGTTTTTTGGTAAATTTTGCCATTCAAAAGTTATTTTTACAATTAAAATGCATTTTTGAATGGCAAAATTCAGACAATCAAATCGTTTATTAAAAAAAAAACATTATTTTTTAAATAAACGATTAGCATTCGCCTGACTCGCGCCCTCGCGTGGTGCCTTATATGACCTCGTAGCGAAGTGAACGTCCGTAGGCGTTAGCTATATATTTTTACAAAAAGGAACTTTATTTATATTGCAGGTAAACTTTAAATTAACAAATAATAATTTAATTTCCAAAACAATTCACATAAAGGCGATAGGTTAATAACTAGGACAATATTGTTTTTAAGTTGCATAAATCACTGATTATCTGTTCTGTCACCCAAGCTAATATTAAACTTATGTTAACATTGGCAATTACATTGGGTAAGTAACTTTCGTTTGAGTACAAAAAGAAATAAAGTTAATTAAATAAAGAAAAAATATGAAAAAAATTAAACTAAATAAACAAAAAATGTACAGGATCTCTCTAGTGTGAATTTGGTAAGTGTGACTGTCATGCGTATGTGTGGTGTGTGTGTGTGGCATAAGTGTGTGTTGAATTATATCAACGGACCGTCTTTCATCCACAACACATAGACTCACTCTAAAACAGTTAACACAGTAAGCCAGCGTAATTCATGGCACGTCTGATGCCTTTGTTCTGCAGTACGAGAACACATCAGCACCCTTCGGGGATCTTCACATCAGCAAATAAAATGTAGGTTCTATTAGAAAGAACGAAAAAGGATTTGATAAGAAAAACTGTAGCAAATTGGATGCGAAACACGGAAAACTAGTCCCAGATTCCTCATCCAATTTGTTCTGCAATTAACTCAACAGACATCCTAATGGATAGAGCCATTGTCCCAAGCAACGTTGCGATGCAAAGGTATACCTTAGTACCTCTCTTGATTGGATGTAGATATTGGGAATCAAGGATTTATAGGCTGTTAGATCTTTACTCGAACTAATAGTAGATTATCCACTAAGGGCGTGTCTTTATGTCACGGGCGCTATTTTGAATCCCGAACGTAACGAAGGGTGTGTGACACTCGAGTGCAGCGAGGGATTCAAGCTCTCCCAAGACAAAGATCCCATTATCCCGAGGACAATACTCAACTTTTCGCACCTACTGCTTGTTAATACAAACCAATTCGATTCTCGAATTAGTAGTTCATGAAACCGTTAAATAACTAGGGTTTGTCTAGTTATGTGCAGTTTCATGCACTATTTTATCTTAACTCATGCAATTTAAAAAAAAGCACAATAACTAATATCGCAAACATCGTCATATGCGATGCGATATTATTTATTGTTTATGCCCAAATCCAACAGTCTAACACAGCAGCACAATACAGTACTTTAGTATACTATGGCGGGGTACGCGTCACAGCAACTGATCAGCTGTTGCGATGAAATGCCGCCATTACCGCCACAGATGATGTAAAATCAATAGTTGGGCGAGTCTAATATGCACATTATTCAATAATTTTGGATTATACCATAATTACGCAGAATACAATTTAATTTTTTATTGCTATAATTAGTTTTGTTTGATCTATTTAATTAATGTACATTATTGTTACTGATTCTACTATAATATCTCTATTAAGTTGCGTAGTTAAACATTTTTTGTGTCAACCGCAACTAAAACCCATGAAGTAAAAACTCTTTGGTCGAGCTAGGTCTTTAACAACTTAGGTACTTTAGGTTAGGTTTACATAATCAGCCTATATTGTTCCCACTGTTGGGACACAGGCCTCCTCTCTGTGAGAGGGAGTGGGCTGTAATCCACCACGCGGGCCCAGTGTGGGTTGGTAGATGTCACATGTCTTCAAATTTTTGGTTCTAGGACATGCCGGTTTCCTCACGATGTTTTCCTTCACCGTTTTGAGAGCAGTGGTGATGAAATATTTTACACAATGTAAAGCGCCTGCCTGGGTTAGAACCTACGACCTACAACTCGTAAGTCGTGGCCGTTACCACTGGGCCACCACTGCTATAGTTACACTGGCTAGGTTTGCATGATCTATAATTTGATATTAGCGAGCAGGTAGTGTGAAAAGAAGTTTTATTGTGATTGAGAATCAGAGGCCCAAGCACAAACGTGAGACTACTTAATTTCAGATGATTCTTGATCAACGAACTTGGAAACTATTCTATGGCATATTGGTTTAATTTTCAAAAAGCATAATTAGTATCATCTATAGATAAAGTCTTAAAACTAAGTCAATATTATGTGCGAAACGAGTACATTTTAAAATCGTTTGAATTAAGGTTACATTTGCTCAACGCGTTCGTGCTAGGCCCACAGGCTGGGTTACCGAAGCCCCTGGCAACACAGGCTACGGAAGGAACACGGTTAGGTTTTAGTCAGTAAGAGTCTGACACACGCTCCCGCTCCGCCCAGAACGGGAGAAGTTATTTGATAATTTCCCACCCAAAAAAAAACGGCCCACAGGCTGTCGTATATTGTACCGTCATCTGATCGGTCAGTGTACGCCTTTACAATTCCCAACGTGACGATATTATCCACACGTTAGAAATTATTTTAAAATAATCGAGCGAGCCTTACAGTAGTAGCATATGATGTGTAACATCTGACATCTCACCTTGGTAAGCAACTGAGCAGCGACAGAAATAAACCTCAGAGTTTAAGAAAGCTAAATACTGAAATATATGTATATAGTACTTACTAATTCCATGAGTATACTAATTCCATGCTATTAAAACCGGTCAAGTGCGTGTCGGACCACGCACAATGAAGGGTAGTTGGGAAGTTGGAATGAATTTATCCCAAAAACAAACTTAATATTGTAGTTTTATTTATGGGATTTATTTATTGGTAATATCTACATCATTTAAAAACTAACAAACTTAAAATAATAATAATTATATGTACAATTATAAAAAAGGGAGGGCAAAATATCAAAGGGCGTCAAAAAATTCGTCCGCATCGCTGTCAACAGGAAAAGTACCCAAAAGGCTGGCAGCATTACCACGTTGTATGGCAATGCTGATTCTTTGGCCAAAAAATAGACCAGCCCTCTGGTCACGTGAGGAGTCGACCAACCGCTTGGCGATGTCTCTAAAAACTAAGTGGGCACTCGGACCCCATGGCCCTAGTGTTTCAACCCCAAACGGCTCGAACATATAAGTCCCAAAAAGATTTGAGTACTTGCGCCGTTTGAGGTTTTCCGCACCTGCAGCAGCCGCCCCAGCACAGCCCGCCGTGCTAGGAAGATGGGATGGCGCAAGGGTGTCGACACACGTGGCATCCCACACCAAAGGCCTACCTACCTTCCAAGGCATTATGGTCATTCCGTCTGGTCTCTTCCCATCGTCGCGTGCCAAACCATTAGGTTCTAAAACAGCGGGCACCCCGACGGTGCCAAGAGCGCGACGGATGATGTCGTTGATACTTGCGTGCCGTGCTATCCGCCCTGCGCTTTTACTGCAGGATAGACCATGGTGTCCGAGGCAGTCGACACCTTCACCGCATTGGCAGCGATGCGGAGCTACGCAAGGAGCGCCCAGACGCAGACAAGTAGCGAGCCGGAAGGTGGTGTCACCCAGCATAGTGCCTATGTTGGGTGACGGTAGCGCCTGAAGCCAGAGGCCCGACTCCCACTCACCCAAAGCCAGCAGGCGGGCACGCTCAGCAGTATTGGTGGACGTATTAATAAGATTATTCCGTACCAACCTGCAGAGCGGCTCGTCCCACTGTCTCTGGGAAGATGGGTTCACGGGACGATCTGTATCCGGGCAAGCCATTTTCCAGGCGTTCACTGCGTCGGTCAAGCACGGCACTTCAGAGTCAACCAGGGAGGGGGCTAAAATTTCCTTGGTTAGCTTTTCAGTGCTGTGGACAGAGGACAGGAACGCCGGTAAGCTAATATTAGTAATTTTACGGACACCGAGGCCACCAAAACGAATGGGTAGTGTGGCTTGCAACCACGCTCGGTCGTCCAAGGCCACATTTAAAATGGAAGTTAATGTATTGCGAATAATTTGGTCAATTTTGTCCAAGAGGTGTGACTGCTTCCATAAGGGGGAAGAACGTAGAAAATATATAAAATTTGGGCCAAAACAACAGTATCTAATCAGGGTGAATGCCGAATGTAAATTAATTTTGGAGAGTCTGTCTGAAATGTCGTTGAAGTTTTTGATTTTTTCGTCGATAAAAAAAGAAAAACTGTCTTCTAAAACTGGGGAACCTAGGAGGTGCAGTGAACTTTTTTCTAAAATTTTGATTTGTGGGGTTATTTCATTAAATTTCTCTAGGGTCAATTGTCTGTCGGTAATGTCAGAAAGGTAAATTTCACATTTAGATGGGTTAAGGTCCAGGCCAATAGATTTAAATTGCTGTTTGAGGAATTTTAAGTCTTTCAAAACGGTGTCTACATCACCTCCTAGCGTTCCATCATCTAAATACCACACATTAAATTTTGAATTTAGTTTCTGAATAATTGGATGAATAGCCAAGCTGAAAATGACTGGTCCGAGAGGGTCACCTTGTTGGCATCCTACTGCAGATTCCAAAACATTGTCCTTGTATAATAATTTAGAAGGGTACCTGTAACATTGCCACATAAAACCATAAATTTCGGGTAATTCCTTTTTGACTTCAGCCAACAAAGTGTCCCTGTTGACAGAATTAAAGGCATTCTTAACGTCGACCTTGAGGATGACCTGACCTTTGTTGGAATTCAAAAAGGTGGAAAGGGCATGCACGGCAGCCTCACAGCCCCCTTTTGAGCCGAAACCAAGCTGCAGGGGCTGAAACTTAGCTATAAGCGGTTCGCTATATAACTTACAGCATATTTTGGCTGCCGTACGCCTGTAAGTGCAGCCAACGGCGATGGGACGGATACCGCCGTCCTTCTTACGCAGGGCACATAGGTTGGCCCCGTATAAGACATCGACGACGGCCTCGTTCACACCGCCGGTGAGCATGAGGTTAATCAGGGCTGCAAGCTCCTTTAGAAGCGATTCACCAGCTTCCCCGGCGCCTGAACTCAAAAGATCCTTAAGATGTTGAGGAGTCAGACCGTCGAGGCCACCGGCTGAACCACTTCGGAAGGAGCTCACGGCTGCAATCAACTGGGGGGCCGAAACGTTTAGGAAGGTTGAATTTAGGTTGGGAAGGTCGGGAGGATCGGGAAAGGTGAGACCATCCGCAGGCGCTGGGTGTTTACTCTCTAGAGCTGTTACCGTTTCTGGAGAGTAAGGCGCCACCACATCGCTGCTGAAAAGTATCCTGGCCGCACCCCTGATGTCACCTTCACCTAATTTGGATTCCACATGTGAACATAATCCTTTTCGTGATGAATTATTGAAAGCAGGTAATTTTGTATCTAAAGTTAGGGTCGAATTGTTGCAATTTTCTTTAATTTGGTTCGTTAAGGTTTTTTTAGTTGCCAAATTTTTTTGAACATGCAGAATCCTATAAGGGAACGTAAGTAATTGCTCCCAGGCACTTTGTGAGTTCTCCTGGGTCGCAAGACGGAGACATTGCGCCAAACTCAGTGCAACAGACCGTCTCGCGCCCCGGGGAACTCTCTTTAATACAGGGGTAGAATTTTTGAATTTTGCCAACGTTTTCCACAAACTTTGATCAGGAGTTGTTGATGTTGGGGATGTGGCTGGGGGGCACAAAGTTACACTATGAGGTTTGTGAACTTTGCCATAGTGTATCCGTAGCCCCCGTTCGCCTTTAAAGAAGCGTGGCTGGGAGCAATGGGGACATCTCACCTGGACATCAAGCGATGTGGCAGGTTGACTGGCACTATATCCGGCGTCGCTACAGCCGGCGTTAAACATATATTTAAAACGACTTACCTAAAATAAATAATAACTATGCACAATACACTTAAATAATTATTTACAAATATGAAACATTCACACACAAAAACACAACTATAAAAATGTTTGACAACTTGGTGTCAGCGTGACGGCTGTGACACACTGGCGCGGGCCTAGGGCACCGCGGCGCTGCGCGTGCAGGTTGCAGTCTTCTTTTTTTGATGTTGATCTTGTTTTTGGAAGTCTTGTAATTTGGTTATTTGGTTATGTAAATAAACGATTCCACTGAATGCTGCAGCGGTTGTCATCACGTCGCTCGTATTTTCTTCGCTGGTGAGGTGAAAAGTTGTGTATCGCTCGGCAGTAAAGTTATTCTGCGTCTCGTAGCTTTGGAATGCTACGCTTGGGTTTATATTCTCGCTTCGCTCGTGGTTGAAATTCAGTGGCGTCAGATCGCAAGATCTCAGTGACCTCTGAGTTTGTTTCGGCCTTTCTTCTCAGAGTAGTCAGATAGGAAACGCCGGCCTCATCTTGGTTGAACTTGGTTGTTTTTTATTTTCGATTACTCAACTCAATTTTGAGTAAATAGAGAATTACTTCATATTTTGCAAAAAATTCAATACTATTGTAGTTGAAAAACAAGTCAAAGCTTAGTCAAGCTATAGCTTCTGATTACGTATTCACCTTATCTACCTTATTTTATTTATTTATTAGTGACTACTACTCGTTAACTTATAAAGCCTACTTAGCTGTGATAGTTTTCCTTTTAATTTCATTACATGTACTACCGCCATGATTTTTCACAGCTCCATAAACAACCATTTAGCTGACAAGGGAAAAAAGAGAGGGCGCAAAATTTGCCTTTCCCTCAACCGTCCCGCCTCCTCCTTCGCGAGCATTACTGCTTTGCAGAAGGAGGTGACGGCTGCCCATGCCCTCTCGCTCCGTACCATGGCCTGAACCAGGGCCGGACGCGAGAGGTCTCTGCCTCCACGAGGACACGGCGGTGCTCTGCCCAAGCCGGGCAGACCTCTACTGTATGCTCCACCGTGTCCTCCGGGTGATCCACATAGTGGTGACACCCGGGACGCCATTTATGCCTGGAGGCTTTTATTTAGATATTAATTTCTGTTTCCGTTTTTATTAAATTTCTGCTTGAGTATAGTTTTCGATGTTTTTTTTTTGTTGTTGGTGTGCTAGCTGACATATGCCTAATAATTTAATGTTTTAACGTTGTGTAAATTATTTTTGCATACTGTTGTATAGATTTTTTTTTCTAATTGAACAGGCAGCTCTACTGCTAGGGAGTTTGTTGCGCTACTTCTTCTTTCCAGCTAAAGCGAGAAGAAGAAGAAGAAGAAATGGTGAAGGGTGGGCGTTTTGGGGGACTGTCTTATGAAATTTTGACGTTCGAAAAGTGCTCATTCTCAGCCTAATTTGAATAAATGGCTTTTGATTTTGATTTCACAACTATCATTTTCAGGATGCCATTCCGACTGATACGTAAACGTTGCAATAAAGATGCTGCTTATTTACTCATAATGGCATGGAAGCCATCCGGATGTGCTCAGAAATCAGACGTTTATTGTTTAATAAACATAAAATAAGACTAATATAATACTTTGTTTGCCGGCTGTTATTTGTAGATCTTTGACAGTCGTGACGTATAGTCAGAAGCCCGACAGTCTGACAACCAGTCTTACCAAGGGGTATCGTGTTACCCAGTAAATGGGTTGTGAAGGTCAGATAGGCAGTTCGTCCATGTAAAATATTGGTATTCAGTTGCATCCAGTTAGACTGGACGCCGACCCCAACATAGTTAGGAAAAGGCTTGGTAGATGATGACAATACTTTGTTTGCCGGAAAATAAAAATAATAATTACAAAAAGAAAGTTAAAAAGTTAAAACTTAAAATGTTGCCATGATATTTTCTTTCATTCAGAAGGCGTGAGATTATGTACCTATGTATTTTCTTTTATCAGTGTCTTTAAAGGAATATAAATTATTACAAAACGTTATCTAACGCTTTCACGCATAATTAACTAAGCAGCCTTAATGATGTTAACAAAATTGAGTTCACACACATGTTGTATGACTCCCTTACATTACCTTTATACATGTCATCCATTGAAGCTTGACGGAAAGCGGGCTAATATCGGCACTTTGTACGCTTTGGGTATTCACCGTTCCGTGGGTAATGAAGTATGAAAATTAAAGATAAGTGAGGCCGCACACTACCGGCGGCGTCACACGCTATACGGACCTTACATTTCTGTCACCGCAATTAATGCGCTACATTTTTGATCGGAGCATATCGTGTACACGCACATCGGACGCACAGTTGTGGCACAGCTTTCAGGATGTCGACTTCATCGTCCGACGACATATGTAGATTTCTTTATGATCATTATAACAAAATGAGGGAAAATCCCAGCTAAGTTTTTTTTTATCCTTCATTAAAAATAACCAGGTTCTTAATAATTAATAACAATCTAGCCTATAAGACTAATAAGTAATTTTAATCTAACTTATTTTTTTACATTATAATTATTTTAAAACTTAGAATAGTGTTGATTCTACTTTACACAAGTTCGTTCCACTCCACGCTCACTGGACGACGCAGAATGAAGGAATGGAGGGGTAATTGGTATGAATTTATCCAAAGAACAATCCCCCAACGCAGCGACAATTATCGTACTACAAGTGTATGTCTGGTGTGCGGCCTGCCTAAGTAAGTTATTTGTGTAAAACAAAATGTAGCGTTAAAAACAAGTGCGAGTCGGACTCGCACACGAAGGGTTCCGTACCACCGTACAATATTTAACACTTAACACGTTGCTTGTATGGAGATCCCGTTTAATTGTTAAGTTTATTTTATTTTTATTATGTTTGATGAAAGTATAGACGCCTGCACCAATTGGTAGAGCAGTCTGACACATAGTCTTGTTTCTTGTCAAGAGTGTATGGAGCGCTCCTTGTGTTATATCTGTCTATTGTGCTAACATTATTCGACACGGTTGTAACATTCTTTGAATGTATTGAATAAATTAGTTATATGTGACAATCCGCGGCTAAAGGTACCTTGTGGTCGATATGGAGTTATGCATACGCTAGTAATCTGCGATTAATACGCTGTAGATATCAAAAAAGATCAACCTCCTACGATGTTTTGTTACGGAGATATAATTTTTTTTTTAAATTATATTCGAAATTGTGCAATTTCGAGAAACAGACATTTTAAGTTCAGTCACCTCGAACAAAGCAATAAAAAAAAAATCTATATTTCTTGCAAAATTTACAAAACATTCAATATCTTCGAAACTATAAACGTCCATAAGGTACCTTTAGCCGCGGATTGTCACATATAAAGTAAAGCCTGCTACATGATCCAAGATTTTATTAAAAATTAGTACCTACTACAATCTGTCACTAATTCTTTTTGTAAGATTTGCTTTATAAGTGATAACTAAATTTTTTATTCTGCTTTTTGACATAATTCATTATTGTATGCATACTAGGCAGGACAGAATGGATCTGTAATTGACCTAACATCTAACTTATGTCTAACATTTGATTTGGTTTGATTTGATTTAATTGCCCTTGTTATCATTTCATCAATAGGCAGACAATTCAAAGGCGAACGGCTGGCTTGTATGGGACTTTCGTACAGCTAACAAAATTTCGTTTTTTGGGATATTTTTTGTTTTAATTGGTAGTTAATACGATAGACAAGCCCTTTTTAAATTCTTGAAATTTTATGAACTTGGGACGTAAAAGTTATAACTAGTTTTATTTTTTAAGTTTAAGTACTAGTGTACCAATGTAGATTGTTACTTATAGGCACAAAAACATTGTTTCGGTAATAAAGTACATGTTCTAGATTGCTTGTCGCTATTTTTGTAGCTTGTCGCTATTTTTACTTACTATCAAGTAGGTAAATTGAGATAAGGATCGTACCTACTCAGCGGAGTGCATTAGGAGATACCTATGTCCAGCAGCTGACTGCAACAGTTTGATAATGATGAAGTCCTGATGGGATTTTGAGTTAAATAAAAGTTAAATAAAACAATACAGTTAATAGTTTTTTTTAAGGACATTTGTGTTATTTATAATTAATTATTAATTATTATTTCATTTATTTTATTTTATTTTTTGTTGAGGGGCTTATGCATAAATAATAACAGCCGCACGGGTTATTCGATCAGTCCGTAGATGGGTGACCATCTTTACAGACCCCTCCGTGACTCAGAAAGCACGTTAAGCCGTTGGTCACGGCTGTCATTCGTAAATCTTTGACAGTCGTTACGGGTCGTCAGAAGCCCGAATGTCTGATAACCAGTCTTACCAAGGGGTATCGTATTACCCAGTAACTGGGTTGTGAAGGTCAGATAGTCAGTCGCTCCATGTAAAATACTGGTATTCAGCTGCATCCGGTTAGACTGGAAGCCGACCCCAACGTAGTTGGGAAAAGGCTAGGCTGATGATGATGATTTTATTTATAATTAATTAATTGTTAATATTAGTTCATCTAAGTAGGGGCAGGTCGGGGAATACCATCATGGCGAGCATAGCTACAATACCAACATAACTGCGTTTAGTTTACGACTAAATTACGTGTACTTATTAAAATGTTTTTTTTTTTTTTATATTATTAATTGATCCGAACTTCTAAAAATATTACACTTACATGAAAATAAATGGCTTAGTTGCCTTAATATGTGGTACAAATTCTATAACAAAACAACAAAAAAAGTAAGCTGTACGAAATCTGCCGTTCACCTTTCATAGTGTGTATGAACATTTGAATTGTCTACCTATTACGGTGGAAAAGATATAGCCGGGTGACAGACGGACGGACGGATGGACAGCGGAGCCTTCGTAATAGGTCCCCATGGCACCCCTTGGGTTCAGAACCCTAAAAACGATAAGATACCTACATAGGTTACCCATTTGCGCACCCTTTTTTCACCCTCCCGCTCTGGACGGAGCGGAAGGTGTGTCAGACGCTTACTGACTAAAACCCACCCGTATTCCTTCCATTGCATGTGTTGCCAGGGGCGTCGGTTTACCCCTTTAGTACCTTCCCGCGACCCCGGCAGGAAGTTTATTATTTTCGACATTTTACTTATGAATAACAAGGAATCGGTGCCCGACACTACAAATCTATATTAAAATGAAAACTAGCTTCTGCCCGCGACATCGTCCGTGTGAAATCTCGGCCACTGATCCATCGCGTCGCATCACCCACCCACACAGTTATTTTGTTTTCGCTTAACGTTCTTTCTGACTTTTTTTCGTTTTTCTCGGCTCCTCAGGGTCGGAGTGTGATGTTATATATATATATATATCCTATAATCTTCCTCAAGAATTTGGCTATCAAATGCAAAAATATTTTTTTTTAATCCGACTGGTAGTTCTAGAAATTAGCGCGCTCAAATAAACAAACTATACAGCTTTATTTCAGTAGATGTAATAAATATTTAATTGATCCTCTTAACTGTTATTGTCCTTCTACTCGTAATGACGTATGTTTTGTTGATAAATGTACCTCCTTTTTTTGGGGTGGGAAATCATCTTCTCTCGCTCTGGGCGGAGCGGGAGGGTGTGTCAGACTCTTACTGACTAAAACCTACCCGTATTCCTTCCGTTGCCTGTATAGCCAGGGGCCTCGGTAACCCTTTTTTAGTATCTTCCCGCGACCCCGGCAGGCAGCGGCCCTAGTGGGGGTCCACTAGGGCCGCTGCCTACAAGCTACACTTGTGCTGACGACATCTCTTTGAGGCGCGCGTGGAATACAACACGCCGTCGACCCGGGCCTGGTCCTTATCGGACGGTGAGCTACCCATTGCTTACCGTCCGCAAGCCCGCGCCTACGGTGGCCGGAAATCCGCCTGGGATTCCTGATGCCCACGGCTAGGGGCGAGAGGGCGCGAGATTTGCCTTTCACTCAACTATCCCGCCTCCTCCTTTGCGAGCATTACTGCTTCGCAGAAGGAGGTGACCGCTGCCCATGCCGTCTCGCCCATACCATGGCCTGGACCAGGGCCGGACACGAGAGATCTCTGCCATCGATCGCCTCCACGAGGACACGGCGGTGCTCTGCCTAAACCGGGCAAACCTCCACCGTATGCTCCACCGTATCCTCCGGGTGATCACAGTGGTGACACTCGGGCGTTTCCTTCCGCCTTATCCGACACAGGAACCTCCCGAAGCTATCTAGAACAGTCAATCTTAAGGAATCGGAAATTGCCCCTCTTATTTATTAACTGCTCGACTGGTACTTACACTTTTAAGAATGAACGCACATCATAATATCATGGAGGTCGTGTTATTACCTCCAAGTACCCTTAGACCGAAACTAATGACCTCTGTGGCTTACGAAGATATCCTTTAACAAAAAGACAGCTTAACTATCCTTATGAAAGGCTACCGGCTGCCGCACTCAGCCGTAGCGATGAAATATGAACCATAATTAGTTTTATCTTGAACAAGTTTATTAAGGAACTGCGTGATGGATGAGATTCTAGCAAGAACTTTAGAATATTACACAATTTTGTTATCAGATGATATTCAGAGGTCCTAGCACGAACGCACTGCGTGAACGTAACGTAAATGCGAACAATTGTTTAGTCTAAAGACAACGATCTGTGTTTGCGACAGGCATCATTAGTATAATCCATATATATGAATACAGTCTTAAAACCAAGTAAATATTACGTGCTAAACAGGTGTTTAAATCGGTCGAATTTACGCTATGTTCACTCCTTGCGGTGGTGCCTGGTCAGGCCTAGACATATCACTTATTTAAAATAACTAACACAGTCCCTATAGATAGCTGATAGACAGAAGGCTCAACAAATCATTATTAAATGTAAAAAAGGAATAAAAGAAATAAAATACGATCATTTGCGGTAAAACGCAAACAAGGAACTCAAACACAAAAAATAACAAGTTGGGGAAAAATATGCGTCACATCCACGCAAAACGTCCATCGCTCAGCATAATGCTCCGACCCTATGCGAGACAGATTCCCAGCGCTGATTTTCAGTGACAGCCGACGATGACGTGTCGACGTCGACCGGTACAGCATACAATGAGATATAAATCAGAAATAAAAAATAAAACAAATACACAATACTTAATTGTAAATGTTCCGTTCATCATCATCGTTTATCATTCTTCTGATCGTCAATTCACTTAGCAGGGCCTACATTTGCTATTTCGAAACGGTCGACTTGTTTGTTCCAATAACCTATGTGATTGACATAACAATTTATCAATGACTGATTATGCCCCGTAATACGGTTCCTGGCTATGTCATTCGCTGTTACTTCAATTTTCCGAAGCGGAAAGTATCTTACGTCTAGCGTGTTTTCTTGCAAATATACAATAATATGATGAAATTATGTCTGTTTCTGTAAGTCAAGGCATTCCTACACGTCGTACTTCACGTTTCCATCGACTTATACCTAGTGCCAAGCAAAGACACAGTCACGTGAGCAAAGTAGCGGGCACAGCAGGCTGGTGTATTACTGGGCTTGCGGATGGTGAGCAATGGGTAGCTCGCCATCCGATAAGGACCAGGCACGGGTTGACGGCGCGTTGTGTTCCACGCACGCCTCAAAGAGATGTCAGCACAAGTGTAGGGGTCCACTAGGGTCGATGCCTGCCGGGAAAGTCTGAAAGGGATACCGAGGCCTCTGGCAACACAGGTAACGGATGGAACACGGGCAGGTTTTAGACGAAACCTGCTGTGTCGCAAACAAAACGACAAGCAGAGCAACCTTGGCAACACAGGCAACACGGAAGAAATACGGGTGGGTTTTAGTCAGTAAGAGTCTGACACACCCTCCCGCTCTGCCCAGAGTGGGAGAAGTTATTTGGTGAAGTACCCAAAAAAAAAAAGCAGAGTAACCTAAAGGGGGAAGCAGAGCCGCTCAGCATCGAGTGCGACTAAAGGCGCTGTGATGGACCACAAACAGCAGGGTCCACCAAAGAACATATGCGATGAGGACGGCTTCATCAAAGTGGAGAGAAAGAAGAGGGCACCTACTTATCGCAACCAGTGTGGTACAGCGCCTACAGGTACTAACATGCTGCTACGTCTTGCAGCCCCAAAGAGATGTCAGAACAGGGTTCCGTCGTGGGAAATTCCGAAAGGTAAGGTAAGGTACTAATGGGTCACCGTGGACCCTGGTAACACAGGCAACGGAAGGATCACGGGTGGGTTTTAGTCAGTAAGAGTATGACACACCCTCCTGCTCCGCCCAGAGCGGCAGAAGTTATTTGATAATTTACCACCCACAAAAAAAAACTGGTGTGCTACTAAAATAAATAAAATTATAGCAAGCTACTTTTTACCCGACTACCCCAGAAGGAGGGTAATGTCTTTCGAGAGTATGTATGTATTTGTTTTAATTAATGTACAAATCTGTATGTATGTATGTGTAATTCTTTGGCACGCTCTGTAGCCTAAACGGCTTGATGGATGTTAACAAAAGAGGTGTCGTTAGATTCGCCTTTATTGTGGGTGTGACCTAGGCTATATAATATTTGTATATTGCATCTGAAAATACAAAAAAATGGGGAAGTTTTTTAAATAAATTATACCAATAGCAATTATAAAAAGCGAGTAATGAGTCAATTCCTTATATATATTAATAAAACTAAACAACTTGAAATATAACAAATTATATAAAAAATAAAAACCCTGACTGCAAAAACACTTTTTTTTTTTTTTTTTTTTTATTTGTGATGGGTTTGCTCTTGACTTTAGTCTATGCCAGAGGCGACAGAAACAAAGTCGACGATGGAGCGAGCTTACCCAGAAGAAGCCTGTTCACTCTCACTTTGAAGAGATTAGGGTTATATGCGTTCGGAAACACAGACGCAGGCAGAGAGTTCCATTCCTTTGCTGTGCGCATTATAAAAGAAGTTTGGAAACGCTTAGTGCGAGTTGGTGGGATAGCCACCAGGAAGGGATGGTAACCTGAAGTGCGCCTAGATGACCGATAATAGAAGGGGGCCGGTGGAATGAGGTCGTGGAGTTCCTGAGCACACTCTCCGAAGTACAATCTATAGAAGACCGACAAGCAGGCAACCTTGCGACGATGGGCCAAACTGTGAAGCTTGGCATCCACCAGATTTACGTCGCCAATGAGCCTCTTAGCTCTGCGTTCCACCGAGTCAAGCGCGGCAAGTTGGTATTTAGCCGAGCCATCCCAAAGGTGGCTACAATACTCTATGCAGGATCGGACCTGCGCTTTATAAAGGGTCAAAAGCTGTCCAGGCGTAAAGTATCGGTTCACCTTATTTAGGATGCCCAGTTTCTTGGCCGCAGTCTGGGCTTTGTACTCGATGGAGAAACCTGAAATATGGTGTAACTTTTGTTTGTCCCCCGCCTACGATACCAAAATTCTATAGATTATAATGCTTGTTTTTCTCTTTTCAGTTATGTGTTTTAGCAGTCGGGTTTTTTGTTTTTAAATAATTTGTTTTATTTGACAATCATTATCAAAATTGATGCAGGATTGGCCGTGATTTACCGACGAAGGCAGAAAAATAAAATACATTTTATGTTACATTAGTGCGAATGGCGTACTTAATAATAGAACTTTAGTAAAAAGCTTTTATTTATTTGACAGACATCAATAAACGTAAAAAACTTCACAACTTTGACTTTCCCGAAGGTTGTGGAGCATTGAACTTGAGAGATGAGACGTCAGACTGCTGACAAATCTCGCTAGAAAGCAATGAGATTTGCATGAATCAGAGTAGATTATTATTTTCTAAGAGATTCTGCTTAAGACTGCAGTAAACTGAAGATGCGGATCAATAAACTTTGAATAGAGATGGTGTTGGCGACTGGCTGTGGTGAGACCTTTTTTGTAGTTAAATTTCATGTTTTTTTTTAATATACTTTTTATGTTCGTGTTTTGTTTTTGTTGTTTTATGTCAGTGCGGTTGTCAGGTTCCGTTAGAGCATTGTCTTAATATTTTAATAATATCATAATAAACGTGTTTCTATCATTTCATCTCTACAGTCCACTAACTAATCCAATCCGCTAGCTATCAGATGGGTTTTAAACGACTTAAAAAAAGGTGGTTCTCATTTCACCGGAATGGTTTTTTATTTTTATGAAATGAAATGATTTTTATTTTTGTAAGTAGGTTTGTACAAACACTTTTACACGTCAATCATATATAGGAAAAAAAAAACTAAATGAGGTCGGCGTTTCCTATCTGACTACTCTGAGAAGAAAGGCCGAAACAAACTCAGAGGTCCCAGTCTGTTTTAAAGTCCAGACATAATCTTGGTCAGATCATGTGAAGACCATGTAGATTGGTGTTTGAAATGGTCTTTTGAGGAAAGAACCACACAGATTGAGTGGACCAATCCAGTCAGTGCACGCATTTGTCAGTAACCGTGCAGCTCAACTCAGAACTTAAGGAGCTCAACGATTCGACGAACAATACCAAAGAAAGGATATTTGGGTAGGCCGCTTAAATGACTCAAACTGCCAGAATGTTCCCCGATCACTCGAAGATGGCCGGAAAATTCTTTTTTTGTTTGAAAGGGTATACTTTCCAGGCAGTCCCATTGTAGTGTTGTTTTTTTTGTAAAAGAGTTTTTATTTTTCACTTTTTAGTTGTTTTACATACCCCACACAAATTCGTATACTTGCTATGTAAATAACAGTGACAAGAAGTCAATATAACATCATCAACATACAACTACTGGAAAAAAATCCGGGAAATTGCGTGTCGGATCTCGCGCAATGATCCCTTAGTTGGGATGAATTTATCCCAAGAACAAACTTAACATTGTACTTGAAAAAAATGTTCTCTCATACATTCCAACTGCAAACGTAAATTTATACGCACAATATTGAGAGATTTACCATGTTATTTTAAGACCATAGACTTCTTATAGTTTTCCTGTAATCTATAAGTATACAACTATTTCCTGTATTTTTTTCAAAATTTTAGGCGCCGTAATTTCGGAGACATTTTCATCTATTTTCTTAAAAAAACTTTAAATCTATTTATTTCATCATAACATGAGGCCTTGTTTCCGCGAAGGGTTGGGCAGAGGTGTACCTGTAGTACATCTACATTTCTCCAGGTATGTTTGGTTGGAATAGGGGGGTTGATGGCAATCGGCTTCTATTGCTATCTCCTATCACCTATTGAGCATGGAATAAGTACGTACTTTTTAATAGCATGGAATTAGTAAGTACTTTATAATAGCATGGAATTAGTGTACTCATGGAATTAGTAAGTAGGTACTATATAGATTGTAAATAGAGGAGGTCAAATTCCGACTAGTGGGCGAACACTATTCGAATAAATATTTCAGTATATAGCGTTTTTAAATTTTGAGGTTTATTTATGTCGTTGCTCAGTTATCATCATATACGACTACTGCAAGGCGCGCTCGTTTATTTTTATATTTTGTTAATGATAGTTCGTACAACGTACACAGAAAAACATAATGTTTAGGTCGTTTCTGTCATATTTGGTTATATTAAAAATAAAGATCATCTTGAAGGCCGAGAGTAAGAAGCTAAGCTCGAAGCTATCACAGGCGTGGCCAGCAACGCAGTCATTGCGGACCAACGCTTGTACGAGTATAAAGCTTTACTCATACAATTCGAGTAATCTAAATAAAACGGCGAAGTATAGTAAATTCTGAATAAAATATTTTTGCATTTGACTGTTTTTACCAACTTAAAAAAAGGAGAAAAAAACGTGAAGACCTCAAAAAAAAATTGTAGGCCCCTAATTTGTTTCGTACCTTCTTTTGATTTCGGTTTGTTGGTTAATTTCGTGCATATACAAAAATATTATTGAAACAGAAGTCGACAATAATGAATTTTCCAAGGAAGTTGCTGGTAGCTAAAACACACCAGCAATTAAATTCTGTACTCTGCTGGCACGTATTCAAGTAGCGCAGTAAGGTCGACTTTGCTCGAATACTCGGTTGTCAAAATAATGACCACATTACAAGCATTTTTGAGCAAATTACCTATGGTTAAGTGACTGTTATGCTGCGGCTACACTGTCGCTATAGCGCGAACTACATTTCGCGCGTCCTCTCTCGCACACCGGTCGACGTCTCGCTGTACAACAGAGAGCGCGCGAAGTGTAGTTCGCGTTATCGCGACAATGTAGCTGTAGCATAAGAATGCATCAATCAGTGTATCAGTGGTGTGCCATTAGGTATTATATGTAGGAACGCAGGCGTTCATTAATTTACTAAAAACGAAAAACTTCGAAAGCAATGGGAAGTAGCAACTGAAGGCTGCGGGTGTCGACCTCAGGACGAGCTGCTTCTCACACGGACAACCATACGTAGCTTGCCAACCAAAAGTACAAGCGAAGTACCTATAAAGGAACATTTTTTTTTAAGAATGTAACTGTTAGTTTAGTATATTGTGGTGTCTTACGACTTCCACGCGAACGAAGTCGCGGGCAGAAGCTAGTTGTTACTAAACTCTAATGCTACGGTTACATTGTCGCGCTAGCGCGAACTACATTGCGCGCGTTCTCTCTCGCACACCGCTTGACGTCTCGCTGTACAACAGAGAACGCGCAAAGAGTAGTTCGCGTTATCGCGACAATGTAGCCGTAGCATTAATGGCGGATTAACGAGCCGACCACACTCTGATGGATAACGGTTTCGTATTGTAACGTTATACAGCATGGAATAATGATATTTTGTAGTACTTCAAACTTGCGTCTGAATTATCCAAGAATATGATGATTGTTTGTGATAGTTTTTATACTTGCGGTAACGTCGGGTGTCGGGTTACCTCCTTCCCTCAAATATGGCGAGGGCGTAATGGCTGATCTTTGCTTTATGCTCGTAAACGGGTGCTGCTTGCGGTGACTGGTCGTCTTGCTGACCATGGTTTTGTTATTGTTATTAGTAACTAGCTACACCCTGCGGTTTCACCCGCATAAGTATCGATAAGAATATCGGGATAAAAAGTATTCTATGTACTAATCCAGGTCATGGTCTACCCATGTGCCAAATTTCAACCAAATCCGTTTAGCCGTTTTAGCGTGAAGGCGTAACAAACAACCAAACAAATGAACAAACAAACTCACTTTGCATTTATAAATAATATTAGTTAGGGTAGGATAGGATTTGGTTTTGATGGTCCTAGTTTATCATTAATAACTTCGAGTTACAGCTACATGTATGCGGGCACATCCTTTATGCCTGGAGACTTTTATTTACATGTTTAGTTTTTATTTCTGGTTGAGTATAGTTTTCATTGTTTCTTCTGTTGGTATATTGGCGTGTGCTAGCTGAAATATGGCACATAATTTAATTTAATGTGTCTGTGTCTGTGTCTCGCAATGTTAAGTTACTTTGCATACTATAGTGCATATGAAACGGCTGCCGGGGAATCGAACCCCAGACGCCATATTGTAGAAAACTGAAACGTTTTTTTTTTTCCACGGAATTTACGTATATATACGTGAGTTCTGTGGTAAGCCACTGTGGCTTATGGGGGCGGTTCTTGTATGATGTGGGTCGGCATTTCCTTCGACGGTAAAACGGAGTTTGTTTTCATGCCTGGCGGAGGACGAGGAGGCGGTCTAACTTCAAACCGCTACATTTCCGATATTCTGCTCCCGTGCCACTACTGAATACCTCGAAGAAGTCGGTATCGCCACATTGGACTGGCCAGCGCTCAGCCCGAACTTGAATCCCATTGAGAAAGTGTGGGATGAACTGAAGAGGAGGGTTCCTTCAAGCTCCTTCAAGTGTGAATGAGCTGAAATCGGCTTTGATAGAGGAGTGGGAAGGTATCCCGCAATAATCGATTCAGAAGCTGATTAGGTCAATGAAGAACCGTCTTCGAGCAGTTATTAGGGCGAGGGGAGGGAACACAAAATATTAAAACCTAATTTTAAGGCCAAATAAATTTTTTGTTAATTCATTTTTGTTGTTTTCTTCATTTATTATATTTCCATTATCCTTATGTTTTCCTAACTCCTTCACTCCATCCGAGATAGCTCCTTAAATACTGGTGTGACTTAAATTTATTTAATACCAATTTAAAGTTAATAGTTTAACCTTTAACGTGGTACCATTTTTATTAGTCTTAACTAGTTTTTAAGTACTCAAGATCGCGCGGAATCAATTTCAAGTAAGTGATTCCATACTTTTGCTCGCGAGTGTAGTTCATCCCAACTTTCCAACTATGGAACCCTTAATTACAAAAGAAGATCACAAAGTCACGTGCAATGATTCTTCTCAGAATCATTGCAAGTGACTTTGTGATCTTACCTTAAGTTGTCACTGTATTTGAGAATGCTGGAACACCTGTTATTGGCAACTGTATAAGTTCATGACTGTTATCTACTTTTATTTGATATTTTGTTTACATAAGCTGTTGGTGTACCTTTATAAATAAATAAATAAATAAATATTGGTAAGGTTCGAGGAGTATTTCATTAATTTAAGTTTGTGTAACTAACAATGGTCTTCGTTTGTTTTTTTTGCCGAGTGCTAAAGTTTACATAGTACTTATCTTTTCAATGTTTTTTCGAAGCTAACAGAAAAGACATGACTTTAAATATTCCTCTGTAACTTACAACGGCGTGATTTGCGTAATCAGTTGTTTTAGTTTCAGTATTCCGTTTGAAAAGACTCCGTAATTCTAGGTCTAGCTGATTCAGTATTGAAGGATATGTTAATGTGAGATTTCGAGGAATTGACGCGGCTGCGTAGGTTTGTGGGGTCACAATTGTTTAAGTAAATACAAGACTTTGAGATACCTAGTAAATATGAGAGGAGATGAATGATGTGAGGAGAAAATATTCCTATCAGCACTCGATATGTAAAAGAAAGAATATACGTTTAGTTGCGGTAAACATGATGCAAAGAAGGAACACAAATACAAAAAAGATACAATTTGGGGGAGAATATGCGTCACATCCACGCAAAACGGCCAACACTTAGTATAATGCTGCGACCCTATGCGAGACAGAACCACAGTGCTGGTTTGCAGCGATAGCTGGCGTCGACGTCATGACGTCGACTGGTGCAGCACTCAGTGAGATTGTAATAAGAAATAAAAGAATAAAATAAATACAAATATTTAAAATGGTGACATTCCGTACCGACGGGAACGACGTACGCGCCGCCGGCCTAAAGTAATCTGTGCGCGCAGCTGTCAGAAAACAATTTGTTTGACGATGAAAAGTGTGATCTACTTAACGAGTGAAGCCTCATTACACATCACAAATATATGACTTTTAGTAATACCTAGCCTAGAGAAAAATATATAAGCCAATTTAAAACGCAGAATGTAAACTAGACGGTAAAGTTTGCTTAATAAAAATAAATAGCAATAAACAGCAAATCTAATCAAACGTATGAAAGTATTTCTAAAAGCAACTTTTAATATTTTCGCTGGCAACTTTTAGTTTGTAAACTTCATCGTCGGGGTTGTACGGAGCCTTTAGAAGTTGTATATTTCTTAGTTGGGTTAATTTTCTGATATTCAAGTATTATTTAGCGGTACGATACAATATAATAAATGTTAGAATAGAAAACAGAAATAAGAAATATATGTAGTGTTTAGTAAAAAAATAAAAAAAGTAGGTTTTAAGGTTGGTAAAGTTGCATATTGGATTTGCAGCCAATACCTAAGCTAAGATAACTAATATAATATTAATATCTTGTAAAATTATTGCAATTATATATATGTTTCTTGTCAAGTTCCGGTTATTTCTGGTTTGTCTGAAAGAGAGTGTCATTCTTTCGCCGTCAGTTGGGACTGGTCACCTCTTAGCTGCCTCGGCTTATTTTTAATTATTTTATTTTGAAATTGTTTTTTTTTTTGTTTTTTTTTGCTACTATGGATGCATTTTTTTTTACATCGTCCTCACATTTCGTTATAAATTCAACATTATTTGTACTAATCATTATGTAACAATATAATTTAAAAGACTCCATGCCAATTCAAAAGTGCCTGTAAATGGTTTAATTGAAATAAATGCTTGGAGTTTGAATTTGAGTCTGACAGTGTGAGTGAGTGTGAGTAAGTGTGCAATGTTTGGTGATCAAAAATTGCACACTTACTTTTGACTTTTTTTTTTGGGTGGGAAATCATCAAATAACTTCTCCCGCTCTGGCCGGAGCGGGACTATGTCAGACTCTTACTGACTAAAACCCACCCGTATTCCTTCAGTTGCCTGTATTGCCAGGGGCCTCGGTAACCCTTTGGTACCTTCCCGCGACCCCGGCTGCCATCGGCCCTAGTGGACCCCTACGCTTGTGCTGACGACATCTCTTTGAGGCATGCGTGGAATGCAACGCGCCGTCGACCCGGGCCTGGTTCTTACCGGACGGTGAGCTACCCATTGCTCATCATCCGCAAGCCCGCGCCTACGGTGGCCGGAAATCCGCCCGGGATTCCCGACGCCCAGGGCGTCTCCTGCGGCGGCTAGGGGCGAAAGGGCGCGAAATTGGCCTTCGCAGAAGGAGGTGACGGCTGCCCATGCCCTCTCGCTCCATACCATGGTACGGAGTGAGAGGGCCTGGTTGGCCGGCCGCGAGAGATCTCTGCTGCCGATCGCCTCCACGAGGATACGGCCGTGCTCTGCCCAAGCCGGGGAGACCTCCACCGTATGCTCCATCGTGTCCTCCGGGCAATCCACACAGTGGTGACACCCGGGCGTTTCCTTTCGCCGTACCCGGCCCAGGTATTTCCCGAAGCTGCCGTGTCCGGTGAGAACCTGCGTCAGGCGGAAGGCGAGGACGCCATGGCGCCTGTCTAGCCACTCCTCAAACTGGGGACTTATCGCCGCAATTGTGGCGTGCCCAGCACTGGGTCGCGACAACCGTACTCTCCATGTCGCCATGAAATCTCGCCGGAGCTCCGTCCGCTGTGCTGTGATTTCTCGCGGCAGCGAAGTTACGCCCCGGCGTTACTTACTTTTGACTTGCGAATAGCGTGTGGTTAATCGGTAAAACAGACGAACATCAACAGAATTAAATGCATCAGTGTCCTCCTATCTGCTAATACAAGTAACCGTGTGCTAATTTACTGAGATAATTTATCAGTCTGCCAGACATTGCGCACGCTTAATACAATTCAGTATTCTATTAAGCGTGCGATTGTTGGTAAAGCTTTATTTTAATATTAATTTTCCAGATGACTATTCATTGTAGCAAGAATAATATTCATGTTTAAGATGAAAAAATATGTAAATATCTATCATTAAATAAACAATAAATACATTTTCTGACAAAGACAAATGTAATTTTATACAAAAAAACCGGCCAAGTACCTACGTGTCGGATCACGCACAATAGAGGGTTCCCTAGCTGGGATGAATGTATCCCAAGAACAAACTTTAGGCTGTTCTTGAAAAACATTTCTCCCTTACATTCCAACTGCAAATATAAGTTTGTACGCACAATATTGAGAGATTTACCATGTTATTTTAAGACTCGTTATAAGTTTTTCTGTAATCTATAAGTATAGAATTTTGGCTGTGGCAGATGGACAGACACAGACAGACACACGAGTGATCCTATAAGGGTTCCATTTTTTCATTCTGACGTACGGAACCCTAAAAACCTAAAAAAATTGCTAAATTCGCCAAAATATCCCCAAAAAACATTCTTCAACAGCAATTTCAACAGTTCTTTATTCAAACATGAGTCCAGAATTTAACATCTGTATCGCCGATATTTAAAGCCAATGGCCTCTGCAGGCTAATAAATAACAAACGGGCCTCAACTTTAGCTTTCCGGTCACCGTCTGGCCTGTCGTTAGGCCTCGTTACATCTATTTGCTGACAATTTAGTGGATGGATAAGCAGCAGGGTATCAGGGTATTTTGGTGTCTTTTAAATGGGTGAATCAACCGAGACCGTTTCGCGTTGGAAGTTTAAAAAATATATTATTCAACATATAGATTCAAGATATACAATACATATTATATTATACATCAAACGATATTTATACTATGATTTATTAATTCGTGATAAAAAATAAAGAATGATTTTAAAATAGAATCTTATGGGAATTTCATCCTATCTATGTATATTATAATTCCGAAAGTGAGTTTATTTATTGCACTTTCACACTAAAACGGTTGAACGAGTTTGGATGAAATTTGGCACATGCGTAGACCATGACCTGGAAAAGGAAATAGGTTACTTTTCATCTTGGACCGTAGACAAAGTCGCGGGCAACAGCTATTTGTATATGAGGCAGTGAGTATTGCCCACAACTAGAACATACTGTTTGTATAACTGACATTCCAAGATGAAAAGCAATAAGTTTCTAAGATCTTGCGTCAACAGAAGTCACGTTTTTGTAGTAAACATATTGTTTCGTATTTATTCCTTAACTTATCATTATTTTTAAGTTTTTGTAACTGAACAATTAGCTTTGCTGCTGGGGAGTTTGTTGCGCCACTTCTTCTTCCCCGCCTAAGCACTAGGAAATGGTGAAGGGCGGGCGTATGGATATCTATATGATACGAATCTAGTGCCATTAAAACGCTGGCTTTAAAACAAAAGCACCTCAAACTGAGATAAGATCTAAGATATTTTGGACATTAATATTAACCTTTTCAATCACTTGAACAACAACAACTAACAACAACCAAACACCAACTACAACAACTCAACAAACAAAACAACTAACTAACAACAAACCAACTAACAAACCAAACCAACCAACCAACCAATCAACAACCAACCACCCAACAAGCACGCGCTTTAATTTGTGTAAATATTACAGTGATGATAAATAAAATAAAATCATTACATTTATATTTAAAATTCATTACGCATTTAAAATGAATCAATAATTCACTAATAAATAATTATATTTCAATAATTCAGTAACTGGTGTGGCAAGTTATTGCCCTTTACATTTTTTTGATTGTGGACGGTTTATAAGGTGTCTGTAGTCTGTCTTAGGCTTATATTGCAGCCGCGGATATTGTGTGTCGCGGGGTTCAGAGAATCCTGCGGCTAGTGACAGCTAATGATGGCTGTCAGACGTCATAGTGCACCGGCGCCGAACGGGAGCATTTCGTCTCACCGCAAACCACGTTTTTTCAATCTCAGTTCATCGCGCCCGCAAAACCGCAAACTTTATTACGTTATCCCGTAATCCTTGGGGATATACTGTGTTAAGTTTTCAAAATTAAAAATAATAACCCGCGTCCGATTAAATCCAAATTATAGACTTTCAAGTGACCAGTGTACGGGCAAGCAAGGTGGCCACCTGCCCAGAAGGATTCTTCAAGACTTTCGCCAGGAGAAGCACAGGTACCGCTTTTGCATTATTTGCTGGAGTTAGGCTACAAACGCCACCTGACCGTCACCAATTCCTCTTTGAAAGTTTGCTCAAAAAAAAAGGCAAATTGAATTATTATGCATTCCAGATAATAATTTTTCTGTCGTCCTCGACCCGCAAGGATACACGGCTATTTATACGCCTGTCCCTCCATACTTATGGTCCATTCGAGCCTGGATAGGTATCAGTTAAATAAGTACAAGTCATTGCAAGTACTTACGATAATTTACAGCAATTAATATTAGATAGTGCCTTATAATGGCAACTCAAAAACAAGAAACTAAATTAGCTCAGCTTATTGCTAAAAAAGAAGTAATTTTTGAGCGAGTTAATCGCTTGTATAATTCTTCCAAAAGTATATCTAATTATGATTCACGCTCGAACGAGTTATTCCTAGCGCAGTCTGAATCTATTGGTGAATCTTACAGCAAGTTTGAAACAATAATTGACCAGATCAATGAGTTGCAGTTTGAAATTGATGAAACCCCACCCGACTATGGGAGTCTAAGTTCTATTGAAGACTTATATTCAACTATTAAATACAAACGTAATCTCATTCTTTCAAGTGGCAAAACATTAACATCAGATCAGAAGGGAGGTAGAAGCATAAAGTTACCACCAATCGAGTTACCATCGTTCGACGGTAGAACTGAAAATTGGCCCATGTTTTATGAAATGTTCCGTACTAATGTTCATTTAAATACTGATCTGACGGATTCGCAGCGTGTGCAGTATTTAATAAGTAAATTAACTCATGATGCCTTAAAACTAACTGCAGGCAATGTTCTCACAGGAGATACATACAGTGTTATGTGGAACAGTTTTGTCAAAAGGTATCAAGATAAACGTAGTTTAGGTATTCATTATCTCAATAATATACTGGACATTAAAGGATGCGCCGGCAATGCTGCTAGTCTGAATGCATTTGTAGAACGATATTCAGCGTCTGTCGCTGCATTGAAGCAGTTAGACATTTCAGACTTATTAGATTTTGTGATATTACACTGTGGTTTAAGAAAGGTTGACTCACAAACTGTTCAACAATTTGAAAGCCGTGTGAGTGGCAAGGAATTGCCTTCCTATACGGAGTTTATAATATTTATGCAAGACTATGTTAAGGTACTCCAGCGCTCACACGTTAATAATTCACAGACGGAATCGCGTGCTAAGTCTAGTTTAGCTAACAATCGAAGTAATACTCAAAGTACCGCTAAAGCGTTTGTATCTTGTAGCGAACCAGCTTCGAATAACCGCTGCCCGCTGTGTGACGGCGATAACGTCGATCATCGACTGTTTGATTGTC
The DNA here is from genome assembly GCA_905333075.3 of Atethmia centrago. NCBI lineage: Eukaryota > Metazoa > Arthropoda > Insecta > Lepidoptera > Noctuidae > Atethmia > Atethmia centrago. The sequence continues at coordinate 28,304,412 of HG995385.1, read as the reverse complement.
CACAATTTAAAAATATGAATTCTCCGCAAGCTCGTTTCGAATTTATTAAAAGGAAACATGGCTGTGTAAATTGCTTAAGTCTATCCCACTCTTTGGTTAAATGTAAATCACGGAGTGTTTGTAAAACTTGTAAGTAAACACATCATTCATTGTTACATTTCTCCGAAGTAAAAAGTGATTCAACGCCGAGCGAGCCTGCCGCTACGTCTGTCTCGCTTAGTGCCGCCGCTAAAATATGTTTACCGACAGAGACAACTATTTTGTTAGCTACCGCGCAGATATACGTATATGATAGCAGCGGCCGAGATAAGCTTGTTGTCAGGTGTTTAATAGACAATGGATCGCAAAATAATTTAATTACTGTGGACTGTTGTAAACGTTTGAACTTACCCATAATTAAATTACGCAATTCGTCTTTACAAGGTGTTGGTATGACCTCACGACCTGTACACGGCTTTATTTATCTCAATATAGAATCTCGGATTAATCCTCACAATAAGTATTATATACACGCATTAGTTGTTGATTGCATTACAGATAGACTTCCCGCTAGTTTTATCAGATTAAATGACGATATGTCATATTTAAATAATTTACCGCTTACTGACTCAACCTGGAATGTACCTGGTGGAATCGATGTTGTGCTTTGAGCACAGCTGTTCCCTTTTATTTATTTAGGTGATAGGGTTGACTCAGGCACCCGCGCACCCCCAGCTATACTGACTAGTTTCGGATATGTACTGATGGGTGATATTGATTGTCATAGTAGTGACGTAACACACATGACATCTTCGTTTACCGCGCTTGCTAGCATTGACGTCGAGTCAAGTTTGCAGAAGTTTTTTGAGCTAGAGGAAATTCCATCTCAGCGTTTTATTAGTCCGGACGAATTAGAGTGTGAAAATAATTTTAATTCTTCAGTTTTATTTAAAGACGGTAGATATTTTGTCGATTTACCTTTCGCGCGCAATCCCTCTGAATTAGGCAATTCACGCGGTGTCGCTCATCGGCGGCTACTTGCGCTCGAGCGTAAATTCACGTGCGTGCCAACCCTACGCGAGGATTACAATAAAACTATCACCGATTATATAACTCAGGGGTATTTATCGGAGGTACCCGACTCTGAATTAACAGAAGAGGGTTACTACATACCGCATCACGCCGTTATTAGACCGGACAAAGACAGCATTCGAGTGGTTTTGGACGCTAGTGCCAAAACACACTCGGGGTTGCCACTCAATGACATTCTGCATGTCGGACCTAATTTACAGGCCGACTTGTTTTTATTATTACTCGATTTTCGTACCCTCCCTGTCGCAATGACAGCGGATATAAAACAAATGTTCCTACGGATCGGTGTAAATGAGCACCACCGCAAATATTTACGAATTTTATATCGATTCAACAAAAATGAACCTATACGTACTTTTCACTTTAACCGCGTTCCCTTTGGATTAAAGCCTAGTCCTTATTTAGCGATGCGCACAATACGCAATTTAGCGTGTGAGCATGGCGACCGCTATCCTGAGGCTTCTAAATTAGTAGAAACTCAGTTTTTTATGGACGATTATGTCTATTCTGTTCCTGATGAACAGATTGCTATACAATTATCCCGCGATTTAATTGAGTTATTTAAGTTAGGATCCTTTGACCTGGTCAAATGGGCTACTAACTCACCCGCTTTGTTGGAGATTCTCCCAGAGTCTCACCGCTTACCAGTTAATTTTTCTGGCATGGATAATGATAAACATAATTTCAAAATCCTTGGATTAACCTGGGAACCCGCTGATGATTATTTTTCTTTGACAACAGTCGCTATAGATGATAAATGCACTAAGCGTGCGATTCTATCGCTAGTTGCCCGCTTGTTCGACGTACTTGGCCTCGTAGCACCCGTCGTGTTGTACGCGAAAATCCTAATTAAGGAACTTTGGTTAGCTAAAATAGGTTGGGATGAGGTTCCTCCGGACTCCATCACCAATCGGTTTTCCGTTTTTTTGCGCGATTTCCCCTCACTCTCTTCTCTAAAGGTTCCTCGCCACATTGGCGTCTTTAGAGAAGCTGTAGTGAATATCGTAGCCTTTTGCGACGCCAGCTTTAGTGGTTATGGTTGTTGTATTTATTTACACATAACTGACTCTAAAGGCAATATCAGCGTTCGGCTTTTATGTGCAAAGTCCAAAGTTTAAAATAACTAAAATAACAACGCTAGCTCGATTAGAACTTGTCGCCGCTTTACTTCTGTCTAAGCTTGTTCGCGTGGTCAAAGATAAACTTTCCGCTCGTGTACCTATTGCAGGTGTCTACGCTTTCTCGGACTCCACCATAGCTCTTTCGTGGATCCACTCATCTCCCCATAGATGGTCTATTTTTGTCAGTAATCGCATTGCTAAAATACAGGAAAACCTACCTGCCGCTAGTTTTAATCACGTGTCCGGAAAGGAGAATCCTAGCGATTGTCTCTCCCGCGGCATGCCGCCATCTGATTTAATTGAACACTCGTTATGGTGGAACGGTCCTACTTGGCTCCATCGACCCATTAGCGAGTGGCCTTTAAAATTCTCTCCTACTGAATGTGAAACATTGCCAGAGTTTAAATCAAAGGTTTTTCTTGTAGAAACATCAAATACTGAACCGCGTATTTTAGATACAATAGCTGACCGTGTTTGTTCATGGAATAAATTGTTACGTGTATTTATGTACATTCTTAAATTTACGAACAGACTACTTAGTCATAGCTCTGTTAAAAATATACAAACCGCCGAAAATTTCATTATTCGAATAGTTCAAAATGCGCATTTTCTAATGTCCAGTCCACTTAAGCATTTGCCTTCTTCTGAATTGACAGAAGAAAACATAAATTTAACAAACCGCAAAAGGCTTTTGGATCAGCTTGTGTTATCCTACTGGAACAAATGGCGAGTTGAGTACTTGCACACGTTGCAAGTTCGCCAGAAATGGTGCACTCCCGATCGCCCTATAGAGATCGGTACTGTCGTTCTCTTGGGTCAAGATAACGTACCACCATTGACTTGGCCATTGGGCATCATAGTGGAAGTTTTTCCGGGATCGGATGGTGTAATTCGAGTAGCTTCAGTAAAAACCGCGTCAGGTACATATAAACGTCCTGTCACCAAGTTATATCCTTTGCCAACCCAATAGAACTATATTATTTCGTAGTTTAATTTAGTTTATAATTTACAATAGTATATTTTCTCAATGGTACGCCATTACATAGTTATAATTTAGCTTAGTAATTCAACTTTGTCTTAATTTAATCAAACTGCAATTTCATTCTTTGGAATCTGATAATTAATTTCGAACGCCGTTTCCTAGTAATGGTGTTTTGAACTGCTGCTTGGGATTCTCTTGATGCTTTCAGACTGCCAGATATATAAACATCATCTCATCCTCCCAACTGCACCAGCTTTTCAGCGTATAGATTATCATCTTTGAAAGCTCGGGACCTTTCAAGGCGGGAAGTATGGTGTAGCAAGTTATTGCCCCTTACATTTTTTTGATTGTGGACGGTTTATAAGGTGTCTGTAGTCTGTCTTAGGCTTATATTGCAGCCGCGGATATTGTGTATCGCGGGGTTCAGAGAATCCTGCGGCTAGTGACAGCTAATGATGGCTGTCAGACGTCATAGTGCACCGGCGCCGAACGGAAGCATTTCGTCTCACCGCAAACCACGTTTTTTCAATCTCAGTTCATCGCGCCCGCAAAACCGCAAACTTTATTACGTTATCCCGTAATCCTTGGGGATATACTGTGTTAAGTTTTCAAAATTAAAAATAATAACCCGCGTCCGATTAAATCCAAATTATAGACTTTCAAGTGACCAGTGTACCATACGGTGGAGATCTGCCCGGCTTGGGCAGAGCACCGCCGTGTCCTCGTGGAGGCGATCGGCGGCAGAGACCTCTCGCGTCCGGCCCTGGTTCAGGCCATGGTACGGAGCGAGAGGGCATGGGCAGCCGTCACCTCCTTCTGCGAAGCAGTAATGCTCCCGAAGGAGGAGGCGGGACGGTTGAGGGAAAGGCACGTTTCGCGCCCTCTCGCCCCTAGCCGCCGCAGGAGACGCCCAGGGCGTCGGGAATCCCGGGCGGATTTCCGGCCACCGTAGGCGCGGGCTTGCGGACGGTGAGCAATGGGTAGCTCACCGTCCGGTAAGGACCAGGCCCGGGTCGACGGCGCGTCGTATTCCACGCGCGCCTCAAAGAGATGTCGTCAGCACAAAGTAGGGGTCCACTAGGGCCGATGCCTGCCGGGGTCGCGGGAAGGTACTTATGGGTCACCGAGGCCCCCGCAACACAGGCAACAGGAAGGAATACGGGTGGGTTTTAGTCAGTAAGAGTCTGACACACCCTCCCGCTCCGCCCAGAGCGGGAGAAGTTATTTGATGATTTCCCACCCTCAAAAAAAAAAAAAAAAAAAAGTGACCAGTGTACGGGCAAGCAAGGTGGCCACCTGCCCAGAAGGATTCTTCAAGACTTTCGCCAGGAGAAGCACAGGTACCGCTTTTGCATTATTTGCTGGAGTTAGGCTACAAACGCCACCTGACCGTCACCAATTCCTCTTTGAAAGTTTGCTCAAAAAAAAAAGGCAAATTGAATTATTATGCATTCCAGATAATAATTTTTCTGTCGTCCTCGACCCGCAAGGATACACGGCTATTTATACGCCTGTCCCTCCAGTAACAATAATTAAATAATCACCAACATAGCATTTAAATTTAAAATTCATTATCCAGGATAAAAAAAATAAAAGAAAATCATATAAATTCATAAATCATTTAATCGTGGCTGTAATGTTTTTTATCATCTATGAATACGTCGATATTGTCTTCTTTCAATAAGCTTCCAATGAGCCTTTCTTCAATTAGTTTCTAGTCTTTAATAAGTTTTTATATTAGTTTAAGCTGTTAATGCTTCAGAATTCTATTGGCAACTTTTTGTATAAAAAGACAGATTGAACCCTAGGACAGTGATAAACCACGTTCAATTTTGGTTGAATTGTGGAAGGTATGTCTTTTCTACGAGTATTATCTCTACCTCGTCTTTCCTCATTGGTCTCAAGCTAATTCCTAACAAAGTTGTTTAACAACACTAGAATATAGAGACTGTATATATATAACGTAATACCATCTTCTCAGACTTATTTATTGCCTACTTACTTTAGTTGATAGGTTTAGTTAATATGATTGGTACCTTAATTTTTATTATTTTGTTAATGGTTTTTATCTATTGCTAAAGATTTAAGCCTGTTACTTAGCAGTATTTTTATTATTTTATAGGCAGTACTACCTGTACACCTATTACCTACTGTGTAAGAAATGTTTGCACGCCTTGCAGGGCAGCACATAGTGACACAATATTTTTAAATTATTACATAATGTACCAACATTATACCTATGTGTACAAATAAATAAATTTGAATAATATAATGTACAAGGCACTGTTAAAATGTTAAGTCTGATTAAGTGGTCCCTAAAGGAGCATTGTCCTTAAAGTTGATCTACTGCTAATGTGGAGCTACTCTGGCAGCCCGCCAGTTCACACATTAGCATATTTACCCACTTAGTAGCAACGTCTTATCTTCGGGAAAATTATGTTAAGTACTGCTACTGGTGATGCAATTATTTCCCACTTATCGCTTCGGAGGGAACCACAGACTGGAGAATGTGTGTGTGTGTGTGTGTGTGTGTGTGTGTATTTTTATCTACAATACCGTGTTGTGTCTCTTGAGCTTAGTATAGATTCTATTTTTATCCGACTTCAATAAAAAGGAGGAGGTTATGTATCAGAAGGGTTTTTTTTAGTTGGTGACCAGTTATCTACTTATAGGTAATTTCAATGATATTGTGTTTCAGATAACGAATAGCTGTTGGTAAAAGATAGTAAGGCAGTTTGTTCACCGCATCGTGAACGTTCAAAAGTGCCTTTTATGTGTCTATTTGAAACAAATAATTTTACTTTGACTTTAACTTTGAATGGGACGTCACGTTCGGTTCGAATAATCTCGTTTCTCATTGACGTTCCGTTCACGGTGTGGTGGACAAACAGTGTAAATATTGCTTCTGTGCGAAAGGTCAAAAAAAGTCTAACCTATCCGAAATGGTGCAAATATTTTCTACGTTTGCACTTATCGCTCGCACTTATCTCATCATAATCGTGCCGGTAGCCATGGTGACCGGCTCACGCCTGGCCAGTATACCGATGATCTAGAAGACGGACGAAAAATAACGAAGAAAGACGTTCTACTTTCTTAAAACTGCTCTCCTGAAAAATTACTAAAGTTGCATTTATAACATTTGTTTTCTAGACCATCGATCTATTATACAAAACAAAAGTTTGGCGGATGGCACCGCTTCCGGATACACCTAAACCATCCTCATCAATCACTCCGTCCATTGGTGAAAACCGTATGAAAATCCGTTTGGTAGTTTTTGAGTTTATCGCATTCAGACGGACAGACGCGGCGGGGGACTTTGTTTAATAATGATACGAGTAGTGATGCAAATATTTCGTGAGACAATTGCGTTTAAAAGGAACCTTAGTTGAAAAGTAATTTCAGGAAACTGGATAAAAAAATATGTCAATATCTTACGTCTTCACCTGCCTTTTACTTTTCCTCTAGATACAATTTACCTTGTCTTGAGCAAGCGTGGTGATCAATGCTGCCTTCTCTGTTTGGGAAGAGGCTTTTGCCTTGTAGTGGGACTAGTTTTCAATCACTTGAAGAACAACAACTAACCAACCAACTAACAACAACCAAACACCTACTACAACAACTCAACAAACAACTAACTAACAACAAACCAACTAATATCCAAGCTACCAAACCAACCAATGAATCAACCAATCAACAACCAACCAACCAACCAAGTAACTACCAACCAACCAACTAATCTGCCGACGAAGCACTTGATTTGTCGGCCAATTAGTTGCTTGATTTGACAAATAAGATATGATTGAGTAGGTATTCCTTGTTAATAAGCAGTGGCACACCGTGGTAATGGCTTCGACTTACGTTATGGAGGTCGTAGGTTCTAACCCAAGCAGGCGCTTTACTTTGTGTAAATAATTTAATTACCATTGCTCTCAAAACGTTGAAGTTGGCATATCCTAGAACCAAAAATTCAAAGACATGTGACATCTACTAAACCGCACTGAGCCCGCGTGGTAGATTACAACCCACTCCATCTCGAAGACAGGAGGTCTGTGTTCCAGTAGAGTGAACATTATAGTCAAAGACAGGAGGTCTGTGTTCCAGCAGAGCGAACATTATAGTCTGATTATGATGATTATGATACCTTGTTTATTGCCAGAGATGCTTCAGTGGCACTTTATGTTTAAATGTAAAATTATTACAGAGACACTTCTCAAAGTGGTCTTAGACATTAAGCCGTCTGAAAACTTGGCAAAATAGTTTAGTAACAGTTAAGTCTTGTGTCATTGTTTTAGTATGTCCTTGATTTAGGTCTGAAATCAGCTCAAATGGCTCTCTGAATAAGCTAGAGCAGCCAAAAATGCTGGTTGAGTCCCACTATCGATCTGTTAACGAAAACAATGGAATGTGTGGTTGTAAAGAGAAGTGTATAATTTCATTCACTCTACTCGACCTACATGCAGTGTGTGGCAAAATTGAGTTTCATTATTGCAATCAATAATCAAACTCAAACTGAGTGATCTTAGTCATCAATATTACTAAGATTAAATCAGTATCTCATGACTAATGATTCAATCATTTATTAATATCCCACAATCACTATACACCCACACACGCACATTCTAAGTTGCTGTCTAATTAATTATTTATTTTAAATTGTTTTTTTGTCTTTCATCCCAACATTATCATCCATAAGCAGATGTTTGTATAGCTGTGACTTGGTTCCAGTCTTTACAACATCTATGTATTTTTGTATATACATCTATGTAACCAATCTTTCAATATGTGGTGGAGAAAATAAACCTTATAATTACTGGTTATTTATTAGTGGACGTCCAATGGTCGAAATTCCATTCCAGACCTTTCGACATTCCAGACCATAAAACATTGAAATTTTAAGTTTGAACGTTATTAAGTTTCTAGTGTCACAGACTAATTCCATGAGTACTTACAATCTGTATGAACATACTAATTCCATGCTATTTAAAAGTACTTACTTATTCTATGGTGTCGAGCTATAACTTCTGTCATCTATCTTCAAGTCATGAGGCCCTGGGGGCCAACCATCACCTCTTAAAACAGTATTATTATAATATTAATTCACAGTGGGAAAGTGATGGAGCTATACAGGACTTATAGCTCCATCTCTTTCTCACGCTGAAATAATATTGAAATAATACTGCTATAAGAGGTGATGGTTGGCCCCCAGGGCCTCATGACTTGAAGATAGGTGACAAAAGTTACAGCTTGAGCATTGAATAAGTAGGAACTTTATAATAGCATGGAATTAGTAAGTACTTTATAATAACATGGAACTACTATGTTCATATAGATTGTAAGTACTCATGGAATTAGTCTGTGACAATAGAACCTTCATAACCTTCAAATTTAAAATTTAAATGAATTAATCTCTCCTCATTATAAGGTTTAACTGTACCAAATTTCATACTCCTCCGTTCGCGTAATTTTCGTAAAAAATATGTACAAGTTTAGTAATTATTAATTCAATCACGGCGCCGTGATTGATAATAAATTTATTAGTGACTAAGTTTTCCATGACTACCTACCTAACCTACCTTAATAACTGAACCTACCGAAAAAATCAAGTTATTAATGATACAAATAAAGAGTATAATTAGAATGAGAACTAAAATATGCGGATGTCTACAACAGATAGATTTATAAAAAAATAATTGTAACGAGAATCGAATGGAAACTGAATACCTCCGTCAATAATAATGTTCAATGTTTTACAAGTCAGTCTCTATATCAAGCAATTTGAAACCTATGTTAGTGTAATTTAGGTGAACGGACAGTAGTATTAACGAAAATATTATCATTTCTCATAGAAATTGTTGATAATTATTGGAGGGCAGTGCGTATAAAACCTGGAAACAATTGGAAATAACATCAGTCAGTACAAGGCAGTGGTCGGTTGGAGAACATGAGGTGTTTACTTGGTAAGTGTTCAATAATAAGTTTCCAAGGGGTATCGTGTGCCAGTAAGTGGGTTGTGGAGGTCAGATAGGCAGTCGCTCCATGTAAAATACTGCATCCAGTTAAACTGGAAGCCGACCCCAACATTGTTGGGAAAAGGCTAGACAGTTAATGGTTATTGGCTGTCTCGTCGGCCTAGTAAATTCTTGATAGAAAATCCCCGGCCCTGACCCGGGAATCGAACTTAAGACGTCATGTTCAGCAGTAGCGCTTGCGACCACTAGACCGACGAAGCTGTCAAAATATTCGCCATCATCATCTGCTTTTTTTTTTTTTAGGGTGGGAAATCATCAAATAACTTCTCCCGCTCTGGGCGGAGCGGGAGGGTGTGTCAGACTCTTACTGACTAAAACCCACCCGTATTCCATCCTGTTGCCTGTGTTGCGGGGGCCTCGGTGATCCATAAGAACTTTCCCGCGATCATCATCTGCCTAGCCTTTTCCCAACTACTCCAGTCTTATCGGATGCAGCCTAATACCAGTATTTTACATGGAGCGACTGCGCATTTGACCTCCACAACCCAGTTACTGGGTAAAACGATACTCGTCGAACGTCTGTCTGCTTGTCAGACTTTCGGGCTTCTGAAGACCCGTAACGAATGTCATAGATCCACGAATGGCAGCCGCTACCAACGACTTAACGTGCTTTCCGAGGCACGGAGGGGTCTTGGTATATAAAGATGGTCACCACTTTACGGACCAACCGCGGCAAGCGTAGCTTAAACTGATAGATTGACTTGTGCAGCTGTTACTACTTAGGCTTAAGCCCCTAAGGCAGTCAAAATATTATCAAACTAATAATTATCGTCTCTTGTGAACCTCAAATCATTCCTACTTTTGGGTGATAAAAATGCTAAGTAGTAACGTGGAAAATCTCTCCGGGTACATGCTACGTAGCACTGAATACGATAATCCTTCAGAGAATACAGGTGTTGTGTTATATATGGTCTGTTTCAAAAATATCTAATGGAAATGTAAACAACGAGATCAGAAAACGTAACTGTAGATGCCAAATTTTTAGAGCCTCTTACAAATTCTTATATTTAATTACTTAATTGGTCAAGGACGGCTAATGAGACACAATTGATTTTCTATTGTTTGACTCCGAATCGGTGTTGCGCGGGGCTTAACCCGAAATTCTAATTTTAGAGATGTCATAAAGAGAGAGAGATGAGAGAGATGTCTTAAAGATGTCATACAATTACGTTTAATTTTATTTCCTCAATTTTCGTCGATTTTTTTTGTAAATTACTATTAAATACTGCTGGAAATGGCTCGTTGGTCTAGTGGCCGTAAGTGCTACTGCTGAGCATGAGGTCCTGGGTTCGATTCCCAGGTCGGGCAAAGTGTTATTGGGTTTTACCATTAGGAATTTCTCATTAGCAGCAGTCCGGAGTCTGGATTTGTGCCCAGTTGATGGCAAAAAGCTCGCCCCCTATTACTTGGAACTTAAACATAACTGGCGAAATGTGGGTGTACTATAGGTTCTAACAGAACAGACAGCTGTGCTGCTGGGGAGTTTGTTGGCCACTTCTTCTTCCCAGCTAAAGCACTAGGAAGTGGTGAAAGGTGGACCTTTTGGGGACTGTCTTATTTAATTTTGACGTTCGAAAATAACACACACACTTACACACACACACACACACTTATTGTTGGAAAAAGTGGCGTTGAAACCTTTTAAATACAGATTAATGTGTGAGTTACACATTAAGGCTCGACAGACTTTATTTTTTTATTTTTTGGATTGGAAATTATTAAATAACTTCTCCCGCTCTAGGCGGAGCGGGAGGGTGTGTCAGACTCTTACTGACTAAAACCCACCCGTATCCCTTCCTGTTGCCTGTGTTGCCAGGGGCCTCGGTGACCCATTAGTAGCTTCCCGCGACCCCGGCAGGCATCGCCCCTAGTGGACCCCTACATTTGTGCTGACGACATCTCTTTGAAGCGCTCGTGGAATACAACGCGCCGTCGACCCGGGCCTGGTCCTTACCGGACGGTGAGCTAACCATTGCTCACCGTCCGGAAGCCCACGCCTACGGTGGCTGGAAATCCGCCCGGGATTCCCGACGCCCAGGGCGTCTCCTGCCGGGGTTAGGGGCGAGAGGGCGCAAAATTTGCCTTTCCCTCAACCGTCCCGCCTCCTCCTTCGCGAGCATTACTGCTTCGCAGAAGGAGGTGGCGGCTGCCCATGCCCTCTCGCTCCTTACCATAGCCTGAACCAGGGCCGGACGCGAGAGATCTCTGCCGCCGATCGCCTCCACGAGGACATGGCGGTGCTCTGCCCAAGCCGGACAGACCTCCACCGTATGCTCCACCGTGTCCTCCGGGCGATCCACACAGTGGTGACACCTGGGCGTTTCCTCTCGCCTTATCCGACACAGGAACCTCCCGAAGCTGCCGTGTCCGGTGAGGACCTGCGAAGGCTCGAAAGACTGGGATGATATCGCGGGTCCGACAGGCATACTGCTGCCTGTCGCACCCGCGCTAGTCTGCACGAGCCATCTGTATTTAGAAGGTTTAGTGTGTGATTGCAACTCTTTCATCAGATACTTTAGAACATATTATAATATAATTATGTATGTAATGATTTCAGTACTTGCGGCATTGGGTGTGGTGATAATGTACGTGTCGCCGGTCACTGCCAAACCGGAATGCGACTGCCCGGATGAGTATGCTCCGGTGTGTGGCCGAAACTCCAGGACCTATCCCAATGACTGCACGTGAGTGTCTATGTACTTACAGTATGTCCTGAAGTTCACTTACACAGTACTTGGTTGAGTGACGAAATCTATAAAAAAAAAAATAAAAAAAACAATCTGCCTAGCTTTTCCCAACTATTTTGGAGTCAGCTTCCAGTCTAACTGAATACCAGTATTTTAGATGGAGTGGCTGCCTGTCTGGCCTCCACAACCCAGTAACGGGGTAAGACTGGTTGTCAGACTTTCGGGCTTCTGACAACCTGTAATGACTGTCAAAGATCCACGAATGACAGCAGGGACCAACGGCTTAACGTGCTTTCCGAGGCACGGAGGAGTCTCGATCACACATCCAACCAACCAACCAAGCCCAGCCGAAGCGTAGCTTAACCTGCAGGCTTAGCATGACGCTTTGTATTTCTTCGAAGAACAGACGCGGCTCTTTCTATACAATGTGACATTTCGTTTCTCCATTTTTGTCATCTCACTGTAGAAATCCTTTTACAATCTGTCATTTTGTCTTTCGTTTCTAACGATCTTTGTCTAGGTCCTTTTTTATGTAGAAGGATTTCTACGGTGGGATGTCAAAAAAGGAGAAACGAAATGTCACTTTGTATAGAAAGAGCCTTGTCTATTCTTCGAAGAAATACAAAGCGTCATGCTAAGCCTGCTGATGGATCGTCCCGTGAGGCTGTTGTTACAAAGCCACGAGCTCCTTCACGAAATCGATCAATAAAAAGAAAAGTCCTGACTCACTTAATGACTGTCTCATCAACGCCCAGCTGAAACCCTTAGACCATGAAGGCTGAATTGCACAAAGATTCCCTTTATGATGTAGACAATATAAAGAATGAAGGCGAAACCTTCACACATGTTAGTTACATACCTGCCTGTATTTGTTTGCAGTTTGCTTTGTACCAAGACATTGAAAGCCTACGACGGGGAATGCGTCAGAAAAGGTGACTTCTTGAAACGAGAACCGCTGCCATTATAACGGTCACTTTTCAGCACACACAGTGTTTAAAATGAGAAGAAAAATTTGCGCTTGAATATACTGAGTAACACGTTTCTGTCTGGCTTCACCTTTTATAAAATATAAAGTTTTTGCGTCTCTCTTTGATGCCCCTTATTTATAAACGGTACTCAAAGTTAAGTCATGATTAGCGTCTGCATAACCATATATCTTTGACATTTAAACGTCATTAACTTTAAGCAACGCTTATAAACAAGAGGGTTTATCTGTAAGTGAACTTATAACTTGAGAACAGCTTTTAAAATTTAAATAATTATATTTGCCTTCACCGTACGTATGTCACGTGAAAAGTGTTAATACTGAGAAGAGTGAGCTCATACGTCCCTTATTACAAATGGCGTTTCTGTGGCAGCGTGCGATATATTTTATGTCAGAGGTGCCGAAACGAAATACAAACGCGCCTATCTTTGATAGGGCTATATTAATTAAATTAAATAATATTAAATCTTTGTCATTCATATATAAGTTGAAAAAGAATTTGACAACAAATTCAATAGACTTTCAGTATTCCACTTTTTTCTGTGGAACTATATTAGCTAAGAGAAGTAGATATATCATATATACCGTTAATTTTGTGTTAGTAGCGCTTAGAGAGTTTTACATAGAAATAATAGTTTAGTAATAATACAATAAAATATGTCATATTTATAGTTTCATAATTTAATACTAGCAGTTTTTTTGTTGCAATAATACCTATTAAATAATATTATTGTCCTTTCTCAAGAGTTCTCCACACTCTGGATGTCAAATGTACAACATGTCCCGGAACTAATGCATATCGCTATAATATAGGCCCCCGTTTGAATATTATGTAATAATCACAATACATACATTGAATTTTTACTATTACCTATACATAAAATACGTTTTTTTTTTTTTTTAAATACTGATAAAGGTGAAAATTTTGAACCTCCAAAGGGAAGCCGGTAGGAATCGTGTTGTATGGCCTTTCGCCACTGTTTTGTTATATGCATTAAATTTAGTTACACGTTTTATACAAGGTGTCGTTTTGCATCCTCGTCAAATTTCAGGAGGCTGCTGCTATGAAAGACGTATTTATATAATCCAATAAAATTACGATAACTGCTCAATAATTAATACATACTTGGTTTTTAGATATTTAAGTATGACAGTATTTTAGAATACACCACTTTTACAGAACAGAATCATGCCGTTTCGTATGCAGTAGTGTGTGTGTAAAAGGGCAGTTACAGTGCGGTCTCACATGGGCCGGATTTTAACATGCGTGCCCCACACATGCCGATTTACGAAAAAGACCTACTTATTTTATTATTGATTCGTGTCGAGAATCATTAGCATAGTTACCTCCTTGAATTTGACGAGGATGCAAAACGACACCTTGTATAGGGTGGAAATCCTCTAGAAAGATGTCCTCTTGTCTTTTAGTCATAAACCACGTTGACCAATCCATCATGCTGCAAAACGCGGTGGCTAACTCAACTTTATCTTTTTAATGTAGGTTCCAAATATGGGCAAGCCTATCGCCACTGCTTTATTGTGTACATTCATTCAGTAACACATTGTGCATAAGGTGGAAATCCTCTAGAGAGGTTGGAAATAAAATTAAATGTCCTCTTGTCCGTTAGTCATAAACCATGTTCACCAATCCATCATGCAGCATAACGCGGTCGCTGCAAAACTGAATTTTCTCTTTTTAGTGTACCAAATATGGGCAAGCCTATTGCCTTATACAAGGTATAAATCTAGAATCGGGCATCAGAGTCTAGATTATTTATAAACGCGGGTTAAAGTTACAACCAGTCTAACCTTCATATATACCATACATTTTTCGAGGATGAAGTTTGGCATAACTACGCGTTTATTATTAATGGAGTGAGTATTTTCATACGGAATTATTTGATAACGCTTTTCCCGACCGGGGAACGAAATAGAACAACTACGCTAAGCGGAAAGAAATGCTCTCGGGCAACCATAATTTTGAAACCAATCGTTTTAAAATTACTTTATCACATGCATGATATTGGACGAAACCTTGATAAACGAATTCATTTAGAAGATGATGATTACACACTGAAATTTTTGAAGAGATGTCCCTTACGGCATTTAAAAAGTCGTAGAAATATTTTTGTACTCAACTTCCAGAATAGTCTTCTTAATTAAATGCCGTCTGTTTAAAAAAATCAATAATTAACTAAACGAAGTACTACACACTCCTAAATCACGCGTCCATATTTAATTTATTGGCTGCAACAGATAGGTACTTCTCCGCTGTTTTGTTGAAATATATAACTCGGTCACTAGTAGTCAAATACTTAAATGATGATTTAAAAAAATTTTAAAAAGTGTCTTTGGTTTTGTATTTTCTTTTTTGTGCCACCGACTTCTGAAATTAAAGTTATTTTTCACTTTGTACTGTTTTTTTTTGTTAGTCGGTTTATTTTGTAAAAAAAGTTTTTTATTGTTCACTTTTTAACTGTGATACTTACCCTACACAAATTCAAATTAGTATTTGAATTTGTGTAGAGTAGGTACCGCAGTTAAAACGTCACTGTTCCTTACACAGCAGGTAGTGGTCTACCTGCTGAATAAATAACAGCGACAGGAAGTTATTATAACTTCACTCACATATACTGAGTGGGGAAAAATACGTGTTATTGAAACTAACACAAAAATGACCTAAGCAAATTTATATGGGACCACCTAGGAAGTACACGTTAAAAAAAATCAAATCGGTCGAGCCATCTTCGAGTAATTGGGAAAAAAATATTTTTTTTTAAAGATACCGACGCAGTGGAAACCTTCTCCTTTTTTTAAAGTCGTTTAAAAACACAACATGAAACAACTTTGGGATCCTAAGTAACATTGAAATTTATTTGCTGTCTTGTAGTTGTTACCCTTAATGACTTAAGGGGTGGCAACAGGTGCCCGAATCACAATAACTGACGTGTAACTACATACTCTTGCGAAAAACCTATCCACACTAGAGAATGAAAGATGGATGGTCTTAAACTATGTCAACTAATTTGACTGTCAAGCGTGGTAGTTGTGCGGCAATGTTCTGTTCGCTATGTAATGGGGACAAACCTATAAATTACGTTGGACTTCTTATAACTAAATATAAAATGTAAAAAAAAACTTGTTCGATCCGTGAGGGTATCGTTAAGTATAGTGTTAAGTATCGTGCTAAGGGCCTACGCATGTGGTAAATTTATAAAATAAAAGAAATTAAATTCGCCCCAATTTTTCACACTTACTCATGGTCCTTACATGGGGCGGGAGCGGCCGTCCTGAACTGAGTGTCTTCAAGTCATAACTTATGACCTCCGTTGAGAAATTGCTATTTTTTAAAGAAATTGGTGTAATTTTGGTACCAACATCGTCAATCGTACATAGCAATGTTATTGAAGTACCTATGTGTCCCTTTTGGATGTGACTGTGTTTTTATAAAAATTGTACAATCTTATAACGTATTTAATAAATTAATTCAATTTATTAATTAATTAAAATAAAAAGAAGACCAAACTATCAAGGTATCGACCAAAAACACTAGCGAATATAGAAACTCCGAGTAGGAATACAATATTAAACAAACGTCTGCAAATAAAAATGTTTCAAATTAAATTATATTCATGATTAAGGCTCCTGCATACTGAGGCGATATCGCAGGCGCGACAGGCATATTGCTGCCTGTCACGCCCGCGATTTCGCCTGAGTCTGTAAGAGCCTTTATACTTCATCTTTCCGTATTTTAAATTAGCTGAATACCAGTATTTTATATGGAGCGACTGTTTATCTGACCTTTACAACCCAGTAACTGGATAACACGAAACACCTTGGTAAGACTGGTTCACGGTTGAAAGACTTTTGGGCTTCTGACGACCCATAACGACCCTCTTGGAAAACACATACATAATCAGCCTATAATGTTCCCACTGCTGGGACACAGGCCTCCTCTCTGTGAGAGGGAGTGGGCCGTAATCCACCACGCAGGCCCAGTGCGGGTTGCTAGATGTCACATTGCCGAATTTTTGGGTCTAGGATATGCCGGTTTCTTCACGATGTTTTCCTTCACCGTTTAGAGAGCAGTGGTGATGAAGTAATTTACACAAAGTAAAGCGCCTGACCGGGTTTGAACCTTCAACCTACAACTCTTAAGTCGCGGCCGTTACCACTGGGCCACCACTGCTCTGGAAAACACATACTGATATTATTACAAACAAAAAATACTTTGGTTACATGGAATAGAATGTTGGAATGTATAACAGTAAAATAATGCGAAAAACAAAAGCTTTGTGTTGCCGAAATACCTCTTTAATTAAAGCTTTTTATTTCGTACGCGTGTGAGATATTTTATATGTGAAACAATATAGTGACCCCATCACGATTTATTATGTAATTGTATCTTTAATCAATGAGTGTTTTTACCCGACTGCCAAGGCAGGGTTATATTTTTCGCGTGTATCTTGTATGTATGTATATTTATTTGTGTGTAATTTTTTTACTACCTCGTATTTTCCCAACGGCTGAATGGATTTCGACATTTAAGGTATCTTTATATTCGTCTTAGAAACCCAAATGTCCGTATTTGAAAAAAAAACAAAATGGCGAATTTTTGGCTCGATAAAGTAATACGTCAATAAAATAAATTTTAGCCAAACCTACCAAGTAGGGTATCAAAATAAAGGAAATTAAAATAGGGTTACCAAAATATTTATATAACTTATTTGTTTAAATTTAATTAGGAATAATACATTGGTTTAAAAAGTTTTTGATAGCGTAAAAATGGACCATGTTTGTGTCGGACCTCGTGTTATCATATGAAAATTATAATAGTCATAAATGTCCATAGCCCAATTATATTGAAAACGAAACAAATAAAATTTTCTGTTTATTTATTATAAAAATGTGGTCAAAAACGGTGTCAAAATTTTTTGATGAGGCAATTATGGCAAGTTAGGTACCATGTGAAAGGTTTTTCTAAGCACATTCTAAAACAATTTTATATTTCACTATGCACCGTATACTTTTCAAGTTTTTCAGAAATATGTAATAAATCAAGTACCGCTTATTTCAGGAAAAATACAACAACCTGTCTAAGTCGCATAGTTTTTGAGGCATGCGATCCATCATCTCTACATTTTTACCCACTTATATAAGTAACACAGTTTTTGTTCATAAGAGTGTGCGTTACTTATAAATTGTCTTTTTTTGCAGTCGGGTTTTTGATTTTTTTAAATCGACATCTATTAATTTTACAGTTTAAGAACAATAAAAAACGATACATTTTATAAATGAAATTCAAATTCTTTGAAATTACGATTTAAAAAATATTTTTAGACGTCATTATTCAAAAAGCCAGCTGGAGTCGACATTTCCTAACTGACTACTCTGATAAGGAATGTTATAACAAATTCGGGGGTCACTGTCTTCACGCACGAAGGGTTCCGTACCATTATCTATAAAAATAGCAAAAAAAATCATGTCTGTTGTATGGGAGCTCCCTCAAATATATATATGAATATATATATGTATATTTTTTGTTATAACGGCAACAGAAAACACATCATTTGTGAAAATTCTAAATATCACGTTCATGTCTAACTATCACGGTTCATGAGATACAGCCTGGTGACAGACGGACAGACAGACAGACAGACGGACAGCGGAGTCTTAATAATAGGGTCCCGTTTTACTCTTTTGGGTACGGAACCCTAAAAACAATCCCGAACTATTGGAGAGTTGAGTGAGTTTGGGCGTCATCACCCTAAAATAAGGGGGTAAATAACCTAATTTACCGTCTTAAATTAATCCTTACTAAAAAATGTAAAATAAAAACGAAAATTAAAAATATCTAAAAACCCAACTGAGTAAAAAGTAAACTTTAAACAAAGATGTAAACAAAATGTATATAGCTTAATACTATGAACAATCTCATGCAGTCGGAGGCATCTTCTGTAATTTAATAAAGACCAATTGCCTCTGACTGCATGAAATTGTTTATAGTATTAAGATACTCGTATTTATACCTTGTTTATAAAGTTCACTTTGACTAAGTCGGGTTTTTAAATTTGTCTTCCATACTCTATTAGTTGTCATCCCGATAGTCGCCCCCTTTCTAGCCATACCATATTTCACACAGTCCATCCCTCGTTTCTTTGGAACATTAATAATGAAAAGGTACCTAATTAATTAACCCAAAAATTTAATCTGATTCATGGTTTCCTTGTAAATCCTTTGCAGATATTAAGCCGCTATTAATTAATATCACGAGGAAATGTTAATATTACAAAGGCTTTATTACAAAGATTTATTCATTTTGTACATATTAAATAATATTATTTGGGTTATTTCAATAAGAATAGGGTTAAGGTCGAAACTCTGGGGAAAATTAAGTTCTGTTTTGCAAAACTCTTATAATGGTAGAAGGTAATTATAAATACTTGTTTTATTGGATCAGGAAAAATTTAGGCTGAGATAATATAAATCAACCCGCAATGGGCCCGCGTGGTAGATTACAGCCCACTCCCTCTCGATGAGAGGAGGCCTGTGTCCCAGCAGTGGGAACATTATAGGCTGATTATGCAGTATAAACGTTACTTATTTTGTACTCTGACTAATAGATGTTACAATCTCTATCTTGCACTTGTAGTTTGATATTGTAACGTATACGAGGGTGACACTGAAAGTTCTTAGAAAATTTAAAACTGAACAAACTAGCAAGTTATTAGTTTTATTATATTTTTTCAAAATAGTTTTCATTTACATCAATACATCGCTGCATCCGATGGAGTTGAGAAAAGCACTTTACCCACCGTTCCTAGGGGTCTCTTCGACGGCATTTTGAAACGCAGCCACTGCTTCCTCGGCGTCCATAAAAAGTTTTCCTCGAAGTTTTTCTTTTACTTTCGGAAATAAATAAAAATCGCAAGGTGCGAGGTCGGGGCTATAGGGTGGGTGACGCAGTAATTCCACGTCTGACGTCGCCGTCATCTGAGTCGATTGTGTGCTTGGCGGTGTGGTACGAGGCGTTGTCGTGGTGAAGGAGATCCTACTGCGAGGTCGTTTCTTCCGAACTTTTTCCAAGACAAGTGGCAAAAAATTGTTAGTGTACCACTCTGCAGTAACTGTTTTTCGATCCTCTAAAACAATTGTTGCGACCTGTCCTTCCGAAGAACGAGGCCACCATCTTTTTTCCTACGCCTCGACCTCTCTTCACTTTAGTTGGCAACTTCTCGGAAGGAAACACCCAGACATCAGACTGTCTCTTAGTTTCAGGATCATAACAATAAATCCAGCTTTCGTCACCACTAAGTATGTTGAACACAGCATTTGAGTCACCTCCGTTAAATCTTCGAGCCATTTCACGACACCGACCAACACAACGGAGTTTTTGGGCCTCTGTCAAATTATGAGGTATCCACCGGGCACAAAGCTTCCTGACCGCTAAATGTCCATGAGGATTTTGTGCACTTGACTCATACCGATCCCTAAGCGTATCCGAATCTGCTGATAAGTCACTCTTTTCTCAGTCTCTATCATACGCCGCACAACACTGATGTTATCTTCAGTCGTCCCCGTAGAAGGCCGTCCCTCACGCAGATCATCGGTGAGATTAGTGCGACCATGTTTAAACTTATTAAATCAGTTGAACAGTGGCAGCAGATGGAGCTTCATCGTGAAAGGCCAATCGAAGTATATCATACCTTTCTTGTTGTCTTAAATTACATCGAAAGTCATAAAAAAATATTGTACGAAAATTTTCTCGCGTTAAATTCATGCTGACGTGACACAGACAATTTTCAATTTGCCGCCAAATCGTAAACAAATGACAAATTAATAAAATACATACACAATAATATTGGCAAAGAGTTCCATTTTCAAAATTTGAACTGTTCTTTTTATTATATCGTTTACAAGTGGCCAGTTCTAAAAACTTTCAGTGTCGTCCTCATATAGATCTCGGCCTTAGCTCTTTGAAAAACTAAATTATATTTGGTCTTCATTTTGCAAGACAGCATTAGATGCCTATAATAAAGATTGACGATATAATATTATTATGATTCAGTAACAATACAACCGGATAAAGGAAAAACCAATATATAATATTATTCTCAGACGGATTCATTCTCGGGGATTCCTTTGATTTTTTCCTGTCTGACAGGTAGGTAAAACCTAAGATCAGAACTCATAATCACTGTCTATTTACAACCTCACAACCACGTTTGACTATTCTATTACGTCGAGCGCATTTCGCCCAATTAGAGCCAATTATATTGTTCCAGAAGAAAGCATTGACCAATGAGGTGCGAGAACAGTGTGTTATCACTGCGTTTGTCATGACATTTTTAGTTCGTTGACTTGTGATTGGACAGATGTTGGACAATGATTGGCCCAACATTTGTTGTGCTAAGATAGTATTCGTGCGTTTCCTTATTTAAAAAGAAACTGGCCAAGTAAAAAAAAAAAAGAAAGAAAAATGGATTTATTTGTCACAGAAACACGTGCACATAAAAGGGGTAATTCTTATAAATAATAAAACTAAACAGACTTACACAGAGAGACAGAACATATACAAATAGTCGGCAACTGCACGCCGTGACTGTGACAAGCAGGCTTCCACTCAGCATGATGCTGTGCTATGGGGGACCCACAGCAAAGCGCTGATTTTCAGTGGTCACCCGAAAACGACGCGTAGTACGTGTCGGACTACGCACAATGAAGGGTTCTGTCGTTGGGAAGTTGGGATGAATTTATCCGAAAAACAAACTTAATATTGTAGTTGAAAAACATGTTCTCCCATACATCGATATATGCCACGGTCAATTCTCCAACTGCAAATTTAAGTTGGTCGACTATAACTCGTTAACTTGTAAAGCCTACTTAGCTGTGATAGTTTTCCTTTTAATTTCGTTATTTATCCTACTTCCATGATGTTTTTCACTTATCCAAAAACAACCATTTCGCTGGCAGGGGGGGGGGACACTTGACTCTAACAAAAGTTAGCACTTTAATTACGCAAACGGATCCCTGAATCGAAAAAAGGTGTTCACAGATCCGCAATATTCTTGAACGGCCTATCCGCCGATACCCCACACCATAGGATAGACGAGAAAAAAAAATGTCATTACGTGTAAGGGACCTCCCCCCTTGCACTTAATGTGGTGATGACATATTTTTTTTACCCAGAAAAAAAATGATTTTGCGCTTTGTCGTGATTAATATGTGTACTCATGCCAAATTACAGCTTTCTAGTACTAAGCGTCTCTCAGCTAAAGCCGGGACAGACAGATAGACGGATATGGCGAAACTATAGGTAAGGGCTCCATGTTGACAACGGAACCCTAAAAACCGGCCAAGTGCGTGTCGGACCACACACAATGAAGTATTCCGTGGTTGGGGTGAATTTATTCCAAGAACAAACTTCTGCAAATGTAAAATGTAAGTGGTTATGCAGAATATTGGAAGATTGACCATGAAAACTTCTTATAGGTTTTCCTGTTATTATAAGTATTGAACTATTTTCTGTATTATTTTCAAAATTTTAGGCTCTTTAGTTTCGTAGATAAGGGGGAATGGTCAATTTTTATCTATTTTCTTAAACTATTTATTTTAAAGTTATAAAAATGTTTTTTTTTTTATTTTCTTATTTATCTCCCAAACATGACCCACATATTTAAAATTAATTTATTCACGTAATACGTCCGTGTTTGGGTCACAGAAATTGATATGTGTACCACAATTTAAACGATGCATTAGATTCGGAGCAAATTGGCTGTGAGACGAGTGATCCTTTATGGATTTCATTTTTCATTTGTACATACACTAAAAATGTTTATAATTATACATTTTTGGAGTTCCGTATGTATATCTATTAATAATTTTTATATAACTAGAAAATGATTTTCGGTAAATGTTTGGGCAGCTATTCACGGTAACAACATCATCGAACCCGTAATCATTGATGGCGCTTTGACCGGAGAAAGGTTTGTTAACCTCTATTAAATGATACGGTGTCAGGATACACAAACAACCTAAACGTCCACCGATACCAAACGAATGTGGTACCAATTAGATGGCGCGCCAGCACACTCTACCAGGCAGTGCGCTCTCTCGCCGGGCAGTGGTCAAGGCGCTGACAAGACCCAATTGACCAAAATAGGCTTCGCTTAAGAAAAAAAATTGCCAAATCTGTATAGTTTGTGGTAGCTAAAAAAATATATATTAATTTTGAACATATTTCCCAGAACTTGGTTATTACCAAAACACGTTTTGAAAAAAAAAATCTCGATACAAACTAACGTTAAACTAACCTCTTACTTTGAGTTCTAATCCAAAATATCTGTATCAAATATCAACATACGTTACGTATTTAATTAATAACAAGAAAGTCTTATTTGAATGCAGAACTTGGTTGTTTTTTATTTTCGATTACTTAATTCAATTTTGAGTAAATAGATTATTACTTCATATTTTGCAATAAATTACAAGCGTTGTGTCATCACGCTTCTCTTTCTTTTCTATGGAATTTGACAGTGACCGCGGTTTAGGTGTTGTCAGCGTCTTAATGACACGTCTGGTGCTCAATGGATTGGCAGATTTAGACTTCGTAGGTGGCCAGCAAGATCTCCAGACCTCACGCCACTCGATTTTTTTCTGGGGGTGCATCAAAGACGATGTGACCGCGGAAAACGTGGATTCGTTGGAACAATTACGCCATCGAATAATACGTAAATGCGTTTGAGAAATTGATGGAAATGGCTATAAGCGACAATTTATTTTCAAATGTGTGGGAGAACATGAAACGCCGTTTAGCTCATTGTATCCGCCAACACGATGGTTACATTGAACATAAGAAAATTTAAAATAAAGAAAAATAAAAGCTGTGATTAGTGATGACAGTTAAAACTAATAGTAACAAGAGAGGGTGATATGGTAAGTGTTTGACTAAGCACCTCGGCTGCAGGTATTTGTGCCACTTAGATTCTTTAATAATATGCCGTCAAAGAATCGGTACAAAACGCGTTGCCAGCGCGCGAAGCGACGCGTCGCCGCTCCGAGTTAACGTAAGCCAGCTAGTTAAAACTCGGCACGGTAGCACTCGGTAGAATCCCAGGCGGATTTCGGGCCAACGTAGGCGCGGGCTTGCGGACGGTGAGCAATGGGTAGCTCACCGTCCGATAAGGACTAGGCGCGGGTCGACGGCGCGTTGTATTCCACGCGCGCCTCAATGAGATGTCAGCACAAGTGTAGGGGTCCACTAGGGTCGATGCCTGCTGGGGTCGCGTGGCAGTCCAAAAGGGTTACTGAGGCCCCTGGCAAAACAGGCAACGGAAGGAATTTGGGTGCGTTTTAGTCAGTAAGAGTCTGACACATCCTCCCTCTCCGCCCAGAGCGGGAGAAATTATTTGATATTATCCCACCAAAAAAAAAAAGCCAGCTGGGCAAGTAATTTCATGAATGAATTTTTGCAAGCGTTATAATTACTTTATTATTATTTAGTTTGTTTGTTTGGAAAGTATTTTTTTTTAATTTAAGAATTATTAACCTATCATATATGATTAATGGGCACTAGCCCTACCCGTGTGTTAAATTAATGTCACCATTGCAGCGCCACGCTGTAGAATTGATGTGTATGCGTTTTTAGTTTAACACACACTTTTTTGCATAACTTATTTGCATAATATAAAGGCAAAATAAAAGATTTAAAAAATCACTAAAATCATATATCTGCGCCTTAATTTCTGTGTGGAGCTGCACGATAATTAACGAATGCGTGCACTGACAGGACAGGTCCACTCAATCTGTGGGGTTCTTTCCTCAAAAAGACCATTTCAGATACCAATCTACATGGTCTTCACACGATCTGACCAAGATTATGTGTGAACTTTAAAAGAGACTTGCCTCTGAGTTTGTTCCGGCCTTTCTTCTCAGAGTAGTTGGATAGGAAACGCCGACCTCATCTAGTTTTTAAAATATGATTGACGTGTAAAAGTGTTTGTACAATGCTTACATAAATAAAATCATCATCATTTATCAAAAGAGAAATTAAATATAAAAAAATAGCCGTGGCAGTAAGAGATGATCAGTCCTTACTGACGGTGCCAGTTCACGAACATGACGCATAAATCAGCACCATTCAGCTCAAAAATTTTGAAGGGAACTCAATGATCCAACACACGTCACCACCAGCGAGACATTAGAGTGAGCATGGCACAAGTCCTCAGCCGCCAGAGCACATTCAAGTCAATGAAAGACGAACTTTTAATTATTATTTTAAACGAACGATGTCAAAACAATATTAATTATGGTGTCATAATAGCTGATCTGATGATGAAGACGGAAGATTTTCTATTAAAACACTTTTTTACCTGTACCTACCTAAAGTGTCATTAGGTTTTTCCTTTGGGAATTTCTCGCAGCCCAGAGGCTGGATGAGTGCCCGAATGACGGCAATAAGCTCGTACAGCATTACATGGAACTAAGACATACAGTGTGTACGACATAAGCGTGGCTGGCATACTTACCGCCCAGAATGCATAGAGCCAACAGAGTTGGTTAGTACAGTAGGTTTTCAGAAAAAGTTATTCCCCCGCCTTGAGTGCCGCGTACGCAGTGCCACGGGAAAGTAATGGCTGGTGGTATGTGGGTATACTCTGCTTGACCTTTTCGGGAATACAGATGTAAAGTAATATTTATAAAAGCGATTACGATAAATTAATGCTTCTGAACACGTACGAAATACTCTTCAAGAAAAGAATATATGACTTTAATTGGTGGCGTTTGTCATTCTACGAATACTAAAAAACCACGCACGTTCTCTGGCATGTTATATTAAAATAACTTAGCTTTTAAATTGATAAGTATCTACATAAATATAACGATTCCTCTCCGAAGGCAGACGTGTAGAATACACTTACATTCCGTCAGTTATGTATGTTTATTCTAAGATCCAATGTAATAGGGGGTGAATCTATTTCCATTTTTCGGGTACGAATGCATATGACAACACTGTAAGTTTCCTAAATGGAAAAATCCAATAACGCTTTGCCCGATCCGAATTAAAAAAAAAATAAAAAAAAATAAAATAAAAATAAAAATAAAATAAAAACGATTTATTTCAGACCCACGAGAGTCCATAGAATGTTGTTAGTATTACAGCATGAAAAACTTAAAAATAGTGTTAGTAACAACTGATAAAAGAATAAACAATAAAAACATACCTACTTAAAAACAACTATTTAATGATATGGGTTCTGACCCAGTGTTGGACGTAACACGAGTCCAACCTATCCGCTATAACGGCCAGGATGCTGTTGGTGCTGACGCGCAGCCTGCAGAGCGCCGCGGCGTATCGCTTGCGGAGCACGGCGTGGAAGCCGTCTACGTGAGCGTCCGCGAACATGCCCGACGCACTACACCAGCGCGGCAGCCCCAACAACGCCCTGAACGCGTTATTGTACTGAACTCGTAGTGCGCTGAACGAACGTTGCGTATAACGAGCCCACAGGCTGCAAGTGTAAAACGACGTACAGTGCGCTCTAAAGAGAGTTATTTTAACATTCGCAGCACATCGCTTGAACCTGTGAGCTATCATATTGCCTCTGACCGACAGCGCCCTACGCTCTCTATCCATGTCCTCGTCATCTCGTAGGTGTTCCGTGACCATGTGCCCAAGATACTTAAAGCGGGTGACCACCTTCATCGGTATTCCGTTTAGAGTAACGGGAGGGACCTGCTCCGGTGACTTGGTACCCGCCTTAAATATCATGAGCTCACTTTTTAAAACCTTATATTTGAGGCCATGTCTAGCCGCGTACCTTTCACATACGTTAACCAGTTTCCTAAGACCCCCGATCGTTGGGCTCAGCAGCACCATGTCGTCCGCGTAACTGAGATTATTCACACAAATGTTATCTATATGGCAGCCGACGTGCATGCTGCTGAGCTCAACGATCAGCGCATTAATATATAAATTAAACATAAGTGGGGATGACAATCCACCCTGTCTCACTCCACATTGTAGCCCATATGGATCCGACAACATGCCTGCCCATTTAACGTAGTTAATTTGACTGTGGTACCAAAACTTTAGGATAGCAATAGTCTCATGAGGTAAGTTGGACTCTTTGAGCTTATCCCAGAGTTTGTCATAACTGACAAGATCAAACGCCTTAGACAAATCTAAAAAACAGGCGTAAATAGGCGTCTTTCTGCTGGTATAATACTCCACAGTATGCTTCAGGCTCAGTATCGCGCTCTCTGTAGAAAGTCCTGCGCGGAAACCAAACTGTGCATCATGTAGGTGGATACATTCCGCCAACTGAGCCTCAAGCACACTATCCAGTATCTTGGCCACGACTGTAGCAAGCGAAATCGGCCTGTAGTTCGATTTCAGCGAACTATCACCTGTCTTGTTCTTTAATATGGGAGTAACAATTGTTTTTGTTAGTTCACTGGGTAAGTAGGAGTGACCAATACATAAGTTAAAAAACATTGACAAAAGTCGAGCAATGTGTGGCCCCGCATTTTGCAAATGCTCGACGCTGAGCCCATCATGCCATGGTGATTTTCCACCTTTCATATTTTTAATAATTTTCCTTATATCTTGAGCAGTAATTTTAGACACTATGTTTTCACTAATGGGGTCAGCGTCCAACATTGCATCACAAACTCCTAATGGGGATTCTACAGTAAAATGATCTTTGAAAATGTTTGCGATCATCTTTGTGTCCGTAACACCCTCGATGCTCAAAGGAAGGCCAGGCCTCAAATTCAGTTTATTGGTATGTTTCCAAAAGTCACGAAATTTATTATTCGAATGCAGTGTCGCTAGCCGGTCCATTCTTATCTGTTCCTGATGTTGTTGGCACCATTTAAGATTTTTTTTGAAAACCTTTCTGCTATGACACATTGCTTCATGAATAAATCCTGTTTTAGGTTTACCCCACTGTAACCAATGCTGAAAATCAAGCCTGGCCACCCTATGAGCTTCTGCAACATATTTATTCCATCCCATAATTTGCTTCCTCTTACCACTCGTACCCACCCTATAGCTAGACTCAGAAGCCTCACTCAGTGATAAGACAATATCATTATACAATTTATCTAATATTTCCCTGTGTTCCAAAATATTGCATCGTTTATCCCCGCATTCACGCAATTCTACGGGAAAGTCAATTTGTCTTAATAAGTTATTGCAAAGATTTGTATACATACCAATTTGTTCTGGCTTCCTGTCACCCCAGGCCACTTTACTTTTAGGAACTGATTTACTAACATTTTTGGACTTAATTATCCCTAAATGACATTTGACGGACACAGGATAGTGGTCAGACCAGTATACATTATAATCTACCCAGATATCTAAAATCGAGGGCCATGCTGCGCTAGTAACAATGACATGGTCCAACCAACGCCGACAACCATGCGCATCACTAACAAAAGTATGCGTATCAGACACCAACCCACACTTGACAATGTCAGCACATACCCAGTCCATGTCCTCACAAAAACTAATAAGTTCATTATAAAAGTTCCCATTTGGATGCGCATTGAAGTCACCTAGAACATATATACAGTCGATACCGCTGTCTTCAATAATAGCGTTAATAGCACCCATACACTGTGTAAAGTCAGTCATATTTTCCGCTCAGTCAGTAGGCATGTACACCGATATACACATAATGGGCCGATCACTAATTACTGATTTGATTGCACAAGTTCGAGGGTTGTTACACTCGACCACAGTAACAGACGGGAACACACTTTTACGCCACAATATTGCCGTCCCTCCATGTGGTCTACCACGCACGATTCCTGAAGACGTGTCCACTGCCGACGTTCCTGTATAGCCAAAGTCAGGGCTGATGCTACTTAGCCAAGGTAAGTCATATGGCAGTAGCCAAGTTTCTTGTAGGGCAACTATGTCAGACTTCAGCATTAGTTGCCTAATATCGTCAAGAGAACGCTTAACATTTTTACAATTAAACGTCGTAAAAATAAGACTGGAATTGCTAACATCCATTTATTTAAGTACTTAGTGGCAAAGCTTTTCCAGTACTGGTATCAGAGATCACCTTCCCAGCACTGTCACGGTGACTAAATTCTACAAAACGTCGATACCGAACACCGTCTGGCCAAAAATTCTCATCCATGAACATGCTGAGTTGGTGTCTTGGTACCGAAATCTTAAAAGCATTGTAATCTCTTTGTGACTTCATATTAATTTTAATTATGGGAACACGCAAACTTGTCTTGCTAAAAATGTGTTCAGAAATGTCACTTTCAGCCGTACTCTTATCCACGTTATATATAAACAAGTGTACCTTATTATCAGCTGCCTTGAATTTTGCTTCAGGTTCAAAGATTGCCTTACCCTTTTGCCCAATAAACTTGTTTTTCAAACGGTTTCTCTGAACAAGTATCCATTCTTCTGTTGGTTTCTCTTTCTTCGACTGACTAGGCATATTCACAACCTCAGCAAAAAGTTTAGTTTTCGGTGAACAATCCATATTCAGCGTCATCGGTATTTTTTCTTGAGAATCAATCGATTTACTCACGTTGTTTACGCTGAGACACTCCGTAATTTTCAAGGGCGATGTTTTATTCGTGGTTTTGCGCGCACAAGATGACGCGCAAGACGTACTCGCTACCTGCGCGTGCGGAGGGGCATCGACATTCGCTATTTTAGACGCGCACTCGTTATCAACGAAATGCGGGTTGGACGCGACGGTTTCTTTACGCTCAGGCAAACTAACGTTTTTATGATTTGAATTGTTTACCGTCGCAATACGACACCTTTGTTCTTGTGGAGATTGACTAGATATTGATTTCATGGAGACATATTCCAGCCCCATTGGTCCACTATCGTAGGAATGGCTGTTAATTAGATGCGCACCTCTTTTCATGTTTACATTGCTTTCAAAGTAATTAATAATAGATGCCTGCTTTAAGTTATCCACTTCACTTTTTAGCGAGTTAAACATCTCTAAAGGCACATATCCTTCTCGCATGCTTATCAGATCACTACGCAATAGCACTAAATCTTTTAGAAGCCGCGTTACATCTATGTGATCAAAGTTTATGTAGGTCACGGGCCACAAATATCGGGATTTTCTCAGGATCGGTGTTCTTCAATAACGTTATTACGTCTTCCAGATCCCGATGAGACCTTCCATCACGTTTGCGGGTTTTCATACGCTGCGATGTTGGCAAAGAATTAAAAAGAAGTTTCTTTGCTTCCAGTGTTTCCTTAGCCGAGAAAGCACTACCACAAATTCTCACAAGACTTTCTTCGTCCATTACGTCTATTTTATTGCTTACAAAAGCTAAAACTTCGTTTATAACGATGTTACACTTATCGCATTTAACAATATCCGATTCCATGGTTCAAGTACACAGGAGCGCATCCGTACACAACGGCGCGACGCGCGAGACTCCATAAAGCCAGAACCCTACGTTCAGCAGTTACACTACCCTCCACCAGACAAGCAAAGCATTCGTTTATAAATATTGTTCAAAATCATATAAAGAGCGTGTTGATTGAGTTATAATTGCTTAGTCGCACACAGGAAAACCCTAGTTGCAAGGTAGTCAGTAAAAAGGGTATATAAGGCATTTCCCGGAGTATTTATGCATCAATAAGTATATAACCTTAAGCAAACAAGAACAACTGACGTTACCATGAAGCTAGCATTTGGTAAGTAAACTATTATCATTCAAAAAGTTCATTTTAATTTGTCAAAAACACTTGCTGTTCCCTGGCGAATTCATCTGCGTATATTATTTTTGTATTTGTCATAAATATTTAGTTTTAGTTAGCTGTCCCGACAGACGTTGTCCTGTCTAAATTTCAATAATTCATAGAAAATTCCCATAGAAAATGCACTTTTTTTTTCATAAGAACCTGATTCGGACTGTTACAAACATTTTAAAACAAAAACAAAGAAAAACGAGTCGGTCCAGCCGTTCTCAAGTGATGCACTTGCGAACAAACAGCATTCCTTTTTTATTATGTAGATGACTATCCGACCCGACGGATGTTGTCTTGTCCTTAATTCTCATACAAAAAGGCACTGTCAATTTCCCCCAATTTTCCCATTTTTGAAAACCCTTACAATTTTTTTTTTTTATTAAAAGAAAACAAAAAAAAAATACCAAATCGGTCTAGCCATTCTGAAGAAGAATTCACGCTCACCAAAGAACAGCATGTTTCATTTATACAATACGTCTGTATACGGTGTGACGAAATTTAAGGGTGTGGGACAGACTATCAAACGGAACAACTTTCTCCCGGGGACCAATATCAGAATTGCGAAAAAATTGCGATAAAATTATCAGTGTTCCCATAAAAAACCCTTAACTTTCGCCGCACCGTATATAGACACACCGTATAGAATATATTATATTTAAGTAACTTATGTCCTTCACCACGTCCTAGGCTACCTATTTGCCAAATTTGATGATCATAGGTTCAGTGGTTTAGTCGCGAGACAGATAGATTTACTTTCGCATTATTTTATAAATTATTTGCTTTAGCCCGCGGCTTTTTTCTTACATAGGTACCTTCTTCTGACAATAACAAACAACAAAAAAATAATTAGTGAAATCAGTCCGTTCACGCGTGATGCCGTGACCAAGGGAAATAGGGATTCATTTTTATATAATATATGTAGATACGAGTAGAGTTATTAATCGTATATTGCATGAAAATTTCTAGTACTTACAATACTACTGGTTGGAATCCTCATGGAGGTCCATGGCATGGCATGTACCAAGGAATATAACCCGATGTGCGGAACGGACGGAAAAACATACAATAACCCTTGTCTGTAAGTACAAAGTACATACTATGACTTAAACAAATCCAGTATCAATACGTTTCAACTTGCCATTAACAAAAAAAAACCATTTAATGTAACACGCAATCAAACTCAAAGAAAATAAATTTAAAAAATCGCTTATTTAAAATTTTAAAATTACTGGAGATAGTGTTGCTCCCAAACTAGGCAGGGTAACTGCCATAGTAATTGGACATGCTTTAGTAACTGGCCACTCATAACAAAAGAGGTAGAAACAAGGTAATGCAAGCAAGCCCATGAATGAAAAGGACAATAAATATTCCTGTGTCTATTGTATTTTCGTTCTAGTTCATATTACTTATTACTGAAGGGTAGAGGGGGTAGAGTGAGCGGAGAACGCGGCAGGGGCGCATGAGTGGCGAATGTCGGCGTTTTTAAATAGCGAGTGGCCGCCACCAGTGACATGTCGCGGACACTGAGTTGCAAGTGGACGCCACTGCGGCGATTCCATTCAAAACGTGTGCTTGTCGCCAGCCACCGTTGGCTGTGGTCGGTGGCCCGTTTGCGCGGAGCCTTAATATTAAACTAACATAATTACCCTTATTCATAAAACTTAGCATGCCTATTTTAGTTAAAATAGATTTTGTCACTTTCTAACAAACACAAATGTCAAAGTGACAGATAAGGACAAACGAACGTTAGCAGCATTTTAACTAAAATACGTTTGATGGACGTTTATGAATAAGAGCCAATATGTACAGGGTGGATTCTTGAGATGGGGCAGTAAGGGTCCAGTAAGGGACCTTAACTACAGGAAAACAGTCTTAAGAGACCATCCTTAACCTTTTGAGACATTTAGATCTGCATTCACAGATTTTGAAAAAAATGTACAGTCAGCAAGAAAATGGGCAGTTTTCACAAAAACTTTTTTTGGTGCCAATCGATCCTGTTTCTTACAGGGATCAAAAGCTTTAGTAGACCAACAGAGGTAGTACTAGAAACGTCAGTAATTGCAAAAAACTATTGCCATACATTTTGTAGGAAATACGACTCCAACTTATTTTTTACGATGGATAGACTGGCCGAAAATAAACAAAACAAGAAGAACTTCAAATTTCGAACGAATACGCGTTATAATTTAATTTGGTTTGAGCACAATATTTACATAGTTTGTTGCTTTTGAAAAAACTTTTCTCATACAAAGGTTTTTTTGCGATTTCTGACTTTTGTAGCGGACAGGCATTTTTAAACTTTCCCATATAAATCTGAAAGTTCTAAATTATTAGAGGTCATTTTCTTCTCGCAAATCACAAACAACAAACTATCTTGTTATGTATAACTCGTATTCGTTCGAAGTTTAGTTTATTTGCGGCTAATCTTCGAACTTCTGTAACTTTATGCCTCACTATAATGTTATGTGTTTGTCCACAGGTTGAGATCCAAAGGCATAAAGTTGGCACACACTGGCCAATGCAAAAATGCAAACTCCCCCGCAAAAATTGAATAAATGGCAATACCATGAAGAAAGATACTAGAACTGTCTTATTTTTTGTAGTTTTATTTCTCCCTTTAATAAATATTATTCAATGGGGGGGCTTGTGGCTAAGTAAAAACAGCCGCACGGGTCGATTGATCAGGTTAAGCTACGCTTGCCGCGAATGGTCCGTGGATGGGTGACCATCTTTACATACCAAGACCCCTCCGTGCCTCGGAAAGCACGTTAAGTCGTTGGTCCCGGCTGTCATTTGTAGATCTTTGACAGTCGTTACGGGTCGTTAGAAGCTCGAAAGTCTGACAACCAGTCTTACCAAGGGGTATTGTGTTACCCAGTAACTGGGTTGTGGAAGTCAGATAGGCAGTAGCTCCATGTAAAATACTGGTATTCAGCTGCATTCGGTAAGACTGGAAGCCGACCCCAACATAGTTGGGAAAAAGGCTAGGCAGATGATGATGAATAAATATTATTCAAATTATATTTAGTATTTTATTTCTAATATAATTTCATCATATCATTCATTACGTAATGAATAGTAATTATTACGTAACCGACATGTCCACAGACCACATGTTAAAACGTCAAACAAATAGTTTTATGACAGCGACGAGTCATTGCCGATGGAACGGAATGTTGCCATTTTAAATATTTATATAAACATTTAGAACTAAGTATTGTATTTATTTTATTTTTAATTTCTTATTTCAGTATCATTATATGCTACACCAGTTAACGTCATCACGTTAAGAGCGCGCGTTCAATTTAGCGCAAGTCAAAATCTGCGCGATCTATGAAATGGCACACACTGCGACACACTACAATGGTTTCTCTGTGTGCGTGAGCGCTTAACCGTTTGCACGAATCGTTTTGATACTTTTATTTATTTATTTATGATTTAATATTTTTTTCTAATTGTTGAAATAAATTTTAACAAGCGAAGTTTAAAGTAAGTATTTAATTTTAAAATCACACATTGGCATTGAGCGACTTTTTCTTGGGTCGATCATCTCTGGCAACCAAGGCTGGATCCAGGATTTATTTCTGCCCCTGTACCCACAAGGGGCAGACGGGCAAAAATAATCATATCTGTTAAAAATAAACTTATAGTATTTATATAAAGATTTATTAAAATATGAAAACAATAACAAAATACATGATTAATACAAGCAGTTTTATTTTGTTTCCTGCTAAGGATGTCCAGCACTTCATTAGCGTTAATATTTGTCGCAGTCTTGATGGATATGCATTAAAGCCAGTCCATTCAAATGCTTTTGAAAAGCAGGATGACACTGCTGCGAAAATATGACTTGAATAGTGTGCGTTACCCCAGCAAAATAATGTCGAAAATAGTAATCTAAATCATACAGATAATTAGTTGCCCAGCTTCTGTAATTGTTGCGCACATTTTTAAATTTGTTGCACTTATAGTTTTTTAGTTATTTCACAAAAGCATTTCCTGCTGGGGTAACGTTTATAATGTTACCGCAGCCAGACGTTTTTTTTTTTAAATGGGAATATTGAAACAAATATTAGCTATATAATTAGTTGTCTAGACGAGGTAAATGTTGCACCTTATTTTGTATTTGTTCTTTCTTCGGCTGCGAAGTTATTCGAGATCCTGCTGGAGTAACGTATGTGGTTTTGCTGGATCTCTGAAACGAATTTTTATCATCTTTTGTACTTAACTTCTTAGGAATTAGTTGTAATTAGTTGTGCAATAAAAATACATTTCACGCGGGCGAAAGCCGCGAGTGGAAGTTTATATAACATAAATATCCCAACCTATTAGCCCTTGCCTAAGCCATTTTTTTTTAATTTTTTGCGTTTTTCTTTCCTAAAAATCCCTTCGTTTTGTGTCAAATTCCGTCTGTAACAATTACTATTACAAATAATGTCATTCATCAAAAAAAACTAGGCCACCAATAACCATAAAAACGATACCCATGATGAAAAATTTGAACATTTTCGCAGCCGTCATCGACATGTCAGTGATATGAACCCATAAGTTATTCCCCTACCAAAAATTGCTCAACGCGCCTAAAGAAGTTTTCACTTCCGAAAATACTTACCAGAGTACTTACAATCACACTATAAAAAAATATCGGTCAACAAAAATAAAATATTTTACTTTCCAAAGTATTAAGATTTGACGATCACACTATAAGCTTGCACTATCCTTGTATACGCACGGCAAAGGTCAACAAGGGTCAGGCAGAGCGCTCAGCGACGTGTCCTCTCTCTGGAAGAGCTCGCGGCCGACTGATTTGAATCGATTCGCACGCAGAGTTTTATAGTAGTTTTAAAATATTTATAGAAAAATAATAGAGATAATTTAGTTAAATTTTAATAATGTATATTATAAAGAAGAAGTTCTTCTATTATAGTAAATATTGAATAAATTCAATTAAGTGAGATATATTGGTAAAAATAATCATTTTCTAGACTGTAATTTCAGAAAAAAATCACAATGTTTGGATTTTAATTTCATAAGTATGTAGTCGAAAACAAAAAATCTGTTTAACTATTTTCCTAAGGATCTTTGCAGTTAGTAATTTTTTTTTTTTTTTGTGAAATTTGTCAGGAATTTCAGATATTTTTAGCTTCGAAATTGACACTGAAAGTGAAATCAAGAAAACCCCTGTTCAGTTATCTTGGCATGATGGCATTCCCAAACACTTTATTAATCGAAAAA
Organism: Atethmia centrago; assembly: GCA_905333075.3. NCBI lineage: Eukaryota > Metazoa > Arthropoda > Insecta > Lepidoptera > Noctuidae > Atethmia > Atethmia centrago. The sequence goes on along the minus strand of HG995385.1, from coordinate 28,268,547 downwards.
AGTGTTTAACTAACAAACTAGACAACAATATTTCCTAAAAGTACCAGTAATTGGTATGTTTGTAAGATAAGTAGTCGTTGGACAATCTGGTTTGAAAAATCACGTTTTTGAGCCAAACAGCTCTCGGACCGCGTGTACGCTCTTAATGCCGGCTGTCGCTGAAAACCAGCGCTACGGCTCTGTCTCGCATAGGGTCGCAGCATTATGCTGAGTGATGGCCGTTTTGCGTGGATTTGCCGCATATTTTCCCCAACTTGTTTTATTCGTGTTTGTTTTCTCTCCTTGCGCCATATTTACTGCAAATAAACGTATTTCGTTTTTTTATTATCTGTTAGCGTCAGTCTATATTAAATCATCATAATAATATTCATAAACAGAATTCTCTGCAATATCCCCGTACTATTTTAATTAAGAATCAGTCGAACTTATTGTTCTAATACAAAAGACACAAACAACATTATTGTACTTTTTCGTACATAGGGAAGTATCAGAAGCCGGGAGACGTTTTTCCTTATAGGAACACCGGTAACTATAATTAAATTGTAACTGGGTCGTATTACATTAACACCTAGTTTTTGTAAGGTATATATAATGCCGATGTACACTCCTAGCAACTGTGGTCACCGGCGACTCGCTAGCGACTTCAAAATCTCGATTTTGTCAGCCGATTATTTTGTTGCTAGCGATGTCAAATCTTTTGGGATTTTGAAACACGATGTTGTACTACATTGTGGAGATTAGTTGCCTGGAATAAAGTAATTTTATCAACCTCATGGGTCTACTGGTAGCAATAATGGGGTCCAGGATTTAATCGCCAAGCAACTATAGTTTTTTTTTTTCAAAACTAATTTCTCTGAAGCAGCATGGAGTCCGAATTTATACCCAGTTGATGAAAATAGGCTCGCCCTCTATTACACAGAACGTAATTGGCGAAATGTCGATGTGCTACACAACTGCCTGCCCCTTCGAGGAATACCAGGTATGGAGATACGTTGTGAGACTAAACAGGTCCTCGAAAATCGGGGATAAGATCATTGACCACTGTTTCATGATCATCATCATTTCAGCCGAAAGACGGCCACTGCTGAACATAGGCCTCCGCCTATGTTCAGCAGTGGACGTCTTTCGGACAAAACCAGTCGAAGTGCGGTGATTGGGGAAGCCCAATCACCGCCACTTCGACCGGTTTTGTGCTTCTCGCATTCAGCGGAATCCTGCAGCCTTCACAAAGTCATCGGTCCACCTTGTGGGAGGCCTTCCAACGCTATGTCTTCCGGTACGCGGTCACCACTCCAGAACCATTCAGCCCCATCGCCATCTGTTCTGCGAACAATGTGCCCTGCCCTCTGCCACTTAAGTTTGGCATTTCTTCGGGCTGTGTCGGTTACCTTGGTTCTCCTGCGGATGCTCTTTCTTCATTTTTGATTCGATCACGTAGGACAACTCCAAGCATAGCCCTCTCAATTGCCTTTTAGGTAACTTATAAAGCCCATTGTGAGCGACCACGTTTCAGTGCCATAGGTCATCACATCACCATTGAGGACCACTGCTTATCATAACAAAAAAGGTTCTCCCTCACCGGGAGTAAATTTACCCGCGACCTAGCCCTGTTACTTCTACCTATTTAATTATATGTATAAACCTATCCTGCTGGGATAATAACTCAACTATCTCTTTACACTACCAGCAGTTGACGCCTGCGCAAGTCTACTTGCAAAGCCCTAGGGCTTTGCAAGTAGACTGCTAGACTTGTAACAATCCAAGATTCCATTGTAACGTCTAGACGTTACAATGGAATCTTGGATTGTTACATTACAGGTGAATGCTCCCGGTAAATGAGCGCCTTTACCTTGTAGAAACACGTCCGACTTGCAATGTGCGGTACATGTCATTGATTTATGTCTGACATGTGCTTGTAGGTGTAATAAGTGTAAGTAATAATATAATTAATGTTAGTATGCAAACACAACACAAATTGTATAGAGTTGGTACTACCACGAACGCGTGTGAGCAGGAAGGCACGTGTTTGCCTTATGACAGCGGCAAATCCATCAACCCGCGCCTCAGCAAACATCCCTTTTTTTTTTTTTTTGAGTGTGGGAAATCATCAAATAACTTCTCCCGCTCTGGGCGGAGCGGGAGGGTGTGTCAGACTCTTACTGACTAAAACCCACCCGTATTCCTTCCTGTTGCCTGTGTTGCGGGGGCCTCGGTGACCCATAAGTACCTTCCCGCGACGGCAAACATCCCTAAGGCCTCTGCCTCGAATTTTGCGGGCAGCGGGGCGGCGGCGGCGACGGCGCGGCAGCGGCAGGATCTTATGCGTAAAATCAAATGGACCGGTTCTCGAAAACAGCGGCGTGGCAGCGGCGCGGGGGCGGGCAAGGACCGGTGCACTCCAGTCAAGCGGTGACCGCCCGCGTTGCGCGTCTGCATTGTAGTAGGGATATATAGTAGGGACCTACTTCTTCTTTTGCCCACAATAAATCGAGCGTTAAGGCTTCTACATACTGGCGCGACTCGTCGCGCGACGTGACGCGGCACAAAGACACCGCGTGTAGCGCTACAAGCGGTGCCTTTGTGTCGCGACGCGTCGCGCGACAAGTCGCGCCAGTATGTAGGAGCCTTTAAGAATAAATTTGAATCAAAAAGATGTTGTCGCCGTTTTTCAGACATTTCGTTCGCGAATAAAAACAAATATCTCGACAACACAACCACGAACACAACAGTACACCGCTATAGTGCCGCGCGATGTGCCCGCTGGTTTGGAGAACAGGTATGCGTTGCCCGCCCCGCTGCCGCGCCGCCGCCGCCGCCGCCCCGCTGCCCGCAAAATTCGAGGCAGAGGCCTAACGCAATGCACCGCCATGGCAGCCCTGAGTGCATTGTTGTATTGGACAAGCAGATCGCTGTAAGCCCGCTGCGAATAGATAACTAAGGCCTCTGCCTCGAATTTTACGCGGAATTTTAAATTGAACGCGGGCGGTCACCGCTTGACTGGAGTGCACCGGTCCTTGCCCGCCCCCGCGCCGCTGCCACGCCGCTGTTTTCGAGAACCGGTCCATTTGATTTTACGCATAAGATCCTGCCGCTGCCGCGCCGTCGCCGCCGCCGCCCCGCTGCCCGCAAAATTCGAGGCAGAGGCCTAACAGGCTGCAAGTGTAAAAATATTGGCAATATAATGTAGGTACTCGTAGGTATTGAATAGGATAGGTGACCTTGTAATTTCGTTACCACCCCAAGGTTGAATGTCATTTGCACTTCATAAAACGTCAAGATCTATTTTTCTTTAAGACCATGTGCCAGTTAGAAAATTTCAACCTTTTTGGGAAGTTTAATTTCATTCATTTATATTATTATTAGGAAAAGTTACAACTGAACACATACAGTAACTGATAGTGACAATTACAAGTTTCCACATATAGTATATAAATCATATGAACAATACAGAAAATGATAATAGACTATATTTATATATTATATATATTGTTAACCAGCGCGGAAATGCGCCTTACCTCCAACTTGTAGTAACCAACCATCCCTATTACAAACAGGGTTGGATACATAAGTGGATAGAATGGGTAGACGCCAAATTGCTTCATATAAAGGAACTGGGTAAATTTATCTTCAAGATAAACGAAGCATAGCGAAGCAAAATAATAGCGAAATCGTGATAGCGAATAGTGTTAGCGAGTGTCTTATGACAATACTTCGCTTCAAATGGATTCCAGATGATAGCGCTTGTTTCCAGATTACTTCTAACTAATTCATTATAAAGCGACTTTGTGTTAATAAGACTCACAGGTTTCACGCATGCCAAATCCTCGATTCTTGAAGGCTTTTTACACACCTGTACGATATGTGTGCGAAACGACAAATCTTCGGAGAAAGTTACCCCAGGATCTCGTACCGACACTACCCATACTATATTCGTGAAATGGCCCGCGTGAAAGACATCCCGTTACACTATGACACATTAAAGAGTAGTTTGTTCTTAATACTCCACCCCCTACTACATAATCAATGTCCTGCTGCAGCAGCGATTATAGAAGATTAAAAAGAAAATAACAAACGAGAGGATGGAAAAAAGTTATTTTCGTATAGGCACATTTTTGTAACGGTACAAAAGTGTCGTGACGGTCAAATGTTATAAAATGTAGAAGTGAATAAGAAAGAAAGAAAGAAAAAATATTTATTTGGGATACGCACAGGTAATACAACAGTAAAACAGGACATACAACTTCAAATCATGAAGAAAGCAAATAACATAATATTAAAAACAAAAAAGAAGACCTGTGCGACGCCAAAAAGACCCCTATCTCAGCATGATGCTGCGATGTTAAAAAAAAACAAATACCGCAGCGCAGTTATTCTGATAGGGTCCGCTGTGATGCCACGGACACACCTACGGACACAAAATAAATCCCAATAGAGGTAAAAAACAATAATACATTATAATTCAAAATTCAAAAGTTAATGAAAACCATATCTCTTACGATAACTCATTAATTGTTACGACCGACCGAAAACTGGATGATAACAAAATCGGGGGAGACAGTCTACATCGAAAAGTTAATTACACCACTCGATCTGTATTAAATATCAACATATGTTACGTATTTAATTAATAACAAGAACGTCTTATTTGAATGCAGAACTTGGTTGTTTTTTATTTTCGATTACTCAACTCAATTTTGAGTAAATAGATAATTGCTTCATATTTTGCAATAAATTACAAGCGTTGTGTCATCGCGCTTCTCTTTCTTTTCTATGCAGTCTGACAGTGACCGCGGTTTAGGTGTTCTCAGCGTCTTATAGCACTTTAAAACAAAACTGTATGAAAGTAAATTATTTAAATCATTTAAATTCAATCAATTTTCCTCAGGCCCGGATACTAATAAACTCGCTATATATAACAGAAATGCAAGTGTATATTTGATATGGTTCCAATCATTATACCTAACAAACTTCTGCCCACGACTTTGTTCGCGTGGAAGTCGCAAGATAACCGATATATATATATTAAAATAAAAGCCAATTTTTTTTAAACTCACTTGGCTCCCGACCCACCGCGTCGCATCGCATCGCCCACCCGCGCGTTACTTTCGCTTGGCGTTGTCTTCGACTTTTTCTTTTTGTTTATCTCCTATTATTGAAGCTAATCGAAGCGTGATGTTAAATAGCCTATAACCTTCCTCAAGAATTGGGCTATATATTATATATATAAGATTAATATTAATGTATTTTACAGGGCCTATAACTAAGTAATAACAGCCGCACGGGTTGATCGATAAGGTTAAGCTACGCTTGCCGCGTTTGGTCCGTGGATGGGTGACCATCTTTACATACCGGGACTCCTCCGTGCCTCGGACAGTGCGTTAATCCACTGGTCCCGGCTGTCATTTGTAGATCTTTGATTTTATTTATTTTTTATCGTTACTCGTCGTCAGAAGCCCGACAGTCTGACAACCAGTCTTACCAAGGGGTATCATATTACCAAGTTAATGTAAAATACTGGTATTTAGCTGCATCCGGGTAGACTGGATGCCAACTCCAACATAGTTGAGAAGAATTGCTAGGTAATGATGACAGTAATACACTCTGGAATAAATTCTTTATATGATGGTGAAAACTGCACCAGTGCGTGTTGCCAGTGATGACCTATGGCACTGAAACGTGGTCGCTCACAACGGGCCTTATTAAAAGACTAAAAGTCACTCAAAGAAGAGAGAACTATGCTTGGAGTTTCCCTACGCGATCGAATTAGAAATGAAGAGATCCGCAGGCAAACCAAGGTTACCGACATAGCCCAAAGAATTGCCAAACTTAAGTGGCAGTGGGCAGGGCACGTTGCTCGCAGAACAGATGGCCGATGGGGCCGAAAGGTTCTGGAGTGGCGACCGCGTACCGGAAGACGAAGCGTTGGAAGGCCTCCTACAAGGTGGACCTATGACCTTGTGAAGGCCGCAGGAATCCGCTGGATGCGGGAAGCACAACACCGGTCGAAGTGGTGGTGGTTGGGGTAGGCCTTTGTCCAGCAGTGGACGTCTTTAGGCTGAGATGATGATGAATAATGTAAACAGCATCAATATTCTTTCCATAGTTCAGTAGAACGATGCGGTCACACAGACAGTCACGAAAAACTATTTTAATTTATAATTTGTTTAGATATCGAAGTATATTTATATATCCTGAAGCAGTTCAAACTAATTAGTCGTGCAAACATTAGCATACAGATGTTTTATTGTATAATTAGTGAATAATATGTGGAAAAACCGTTACCTCATCAAATTGATATCCTAAATAATATTACAAAAGCGAAAGTGAGTTTGTTTGTATGATACGCTTTCACGCTAAAATTGCTGAATGCATTTGGATGAAATTTGGCACATGGCTAGACCATGACCACGGTTATAGAAGTAGAGAGCCGTAAGTTTAATAAAAGCTTGTAAAATAAACTAAACTACATTAAATTGTTCAAGGAAAGCTAATGAGACACAATTGTTTTTCTATTATTTTACACCGAATCGGTGTTACGCGGGGTTTAACCGGCCACGTTATCCCATCCGGACTTTCCTGCGACCTCGGCAAGCATCGGCCCTAGCGGACCCCGTCAGTTGTGCTGACGTCTCTTTGAGGCGCACGTGGAACACAACGTGCCGTCGACCCGGACGGGACCCTGGTCCTTATCAGACGGCGAGCTACCCATTGCTCGCCGTCCGCAAGCCCGCGCCTACGGTGGTCGGGAATCGGCCTGGGATTCCCGACGGGGATTCCCAAAGCGTCTCCTGCGGCGGCTAGGGGCGTGAGGGAGCGAAAGCCTCTCCGTCACCCGTTCCGCCTCCTTCTTCGCGAGCAAAGTCCAATCCCTTGTAGCACAATTTTCAAGATACGAATATTCCTAAGATAACAAAATTAAATTATCATTTGTTCGAAAACATAAACAGGAATTGATTCACAACTAGGATGTCAGTGTTAACTGGAGAACACACATAAAAAAATATGGATTAAAATAATTTTACGCCGGGACTGTTCAAAAGATTAGATTATTTGTACCAGTTTTAGGGTTAGTGATCTTTATATTTTGTACTGGCTTTCGCTCACGGCTTCGCCCACGTGGAGGTAGGAAAATGCCATGCACCAAAATTTCATCGGAATCCGTTTAGCCGATTTAGCGTGAAAGTGTAACAAACAAATTCTCTTTCGCCTTTGCCCTGCAGTGGGATGGAATGGGCTCAGAACAACACTCCTACACAATTCAGTCATTAGTCGTGTTAAAATTCTGACTTCGCTAAGACAAGATGAAATTATTTGCTTTGAGTAAGTCCGTTATAAATATTTTATTTTTAACCTTCGGTTACTCGCTTTACAAAACTTTCGTACTTACTCACGTAGGTCTCTCTGACCTTACATTGTAAAAGATCTAAAGAATAAAACAACAAAATGCACTGAAAATCTGAATTTTGTTGATAGAAAATATAGGTAAGTGTGAACAAAATAAATAACATCAATTTTATAATCTTAATTTATTGAAAAAAAAAATATTGGATGCGCGGATGGAGAACGATCAATGTTACAATTGTCCACATCATCATTTCCATTGCCTTAATCTTAATTTATCTTAATTTTATCTTAATTTATGTGGGTTTGGCACAACGGTTTTATTTCCATACTAAGTCACATGCACTTTTTATCCATGAAGTAGTTTACCCTAGGATGTGGGTACAACCACGGGCGAGAGCTATTTTCTAATACATGCAAAACCGTTGCAAACCACAAAACTGTTGCATCTTTTGTTGCAATATAAATTGCGTATTTTTTTAATTGACAAAGCTTAATACACGATCCAAGATTTTCTTAATAATTAGTACCTACTACAATCCTACAATCTGTCACTAATTATTTTTGTAAGATTTTCTTGTGAAAACCAAATTTTGGCATACATTCATATTGAAAGAATTTATTATTGTATGCCTATTAGGCCGGACATAATGGGTCTGTTGTTTACCTAACATCTGTACGTATAATACCTATGCCCACAATAAAAATATTGTTTTGTTGCAAAAAAAAAAAAAACAAATAGACCTCGTGTGTCATCTCAAACTTAAAGAAGAATTTCAATGACACCATTTACAGATACTTTGGAGTCGGCCAATTACACAGAAAGTTGAAACAAAATTCTAAAACGTAGATCTTAATGGAGAAGAACGGGCAAGACCCAATATTAAAGAATGATTCGACCATAAAGAATTCTTAATCGCAACGTGTATCTTTTTCCCCAGTCTTCACCCTAATTCTGGTTCTGCTGGGCGCCATGATGAGCGACGCGCTCTGCATCTGCACCACAGTATATGACCCCGTGTATGGACCAGATGGAACCAAATACAGCAATAGTTGCTTGTAAGTCATTTAATTTTATCTTCTTTATAATAAAATTCCCAAATTCATTCACAGACAGACAACACAGAGCCATTTGACCATTTGGCCAGAGACCATTTGGTCTAGAAGCATGTAATTTTGCTTAACAGTTTCTTAAGTAACGAAGTTCAGCACTAAGGAAGGAATTAAAAAAACCAGCTCCTAAATGGTAGGGATGAAAGCTTGTATCGGAAGTTCGTCATTTTTGCCGATTGGAAATCGCATCGGGCAGACAGCTTCGGCTTGTTAAAGAAAGAATTTCGTCGTAGATTGAATGCTCGACGTTATTAGAAATAATTCAAAATAATAATAATAAATTCTTTATTTCGGACAACATAAGATCCACTGTGTTAAGTAAATTTCTTATAATTAATGTGAGTAAATATATGATCTATATAAAATTAAAGTATTTAATTAAATTATTTATTTCATACATAATTCTAGTCCATATTTTAGAAAAATACATTTAAATTAGAATACTTAAAAAACAGATAAAAACTCAAAATAAAATTACTATTAAGCCCCGCGCGACACCGATTAGAAGTCAAACAATAGAAAATCAATTGTGTTTCATTAGCTGTCCTTGACCAATTAATTAAATTTAAATATTACAAAATATCAAAATAAAATTGTTAAATTGTAAAATGTTATGAAATGTCAAAATATGAAAAGTAGTAGTAGGTATGTATTATTTTAAAGTTATTATTTGAGTTCGCTTCATGTGGACGACGCACAAGATATGAAGTCATTATTTATATTATTATGTCTTTATTTTCAGTATGGCCTGCGCATTGGAGGAGCAAGCAATTCAATAAATGCAACGTTTACAAGACTAGTGTAGAGGCACATGATACTTTGCCTTTATTTTAACGCTTTAAACGAAGTTCTCTCTATTATTGTTACAAAAATGTTTTGATTACAAATTATTATCAAATTAACCTGCCTTTCTTTTTACCCAACTGCCCCAGAAGGAGGGTAATGTTTTTCAAGAGTACGTATGTATTTCTATTTTGGGCACGCTCTGTAGCCTAAACGGCTTGATGGATTTTAACATAAGAGGTGTCGTTACATTCGTCTTAATTGTAGGTGTGACATATTCTATATAATATTTATATATTGCATCTGCAAATATATAAAAAGGGAGGGGAAGGTTTTTTAAAATAAGTTATATCAAATAAAAGCTAGTAATGAGTCAAATCTAATATTAATAAAACTAAAAAGCTTGAAATAAAATAAATTATTTAAAAAATAAAAAACCCGACTGCAAAAACACATAACTGAAAAGAGAAAAACAAACATTATAATCTATAGAATTTTGGTATCACAGGCGGGGACATACCACCAATTAATTTTATTTCAAGCTTTTTAGGTTATTATTATTTATTATTAAAACCAGCAGTATAAATTTAAATATCAACAATTAATTATTAATAATTGTAATTATAATTTTACTTCTATTATAAAAAATAGAAATAATATTGACATTAACCTTTCTTTTCCCCAACTGTTCACGCATACATATTTTATTTCAAAATAAACATTACAGGAAATCAAATTGGTTATACCTAGCAGTAGTTATGTTTTTTAACTATTCTTAATTAAAGGCCTACATTCGTTCACATTTGATTAAACAACTCGGGCTTTATTCGAACGAAGATCTTTAACGCGGCTTGCGATAGGAGTTGACTAGTAGAAATCGTCACGTAAGGAAAAAGCGTTATGCCTCCTCCATGCGACTTTCTCTCTCTCTCTCTCTCTCTGCGCTTTCTATTATGTATGTTCTCAAGTGTGTAGTAACTTTATGAGAACTTCTAAAAAATCATGGCCCTGTATTAAAAACGCGTCTGTGGGTAAGTAAAACAGTATATGCGAGCTAAAAGAAACTTTGAAAAAAGTTTCAAGTGTCAAAAGATTTTGTTTAAAATCATACGTGACAACCCACACATGTTTTTTTTTTTTAGGTTAGTTTATTACTTTTGTCAAGTAAAGGGTTTCATAATCACTAAGTTACAATTTGTATTCAAATAACAATTCACAAACTAATTGCAACGCATCCGATTCCAATTTCCTCAAATGCAAGACCAACATACATAAAACATTGGCGCCAAATTTTGGTGCGACACTTGGCCAACAACACTGGCCGTTTGACCAACATTGGCGCCAACTGAACATGACTGGCTGCTTTGTATAAAAGACACTCAAACACAAGTTTTGTCATTAGTCGTGATCAAATTGTGTTTTCACAAGGACAACATGAAACTTACTTTGGGTAAGCCCTTTAAAAATATTTTATTTTAAAATTAATATAAATTAAATCTTGCCTTTGTTTTACGTCAACATTTTAAACTTTTTTGACACTTTTTTTTATAAAATCGAAATTAAGTTTGTTTTTTTATTTGTTTGTTACGCTTTCACGCTAAAATGGCTTAACGGATTTGGATGAAATTTGGCACATGGGTAGACCATGACCCGCGAAATGAAACCTCGCAGCTAGTTCCGTATATTTTAGAGTTTTAAGCGTCACTTTTTTTCAAATAAAACTCTAGGAGGTGGTGAAAGACGCCCGCATTCCGGGAGACGACTGTCTTATGTAATTTTCACGTATAAAAAGCTGATTCTCAGCTTACTTCAAATACCTAAATGTTCTTTAATTTAGATTTTATAATGTAACGTTGTTTTGTATGACACAAGAAGTGAATACAATAACTGTTATTACGGGTACTGTCATGGCATGTCAATACTAAAATATAGTTGTACAAATTACACTACCAGACTAACGTCTATATAACTAGAGATCGGATTATATGCAACTTGACATGCTCAAAAAATCGCACGATCAGTCGATTTTAGGTAATTACGCAATTACCTGAAATTCGATCGAATATACTATAACGCAATTAACTCGTATTTGAGCAAGATTTAGTAAAATTTATCTTTCACGGTACGCAATATCTTCAAAGTGATCACGATGAGCTCCTTACATTAGTTGGAATGAATGAAAGTATAAAAAAATCTGCATTGATGTTATGATTAGTCAAACCTACAAAACGAATACGAGTGTAAAATTGTAAATGTAAAATTAGGTTCCCCCAATTTTACATGGGATGGATCTCCTTGATCCAGTTGCCCCAAATTCATACGACTGATATAGCCAAAATAAGATAATGCATACGCAAACATGCATTCGCAATAATAAATCCGGTCTCTAGTCATGACACTTAATCTTTGTTTCCAGTATTCACCTTATTCCTGGTGCTGATGGGTTCCATGATGACTAGCGCTGACAGAGGCTGCTTCTGTCCCGCAGTCTTTGATCCCGTGTGTGGCAAGAATGGAGTCACCTACGGGAACTCCTGCCAGTAAGTTTTATTTGTTATCATCTTGAGGTCAGCTTCCCGTCTAACTGGATGCATCCGAATACTAGTATTTTACATGGAACGACTGAATGTCTGATTTTAATTACCCAGTTACTTAATACGATACCTTGCCTTGGCAAGACTGGTTGTCGGACAATCGGGCTTCTGCCGTGACCAACTGCTTAACGTACTTTCTGACGCACGGTGGAGTGTCGGTATGTAATGGATGGTCATTGATCCACGGATCGACCTCGGAAAGCGTTGTTAAATCTTGAAGATTGGCCGTGTGACTGTTTTAATGTTTAACCTGTTAAGCCCCGCGGAGGGGCTTTTGGCTAAGTAATAACAGCCGCACGGGTCGATCGATAAGGTTAAGCTACGCTTGCCGTGGTTGGTCCGTGGATGGGTGACCATCTTTACATACCAAGACCTCTGCGTGCTTCGGAAAGCACGTTAAGCCGTTGGTCCTGGCTGTCATTTGTAGATCTTTGACAGTCCGAAAGTCTGACAACCAGTCTTACCAAGGGGTATCGTGCTACCTTTACTAGGTAGCACGATACCCCTGGGTTATGGAGGTCAGATAGGCAGCCCCAACATAGTTGGGAAAAGGCTGCACAGAGATGATTTGTAGGTACGTTTATTTTTTTTTCAAGTTTGATTATCCCATCGTCATAACGTAGAAGGAAAGAAAGTACTTATTGGGACTTGCATACGAATAACAATTAATCTATAGAATTTTGGTATCGCCGGGGACACGCAAAAGTTACACCACATTTAAGGTTATTGGTTTGTCCCATATACAATAAATATTATACAGCCGTTTAGGCTACAGAGCGTGCCAAAGAAATAGACATAAATACATACATACTCTCGAAAAACATTACCCTTCTGCTGGGACAGTCGGGTAAAAAACAAAAGTTTGCGACGAAATATGGTTTCTAAAGGAGGTTCCTAGGTGGTGGGATGAACAATGTTGTATCAAATGTTTCCGAACACCTAATTGTCCACACAGAGAAACGAAATTAGATCGCCACGAACAATTTTGACCAATATAGTGTTAGATGTTCGTTACCCAGCAGTGGTGGCCCAGTGCTAATGGCCCCGACATACAAGTTGTAGGTCGTGGGTTCGAACCCAGTCAGGCGCTTTACTTTGTGTAAATAGTTTAATTACCACTGCTCTCAAACCGGTGAAGGAAAACATTGTGAGGAAACAATGCGTGTGTGTTTGGTCTTAGGACCAAAAATTCAAAAACATGTGACATCTACCATCCCGCACTGGGCCCGCGTGGTGTATTACAGCCCACTTCCTCTCACAGAGAGGAGGCCTGTGTTCCAGCAGTGGGAACATTATAGGCCGATTTTTAAAACAATAGCATCCTTAAATGAACAAAAAGACAGAAACGAACCCCTTTTAGAAATGGATCCAAGCCCCCACGAATCTGTTAACGTATTCAATAGATTCTTTGCAACCGTAGGACAGAAACTAGCTGAAAATGTCCACATGGTGGATACAAATGGAATATCTAAACAAGACCTAATTTAGTTAATGTTAATAGTCATCTTGTAATTTGGTTATGTAAATAAATATATTTTACTCTTAGACCTAAGTGAACAAACATCAAATTCCTTTGTTCTGCTTGACACTGACGAAGAGGAAGTACGATCTATTATAATGAACCTGAAAGATGATTGCGCTGTGGGAATAGATGGTATCTCAAATAGGTTACTAAAGGCTGCAAATGGTGTGTTGACTCCTGTTATTACATATATATGTAACCTGAGTTTCCACTTGGGAGTATTCCCCAGGCTCTTCAAAACAGCGCTCATACATCCTATATTTAAGTCAGGGAATAGAGACAGTGTCAACAACTACCGACCCATTTCGGTCCTTCCAGCGATGTCCATGATACTGGAAAAGCTGTTAAGTAAAAGACTAACCAATTTCTTAAGAACCTTTAATCTGTTTTCGAAAAATCAATTTGGATTTATTCCTGGTCAATCTACAGAAGATGCTCTAAGAACTTTTACTGAAACTATTGTTAAATCACTTGACAGTAAATCTAAATGTATCGGAGTATTCTTGGACCTCGCGAAGGCATTTGATACTGTCTCTACTTCCCAAACTACTTGCTAGGATGGAATACATGGGAATACGGGGTGTAGCCTTGGATATGTTCACTAGCTACTTAAATGGATAAATGATAAATGATTTATTTTCTGTAAGTAGGTTTGTACAAACACTTTTACACGTCAATCATATTTTTAAAATAAAGCTAGATGAGGTCGGCGTTTCCTATCTGACTATTCTGAGATGAAAGGCCGAAACAAACTCAGAGGTCACAGTCTCTTTTAAAGTCCAGACATAATCTTGGTCAGATCATGTGAAGGCCATGTAGATTGGTGTCTGAAATGGTCCTTTTGAGGAAAGAACCACACAGATTGAGTGGACCTGTCCAGTCAGTGCACGCATTTGTCAGTAATCGTGCAGCTCAACTCGGAACTTAAGGAGCTCAACGATTTGACGAACAATACCAAAGAAAGAACATTTGGGTAGGCCGCATAAATTACTCAAACTGCCAGACCATGATTAATACTAAATGAGAATAAAAAAAAAAATAATGACCCACATAGGCTTCACATTCACAATGATTAAAAACAATATAATACTTTACAAGTAAATATTAAGGTTTAAACAGTATATTGAACTCCACAAAGTAAATATGTCAAAATGGTATATAAATAAAATAAAAGTTTTAGTATGCAATAATTGGAGCAGCTTAATCCCAAGCCTTTTTCTCCTCAATATAATCTTTAATAGTATAAAAGGCTTTCTGGCACAACTTACTTTTAATAAATGATTTGAATTTATTAAGGCTTAGATCTTGAACGTGGCTTGGAAGTTTATTATAAAAACGTATACATTGACATCTGAATGAGCCACCTATTTTCTTGAGCCTTGTTGTAGGTACAACAAATTTGTGTTTGTTCCTAGTATTTATATTATGGATATAACTGTATTTTTTAAACAATTTTATATTTTTATGGGCATATAAAAGATTTTCAAAAATATACTGGGAGGGCACAGTCATTACCTTAATCTCCTTAAATTTCTCTCTGAGAGAGTGTCTCGGACTTAATCTATAAATTGACCGAACAGCTCTTTTCTGCAAAACAAAGATAGTCTGAATGTCAGCGGCATTTCCCCACAACAGAATACCGTACGACATTACACTATGAAAATAGCTAAAGTACACTAAACGGGCTGTCTCTATATCAGTTAAATTACGAATTTTCCTAACAGCGTATGCTGCGGAGCTTAGCTTTTTCGACAATTTATCTATATGTGGACCCCACTGAAGCTTAGCATCCAAAGTTAAGCCCAAGAATACTGTGCTATCTTCAGGGTTCAATTCTTCGCCCTTTATCAACACATTAGTTTTCACCTGCCTAACGTGAGGTAGCGTAAACTTAATGCATTTGGTTTTTTTTTTCATTAAGAAGTAAATTATTAACATTGAACTAGTGAACTACTTTTGAGATCGCACTATTAACATCGTCAGTAACCAGCTGCTGACGTTTAAGTTTAAACAAAAGTGAAGTGTCACTCAACTGAAGAACTCAACGTGTTAAACTTGACTCGTATGTTAGTGAAGAAGCTCAAATAACATATGGAGTCCCTTAGGGAAGTGTACTTGGCCCCCCAATGTTTTTGATGTACATAAATCAATTGTGCAACTTACATCTCCACAATGCTAAAATTGTAACCTTTGCAGATGACACGGCAGTAGTTTTTCACGGGAAAACTTGGGATGAAGTAGCTGAGATCACAGAAAGTGACATTAAGCAGATTATACACTGGCTTAATAAAAATATGCTGACTATAAACCTTACTAAAACTAAATATCTCACCTTCTCTATTACAAAATCTGGAGCGCCGGCACCAGATAAAATAAAAATAAGAACCCACACCTGCCACAGTAACAACAGCACTCTGTGCCACTGTACTCAGCTCGATCGAGTTAACAGGCTTAAATACCTAGGTGGGTTGATGAAAACCTTAACTGGCATCACCATATTGAACTTCTCACAAATAGGATTCGAAAACTAATGCCCATTTTTAAAAAGGTAAGCCATTTAGACGATTTAAAAATTCTAAAAATTATTTATTACTCACTTGGTCAATCAGTGGTGGGATACTGCATTTCTGTCTGGGGAGGATCTCACAAGACATCTATTATTAAACTAGAAAGAGCTCAAAGAGCGGCAATCAAGGTCCTTATGTCCAAACCACGGCTATACCCTACGGCAAGACTTTACAAGAAAATTGATGTCCTCACTGTACGCCAATTGTTTATTTTGCGCAATCTTATTTATGCACACACCCATTTACCGACTAACAGCTCTCAAATAGATAATAGAAGAAGAAACGACCTTGTATTCAAAACCATTCCACACAAAACAGTCTTTGCAAAAAGATTCCCTTATATAGTAGCTCCCTATATTTACAATAAAATGAGTAAAAATGTGCCGCTAAAGGAAATACGGCATTTTAAATTTAAAAAAGTAGCTACAAACTTGTTAGTTGTATTAAATTACCAGGAAACTGAAAACCTCTTAAGTGTTCCTGGGTAACCTACAACTACCAAGCAAATTCTATAACGAGTATCTACATGTCACATACATATATATCTGCCTACATACATATACACATACACTAATACACAAGCACACACACGCCTCATACTAACATTCTAATACACGTACATAAATATACACACACCATAATACGCAAGCACACACACCTCTCATACTTACATTCAAATCTTTAATTTTTAATAAGTATCTTTTATTTTTTACTACCTAATTGTAAAGTTAATTAAGTAGAAATACTTAGTTAACTTATTTATTACAATAATAACCGAAATTTGCACAAAACTACTTTTCGAGTAAAAAGATCAACCATGAATCGTTACTGTTACGTATAGCACGGGTACCAACCTAGTTTAAGTGAAAAAATTTATTTGTACCAATAAACGTTATTATTATTATTATTATCTTTTATTTCATTATATACACATTATAATTATATTTTTAAATATTAGAATATAAAAAATAATATATAAAAACATTTAAAAATACAAAAAAATGGTAGCCCACCGATATCGGGAACAGGGTCCAAGCTACCGGCGGTCAGGGCTCCAGAAAGAGGAACCTCCTAACAATGCGGGCCGTGTCCAGAAGTACCGCTTTCTGAATCAAGCCCTTAATCCAGCCGTCCAACGTGAGCCTCCTTAGGTGTTGGTCGAGGCTCTTGGCAATTAAGCCATTGGCTGATACGACTATCGGCATAATGATTGCTGAATCCACATCCCACATGTCGACAACCTCGCAAGCCAAGTCAAGATACTTGATCTGTTTATCTTTCTGGGCTTTCACAAGATTCCCGTCATGAGGGACTGTTATGTCAACAATCATTGCGCGCCGCTCTGTTCGATCCACCACCACTATGTCAGGCTTATTGGCAACAATAGTCCTGTCAGTGATGATGGATCGATCCCAGTACAATGTGATATTTCCATTGTCGAGAACTGGGTCGGGCACATACCTGTAGTACGGCACTTCAGATTCTACAAGGCTGTATTTAAGAGCAAGTTGCTGATGGATAATCCTGGCTACAAGGTTGTGTCTATGCAAATACTCTTCGTTAGCTAGACGAGAACACCCGGATATAATGTGTCGGATTGATTCTCCCGGACGGTGGCATGCCCGTTTTACAAAAAAGGTCTGTTCGAGCCATTTACAACCTAGGTCCAAGAGATTCCCTTCGAGAAAAATTCAAAGAAAAAATATTCTGACTGTAGCCTCTCAATATATATTTTATAATCTTATGTATGTACACAAAAATATATCAAATTTTAAGAAAATGTCCGATATCCACAGTTTAAATACCAGGAATAAACATAATCTTGCTGTACTTCACACTCGCCTCCACAGAGTAGGCAACTCGTTCATGGGTCAATGTATACGCTTTTACAACAAACTTCCTATTGCTATTCGAAATTTACCCATTAAACGATTTAAAAGCTGTATTAAAACCAAACTTTGTAAAAAAGGGTACTATAAAATTTCAGATTATTTAGAAGACAAAAAGCTTGGGATTGAGCTGCTCGCTCTGATAAGCTTTGTGCTAAAACCAAAAAATTTGATATTAAAATTATGCAAAATCATCATTATATACAACTATATGTACATATTGACATTGATGAATATTATAAGCAAAATTAAGTGATTTTATGTACCTTGAAAAGTATTATATTACTTTAATTATCGCACTATGTGGGTCATTTTTATTATATTATTATTATAATAAAAATGACCCACATAGTTTTTTTTATTTATTATATTATTATTATATTATTTATTACTTGTTGTTTTTTTTTTTTTTTTTCTCTTAGTTTTAATGATGGTCTGGCATTTTGAGTTCTTTATGCGGCCAACCCCATTGTCCTTTCCTTGGTATTGTTCGTCGAGTCGTTGAGCTTCTTAAGTTTTGAGTTGAGCTACACGATTACTGACAAATGCTTGCACTGACTGGACAGGTCCACTCAAATTTGTGTGGTTCTTTCCTCAAAAGACCATTTCAGACATAGATCTACATGGTCCTCACATGATCTGACCAAGATTATGTCTGGACTTTAAAAGAGACTTTGACCCTTGAGTTTGTTTCGCCATTTCTTCTCAGGGGTAGTCAGATAGAAAATGTCAACTCCATCTAGCTTATTTTTTAATATGACGTGTAAAAGTGATTCTCATATCCTATTTACAGAATAAACAATTTCATTTCATTTCATTTCATTTCATTTCATTTCATTTCATTTCATTTCACACATGTCAACCGTACCGTCCTTCACAATAAATCTTCGGTAATTCTTCATTCTTATTATTATTATCTTTTATTTCATTATACACACATTATAATTATATTTTTAAATATTAGAATATAAAAAAAATATATAAAAACATTTAAAAATACAAAAATAAATGGTAGCCCACCGGTATTATTATTATTATGTAGAAAAGTGATCGATATTTGTGTTCATCACACGTTCATCGTGTTCTTGTTCGTTCGTGCGTACACGCCTTATGATGACGTCAGAGGTGCATGTATAAAATATAGTAAACCCACATTTTACCAGGTATGTGATATAACTGGGTATTCCAGGCGGTTATTGAGAATTCCCTAATGGAAAAACCCAATAACTCTGCACGAACTTGGACGAACTGGACCCTACGCTAAGCAGTCGCTATCATAGCATTATGCTATCATGTAACTTCATCTATACTATAATATTATAAATAGGTAAAATTTGTTTGTAAGTTTGTATGTAAGGGTAATCTTCGGAAATACTGTTCCGATTTAAAAAATAGGGATGATGCCTGTGTAAAAAAAGATCTATATAGTCCGTCAGTCAGATAATAAAAAAAATATTTGACATGTAGTTTTTGCTTTGTCATATTAATAAAAAAAATACTTAGCTAAAACACATTAAAGTTGGAGAATGGGCTCGCTACGTCACAATTCAGTATAAAATCTAGCAAGGCATGACGTCATGACAAATTTTAACCCAGTGTGTGGCCGTAACCTTTTGATTACGAAAAAAAAAAGAAAAAAATACGTGTCCAATATTTTTTAATAATATACCCGACGGACAAAAAAAATTAAGTCATCGTCCCTTTTCTTTACTGATAGAACGCTACACTATTGCCGAGCGTTACACGCGGACGAAGTACGCGCAGAAGATAGTATTTTTATATTGAGTTTGTCTACAGGTTGGATTTTTGAGACGGGGCAGTTAGGTCACGTACCTTAACCATTGTAGACACAGGAAAGATTTTTCATAATCTGAGAATGCAGTCCCTAACGTGTTCGTATGGATTAAGGAGCTAGATTGTACCAAAGTTTAGTAATTAGTATTAAATAAATTAGTCGATTTCGTCGGCCTCATCCTAGAATTTGTAGTAAAACCTTTAAACCGTTTAAGCTGGTACCCCAATTCAAACGTCTGAATGGAGGCACCACCTTAGAACTCAAAAACTAGCCGATAAATATTTTTGATTTAGAATGATTTAGTAGTGTTTACCAGTCTTACCTAGGGGTTCGTATTACCCAGTAACTGGGTTGTGGAGGTCAGATAGGCAGTCGTTCCATGTAAAATACTGCTAATTAAGCTGCTTCCAGTAAGACTGGAAGCCGACCCCAACATAGTTGGAAAAACGCTAATCACATGATGATCTATATATAGGTATAAAAACGAATTCCTATTTTCCTTGGTCACGGCATCACGCGTGAACGGCTGGACTGATTTCCGTAATTATTTTTTTCTTGTGTTTCTTATTATCAGGAGAAGGTTCTTATGTAAGAAAAAGCCGCGGAAAATATCTAGTTTATAATAATTTCAAATAATGTCCCTTCTCAAAAATCCACTTTGTATATCTACGTGCAGGTTAAAGGCTCCTGCATACTGAGGCGATATCGCGGGCGCGACAGGCAGTAATATGCCTCTGTCTGGAAAAGCCTTTATTCCAAAGAAAAGTAGGTACCTACTATCTTCAAGATACGCCTTTCAGCACTACTTAGTAACTTGTTTCGAAGTTCCCAAGATGTTGTATAATTATGTTCATATATATAAGTTTGAGATGGTTGTGGCTTATGTGGGGTATAACACTTTGTTGTGCATTGCTGCATCGCATACGCTTCCTTAAACAAACACAAACACATACTAATTACAACGACACATCATCAAAGTTTCAGATAGCGAACAAAGAGAACAATTGTTTAAAGACATTAAAGGCTAAATGGCTCATTTAGTACGTCACTTCGTACATTTTGTATGAACTTTATGCACCGCACTTTTTTGTATTAAAATGCGGTGCGCTGCGGCCCGATGCGGCTGTAATGAACGCTTGCCTTTAAACTGCGATGAAAATGAAAACATCAATATTTCTTTAATGTGTTATGTAAGTTATCTAAAGTATTATACATACTCGTAAACCTTTCGGAATAATTATCTAAAAGATATTGAAAACCACATCAAAATTCGATGCGCAGTTAAAAAACAATGCGGTCACAAAGATAGATACGAAAAGCGACGAAGCGTCTCTGCTTCAAGTCTGGCAAAACTTGCTTTACTTCTCTACAGGTCATTTTACAACTGATCTGGATGAAACTTGGTATACGGGTTTTATGACTTTATATAATTTTGTTGTCGTCGGGGTTTTTTTATTGGAGGGGTACTTCCTCCAAAACGGGGCAAAAAGGGATATTGCAGATTATGTCCGCCTCATGAGATTCCTTTTCGATGGTTCTTTCTTTATTTGAAAGGAACTTTAAGTTGGTCTCATATAAATTTGGTGAAGATCTGATGAGGATCTTCGGCGTGATGAGCAGAATAGCTCCTCAAAATGCAGTAAATTGATTTACATGTACATTTTTGGATTCCTACCAGTGGAATCGGCCCTTTAACTACTAGGTAGAGACTGATGGAGCAACTGGGACCACCTTCTTATCACAAAACTAGGCTGCAGTGTTACCTCTGCCAATTAAAACCTATCAGTTATTTTTTCTAGTTTGCCTACAAATACATCAAAATTACATATAAAAATGTAACTCCTGGAATTCATAAGATACATAGGTGGTACTGCTGGTTGCCCGACTACGTCCCGCCCGCAAGCTTTAAATTTTCTTAGACTTACTACTACTTACCTGAGCTTATTTTATGTTTTTAGTAACTTACAGCCGCAGTTGGGTTTTTTAAAAGTTGGATAGGTATATTAATTATAGAATTTTAAACTGACATGGTTATTTACACTACTAAAGTTATTTAAAACGGGACATTTACCATGTTTTTAAAAACAAAAAGCATGGTAAATATAATATAATTAACTTTAGTGGTATATTAATTGTTGCAAAAAAATTGCAGAACTACTAGTTTATAATCTGTATAGATTACATTGCTAATAAATGTATTTCCTTTCTTTCTAAGACGCAGATTAATTATATCGCTCTCTTTGTTTTCAGGTTGGCCTGTGCCCGAGCTCAGTTTGCGCACAAAGGAGCGTGTGGCGGCGACCTCTCATAACAAAGACTTGATAAACACATAATCGCGATATCTTGCATTTGTATCATCGTTTCAAATCTCCATTTTAGAATAAAATTACTGTCATAACTGATTTGTGTGCGTTTTTTTACCTACATAAATATGGTTAATAGCGAGGGCTGTTTTGATGTCGTACAAAATAAAAAAATGCTGGTACATTAGCGAAACTATTTATTTCTAAAGGTATAGTTTTATTTGTACCGTTGCCGCGTTGGCTCACGATTTGTATAGAATTCAAAACAGTTTTTAATAACGAAGAATTCTACTGCAAAATTTAAGAAACGAACTGCTTTATTATGTTTGAATTATAAAACAGTTGAGTCAGCTTACATTTAAGACAAATTGCTATTCAAAAATATTCACAAGGATTTCTAGGTACTGGCCCACATCAAATTATTCGAATATGCAAACATTTCTGTTCCTAGAATATATTACCTATTGACTTACAATTTGCGTGAATATACACACATGAAAAAATAGTGTGTATTCTCTTATTTCACAAATAAGACAAATACCTGGAAAAGGAATACCTAGAAGTGTAAAGGTTAATTCAGTTCAACTATCTTTTTAGGGTTCCGTAGCAAACAAGGAAACCTTATAGTTACGCCATATCCGTCTGTTTGTCTGTCTGTCTGTCCCCGCTGTAGCTCAGAGACGCTTAGTAATAGAAAGCTGTAATTTGGGATAGGTATATCTATATTAATCACGCCGACAAAGCGCTAAAATAAAATCTTGAAAAACATTTTTTTTTTGGGTACTCCCTTGCACGTAATGTGGAAATTATATTTTTTCTCGACTACCCCATTGGTGTGGGGTATCGTTGGATAGGCCGTTTAAAAATATTTCGGTTCTGTGAACACCACTTTTCGATTCAAAGATCCACTTTCGTAATATTAAGCATTAACCCCTGCCAGCTAAATGGTTATTTATGGAGATGTGAAAAAATACATGCCAGTAGTACAAATAATTAAAATAAAAAGGAAAACTATCACAGCTAGTGGGCTTTACAATTTAATGAGTAATAGTCGACCAACTTAAATTTGCAGTTGGAGAATTGATTGTGGCATATAGCGATGTATGGGAGAACATGTTTTTCAAATAAATTGTTAATTTTGTTTTTGGGATAAATTCATACCAACTTCCCAACTACGGAACCCTTCATTGTGCGTGGTTTGACACGCATTTTCCAGGTTTTTTAATGTGTTTCTATGAATTCAATTACGAGGTATGAGGAACGGAACAGGGCTTAGAGTTCACTCATCCTCCATAGAAAAGGGGGGATCCTCCGACCAGACGGGTGTCGTGTCTGGTGTGATACTTCCCGACGGTTTCCCGGGATTTTGTAAATACTCGTATTCCAGTCGCATGGTAAACTCTGCTTGCGCGATGCAAGATTTGTGTGATGTCCGGTCTTTGATGCGTAGTTCGCATACTGGCGTTGTAGATGCTACCTCGCAATCATATAATAAATGAAAATAATATTTTTCTAAAAACATGAATCGCTGTTGTTGCTGCACAGATTGTTGGTATATTGGCGTGTGCTAGCTAACATATGGCAAGTAATTTAATTTAATGTGTTGTGTTTCGTAATTTTAATTACTTTGCATACGATTGTATAAAATCAAGTTTATATAACTAAACAGACAGGTGTGCTGCTGGGGAGTTTGTTGCGCCACTTCTTCCCAGCTAAAGCACTAGGAAGTGGTGAAGGGCGGGCGTTTTTGGCGGACTGCCTTACGTAATTTTGACGTTCGAAAAGGGCTGATTCTCAGACTAGTTTGAATAAATGACTTTTGATTTTGATTTTGTTTTTTTTATTTTATAGTACCTATTCTTGATAGAAATCAAATACTGCAAAGAAATGTTATGTACAAAATAAAAATAAATTTAATTTGTTTACAGTTTTCCTTAAGATACAAGAATAGATACATACAAGTATGTAGATAATTATAAAGATTAATTACGCTGATGTTGACGAACTAATCTAAAGCCGTATACAGACAGCGCCAAGCATTCGCCGAGAATTTATTTCCACGCATGTCTCAGGCTGAACTATGGGACTTATAAAAATTAATTCATCCGAATGGCACATGCTCAAAGTGATCCCGCCACCAACCACGCATGATGTAGGTACGCATCGCTCGTGAACATTAAGTAAAGAAAATAAAAGCATCATCACGCCTTTTTTCCCCGAAGGGTTGGGCAAAGGTGTAGCTGTAGTACACCTACATTTCACCAGTTATGTTTAAGTCCCATGTAATATAGGGGGCGAGCCCATCAGCAAAGAAATATAGTTAAAACTTAAACACAATTACTAAAAAAACCTCAATTAAAAAGATGACAAGACATCGATGTCGATTTTTTAAATTATGATATTATTATAATTTAATTAAGTTTATAGAAATTAAATTAAAAGTAACATTCGTTTTGAAATAGCCGGAGTATCGCGTCATTACTAAACGTGTCTTGTAATTAAGGCATAAATCATACAGATAACGTGTAATTAAGTTTTCTTTTAAATAAAATTAAAAATAACATTCGTTTTGAAATAGCCGGAGTATCGCGTCATTACTAAACGTGTCTTGTAATTAAGGCATAAATCATACAGATAACGTGTAATTAAGTTTTCTTTTAAATAAAATTAAAAATAACATTCGTTTTGAAATAGCCGGAGTATCGCGTCGTTACTAAACGTGTCTTGTAATTAAGGCATAAGTCATACAGATAACTCACAGACTCCGGTTATAAGAAAACCGATTTTTGCTATTCCGCTAAGTTGCATCCACTTCTAAGCAATACAATGTAGTGGATATGCTGAGTGTTCAATTCTTTGATATGACTCTCCTAAACATGTCATACACTTAAATATTCTTATGCAAACAATAAAAATCAATATTGTCAACGTAGTGCAAAGATCTCCTGCCGGGGTCGCGGGAAAGTCCGAAAGGGTTACCGAGCCACCTGGCAACACATGCAACGGAAGGAACACGGGTGGGTTTTAGTCAGTAAGAGTCTGACACACCCTCTCGCTCCGCCTAGAGCGGGAGAAGTTATATGAAAATTCACTCCCAAAAAAAAAAATAAGTGCAAAGATGTGCCGTATCCTGCCGGGTAATTGCGTAAAGGCTCCTACATACTGGCACGACTAGTCGCGCGACGCGACGCGACACAAAGACACCTTAACCCACTAACACACTATTAACACACTATCAGTAGCAATAAGATTAATTTTGACAGTTCAACAACATTCATTGCGTTATTCACGTTGTTGAGCACACAAATTTTTCGAACATATGAAGCAATGGATTATCAATATACTTCAAAATCATTCAGATTGTGATTTATAGTGTGTTATGCAATTAGGGTGCTGCTTATCCTAACCTTTGGCGCTCAGACTTGGTCTTCGACCGAGGCTCAGAGTCCAAACTTAAGTTTTGCCAAAGAGCGATGGAGCGTTCTAGCATTCTAAAAATTAATGTGACCGTTCGAATACTAAATACAATAATATCGGGTTTAAAAAGACACTTTCCGAAGCCGAAAGCCACATATTTTACCCATTATTTGGATCATTTTTTTCCACTAGAACATACCTGGGAATCCACTGGTTCTGGAGATATTGAAGGTCAAAGTAGCATTTTTTTTTACTTTTTTACGATAACGAATTCCAAGCGTTAGGGTAAAACCGGGATAGATGCCCCACTTTTTGAAATAGCCTCCTTATTTAAAAAATAATTAATTTCATATGAATAATTTCCATGAGTGTAGCTAGTTTAATCATTTATGTTGAATTATAATTATTATTTATTGACCTTTCAATAATAAATTTTGCAGAATTTAGCTTTTTGTTGAACACTTTTTTTGAGGATAGATGCCTACCTGTATGGATCGTTGCCCCACCATGAAAATACTAAGAAGGATAGATGCCTGCAGTGCGGGATAGATGATGTTTACTGTGTAAACGAAAAACCCAACCAAATAAATGAGGTCGAATTATGAAAAACCATTTTTTATTTTTTTTAATGTTTTAATTGTTATCGTTATAAGATAATTCTAATACGACACAAACAAACATAATAAAATTCCAAAAACATTTGTTGAACAAAAATATGAATTCCTAAAGAAAAAATAGTTTATTAATAAATCTTGTAGGTATTACATGATCGTTAATAGGTGCATGCCCAATGTCAACTTCGTTGTATTTTTAGCAGCATAACGTCTTCGCAATGTTCTCTATAGAATCTTAGCAAAGAGAAAACCTATACCTCGAAAAATCAGGGCAACTATCCTTTATGATAAGGATAGATGCCCAAGTATTTTTTAAATAAATTAAAAACAAAAGTGCAACTATTAACACCCAGATGAACACTTAATGAACCAGTACATCGATGTATTAACAAATATAATGGAATGTATTACTACTTATAAAGTTATACAATGGCAAATACTAACCTTTAAATCTTTGATTTGTTCGTGAAGTTCGCCGCGGAGATGATTGCACACAAGAGCGAAATGCGTCCTCACCGTACGACAGACAGGGGTCAGTTGAGGTGCGGGGTGACTGCGGCTCCTACCTATACTATTAATTTATAGTTGCGAATTCGGAAAGTTAGGTTTTTTGAAAATGAGGCATCTATCCCTCTGCGGCATCTATCCCGGTTTTACCTATTACAAAACTTTTTTCCAAACAAACATTACCTGAATTTTCAATTTTTCTTAACAAATTACGAATTTGAAGTTACAAAAACGCAATGAATATCAAATAACTGAACTAGAGCGAAGGGGCGGGGCTTCACTCATACAACAGCACTGAGTCCGTTTGCCTAGGCTTGCGTTACATTGCGCGCAATAAAAAACAGCGATTTTTGTATACCTAAAAATAAAAATCGGTTCCCAACAATAATATTTTTTGCGCAAAGCTACTTAGTTAGATGTACAGTATGCGTAGTTGACGGCTTTGTGATGTGTCTTTTTACACCCTGTAGGTTCGCTCTAAGATAGACATCGCCGATGCCGATGATAAATCTCTAAAATTCATTTCCATCTCTACAAAGGCTCACTCTTGTGACAGTACAAATTTACACACATGTCAATGTTTACCCATTGCCACAGTTAATAATACGAGTATAAGGTACCTAGGTATTATTTTAGATCGATACCTGAATTACAAATCTCATATTAGCTTGGTAACAGGCAGGGCTAGAAAACTAATATATATTTTTAAAACCCTTCGACACGTCATAATTCGCAATGTGTACTACGCCTTATGTCAGTCAGTAATCACTTACTGTATTAGCTGCTGGGGTGGCGCCACAAAAACTGCCCTAATACCGTTGGAAGTGTCCCACAGAGCTATACTGTAAGTTGCAACATTTCGACCTATTTTATTTTCAACCTCAGAACTGTACAAAAATTGTAGGGTCCTCAAAATAAGCCAACGTTTCTTTCTCCAAAGCATTCTTCTGCAACGTTTAAAAACCCCTCTTATTAATATCACCAAACGACGGAAATATTTGATTTGTACTGTTCCACAAACTCAGTTCAAATTCACTAAGAAATTTGTCTACCATCTTGGCCCATGTTTATACAATAAAATTAACGCGTCCATTGACATCTATAACTTACCACACACCAAATGCAAACTTGCCCTCCGTGCATTCCTCCTTAATAAAACCTACGACGAGACTGAAATTACTTACTGACACTTAAATCAAAGTAACCCTATTTCATTTTATTAAATTGCATAAACAGGCGCTCCCACCCACACATTCATACAGAAACACACGCAAGCACTCGACTCACCACACCAGCATACATGATTATTGTGATACTGAAATAGGGAGTTGAAACTGTCTCTCCTAAATACAGATTACTCAGTAATCTAGCTAAGAGAGCAGCGATTCACCCAACGATTCAATGGTCCTATACCATGTTATATTAATGCATACTTTTTAAGTCCCTCGTGTACTACAAAATCTTTTCATCAAATAAAATTATTATTGTAATCTGCGAGGTTGAATAAGGACTGAAATGAAATGAAATGAAGTGAAATGAAATTGTTTATTCTGTAAATAGGATATGAGAATCACTTTTACACGTCATATTAAAAAATAAGCTAGATGGAGTCGACATTTCCTATCTGACTACCCCTGAGAAGAAATGGCGAAACAAACTCAAGGGTCAAAGTCTCTTTTAAAGTCCAGACATAATCTTGGTCAGATCATGTGAGGACCATGTAGATCTATGTCTGAAATGGTCTTTTGAGGAAAGAACCACACAAATTTGAGTGGACCTGTCCAGTCTGTGCAAGCATTTGTCAGTAATCGTGTAGCTCAACTCAAAACGTAAGGAGCTCAACGACTCGACGAACAATACCAAGGAAAGGACAATTGGGTTGGCCACATAAAGAACTCAAAATGCCAGACCATCATTAAAACTAAGAGAAAAAAAAAACAACAAGAAATAAATAAAAATGACCCACATAGTGCTCACATTCACAATAATTAAAGTAATATAATACTTTTCAAGGTACATAAATATTCACTTAATTTTGCTTAATTTATTATTCATTAATGTCAATATGTACATATAGTTGTATATAATGATGATTTTGCATAATTTAAATATCAAATTTTATGGTTTTAGCTGGGTGGGTCACATTTATAGGATGCATGAGGACAGATGGGCCAGGGTCTAACTATAACTAAACAGACAGACGTGCTGCTGGGCAGTTTGTTCCACCACTTCTTCTTCCCAGCTAAAGCACTAGGAAGTGGTGACGGGCGGGCATTTTTGGGGGACTGTCTTAGGTAACTTTGACGTTCGAAAAGTGCTGATTTTCAGCCTAGTTTGAATAAATGACTTTAATTTTGATTTTGGTCGTCACACAGTGAGTCACAGCCTGAAGATGGGCATCCGAATATGAACTGAGACAGGCCTATGAAACACTGTCGTGACGATTTGGACTCGGTCTTGCAAGATTCCTCGGAGATTGCAAAACATCAAGAAAACTGGATATGAGGCAGATCTTTGCCTAGCAATGGGACAATAGGGATAACATAGGTTAAGAAAAATAAAAAAAATATGTGGAAAGATGTATACCAAATAGCTTGTTCGACGGTACGTTTATGATGAACGCTCGCAGTGAGTATCCTGTTCACACAGTCTGAGACACGCGTGGCAAACCATCGCTGGCGCATGCCTTGCGCTGTCTGTACGCGGCTCTAAGCCTCTTGGATAATTCTTAGAACTTTATTCGGAAGTATTCACGATCCGTCTCTGCGTCATATAAAATACACCTGGACACACGATATTCAGTATAGTCGTGATTCCCTGGTAACTTCATTAGGACAACATGGAACTTACTTTTGGTAAGTACGTTTTATTTAGTTTTACAACATTTCAGAATTCATAAGCCCTTAAAATAAAAATACCATTTTATTATTTCTTGATTTTTTCTATCTTGAGTTCGAATCTACCTTTTTTACCGTTTCGGAGTAAAATTATAAAAACCGAATAAAGTGTGGTGACCTCACACAAACGCTTATAAATATAACAGACTAGCTTCTGTCTGCGATTTTTTGCGCGTGATATGTTTGTTTTAACATAAAATATATCCTATAGCATCGCATCGCATCGCCCGCCCGCGCTATTGGTTCGTTTTCGCTTAGCGTTATTTCTGACTTTGTTTCTTTTTGAGCGGCTTCAAAGGGTCGTAGCGTGATGTTAAATAGCCTATAACCTTCCTGAAGAATTGGGCTATCAAATGTTTAAAGAATTTATCAAATCCGACAGGTAGTTACAGAGATTACTGCGATCAAACAAACAAACCTTCAGCGTTATTGTATTGGTATATATATTT
The DNA here is from genome assembly GCA_905333075.3 of Atethmia centrago. Taxonomy (NCBI): domain Eukaryota; kingdom Metazoa; phylum Arthropoda; class Insecta; order Lepidoptera; family Noctuidae; genus Atethmia; species Atethmia centrago. The sequence goes on along the minus strand of HG995385.1, from coordinate 28,238,756 downwards.
ATGTAGACTCTTCCCATCGCAATAAGTCATAATACTCGTATGTCATCGGAATGACAAGACAAGTTACAGTTTCATAAATTTTGGCGTTTACGTCTACTTAAAAAAGGACGAATTTCAAAGATAAAGAAATTTATTTGAATGAATTCAACAAAATGTGGTGAACATTAAAAATATTATGGTGTTTTAATAATATTTAATTCCTGATATGATATTTATGACGATCATGTAGGCAAGCAACACGAAAATATGAAATGTTACAATTTCAATTGGCTACCTATTACGATTACGACAGACAGGCGGGGAAAAAAACTTCAAAACCACCAAATATTAACCAAATTGAACCATTTCTGCACAGAACTGTTTAAAATTAAATTCCAAAGAGATTCTCGAAGTCCGATTTGCAAAATTAAGCTGTTGTAATACTCGCTCTAGGTAGGGCTAACTTCTCCCGCTCTGGGCGGAGCGAAAGGGTGTGTCAGACTCTTACTGACTAAAACCCATCCGTGTTCCTTCCGTTGCCTGTGTTGCCAGGGGCCTCGGTAACCCTTACGGACTTTCCCGCGACCCCGGCAGTCTAGGTAGGGCTAGAAGGGGTAAAGGTTTTGGGCTCACACGATTTATCGTAAAATATGGTAAAATTTGCTCTAGGTGGGGTTAGGTCGGTTTAGAGCTTTAGGCTTGCACGTTTCTTTGTTGTTTATATAACAAAATAGGGTAAAACTCTGTTTACCTTGGGTTTGGTGGGTTATGGAGTACTGGATTTATGGAATATCAGAAATCGGGTTTCGTGTGTCTCTTTAGAATTCAATTCCAAACTTTTATGTCCAAAAATGTCTCCTTTGGCTTATATTTGCGATCTCTAGGTGGTTTTGAAAAAAAAAAATTGGCTCCATCTCCAATGTGTGGCGGTCTACGTAAGCTTAGTACGTAGTAGGTAAGGGGTTCAGATGTCACCCTGGGATGTCAAAATTCTAAATAATGGACGGTGAGCTACCCATTGCTCACCGTCCGCAAGCCCGCGCCTACGGCGGCCGGGAATCCGCCCGGGATTCCCGACGCCCAGGGCGTCTCCTGCGGCGGCTAGGGGCGAGAGGGCGCGAAATTTGCCTTTCCCTCAACCGTCCCGCCTCCTCCTTCGCGAGCATTACTGCTTCGCAGAAGGAGGTGACGGCTGCACATGTCCTCTCGCTCCGTACCATGGCCTGAACCAGGGCAGGACGCGAGAGATCTCTGCCACCGATCGCCTCCACGAGGACATGGCGGTGCTCTGCCCAAGCCGGGCAGACCTACACCGTATGCTTCACCGTGTCCTCTGGGCGATCCACACATTGTTGACACCCGGGCGTTTCCTCCCGCCTTATCCGACACAGGAACCACCCGAAGCTGCCGTGTCCGGTGAGGACCTGCGTCAGGCGGAAGGGGAGGTCGCCGTGGCGCCTCTCTACCTCTCTAGCCACTCCTCAAAGAAGGGACTTTTCGTCGCAATCGAGGCGTGCCCTGCACTGGGTTGTAACAATCGTACTCTCCATGTCGCCATGAGATCTAGCCGGAGCTCCGTCCGCTGTGCTGCGATTTCTCGCGGCAGCGGAGTAACGCCCCGGCGTTTCGCCTCCTCGCGCCACTCCCATACGTGCGCGAGGGCTTATGCCTCCAGATCCCATGGCGACAATCCGAAATGTAGGCTCGCTGCCTCACAGGAGACCGTGCGGTATACCCGGAAGAACTGCCCCCCTAGATCATGATCTAGGGGGCAAATTCTGATCACCAAAACGAGAGAATACAGGATAAAAATTTAGCCGCAAAATAAAAAATAATAAATAAAAAAATGTTTATCTGGAAAATCCTGTCTTTCTAGCCGGAACACCAGGGTCGAGCTGTACGGCTTAACCGTCGCGGTATCACGGGCCACCAAACCTCAGCTCAGCTTATTCACAGCAGCGAAGTGGTGTAAGGCCGAATACCACAACGCAGCTGTACACCGCACAGCTGTGGACCGATTTTAATTTAATTAGTCGAGTTCTAGGAAACAGGACAACGTCTCTCCGGTCAGCTAGTCAGTTAAGTCCAGATAGCCTCACGATGATTTAATTCTCCGCTGTCAGTGACGTCAATGACAAACTTAGAAAGCCGACCTAAATTCATAGCATATTCTATGTTTTTCCCCAGTATTCACCCTGTTCCTGGTGCTGGCCAGCACTATGATGAGCAGTGCAAGGGACTGGCCAAACGGTTGCATTTGTACTGACTACGTCGACTACGTGTGTGGCCAAGATGGAGTCACCTACAAAAATTTCTGCAAGTAAGTCTTGTATAAAGAGTTTTAAAAAAACGAGCGAGCCTTACAGTAGTCGCTTATAATGTGTAACATCTGATATCTCACCTTGGTAATGAGCTTTTGTTCGCGATGGAACAAAAGATTTATATTTCGTTTGAAGATAAGGTCAGATGAAATTACAGAACGTTGAAGTTGAAAAAGGTATAATTACTCTATTGTCTGACAGTACCAACCTCTCGGAAAATGGGTTGATACCATCTGACGGCCAACTCTATCGCCACGCGCGCTCATTGGTTAAATCAAATAGCACGTGCTTCCCCTGCTTCCTGTTACATACTTCCGTCCCTTTTCACGAAATTACTCCCACAGATTGCAGGAAAGTGAGAGGAAAGATATTACAAATTAAACAGACGCTTAACGAAGTCAACTGTCACTGACGCCCTGGTCTGCAGGAGCCGCCCTGGGCGTCGGGAATCCCGGGCGGATTTCCGGCCACCGTAGGCGCGGGCTTGCGGACGGTGAGCTACCCATTGCTCACCTGGTAAGGACCAGGCCCGGGTCGACGGCGCGTTGTATTTTACGCGCGCCTCAAAGAGATGTCGTCAGCACAAGTGTAAGGGTCAACTAGGGCCGATGCCTGCCGGGGTCGCGGGAAGGAACATTACTATTTAAAAATGTATTTATTGCTTTTCGAAGTATTCTCCGCGAAATTTGACTCATTTTTCCATACGATGGATCATTGAAGCAACCATTCCATTCGGAAGTTGGGGTCTCCAAAATGGCCGTTTTGTAGGCGTCCACAGCTTCTTCAGGTGATGAAAATCTCTGTCCACGCAATTTATTCTTTATTTTAGGGAAAGTATAGAAATCATTAGGGCTTAGGTCGGGGCTGTACGGCGGATGGTCTAATAATTCTATGTTTTCTTGCTCTAAAAACTCTTTTGTTCTGTGCGAACTCACATTGTCGTGATGGAGGATGATGCGGCGGTTGCAGTTCTCTTTACGGAGTTTAGAAACGACCTGTGGCAAACAAATGCTAGCATACCATTCTGCATTAACCGTTCTTTGTCCCTCAAGAGGAATAGTCGTAACATGGCCGGTTTTGGAGACAAACGTGGACGCCATTTTTTTTGCAACACTCCTTGAACGAACAATTTTTGTTGGCTTTAACTCATTTTCGAACACCCAACCTCGTGACTGGTTATTTGTTTCGGGTTCGTACGCGTATATCCAAGTTTCGTCACCTGATACGATGTTATATACAGCATTTGAGGATCCTGCGTGGAATCTTTCGAGAGTTCTGACGCACCAAGCAACGCGAGTCGCGGGAAGGTACTAAAGGGTTAGCGAGGACCCTGGGAACACAGGCAACGTAAGGAATACGGTTGGATTTTAGTCTGTAAGAGTCTGACACACCCTCCCGCTCCGCCCAGAGCGGGAGAAGTTATTTGATGATTTCCCAAAAAAAAAAGTATCACTTGTTCTTCCCGTCATTCTTATATTTTTTTTTACTGGGCCATACCTGGGAACAGCTTCTAGTTACGGATATATTGAAGGTCAAATGTGTGCGGAGTTTTGCTAGCTAATCTAATTTGACCCTGCGTACTTACCCCCATTTTTTATTCACCGTCCCACTGCTGGGCAAAAGCCTCCGGGAAGTTATATTTATTATAATTAATATTCTGTTTATTTTTAGCTTGTTATGTGCTAGAGTAGAGGTGGCGCACTATGGAAAATGTCACTGAAAACGACTTATGTAAACACCATATTACGAGAAAGAAAGATGGAAAGTAATTACGAATTTTGGCCATAGACTAAAATACAGACAATGCAAAAAAGTGCATTTATTCACCGCTTCAAATGAACCACTTACACAGTAATATTTTTAAATAAAAATGTTCATATTCTTTATTTGTGTTTTTTTTTACCTCGATCTGTTACTTTCTGCTTAAACACAATGTCAAAATATGCTGCCTAAATTAACGAAAATATTCCTCTTTTAGGTGTGTGCAACACATTCCTTCAAATAGTACCAACCTACTTCTATTTTGTTCTACCTATTCAGAATTACATTGGACCATCGTTTTTCTAGCACCAAATATTGTATAGAAGAAATTATTGTGTTAAGACATTAATGGTCACCACAGACTATCTGCAGTATTGTCTCTCCTTTCTTCCGTAATCCAACCAAAGGTTGTCTTTAAACGATCGCTTTTGGCGATAAGACCGCCCCAACACTATGTGAAATTTCAAAATTTTTATGGTGTATGTAATAAAGAGTATTCTATTCTATTCAATTCTATATCCTAGAAATATACTGCCTCGACAAAAGTTAATTACTACGCAAAGAAGCGACACACTAACCACCCCCTTCCCCCCTCGCAACGCAACAGTATACCAGGCAGTAGTGCCATTCCGTGATTGGCTATCTCAGCCTAAAAAATAGTTACACACACACACAATGGGTGCGGCCAGGCCGGTAGTATTAGTTCGTTTGTATGTAGTATCGGGAGTGTAGCCTCAGCCTGGAAAACTAATACACCCGAGTCAGTGTTGAGCAAAAATCGAGCAACATTTCATGTTGCGAGATGTTCTTCTGTCATCGGAGTATAATTTTACTGCAATTAAAGAAAATCAAAGCGGTTAACAACAATTTACGAACAAGTCGCTGAATAAGTAATCTTATCTTTAATTGCACCCAACGCCGGGAAAAAGAACGGCCTATCTAATCACTTGGCGAAAGGACATCCGTTTACAAAATAAATTATTTAAAAAAATAACTGATAATATTTGAAAAGGAGGGAGGCCGTTGCCTATTTTTGTCTCAGTGCTATGCAATAAGTGCTGAATCACACAGCTCAAAGTTGATTGAATAAAGCTAAAAATATTGCATGAGAAAGTTAGTAAGCTCAGAACAACACAGCAGAGCATAGCTTTATGTTGATTCGTCACCCTTTAGAATGGATCACATGTACAGTTAAACAAGCTATTTAGTACACAGGCTCACAACTTGCAATTACTCTTAAACAATGGTGTAAGTAAATTCTGTCAAAGTCAAATGCTGAGAAGTCAATTCCTTTACATCACGCTCTTGGGTATACCATGAGCTTAAAAAGTAATTACGCACACAATAAAATGAATAGCCACTTACACAGAAGTTGCTTTCCAATGGTTATAAGGTTATATAATAGACTACCAAAGTCATATAGGGAACTGCCAATCAACCGTTTTAAAACAGCGTTATTCAAGTGGCTTATAGACAAATAATTCTATTTTGCGAATGATTATCTGAACTTTAAAAATTCTCACTGACATTTTAACCTGTTAAGCCCCGCGTGACTCCAATTCGGTGTCAAACAATAGAAAATCAATTGTGTCTCATTAGCTGTCCTTGAACAATTAATATTATAATTTGATAAATGCTTGATTTTTTTAATATATCTTAATATAATAATATCTATGATATAATGCACCAATTGTATTAGCTTAACTTATTTAATGAATATAGTTGTGGCGGCATCTACATCACCATATGCGAACTACCCAACACACTGAAGTCACGCAAAATCCTGCATCCCGCAAGCAGAGTTTACCACGCAACTAGCATATATACAACATCCCGACATCAACCATCGGGCAGTTGCCCACCAGACACGACACCCGTCTGGTCGGAGGATCCTCCCTTTTCTATAGAGGATGAGTGAACTTTACACCCTGTTCCTCATACCATAATAATATAATAATATATATAATTTTGCATGCTAGTTTTAGCGAATTGTTTTAGAAACTGCAAAAACCCGACAATCTATAATGTACTACAAATCTTCCAAAATAAATTTCATTTCATTTACTATTAGGTACATTTCGATAACCCTTCGTGAAAACAGGTGTGCTGTTGTATGTTTACGAGTATATATAAAATAAATATTGGCAGGTTAGTGGAAAGATGAATAATATTGCCCGTAACCCAAATAGCTTGTTCTACTTTACATGCGGCATACGATGACGTTAATAATGTGTGTGCATGAACTTTAGAACGGAACGCATTGAGTTACACCGTTGCACTATACGTGAACCACAAGCAAAGGGTAATTTAGCTTAGTTGGACGGTTTAACAGAAATACTAACAGGGTAACTAATGGTAACATGTAGCTAATTACTGTGGAGTAATTAATTAATAGTGCGGTGTAATAGAAAGTCTTAGACGGCAGTATTTAATTGACGGCGGATATGTTAATCAATAAGCGATATTTGAGGCGTACTGTAATTCATTATGGTGTATGTACCATATCGGGTTATGTCAGCAAATTGGCAGTTGTGTTGAAAATAGCATTTTTGTAAGAAAATCTCAGTTTTGTCAAGAAAATTAGAACCAACATCACTGCGCGTGTGTGTCTCGTAACATGTATTTCGAAGGTACCAGTGGAAAGTATTTTTTCGTAATATTCATGATCTCTTTAACTGAAAAACACAACTTAACATCACGCCTTGTTTCCCCGAAGGGTTGGGCAGACGTGTTCCTGTAGTACACCAACATTTCGCCAGTTATGTTTAAGCCCCATGTAATAGGGGGCGAGCCTATTGCCTCAACCGGGCACAAATCCAGACTCGCGGCTATTACTGAGAAATTCCAGATAAAAAAAAAAAAAACAACTTGAATAGTTGATAAATCATTCAATCATCATTATCGGTAACAGTTTAATGATAATCACCATTGAGATTAAACTAAATACTTTCTCTGGGATTCTTTATTTTCCTTGCGACTAAACCGGAACATCAACATCTGTGTAGGCCTTACAAATATTTGTTACCGCGCGGGAATTGAAGCAATCATCGCGCTTACCGTGCCGTTAATTTTTCGATCGTTCACTGATACGTTCACGAAGAGGTAAGCCGTGCGGTTTATTTATTTCCCAGCCACGCATCCGTGTGTATCAGTGGACTATCCAGCTAACGTATTTATGCAAAGCAAAGCTAAATACACGTAGCTTAGTCGTGGGCTGCTGTGAAGCAGCGCCTTTTCAATGAAAATGTACTGTCTATGTCCAGCAATAGGCATACATAATACATATCAGCAGATAAATAGGAACGTTCCTATCCTATTATAATTACTTGCCATTACCACTGGCTGGAGTTTGACTAATATCCGTAAAGTACGAGTAATTAACAGCGCAGTGATAACAAATTGAGGTCATTATCAGATGTCGGTTCTATCAATCAGTGTACGATAGTTGGAATATACGGGAGAATAGATGGAGCGGCACTGAGCGCCAGTAGAACTTAAAGGGGATGACGGCAAATTGTGGCAATTAAGCGTCGTTGAATCTTGTATTGGTGAGTTACGGTTGAAATATACGCGGTGGGAATTGGATCTGAGACGAAACGAAACGTTTATCAATAAATTACCTACTAAAGTTTAGGTGTGATTAAAAGATGCAAGTATGTACCAGTCAACATATTTATAAAATTGTATTTATTGTACGCTTTAACTGGCAAAACATGTAGCTCCTTTTTATTGTTATTTAATTCCATCCACAATGCACATGTATTGTACTTACTCATGTTTTACAAAATAAAAATATCTTTATCTTTATCCAGCGCAGCGTTATGTTTTAAAATTAATGTGTAACATTAGCAAATTGTAGTAATTAACAGATTTTACTTGATTTTAGTTGGAGATACAGGACGGCTAATTAATCGCGTTAGTATTTAATTGGTCTACCTTTAAACACTAAGACCCATATAGAAAATCTATTGTGAAAGTCTTTGTTTAATATTATGATGCAATAATCATAACTATCAAATCTGAATACGCTTCCAGAGACAAAGCCTAGATTCTATAGACCTATTATCTACGATCTAAAGCTAGACTAGACTATTGTCATTGCCTCTAAGCTCAATTAATCGTAACTGCTGAAATAAGGGTAATATCAGATAGTTGGACATTAGCCAAGAGCTGGTCATTGTGTGCCCTAATGTGGTAACAGAGATATAGGTTATGATTGTGAACCTAGTTACGTCTACAAACATGGCCGCTTACTGATAATGTTATGTCTCTACAGGCTTGGCAGGGAAGATTATGGTCAGAGGATCCACCTGACTCTTAATTAGACAAAGTCGTCTATTTTGTAGATTTTGGAATAGCCTACCTACGTGCGAGTTTTCGTAAAGGAATAGTAAGAGAATTGCGGGGAAAGGGGGCGGAACTAATGAACCAAACTGCAGTATTGTAGTACAAATTTTCGTTATATATACATACATACTGCCATCATGCCTTCTTTCCCCGAAGGATTGGGCACAGGCGTACCTGTAGTACACCCACATTTCACCAGTTATGTTTAAGTCCCATGTAATAGGGGGCGAGCCTATTGCCATCAACCGGGCACAAATCCAGACTCCGGGCTGCTACTGATAAATTCAAGATAGTAAAACCCAATAACACTTAGGTACCCGAATCGGAAATCGAACCCAGGACCTCAAATAATAATAATGGTAATATGTCCTTTTGAAAAGTAGGTACAATGTTGTTCAGTATTGTCTACGCTATATGTAACCGAGTAATTAAATATTGCAAATAATGGTAAAATTTAAAAACGTATTATTACAGTGCAATATTTGCATTTAATTGCTAACAACTCAACGCTGAACGCTTCCGTCGCAATTCCTTCCTCTTGTGTTTCCATCAGGTCATTAGAGGTACAGACAAAGTGCTATCACGTGGATACAGACCGAGGTGATTCGTCTCGGGCCTTTGGCGCGAACAATTGAACTGCGGCCTGCGTTATACACGATCAATTGAGTCGCAGCATTTAATTATGCAATCTGTGGCTGTTTGTTTTAAGTCTAGGTCAGGAAAAATAATTCGTTTGTACACTGAAGTACTTGCAAATTATATTTATACAGAACTTAATTTATATTTAGAAGCTAATAATATTCTTTGCAACAAAAAAAAAGGATTCAGGAAAAACAAGACAAGAAATATGGCTATTTATAAATGATAAATGATAAATGATAAATATAGATTGTACTAAAAAAGCTGAATGCTTACGGTGTAAGATAATATGTCCTTGAACTCTTAAAATTGTATTTACACGATAGAAAACAAATAACGGAAAGCAAAAGCAAAGCAGAATTAATATAATCACCAAAAGAGTAGAAATCTTTTTATCGGAGGAATGAAATGTTATTTATCTACGGAGTTCCACAAGCAAGTATACTAGGACCACCGCTTATTACACTATACATTTAATGACTTTCCAATAGCAATAGGAGCAGTGGTGGCCCAGTGGTAACGGCCGTGACTTACGAGTTGTAGGTCGTAGGTTCGAACCCAGACAGGCGCTTTACTTTGTGTAAATTATTTCATCACCACTGCTCTCAAAACGGTGAAGGAAAACATCGTGAGGAAACCGGCATGTCCTAGAACGAAAAATACGAAGACATGGGACATCTACCAACCCGCACTAGGCCCGCGTGGTGGATTACGGCCCACTCCCTCTCACAGTGAGGAGGCCTGTGTCCCAGCAGTGGGAACATTATAGGCTGATTATGTATGTGTGTAATGGCAATTAAACATCCTATGACACTGTTCGCGGATGACAGTATAATAACTATACCAAGATTTTTTTATAAAGAGGACATAAATAATACATTAAAAGAAACTATAGAATGGTTATACAACAATCATTTAAAAGTAAATTTACATAAGACTGTAATGGTGCATTTTAGCCAGCGCGCATTGGTCTTTCCAATCTTGACTTAACATACAATGACATTACAATTGACAAAGTTAATACAACTACGTTTTTAGGACTTATAATAGATCACAATTTAAATTGGAAGGCGCATGTAGAAGCCCTGACTAAAAATAATAAACAGTAGTGTGTACGTCTTGTACATTCTATCGCGCACGGTTAACATAGATGGTTTATTAACTGCTCATGTCTAACTGAATATGTTCTAAGATACGGTGTTATCTTTTGAGGTAACTCAAATAACAAAGAAGTTGCATTTGAAGCACAAAAGAGATGCCTCAGAGCCATGTTTAAGTTGAAAACTACCTATAGTTGTAAGCCCTATTTCATACTAAATATATAAAATATTGATATTGGCATCTCATCGTTATATTGTGGAATCATAATCAGATGGGATAACGCCTTTTCGGAGACGTATAGGTTGACCAGTGGCGTGAGACAGGGTGGCCTGACTTCCCCGGTGCTGTTTAACCTATATGTCAACGACCTGATCGAGGAACTGAGCAGCACCAGAGTCGGATGTCATATTGGTGGTGAATGTTTAAATAACCTCAGTTATGCAGACGACATGGTTCTTCTCAGCCCCTCGGTCAACGGCCTCAGAAAACTCATAGCCCTTTGCGAGAATTATGCAGCTCGCCACCAATTAAGCTATAATGTTAAAAAGACAGAAGTAATGATTTTCAACATGGCAATGGTCCTAATAAGGTCTTGCTAATTACCTTGTGTGGCTCAAAACTAAAAGTAGTTAGTCAATTTAAGTATCTCGGACACATAATAACGGAAAACTTAAAAGATGATGATCACCTGGAGAGGCAAAGACGTAGCATTGTTCCAGGCATACTGTCAGTCGTTCTACACCATTCAACTTTGGTAGAAATATACGAAGAGTGCATACAACACTCTTCGTGTACAATATAATAACGCATTTGGCGTCATGCTCAACCTGCCCTGGCGGTGTAGTGCGACTGAGATGTTGGCTGAGAACAGAGTAACCGACTTTTTTGAGCTCATGGGGAAGCTCAGGAAGTCGTCCTTTTCGCGTGTGGTGGCAAGTAAAAATAGTATTGTCAAAGCTGTTTTTCATACTGTGCATTTACTGAGGGAGACAAAATAAATGTACTCAACAATGTTACGGGGTACATTTGTTTTGGCTTCCTTGGTGTGAAATAGTTGGCTGTTTTCTATTGTTGTTTTTCTTTACTGTTTATTTTTATGTTCATTTGTTTAGTATAACTTTTGCTTTTAGGATAAGTTTTCAATTTTAATTTTATGGGTGCTAATGCCTGAAATAAACTATTATTATTATTATTTTCTTTTATTTCATTATTTACACAATATAATTATATTTTTAAATATTAGAATATACAAAAATATATAAAAACATGTAAAAATATAAAAAAATTGTAGCCCAACGGTATCGGGAACAGGGTCCAAGCTACCGGCTACAGGGCTCCAGAGAGAAGAACCTCCTAACAATGCGGGCCGTGTCCAGAAGTACCGCTTTCTGAATCAAGCCCTTAATCCAGCCGTCCAACGTGAGCCTCCTTAGGTGTTGATCGAGGCTCTTGGCAATTAAGCCATTGGCTGATACGACTATCGGCACTATGATTGCTGAATCCAAATCCCACATGTCGACAACCTCGCCAGCCAAGTCAAGATACTTGATCTGTTTATCTTTCTCGGCTTTCACGAGATTATTATTATTATTATTATTTCGTTTATTAAGCTTTTTGCGTTATAAAATATATTTTTAAATATTTCTTAGAAAAAATATAAAAAAAACATTTAAAAATATATAAAATAGTGGTCCGCCGGTATCGGGAGCAGGGTCCAAGTTACCGGTGGTTAGAGTTCCAGAGACAGGAACCTCCTCACAACGCGAGCCGTATCGAGGAGTACTGCCTTCTGAATCAGGCCCTTGATCCAGCCGCCTAACGAGAGCCTCGAGAGATGATGGTTGAGTCTTTCGGCCATCAGGCCATTGGCCGTAACGACAATCGGCACAATGACAGCGGAGTTCACATTCCACATGTCAACAACCTCGTGCGCTAAGTCGAGATATTTTATTTGTTTCTCTTTCTCAGCTTTCACGAGGTCATCGTCATGTGGAATGGTAACATCGACTATCATTGCGCGGCGCGCTAATCGATCTATCACCACTATATCAGGCTTAGTGGCAACAATAGTCCTGTCAGTAATAATAGACCGATCCCAGTACAACGTGACATGGTCATTTTCGAGAACTGGGTCGGGCACATACTTGTAATACGGTACCTCAGAGTTCACAAGTTTATATTTCAAAGCAAGTTACTAGTGAATAATCCTAGCCACTTGGTTATGTCTGTGTAAGTACTCGCCGTTAGCCAGACGAGAACAACCAGAGATAATATGTCTGATAGACTCACCCGGACGGTGGCATGCCCGACACACGTCAACCGTCCCGTCCTTCATAATATGTCTCCGGTAGTTATTCGTCAAGACAACTTCGTCCATAATTGCACAGACAAAACCTTCAGTTTCCCCGAAAAGGTCCCCAAAACGTGCCATATCTCCTTGCGGTCATCCGTGGTAAGTACTACAGGTTTGCACCAGTTCTCTTTAGCCATGGAAAGTGGGGTGAGCCCCTTGCCCCTTGTCCACTGCGACCACATCACGGTGCATACCCACTTCGGCTTTCAAAAATATTCCCTGAGACTGCATATGTCGCGGTTGTGAAGGGTCTTTGCATTTAAAAAGCCTCGACCCCCGTACTTCCGCGGGATGTACAGTCTCATCACCGATGATCGTGGGTGATGCATTTGAGTATGCCGAAAGAGTACATCAAAACCGGCATGACCCAACCGTTGAAGGCGCGCACCTTGCTTCCGCCTGAAAGAAGACTTTTCCGCCTGAAAGAAGACTTTATTATTATTAATAATCATGTTTGTTAGAAATAATAGTAATTCATTTTCCCGAATGGATTTTCCCAGAAATCGGCGTGATCAAAATCAGTTCTGTCTGCATGCAAAAAACACTACGCATAAGTACAGTCCTACTAGTTATACTACTTATGCGCAAAAGTATTCTTTGCATGTCCCCCATTGTTTACAATAAGTTACCGAGAACTTGGAGGGAGCTTAATAATTTACAATTGAAGAAACAACTAAAGTCAATTGTAACTGACAAAGCATTATTATAACATTAATTAAGGAATTTCTGACAGAACCATTTATTTTGACATAGATTTTATGATTTTTTTATGTGTAACATCTTTCCTCTCGCTTTCTGTGGGAGTGATTTCGTGAAAAGGGACGGAAGTGTGTAGACAGGAAGTGACAGCTTGAGCATGGAATAAGTAAGTACGTTTTAATAGCATGAAATTAGTAAATACTTTATAATAGCATGGAATTAGTGCACTCATGGAATTAGTAAGTACTAAATAGATTGTAAGTAGAGGGGGTCTAATTTCGACCCGTGGGTGACCACTTTTAATGAATAATTATTCGAATATTTTTTTTGTATTTAGCTTTTTTAAATTCTGAGGTTAATTTCTGTCGCTGCTCAGTCGCTTATTACCAAGGTGAGATGTCAGATGTTACACATCATATGCGACTGCTGTAAGGCTCGTTCGTTTTTTTTTTTTTAATATTTTGCTGTTGACATTTATAATTTATTATTGTTTGCTAAATTCAAGGTAAATTAATGATATTGACTCGACTAAATTATTAACATTCATAATTATTCATATTTGCACGCCATAATATGTGGCAAATATGTCTGAACCTGTATTTTTTATGTTATCCTGCATGAACTTTTTATTCTTGTATGTGTACACATATTTGAGCAAATAAATACATTTTATCTTATCTTATCTAAAAATATTACATCAAAAAGGAACGTTCGCGATTAAAATATTAATAAAAAACACACAGGACACAATTTAAATATTTAAGTGACTTGGCAATTTGCCATGGGTTTGGACAAAGAATATCATATTCTATACAGGATCACATTGCCCGACCTGGAGATGGAACCTCAGATGGCACAGTGTGCAGTCGCACTTTCGAATGTTTGATAAAATGTTATTGATATAATTCAAATGTTGATTATGCTATAGGTATTCAATCCAACCCGTACCGTCTTCATGTGAAATAACAAACAACCCAGATTCTACAAAAAAAACAAATATAAAATACAGGAAACCTCTCCAGTGAAGCAACCAGTTGTTTTCAAAAGGTTCATAAACAACAACATCGTCAGGCGATCGATAAAGATAATATCATAACAGCTGGATGCCCAATGAAATATAAAGGTAAGTGGCAACTGGTGCTATAGGTACCCTCGGGGGCGTAACGCGTAACTATATTATATGGGCCATGGGGCGTTATCGTGGTAATGGCGATACTTGATAGTCTCATGTTACGGTAGGAAGGTGAGCCTACAATATTTTGCAATACAGCTTTGAGCGTACATTATTCTCGGTCTAGATTAGTTTATATCTAGATTTGTTTTAGTGGTTTTTTCTTTAACCTGTGGAAAAAAATACCTATTTAAGTTATACCCTATACACTGCATAATTATATAGTTTAAATTTTTTTCTGAAATATCTTTGCTGTTGTGTACCACAATGACACGCTATTAGTGTTGGCAATATTTGCTACACAATACAATGTAACAAGCGATACGAACACATCTTTGTGATGTAATCAATAAATTGTCTGAACAGCTTAACTATTAATTACATCGTACAAGGTTGGATCAACTGCCCGGGATGAACTAAATCTAAGCAGGTCCTTAAATACCTTTGATTTTTTGCTTACAACAGTTAAAATTTATGATTATTTTTTAGAGATTTGAGTAGGTAATAACGCCTACTGAATTTAATTCTCTTTCGCAAAGCAGATGAAAGAATCTCAAAAAAATACAGACAATCCAATTGGGTAAATCCCGTCACTTAAATCCTACTGATGCCCCGACTTTACGGGAGCTTGTAGCTAGGTTATTTATAGCAGCACGGCTCGATCGATCAGGTTAAGCTACGCTTTTCACAGTTGGTCTGTGGATGGGTGACCATATTATTTACATACCATGACACCTCCGTGCCTCAGAAAGCACGTTAAGCTGTTGGTCCCGGCTGTCATTCGTAGATCTTTGACAGTCGTTACAGGTCGTCAGAAGCTCCAAAGTCATAATATACCAATCTTATCAAAGGGTATCGTATTACCCAGAAACTGGGTTTTGGAGGTCAGGTAGGCATTCGCTCTATGTAAAATACTGGTATTTAGCTGGTTAGACTGGAAGTCGAACCCAATATAGTTGGGAAAAGGCTATGCCGATGATGCCCCGATGATCTTACGGATGAGTAGGTATTTAATTATATTTATCCGAAAAAAAACATTTAAAACGCCATTTAGAATGTTGTACTGTTACACCTTTGCGTGCGCTAACAGCCCAGTACTGGTCACGCCACAACTGCAGCGATACGTCCTCTCTTTGAAGAGTGGCTAGAGAGGCACCACAGCTTCCTCACCTTCCATCTGACTATACGGTCTGACTATACGGCAGCTTCGGGAGGTTACTGTGTCGGATAAGGCGGGAGGAAACGCCCGGGTGTCAACACTGTATGGATCGCCTGGAGGACACGGTGGAGCATACGGTGGAGGTCTGCCCGATTTGAACAGAGCACCGCCGTGTCCTCGTGGAGGCGATCGGCGGCGAAGATCTCTCGCGTCCGGCCCTGGTCCAGGCCATGATGGTACGGAGCGAGAAGGAATGGGTAGTCGTCACCTCCTTCTGCGAAGCAGTAATGCTTGCGAAGGATGAGGCGGGACGGTTGAGGGAAAGGCAAAGTTTGCGTCCTCTCGCCCCTAGCCGCCGCAGGAAACGCCCTGGGCGTCGGGAATCCCAGGTGGATTTCCGACCACCGTAGGCGCGGGCTTGCGGATGGTGAGCAATGGGTAGGTAGCTCGCCGTCCGATAAGGACCAGGCCGGGTCGACGGCGCATTGTGTTCCACTAGGGCCGATGCCTGCCGGAGTCGCGGAAAAGTCAGAAAAGGTAACTGAGACCCCTGGCAACACAGGCACCGGAAGGAACACGGATGGGATTTAGTCGGAAAGAGTCTGACACACGCTCAAAAAAAAAGCGTTCACTAACCTTTACGTATCCTTATCGTCATTTTGTTCGACTACAGATGTTTAAGTAGGTCCCTGTTCATTATGCAATTAAGTAGCAGTACTTATATAATTCTTACACGATATTTCCTGTCACCTTGAATTAATTTGTGCATGCAAGAAATAAACACGAATGTGTAGGTATTTTTATAATAATAGATGTAGGTAACATGCAAAAAATAAGATGTTTTTAGCGTCGGTCTATTAATTTTTGCCGAGGTCCTGGGTCCAATTACATTAAATTGAGCTAACCTTGCTCAATTACTAAGAAATGGTAGAAAGTAGAAGCTGTTTTTAACTAAATACCTAAAGGAAATGTTTGTTGCACATTACTAGTATTCCTGCTTACCTTTCAAACTAAAATAGAAAGTCTTTTGACTGCTAAACAGATGTCTGTCTATCGGAGTGCAACATTGATATCATTTTGAATGCACTCTGTATTCAGAATGATGGCTTTGTCGGAAATAGCTGCCAAATATGTTTTAATTATTTTGTCAATATTACTGAATTTGTCAACATGAAGTACGAGCAGTATTTTTATCTCTCAAAGTGACGCGCGCTTAACTTGTGGTTACCAAGTGTACAAACACGCTGTAAACGTGTGTGTAAGTGCAGGAGCTCTCGCTACCATCTGAGACAATGGCGAAGTCGGAAGTGTGTGAGCGTGTGTCTGTGTGTGTTATGTGCTGACGCTACTCATTTTCACGCATACCTTCACAGCGTGTTTGTACACATGGTGACCACAAGTAAAGCACGCGCCGCTTCGTGAGATAAATATACTATAAGTAACACTCTTTTAATTGCACTAAAATATTGATTTTATGAAATGCAATACTTAAAATCGTAACACTGAATATTTAGTTTTAGGCGTAAAAAGTAGTTGTACCTTTTTTGTGATTCAAGTTCCATTTCATTTAGTAATATTGAGAAATTAAACAAAACAACGAAATATTTGACAGTCATTTGCGACGTTGCCAACTTTCTGCGTAGGCAAAATGTTACCAACATTAATTTGTTGTATCTTCATACATGTATGCTCATCCCCTTGGAGAATTCAGATGTAAACATTTAAATTTGGATTTTTATTACATACAAGTCTTCTTTCTCGGGTACGTAACATTTACATACCCAAGTACCGTACTTATGAGACGTGTCTGATTTAAGTAGGTATATAAAACGTAAGGGTTTTAAAAGCCACGTGTCTTGAATTCGAGACCTCTAATTTGTCACTGTTTTTTTAGGGCCAACCCATTTTATTGTAGGAAAAAACAAAATACGTGCGGTTTTACAACAAATGATCCGGTTAGGTCGATTTATTTCGTAAAGTAAGACAAAAACCTTTAAAACAAAAAAGGGTATTTTTATAAACGAGTGTATAGGTTTTAAACAAATTTATGAACAACACACACAATAATGCATATTCTATGTATCTTTCTATTTAAAGGAATTATCAAATGATGAGCCAAAATAGCCACTTGGTACTTTGTTTTTTTTTTTAAAAAGTTTGCGAGCTATTCGTAGGAACGTGTATGGTTGTACAAAAAACAAATAATATTTAGTTATTTTTAATTTTTAATTTATTTTTAATTTTTCATTTATTTTAATTTTTTTATTTCATCATTGTTTGTTAAGCCGTTTACGCGTAGGTAAAGTATAGTGCATGTAGTGCTCTTCTTTAAGTGATGGGCACTTAACTTGAGTCCGAATTGTTTTCTTATTAAATGTAATAGTGTACTCATTATTGAAGAGCCAAATAAATAAATAAAATAAATTAATAAATAAAAAATACCGCATCATCATCTGCTTAGCCTTTTCCCAACTATGTTGGGGTCAGCTTCCAGTCTAACGGGATGCAGCTTGATACCAGTATTTACATGGAGCGACTGCCTAAGGGGCTTGGGGCTAAGTAATAACAGCCGCGCAACAGGGTCGATCAATCAGATTAAGCTACGTTTGCTGCGGTTGATCTGTGGATGGGTGACCATCTTTACATACCAAGACCCATCCGCGCTTCGGAAAGCACGTTAAGCCGTTGGTCCCGGCTGTTACGGGTCGTCAGAACCTCGAAAGTCTGGCAACCAGTCTTAACAAGGGGTATCGTATTACCCAGTATCTGGGTTGTGGAGGTCAGATAAGCGGGCTTCTGACGACCCGTAACAACTGTCAAAGATTTACAAATGACAGCCGGGACCAAAGGCTTAACGTGCTTTCCGAGGCACAGAGTTGTCTTGTTATGTAAAGATGTTCACCTATCCACGGAACAACCGCGGCAAGCGTAGCTGAACCTAATTGATCGACCTGTGCGGCTGTTAATACTTGGCCACAAGCCCCTCAAATAAAAATGACCGTATATAATATTATTTAGGTATGTCCCTTCACTATCTAAGCTTAACTTGCACTCATACATTTCTAAAACCAAACGTATACAAGAATGCATATACGAAACCTCTTAACGCCTACAAATAAACTAACTAGAACATAAAAACTGCAAACTTGCTACGACATTTCCTTCAGTATACGACTTGAACCTAACACAAATCTTGTGTACAGTGTATCTTTTTTTACAAGTCCTAGTAGGTAAACAAACACGGTATCAAAATGACATAGACATTTTTAAATGCCCTTAGCTGTACTACCTATTTAACCTTTTCAGTAAAAGGTGAGAGGCCCTTCTGGCCCCACCGAAGCCCGTTGAAGCAGGGAAAGGTCCACGCGGATCCTTGCAATAAGCCATGCCAAAAATTCTAGGTGAAGCATTAAAAAAGCTGAAAAGAAGAAATTAGCAGATCAGAAAACGCACAAGAAAAAAAACGAAAAAGCTGTTCAAAAAAACAATAACTACCAAAGATCTTTCACAATCTGGTTCCTCCAAAGTTGACGCTAGTTGCTCTAAAAGTCATTCAACTTCTCTGCTGGCTAATAATCTTTCTGAACTAGGTCCTTTCAACGTGTTGTCGAATGAAGACACTGAGAAATCTGGCGAAAAAAAGATTAAAATAATTCAACAAGAGAAGTTATCGATTGTTAGATGTATGAAGTGTAAAACTTATTCCAAAGACAAAAACCAAATGCTTAAATGTAGTTTTTGCAATCATAGCTATCATATTTGTTGTGTTCCGAAATCACACTGAGAAAATTTTGAGTCAGATGATGAGGGTGAAGGTTTCGTTTGCGTGGCATGCTTCGTATTAGACAATAATGATGATAGTGACGAATATACTCAAGACTTGTATGAAGAGTGTCGTAATGTAAACAAATAAGTATAACAGAATATGTTTACGTTTATTTGAAGTTGTTTTTAGAAGTCTATAATTGTTTTTTCTTGTTTAATTAATGAGAACCGTCCTTAGGTACAACACCGTCCCTAGGTACAATTTTACTGTACATAGGTACAATCGTCTGTTGAACCTGTGGACAAATACGGTGTTTTTAAAAAAAGTTTATTGCATTTGTAACTATAAGTGATATTGACACTAGAATTATAGTTTAAGAAAGGCTGATTATCCTTTATAACATGTGATATGTTAAAAATAAAAAAAAAACCTAACCAGTTCTGATATCCGTACTGACGAGTCCTGTAAACCGCATTTTAAAAGGCTTCGCTTATTACCACTTCCTTCACTGTACATCTACGAGATATGTAATTTTGTATATAATAATAAGGAATTATTCAAGAAAGTCGATCAAATATACTCTCGTAATAGGGATCCATGTAGACTTGTATTGCAGGATACTCCTAAATCAGCCAAGTACTCTAAAAGTTTTCTGGTGATGTGTGTACGCATTTATAATAAAATTCCAAAAGAAATGAAATTGTTATTTAATATTAATTCTTTTAAAAACAGACTCTTTAAATGGCTGAATGAACATAATTTTTATGACATTAAGGATTTATTTGACATTAAATTATAATTCACAAATAATGACATACTGGATCGTCGATAATGTTTATAATATTGACATTTTTAATTTTATAGTTATTGATTTTATTGATTTCCTTTTTTTTACTTTAAGTTATGTTATATAATGTTATGGAACTGTTGCGAATAATGTTTACTTTTATAATGTTTTCTTTTATTGTTACTTTTGATTTTGTTCGTGGAGATTAATTTCTGACATTAATTAATATTATGTTATGATGATTGTATTGTGGAGAATGTTTTATAGCTTTGAAATTTAATTTCTACTTACTAATTAATTCTATGTATTTTGCATGCAATTGATACACGATGTTGTATAGCTAAACATGTGGACTATATTATATTACCAAACTGTAACACCTTTTATACCATGTTTAAGGCAAATAAAGACTTACTTACTTACTTACTTACTTATAAAAAATGTTTTATTCCAAATTCTGGAAAGTGTCCACATGTTCAGCACTTGCCCCTAAGTAATAAAATAATGTCATTCTTTATAGAGCTATCTGGAGTTTCTATACTCAACATTTTTACTTTGATAGATAGATAGTTTGCTTTTTTTTCTCATTTAGTATTAATCATAGTCTGGCAGTTTGAGTAATTTACGCCGCCTACCCAAATGTTCTTTCTTTGGTATTGTTCGTCGCATCGTTGAGCTCCTTCAGTTCTGAGTTGAGCTGCATGATTACTGACAAATGCGTGCACTGACTGGACAGGTCCACTCAATCGGTGTGGTTCTTTCCTCAAAAAGACCATTTTAGACACCTATCTACATGGCCTTCATATGATCTGACCAAGATTATGTATGGACTTTAAAAGAGACTGTGACCTCTGAGTTTGTTTCGGCCTTTCTTCTCAGAGTAGTCAGATAGGAAACGCCGACCTCATCTAGCTTTATTTATGATTTGACTTTAAAAATATGATTGACGTGTAAAAGTGTTTGTACAAACCTACTTACAGAAATAAAAATCATTTATCATTAATTTATCGATAGAATATGCATTAAGAAAGATGTGTAGAAATCTACAAAATAAATCAGCCTAAGACTTTTTGGTTCTGAGACATGCTGGTTTCCTCACGATGTTTTCCTTCACCGTTTTGAGAGCAGTGGTGATGAAATTATTTAAACGAAGTATAGCGCCTGCCTGCGTTCGAACTCATGACTTACAAACTCGTAAGTTGTGGCCGTTACTACTGGGTCACCACTGACTCTCTGAGAAATCTACAGATGTACGAGAAACTGGTTATTAAACATATAATATTGTTATTAAAAGCCGGAACACAGCTTAGTTTTTCTTAACTGTTTGAAAGGTTTACCCTATTCGCTTAAAAATTTGCACACTTTGAGACTTCCAAATTGACATTGTTTTCAAATCACATGCAAATAACAAATAGTCGCACTGATCTAAAAATAAAAGAAGAATAAAACTGAAAGTTTCACTTATTCAAACAGCACACGTCCTGAAAATCTAAGAAAATAACCGGTTTTCAGCGCTGAAATACTTGAAATGCAGACCAACGTATGGGAGCTACATGACTGAAATTTTGCAGTTTAAATTGCTATAGATAGCTTCCGGGAATAATTCGAGAAATTATTGCTGTACTCTGATCATGTTCGGAACACTGGAATATTGCAATGACGGCAGCAATTTACTGGGCGATGTTCTCTAAAGCCATAAAATTCGTTTTTTTACAGGGATGGAAATCAGATGATTTTAAAGTGTGGTTTTATTCGGATACGTGTTACCGGATTGTTCAATTAATTTTAGTCTTTTACAGTGCCACCATTTTTAAAATCACGTAGTGAGGGTATTATTCGAAAGTGATAAATTGTATAAAACATGTAGATAGTACTTTATTCTCATCCCCATATTTTATTAGAAACAATAATTTTAAATTGGTGCTAATACTCTTTTAACGCGAGCCTACTAACCAGCTTGAACCCCAAAAACTTAAAATATCTGCTTCAAAACTACCTTTCTCATTCCCTTTATTCGAAACCCACGTACCGAAACTTTTGGCCACAAAAACAGCAACATCTAAACAACGACAACCCATAGTCCCACACATTTTCATTTCGTCGTCTCTTTGACAATCTGGCTCATTGCAAGCATTCCCTTTGACTGCCAGCCAATTCGTGCCAACCAACCCACTCAGATAACCTCCCGGAATGCACTACATTAGCATATCGCCAGCACTAATTCCAATCTAAATTTAGTGTTAGCTATGTTGGTATTTGCATTAGTAACCGGTAATTAGTTTTAGTGGCACTCTCTTTGCCACATCCCTAGTGTCGTAATTTGGCGCGCTTTGCATACGGCGGCGGCCATATTTGTTTAATGTTTAAGAAAAACTAGGCTGTGGTGTTATTGGGGTGGTTTAGGATAGCGTTTATTGTACAAACTAATAAACGCTATCATATTTTATAAAAGGGTAAATAATATATTGGTGCCGATTCTCTTATTCACAATCTAAACTATATTTAAGTTCAGTGCATCTTTTTCTTTCTATTTCATTAAGAAAAGGACAGAAGATAAATTTTAGTTTAGTCCTGTCAAATTAATCAGCGCTTGACGTAAATTGACGTAATTTTAGTAGGCAAGTTTTTAATTAGGTACGTCTAAACTTGTATGGAGTAGTGACAGGCGCGAGGCGCTGATTAATTTGACAGGATTAAACTAAAATTTATCTTCAGTCCTCTTCTTAATTAAATACAAAGAAAAAGATGGACTGAACTTAAAAGTTTAGTTTCTGAACAAGGGAATCGGTACCATTGTATCGTTTTGGTAGGTCTTTATGAAATCTAAGTCGTTTAAATGTGAAGAGTCTGCATGTTTTGCACGAAGATATCGTTTGGAGAATAATGTCGATATATTGGAGGAGTCATACTTTCAAAGTCAGGCGTAGTTATAATAGCAATTGTACCTAACTGCAATTTTGGTCGAGACATGTATTTCTCACATAACGCGCTAACATGCGACACAGGTGACTGGTTCGCTTAATTGCCTCAAAGCACCCCAATTATACGGCCAGACATGTGTCGCCCCTAGAGGCAAAGATATCCTTTATTATGAGACATAACAAGACACAGACTTGATGCAACATGTATTGAGAACATTAACAATGTTCTTCAGGGAGATCAGGTGCGTAGTAGGTACCCGCAACTCGTACTTTTTAGTTATTATTATTTATTTATTATTTAATAGGTTATTTTTAGAGCCACTGCTCTCAAAACGGTGAAGGAAACATCGTGAGGGTTCCCTCACGGAATGTTCTAGAACTAAAAATTCGAAGACATGTGACATCTACCAACCCGCACTGGGCCCGCGTGGTGGATTACGGCCCACTCCCTCTCACACAGAGGAGGCCTGAGTCCCAGCAGTGGGAACATTATGATGATTATGTAGGTTATTTTTCTCTTACTATATTAAGTAACGTTTTAGGTAATGGTCATTAAAATTATCTTCCAAAGCAGTAAAATTCTGGGTGTGTCACTCGATTTTAAGAATTATATTATAATAGGTAATTATTTTTCACGTTACGGTTATACAGGGTTACTGGTAACTCGACGTATTCCTTGCAGGACGTCATAGTAGGGTTAAAATGCAACAAATTAAGCCACCAAATGTGCTACCGAAATTCAGTAGTTTTTGAATTAGTTAAGAGTTTTAGTTTTTTAATGAAAAATCCCAGATTAAACCATTTGAAACCAATTTAAAAATGATTTACGGCGCGACTGTACTGAAATTTAAGTTATTATCATAGATGACGCCGTAGCAGACCTTTGTTAATAATTAAAAGTTCAAGAATGCCTAAAACTTTGGCAAATATCACTAACAAAACATTTAATTTTTTGTAATTTTTGCTATTACTTCGTAAAAAATATAGTCTAGTGCAAAAAAAAATACTACACCTGGTGTACAAATTACTAAGAAAATATCCTTGTCTTATCAGCTATCCAAAAAGGTATGAAAGTTAATACAAAATCATGGACTACATTATGAAAATCGTTTTTGATTTAGTACAGGCGTGCGTTTCACAAAAAGGTGATTATTCGAAAAATCAAAAACAAAATCGTGAACATTATTATTCTTTTTAATCAATATTAAAAACTTTAATTACACACATTTCACACGTCTTGTTCGATGTGCTGCCCTCGGTTTCGAATACATGTTCTTATTCGCTTCCTTACTTCGGTTTTTGTTATTCTTGAGGTGATTGTTGCCCTCATCTGGTCCGCCGCATTTGTAATTCTCTCCCTTAGTTCTTCAATTGAATTTACTGGGGTCACATAAACTAGATCTTTCATATGACCCCAGACGTAAAAGTCTAGCGGCGTCAGATCAGGGCTTCGTGCAGGCCACGGAATCGGCCCACCGCGCCCTATCCATTGGTTTGGATAGTTTTCATCCAGCAATTATCGAATTGTGATTCGGAAGTGGGCTGGACATCCATCATGTTGGTAAATCATGTTTGCTCTTCTTTCTTCCGGTACATCCGTGAGCAGTGCTGATAAATGATTTCTGAGGAAATCTTCATAAAGTTCCCCATTTAGTGTTCGGGGTAAAAAATGTGGGCCAATTAATTTGTCGTCAATAATACCCATCCAAACATTAAGCGAGAACCTTCGCTGGGATGCGGATGGTTTCAGTTTTTTAGGGTTTGCCTCTGCTTTCAGTGCCCAGTAATGTAAGTTGTGGTAATTTGTGATACCATCACGATCAAAACATGACTCATCGGTCTACAGAATGTTTTTTAAAAAGTTTTCGCTGTCGGCGTCGGCACTTAGCATAAAACGAAAAAATTCAAGCCGTCTCGGCGGATCTCCTTCTTTTTATGACTGGACTGGTTGGTAATGGTATGGATGTCGGCCTGACAAGTGTACTACAGACCAGACTTTCCACTGTGACATACCAAGCTCACGCGCTACGATGTTTGTCGATGTGTTAGGATCGTCAATAAAACGTTGAAGAATAAGCTCCTCGTCCTCAGCCGTGTATCTCCGGGAACGACCAGTGTCAACTTGCCTGCTTCTTTGGACGCTGCCAGTTTCAGATATTCGCCGATAAGTCGATCCGAAGACACTAACGTGGGGGAGTCGGCGGTTGGGAAAGCGAAGTTGATATTTTCGCCGCGCCTCAGCAGCGTTACCGTCACAAAGTCCGTAACAGTACATTATGTCAGCGTATTCAGGATTAGAATATGCAGCCATAGTCAGCGCTTATGAAGGCACAGCACAGCACAAGAGCAAGATACGCAGCAACAGTTAGGGAAATAGCCAGTAACAAAACACGAGCTTGCGCGACGTAGAGTTGAAACTAACTAACGCTGACGACCAAATTTTGCAAAATCGCACCCCCTGTCATGCCGAGAGAACAATAGCGACCAATCACAAAGCTCCCCGAGTGGTTGGAGTTCAAGCGCAGCTAAAAACTACGAATAATACGAATACGAAACCATAGGTTGACCGTCTCGCAATTTTACCTGCCCCCCATAAAACTCTTCTCTTCCCTGGCACACATGCAAAAGTATTGACAATCATAACTTTCTGAATAACTGATAAGACAAGGATATTTTCCTAGTAATTTGTACACCAGGTGTAGTATTTTTTTTGATATTTTTTACGAAGTAATAGCAAAAATTACAAAAAATTAAATGTTTGGTTAGTGATATTTGCCAAAGTTTTAGGCATTATTGAACTTTTAATTATTAACAAAGGTCTGCTACGGCGTCAACTATGATAATAACTTAAATTTCAGTACAGTCGCGCCGTAAATCATTTTTAAATTGGTTTCAAATGATTTAATCTGGGATTTTTCATAAAAAAACTAAAACTCTTAACTAATTCAAAAACTACTGAATTTCGGTAGAACATTTGGTGGCTTAATTTGTTGCATTTTAACCCTACTATGACGTCCTGCAAGGAATACGTCGAGTTACCAGTAACCCTGTATATTGCCGCCCTTAGGCATGTTATCCCCTTTTTTTTCGGAATATTCTTGAAAAATTATCTAATATGAACTTTAAAAGGAGTCTATCTTTAATTTTTCATGATACTACTTTTTTTATTTTTTGAGTAGCGTTTGTGACTTTGCTTTACATTTTTTGCCATATCTCCGATGTTATTGGCTCGATTTGGATTCTGTTTATTGTTTCTAAAAGCTTATGTTTTATTTGATCTAACATTTTCTATAAACGAATTGTCGACTATGAAAAAAAAAAACGAAGGTGAAGACATTTAAAAAAAAAAAAACAGTATGAAAAATGATTACAGAAACCTAAAGATGATTTTTCAATGATACCTCACGATCCACTTGACATAGTTCAATATGGAGTATGGTTGTTTCCATATTAAATCGATTGACGTAAGAATCCTCAAAATCTGCCCACGCGTTTGTTCTCTTGAGCACCACAAAGGAACAAATATACATACATACATGTATAGTCTGATAAACACATTACTCTCCTTTGAGTCGCGCAGTCGGGTAAAAACAAAAGGAAAATATATTAGAAGTTTTTAAAGCCGGCCATATTGTTTTTAAAAGAGGCTTTAAGTTAAATAAAAAAGAAGAATTGATCGGTCGTTAGTGACTTGATACTCTTATCCGTCACTTTGGTCCTGAGATCCGGAGGTT
The DNA here is from genome assembly GCA_905333075.3 of Atethmia centrago. Taxonomy (NCBI): domain Eukaryota; kingdom Metazoa; phylum Arthropoda; class Insecta; order Lepidoptera; family Noctuidae; genus Atethmia; species Atethmia centrago. Next base: position 28,212,018 of record HG995385.1, on the reverse strand, counting down.
TTAGGATAATTTGTCGATAAAAAGGAAGTCGTTACAAAGCCTTAAAAGGATGCTCTCTGTACCTTCGTTTTTATGTTGTAAAAAAAAGTTGTATCATTGGAGAGGGTAATATAATAAACTCTGCAAGTTTCTAGGCGGGTATTGACGATAAAGTGTTGTATTTTAAGTGATAACGCTTTTAAACTAAACAAATAAAACTTTGTATTTTAATTTATTGCTGTACCTATGAATGTTTCCTTGGCCTGTTGTGTATAGATAAGTAGTTCATCATCTGCCTAGCCTTTCCCTAACTGATACATAAATAATTAATCAAATAAATAAGAAACAGTATCACAAAATTATTCACTAAGTAACTCATGAATAAATGAGAGCAGTGGTGGCCCAGTGGTAACGGCCGCGACTTACAAGTTGTAGGTCGTAGGTTTGAACCCGGACAGGCACTTTACTTTGTGTAAATTATTTCATCAACACTGCTCTCAAAACGGTGAAGGCAAACATCGTGAGGAAACCGGCATGTCCTAGAACCAAAAATTCGAAGACATGTGACATCTACCAACCCGCACTGGGCCCGCGTGGTGGATTACGGCCCACTCCCCCTCACAGAAAGGAGGCCTGTGTCCCAGCAGTGGGAACATTATAGGCTGATTATATGTGTGTTATGTAACTCATGAATTATTTATCTTTATTTACTAAACATTAATTGTACAAAAATAATACTGTAAAGTAAAAAGATGAAAAGCGACAAGTTAAGTAATTGTAAGACATTCCTTGGGATTCGTTCTCGACGATTAATAATTGTGTCTAACGAGAATTGAATTAAGATTGGTTGACAATTTTCAAGCTTTTCACTAATTACTGCTGGCACTGTCAGATTTGTTGATGTAAAAGGATCAACAATTCTACGATTGTATGAAAATCCACTTACCCTCGTTCATTTTCATTAAGTTTCCATTATTTAAAATCACTTACGCAATATCTCGTCGGTGAACTTCCGACACTGATCACTTGTAATCACCTCACAAATAGGCCAACAACAGAAATACCTACAATTGGATTGTTAAAAAGGAAGATATTACGTGTGTTTTTTGCAATTAAGCAAAGTGCATCTCCTTCAGAATGTATTAAATTCATTATAATTTCATTACTTTCAAAATTGCCATACACCATCGTATGAGCAGGCGAATGCTAAATAAATTGGAACTTCTTGAAACTCCTGGATCTTCTTCAGTCGTCGCCGTAGAAAGCCGTCCCTCACACAGATATTCGGTGAGATTAGTGCGAACTCATTAAACCAGTTGAAAACAGTGGCACGAGATGGGGCGTCATCGTGAAAGGCCAATCGAAGTCTATCATAACTTTCTTGTTGACTTAAATGACATCGAAAGTCGTAAAAAATCATTGTACGAAAATTTTCTCGCGTTAAATTCATGCTGACGTGACACAGACAATTTTCAATTTGCCGCCAAATCGTAAACAAATGACAAATTTATAAAATACATACACAATAATATTGGCAAAGAGTTCCATTTTCAAAATTTGAACGGTTTTTTTATTATCATCGTTTACAAGTGGCCAGTTATAAAAAATTTCAGTGTTGCCCTCATAATTATACCTACATAAACCGTAACCTTCAAAATTACATTAAAAAAATAATGATAGAACTGACCTGTTCATGCTTGTGATCCTTCTTCATGGAGCCACCATGGCCACCCCCCGTGCTTTGTACAGTATTCATCTTTAGCACAATAACATAACAACACTAGTGATAAATCAGCTAATTTCAAAATGGACAGTTTTTACTTCAGGCACTGTTTAAGTCATTTCGTTCACAGCACAATTATATTTTTATTTTTAAAATCCTTTTTGATATTGCGGAATGTAGCTAGAAATTAGATTTTAATATTTTCTGTAAATTTGTATTGAAATGATAAGAGGCAAGGAACGATAAGGAAAATAATAACGCGTGTGTAATCGGATTAACTTTGATGAGGAAAGAGGATCTGGTAATAAAAGATATAATGTTAATAACGTGTTGACCTACATGTTACTTTTAGTGAAGTTCAAAATTTTATTTGAATTATATTTTAATATTTAAAATTAAAGTAAAGATGAAAATGGATATTTACCCTCATTCATTAGTCAACATTATTTTGAACTTTGTTAAATGACAGCTAAGTGATTTTTTGTTTTTTAAAGTTTTGAACACTATTTTTAACTTGTTATCAGCAACAGTAACACACGTAGGAAGGACATTCGAAACAACTCCATATATAGATGAGCACGTATACACATAAGCAATTTGAACATTTGAAAATATTCATGCAAAAATCTATTCTAAAATACCATCGACTTAAAAACCAAGGCCTAATTTCTAAGCCCACCGAAGCTTTATAGCCCAAAAAATTGCCTCATCACTATGCAAACTGGAAAGAAACCTATACACTCTTTCCGACTGACCCAATTCTGTGTCTCAATAGAAATATAAACGACGCAGGGGGAGGGGGAGGGCGGCCCCTCCCAGTTTGAGGCTTCATCCGTAAGATTTGCATAAACCAATTTGCGGCCAGTCACGCGAGCTCCTAATGTCAGCAGACGGGGTAGCACGATATGGCGACAGTTGCGACACTGTTGCGTGTGTTACTTGTGGGGTGTTTGTCTAGTTTCCTGTGGGTAGTTCTTTTGATCTTGATCATTCCGCTTTAACTGTTCCTAACACTAACAATATTGAGGTTGTCGGTATAACTATAAAAATATCAGGAAGTGATCACATTGTTTTATACATTTACCAGTTGCCCAATCTACCAATGCTTCGTAGTGACCTTGAGTTATTGTTTGGCTTGAGCTCCCTTGTTGTTATCATGGGAGACTTTAATGCCACCCACTCACACTTGCTCAGTAGTTACACTAATACATGAGGCAGAACTATGTTCAACCACATGCTTGAATCCGACTACGTCATACACAGTCCTAGCTTATCTACCAAGGTAAACTATTGTCCCACTCGCAAACCAGCTAGCCTTGACTTGGTGCTGCCCTTAAATGCAAGCTGCAATAGTGATCTCAAAACGATAATAGCATTGTCATCTAACCATTGCCCCATATTCTTTACCATTGACTCACTGTGTCGCAAGGTACAACTCGGTTCTTTGAATTTAACTGCGCCAACTGGACTGAATACTGCTCTCATCTCAATAAAAACATTATTCTTAGTTCCAAGATGTTTAAATTTGAAAAAGAGATTGATACTGCCATTGTTCATTTGCTAAAAACTATTATCGATGCTAGAGACTCCTAGGACTCCTACTAAACTTCCTCGGTATGTTAAAAATTGAATCCGCTAAACAAACTATTTGCGTCGTATTGAGTCTGGATGTGTGTCCGGTTCATGGCAATAGGCTCGCCCCCTGTTACATGGGACTTAAATATAACTGACAAAATGTGGGTGTACTACAGATACACCCCTGCCCAACCCTTCGGGGAAACAAGGCGTGATGTTATGTTTATGTATGTGTTTTACATAAACACAAATATCCGAAATTACCTCGATAACGTTTGGCATGTTAAACTGGCAAAAGTTGAAAATCCCAGTCAAGATATCTGGCGTGTGACTAAATCTCTCAAGCCTAGATCTGCGAACATCCCTCCTCTTAAACTTTCAGATGGTTCCCTAACGGCCAGCACGGCTGAACAATTTAACGATTTGGCAAATGCATTTTGCGGAAATATGAGCCTTACCAGTAACTGGGCTTACGACTCCAAACTCAAGAGAGGTATCGACCTTTATGTCTCTCATTAATACATAGTTATAAGGTCGCTTCTGATTTTATAAAGCCAGTGAGGCCATTTAAGATTCACACATTTTTGATTAGGCTGAAATCCCGTAAATCTGTAAGCCATGACGGGATCCATATCATCATCTGCCATCATCTGCCCAACTATGTTGGGGTCAGCTTCCAGTTCTACCGGATACAGCTGAATATCGGTATTTTACATGGAGCGACTGCCTATCTGACCTGCACAACCCAGTTACTGGGTAACGCGATACCCCTTGGTAAGACTGGTTGTCAGACTTTCGAGTTTCTGACGACCCGTAACGACTGTCAAAGATGTTGCAAGTGACAGCCGGGACCACCGGCTTAACGTGCTTTTCGAGGCATGGAGGTGTTATGGTATGTAAAAATGGTCACCCATCCACGGACCAACCGCGGCAAGCGTAGCTTAACCTGATCGATCGACCCGTGCGGCTGTTATTACTTAGCCACAAGCCGTAGATGACGGGATCCATATCTTACTTTTAAAAAACTTGCCACATAAAGCAAAAGTCTATATTACTAAAAATTTCAATGGCTGTTGTGGTCTCGGCTATTTCCCAAACATCTGCAAAATGCTAAGAGTACCCCTTAAAAACCAACATGGCGACAGTTGCGACACTGTTGCGCTATTTGAGGGGTGCTTGCTTAGGTGGTTCTTTTGAACGAGAATCTGGTAGTTTTGAGAACAGATTAGGATAGATGAGCAGTTGATTTGACAGACAGTGTATGGTTTCGTCTGAGTTTATGTAGCAAGAAGATTAAGGTTAGAAGGTTGCTAGAAGAATTATGGAAGTTAGCGATAGCATGAAATACATGACAAAGGTGTCACCTAGGAAAAACTCACAGAGCATTGAATAGTCACAGAAAAAGAAGAACGTGTAGAAAATGAAATAAAAATGGCAAATTTTTCGTTTAAAATTAATCTGGATCAAAAGACCAAATTATTTGTCATAGCATGGACCTTAGCGACACATCGAAAAATAAAGATTCAATAATTTCAAAGACACAAGCTTTTTTAAATACTGAAAACTTTGTTTCAAGAAATCCATTTTCACGAATTCATCTAACATTCTAACCGGTCGTCGTCGCATTAAAATAAATTCGATTGAAATCGACAACCAGTCGGTTTCCTTATAAAGTAGTATAGTGAACGGCCCGACTTGCTGCGTGAATACCAAATCGCGCTGGCTACGACAAGAGGTAAATGCGGCAAAATAAAACAGTTTGATTATAGCTGCTACGAGGTTGCTACGGCGTAGCTGGCGTCTACACCATGCTTGCTACGCGGGATGATATTATCGCACTTTGGTGATATGCCCTAAATAATTGGATCACAGAGTCAAGTCGTAGTCGTAATAATAAGATTGAATTATATAATAAAAAAAAATATGAAAAAATGAAGGATACTGAGAATATAACATAGAATTACAAGAAAATATGTCAATCTTATTAAATATATATAATAACATTTTTTTTGTCATTTTTAACCTTATGCAGTTGAATATTACTTGCAACAATCAGAAAATAATCTAATTATGGTGGGATACTATAAACTCTAAGAGGTGGTCTCAATTTTTGGTTTTCAAAATGGTCGTAATGTTTGAAAACTTCTTTTTGTATGTACCTACTTTTTGTAACACTTAAAAGTCTCAATGTAAGAACTTTACCGCCCATTAATGCCACAATATACGAACTTTATTACCTAACATATTGATTGATCTACATTTAATCTATTTATCCTTATGACCCTAACTAAATATCACTTCAGCGAGAAAGTGCCATCTAATTTCAACGGAATATCTAGCCATCAATATCCCTAGACCGCAGGTCGCTTCAAATAAATTAAGTAACATCATAACCCCATTGACACTTGATCACAATAATCTCTCCCTTAGAGCCTCCTATTACGGGGCTCTTCGGGGATAAATAAGGGTCATAGCAAGTGTAATAGACCTCCTGAATATACCATTATGTTATGAGATGAACTTAACTGAATAACTTGAGTCAATATCGAAGGAGATCGATCGGCGTTTGTTCTTGTTTATGTTTGTGTTGAGTATCTTTTGAATAATATTGTTTTGTTTTGTTTTGTGTGGTACGTCTGTTGAAGTAGAGTTTTGAGGGGGTTTTGCCTGCGTGGGAAGATTATTTTGATGACAATATTCTGTTTAGTAAGTAGTCGTTTGGAAATATTTTGCGTTCAAGAGAATCTAAGAAAGTAGAAATGACGTACTATCGGTAAAAAAAAAAATAAACGTTTCAAACTCAAACTCAAAGCATTTATTTCAAATAAACCAATTATAGGCACTTTTGAATTGTCAAGGGGTCGGTCAGAAACATGAAGCTAGATGCCCATTTCAAAGCTTAATAGGTAAACGGACAAGAAACTCATATCTCCAATGATACTATAGTATCTAGTTGTCTAAAGATTTTTTTAGAGACATCGCCAAGCGTTTGGTCGACTCCTCGCGTGACCAGACGCCTGGTCTATTGTTATCAGCATTGCCATACAACGTGGTAATGCTGCCAGTCTTTTGGGCACTTTTCCTGTTGACAGCGATGCAGACGAATTTTTTGACGCCCTATGATATTTTACCCTCCCTTTTATATAATTGTAAATTATTATTATTTTAAGTTTGTTAGTTTTTAAATGATATAAATATTTTCAAAATAAATAATATCTAGATTAACATTAGTAAAGAAATAGTCAAACAAGTTGTACCACTGACTTCTGTCTACTTCTCTGAGGCGTGATAAAAAATTGCAACATATAACCTCTTTTAAGATTTTCACAACTTGAAGAAGTTTGCAGGATTTTGAAACTATAATGCCCAAGATACTTTATGAATACTAACATGAAACAAAAGTCAACTGACGAGGCCCCAAAAGTTGAGACAGTCCACATTCTTGTACAACTATGAAAGGAGTATAACTTAATTTTAAAAATTACCTAAAGGTCGCAGACTGTGATGTTTCACTAGTATTTCTGTAGAGTAAAGATTTTGAGACAGGCAAGGTTTTGGCATACATTCTTATGTGAAAGACAATTTTGTCTTGATGTTTTAGAAAAAGGGTTGTAGGCTAGGCTAGCTGACTGGTTGGTTAGCTAACAACAAACACAAGACTGAATGTTTACTAGACCTTCAAATTTTGTACTACCCAGTGCCCTGTATATTTTTGGACAATATGACAAGTTTCAGTTACGAGAGCAGAAAGTATCATCAGATTATCATAATAATTACTTTTATTTTTTTCGTTTTGTTTCATCAACTCAAAGGCAATCCAATTTCACTTATGAAATTGCAGAAACTATAGGAATAGACCCAGCTCAAAAAAATATTCTTAAAAAGTAACCTCTACCTAGCGTCTATCTCCAGTTTCGGAGTGAGTTTTAAACCAATTTAAAAAGGTAGTCTTTAAACGGAGCCTAGAGGATTTAAAGCTAAGTACTGTGAGACTTGAGCGCATCACAGCAGTTTCTGTTCAAGAAACGACATAGAACAGGGAGGGAGTTGAAAGGTGTGTTTTGTAAGGAGAATGAAGTGTAATCTGCAAATATGAATGCATAAGGAAACATGATCGCTTTGATGGAAGTCTTTTATAACTGTGGATATCGGAAATTTTCTTAAAATTAGATATATTTTTGTGTACATACATAAGATTATCAAATATATATTGAGAGGCAGTCAGAATATATATTTCTTTGAATTTTTCTCGAAGGGAATCTCTTGGATCTAGGTTGTAAATGGCTCGAACAGCCCTTTTTTGTAAAACAAAGACGTATTAATGTCCGCACAGGTTCCCCAGAGAAGAATCCCATATGACATAAGACTGAAAATCATCATCATCTGACCAGCCTTTTCCCAACCATGTTGGGGTCGGCTTCCAGTCTTACCGGATACAGCTGAATACCAGTATTTTACATGGAGCAACTGCCTATCTGACCTCCACAACCCAGTTACTGGGTAACACGATACCCCTTGGTAAGACTGGTTGTCAGACTTTCGAGCTTCTGACGACCCGTAACAACAGTCAAAGATCTAAAAATAACAGCAGGGACCAACGGCTAAAGGTACTTTCCGAGGCACGGAGGGGTCTTGGTATGTAAAGATGGTATGTAGACTTAAGAATGAAAATAACTAAAATAAACAATTCTGGCCGTATCTACATTGGTTATCTGTTGATTTTTTTTAACAGCATAGGCGGCCGGACTTAGCCTTCCTGACAATTTTTCAAATTTGTGTGGGTGCCATTGTAAATTAGCGTCAATAGTTATTCCAAGAAAAACTGTCGACTCAACTCTATTCCATTAAGTTGAACATTGGTAGTTAGCTGCCTGACATTTGGCGTTGAAAATTTTATAAGTTACATATGATGTGTAACATCTTTTTTTTTTTTTTTTGAGGGTGGGAAATCATCAAATAACTTCTCCCGCTCTGGGCGGAGCGGGAGGGTGTGTCAGACTCTTACTGACTAAAACCCACCCGTATTCCTTCTTGTTGCCTGTGTTGCGGGGGCCTCGGTGACCCATAAGTACCTTCCCGCGACCCCGGCAGGCATCGGCCCTAGTGGACCCCTACTATGTGCTGACGACATCTCTTTGAGGCGCGCGTGGAATACAACGCGCCGTCGACCCGGGCCTGGTCCTTACCGGACGGTGAGCTACCCATTGCTCACCGTCCGCAAGCCCGCGCCTACGGTGGCCGGAAATCCGCTCGGGATTCCCGACGCCCTGGGCGTCTCCTGCGGCGGCTAGGGGCGAGAGGGCGCGAAACTTGCCTTTTCCTCAACCGTCATGTGTAACATCTGAATGTTACACATCATATGCGACTACTGTAAGGATCACTCGTTTTTTTTTTTATCACCGCAAATCAAATCAAACCAAAAGTCATTTATTCAAACTAGGCTGAGGATCAGCACTTTTCGAACGTCAAAATTACATAAGACAGTCCCCCAAAACGCCCACCCTTCGCCACTTCCTAGTGATTTAGCTGGGAAGAAGAAGTGGCCAACAATCTCCCCAGCAGCAAAGCTGTCTGTTCAGTTAGAGAAAATAATGGATTCTATACAATAGTATGCAAAATAATTTACACCACGTGAAACACAAAACATTAAATTATTAGCCATATGTCAGCTAGCACACCACTATACCAAAAAAAAAGAAAAGAAAAAGACCGAAAACTATTCGCAAGCAGAGATAAAAACGTAAACAGAACTTACATAACCTAAATAAAAGCCTTCAAGTATAAAGGGCGTGCCCGCTTACATATATCTACAGCCGTAACAGTCACAAATGATGAACTAGGACCATCAAAGTAAAATAAATAAACAGTTAATTACTAATAACAAAACAAAACAATGGTCAGCAAGACGACCGCATATTACTTATCCCTTAAACTCCTACTTGGAACTTTAATACCGCGCTAAACAATAGCGGCCCGAAGCCGGTAATATCGCCGTAATATCGCGGCATTATCCAGCTCTGATGACTTAATGACACTATAGCGATATTATCCAGGTATGACACTTTATTGCTGACGGCCGCCATCGCTGTGTCGTATAGACAATTTAAAAAGTTGTGTCGGAAGTAGAAAAGCAAAATATGAGTTTGGGAAATAGGATTATTCCACCTAAAATTTTCTGAATTATTACAATTTTTCTAGATTTATATTTGTAAGCTTTTAATGATGATGAATGATAGAAAAGAAATAAAACGGTTTACAGGGGAAAATAGAAGAAGAAAACGTATTGCGGTGATCCCAAGTAACATGGGACAGGGGCAGTAAAGTAACGGTGATGTACGCTTTTAGTTTTCTTTTGTAAATGAACTACATATATTACAACTACGTACAATGGTAGATTGTGTAACAAGGGAGCAAAATAATGTATTAAGGGCGAGAGCGATTGTTTAAATCCAGAGCGAAGCGAAGGATTCTAGAGTAGAAACCTAAGCGTAGCGAGGGATTCGAAGTGCGTCGATCGAGGTTAAATAATGTTTGTACCGTGTGGCACACTCTGCTTTTCAGGAAGCACCTCTTATTTATTTTTCTCTTAGAGGTCCCCCTCTATTAGAAAAATAAATAAGAAATGCTTCTAGTAGTGACGAATATTTACATTTACATAACCAAATTACAAATTTATATTAATATGAAATTAAAATTGTCTGTAATATTTTGACAAAAGTAATGAAAAAGCGAATAAGAAGAAGTTCCTGCGTATTTTTTTTTTTATTTGGTTAACCAATGCCGCGTAGGCAGGCGCGCTTTTCTATTACCGGCCAGGACTTTAACGAAGCGAGTTGCGTTCAAACTTTTGAATTAAATATTGTTTCAAATTCAAAAGTCATTTCGTCACTTTTATTCAGTGTGCCGGAATGACCCATTTTGCTCGCACTTATCGAGGAACCCTTCGCCTCTTTTCGAATAGATGGGATGAAAAATCAATTTTCCAAGTAGAATAATAATATCACAAAGTTTTGACCAAATGCTAAGTCACTCTGCCGTTTAAAAGTTGATCGTCTGAATATCGTGATTATCTTATTATAGTAGGTTCACAATGCAACCTTCTTGCCTGGTATCAAGTAACGAAAGTGATGGATTCCGAAGAATACAGGCCACCATTATAATTTTTTTAATGAAATATCAATTAGACGGTATCATACAAACAAAAATGAAATTACATTGACTGAGTCTTTATATTGTAGCAGTAAGGGCGATTTTCGTAGAGTAAGTATTACCACCGGTGTGCAGTTGACTGTACGTCAGTTTTTGGCACGAAGTTCTTGAATGTTCACTGATAGAAATCGTCATGTAACGAAAAAGTGTGAATTTAATGCGCGTTTTTAATACATACAAGTATGTGGTAAATGTATGAGCTTCTAAAAACTTATACTAGATGTCTCTGTATTAAAAACGCGTCTATGGATCGGTAAAACACTCTATGCGAGTTAAAAGAAACTTCGAAAAAAAAGTCAGTCTCAAGTGTCAAAAGTTTTTGTTTTAAATCATACGTGAAAAGGAACTTCGTTCCTGACAGCGGTCCCCCGACCACGCACGTTTTTTGAATCCAAATATGCTGTCTGTACAGTGAGAAGTCTTGGGTTCGAAACCAAGGCCTTTTTTTTTGGATGGGAAATCATCAAATAACTTCTCCCGCTCTGGGCGGAGAGAGAAGGAGTGTCAGACTCTTACTAGCCAAAACCCACCCGTATTCCTTCCTGTTGCTTGTGTTGCCAGGTGCCTCGGTGACCCTTTAGTACCTTCCCGTGACCCCGGCAGGCATCGGCCCTAGTGGATCCCTACATTTGTGCTGACGACATCTCTTTGAGGCGCGCGTGGGATACAACGCGCCGTCGACCCGGGCCTGGTCCTTACCGGATGGTGAGATACCCATTACTCACCGTCCGCAAGCCCGCGCCTACGGTGGCCGGAAATCCGCCCGGGATTTCCGACGCCCAGGGCGTCTCCTGCGGCGGCTAGCGGCGAGAGGGCGCGAAATTTGCCTTTCCCTCAACCGTTCCGCCTCCTCCTTCGCGAGCATTACTGCTTCGCAGAAAGAGGTGACGGCTGCCCATGCCCTCTTGCTCCGTACCATGGCCTGAACCAGGGCCGGACGCGAGAGATCTCTGCCGCCGATCGCCTCCACGAGGACACGGCCGTGCTCTGCCCAAGCCGGGCAGACCTCCACCGTATGCTCCACCGTGGAAACCAAGGCCTTGAAGTCTTTTATTTGATTTTCTCTATTAGAAAACCTCACACACGACACTAGCAAAAGACAGAATTGTGTGGAAAAGGGAGCGACGTCTTTCCCCCGCAATGAGACAATACAGGCTAGTTAGATTAGATTAGAAATGGTCGTTACCTTCTATAGATATTATAAGGAAAAGCGCAACAAAAACGAAAAAACTGATATACAATTGAAACCTGATAACAGAAACCTGGTCCCCTAAAGTTCATAGCCTTACACTATATTTACCACAAAATAATATTAAATCCAAAGTATAAAATATTCAATATATTCATGTTACAACCCAGAGGAATCCCGACTCAATCTAAAAGGTGACAAAAAGCATCCCACGTTTCTTTAGCACAGAGCGTTCAAAACATAGAGATGGCCTATTTTTTACTCTCAATATTCGCTAAGGCTTCATTCTTATTTTTTGTATTCTCTTAAAACTAATGTAACGGTTCTTAAAGGGTTCACAATACCTACTGTCACCTTAAGCCAGACATTGGGCTGCTACTGAAAATTTCCAACTGGGAAAAGCTACTTAAGGCGCCGCTCCACAGCAGTCCAGGGCTAAACTACGCTCGTGTACTTAGCTTTGTATGCAACTGTAGGTGGGAACGACCCATGGCCACGCTATGCATGGATGCGTAGCCAGCAAACAAATGATTTGCGCTGCTAACATAGCAATCCGCTGTGCACATCCTATGGAGCAGTGGCCAGTCGACTTTAACATTTTGCTAGGCCATAGAATCTAATCGCTTGCCCAGTATTTACTTGAACTTGCGACCAACGCGTCAGTTTGCAGTGTGCTGCAGGAGAGTTTGTTACACCACTAGGAAGTGGTGAAGGGTGGGCGTTCTTTGGGGACTGTCTTATGTAATTTTGACGTTCGAAAAGTGCAGATTCTCAGCCTAGTTTGAATAAACGACTTTTGAATTGGATTTTACAAAACAAAAACAACAAAATAAAAGCAATTGACCTCTCTATTATTAATAACGCTCTGTGTTAACCTAAACTCGTGGCTCTGAGTCATATCGTTACCCTTTACCCCGTTACCCTGTAAATACGTGCTTCAGGGAAATAATAGCTCATGCCATCCTTCAGGGGATGCTTTCTGCGAATATAAAGTGGGTTGCGTCCTGTTTCGTCATATTTGCGTCCCGATATTGGATTTTTAAAAGATTCCTTTTATTTACTGGGTAGAGGTGGCCTGAGGGAGATAAAGTGTTGTACCTAGAGGTATCATAAGCATTCTTTTTCATCATAGGATCCGCAGATTTGCACGTTATACGACGCAAGTCAAAATAACCCTTTTCAGAGCATACTGCCAGTCTTTTTATACGTGCAGTGTGTGAGTCAGGTAGACGCTGAGGGCATACAACGCCCTGCGTGTCCAGTATAATAATGTATTCATTTGTTGGGTCTACCACGCTTTTGTAGTGCTTTCGGGATGTTCGCCGAGGCCAGGGTTGGTGGTTTTCATGTCATTGTACGGAAACGATGCGATTCTATTCTCGGTAGAATACGTGCTAGCTCCCACAGCATCCTAAGTGTAATGTGCGATAGGAGGGACTGTCCTATGGTGGCTCACTGGAGACGGATGCACACGTAGATGTCAGTCGTTTCAATTTTATATATAGGGTGTGACTTTTACTAACAACATATGGATCTTGTAATTTGATCTGAAATAAAATATTTATTATTATGTCCTTACATATCTCGGGACCATGGGGTTCCGGTCCTTTGGAAGGCCTACGAGGGGCAGAAGCCAACTCGCACAGGCCCCTTGGACAATTGTAATGGAATGAGGCACCAACTGACGATTACCCCTGTTTGCTCTATATAAGTGCACCCAAGGACAACCCTCGGTTGATGCAGGACTATTGCAAAACATGGGACCAACACATATTGGGCTATGGGTTTGGGAGGCTATAGTGGTTCAGTTTCCTAAGACTATGATTCCATAGTCATACCAAACTATGCCATATAAAACCTGACCAATGTTTTATATAAAATACACCGATAAAATGGCAGGTGACATTTTTTTTTTTTTTTGATGGGAAATTATCAAATAACTTCTCCCGCTCTGGGCGGAGCGGGAGGGTGTGTCAGATTCCCTACGCCCAGGGCGTCTCCTGCGGCGACCTAGGGGCGAGAGAGCGCGAAATTTGCCTTTCCCTCAACCGTCCCGCCTCCTACTTCGCGAGCATTACTGCTTCGCAGAAGGAGGTGACGGCTGCCCATGCCCTCTCACTCCGTACCATGGCCTGAACCAGGGCCGGACGCGAGAGATCTCTGCCGCCGATCGCCTCCACGAGGACACGGCGGCGCTCTGCCCAAGCCGGGCAGGCAGACCTCCACCATATGCTCCACCGTGCCCTCTGGCTGATCCACACAGTGGTGACACCCGGGCGTTTCCTCCCGCCTTATCCGACACAGGAACCTCCCGAAGCTGCCGTGTCCGACACAGGAACCTCCCGAAGCTGCCGTGGGCAGGAGGTGACTTGCACACTCAATAAAGGGCCCCCGAAAATGGGCGTTCGCACATAGTGACTTAGCGGGGTAACACTTCCTGAGGTGCTTGAGGAGTGGAGAGGTATTCCACGATTTTCAGAACAATCCCAGAACCCGGAATATAGTCAACATCCCTACGAGCACTTACTGGAATACTTCCTTTCTCCGAGCACGTTTGCTCTTGCGAATCTCCACTCAAACCAGACAATAAAGGCAAATATGAGGTGGGAGCTCTGTTCCTCGTCGGTGTTCACTCCAGCCCGCCAATAAAGGCAAGGGAGAGATGACGAACAAGACTTCTTATTGTTACTTACGAAATACGAAAGTAACTTTGTTTTGTTTGTTACGCTTTCACGCTAAAACGGCTGAACGGATTTGGATGAAATATGGCACACGGGTAGACCATGACCTGGAATAAGTCATAAAATACTTTTTATCCTGATATTCTCACGGGATCGAGACTTATGCAGGTGAAACCACGGGGCGCAGCTAGTACATTAATTAATATTTAATAGCGGAATAGCACAAAATTCTCGATGTTTTTTGGATATCGAACCAGTGCCGAGCAGGAGCGGGTCACTAGTAACTTATGTTTAAACAAATGTACTTAAAGTCTAGATGACCCCAAAGTTTAGGAATGGCACACAGTTTTTATACAAAGATTTGAATCCGCCGATTTGCCGTCACCGTACTTAGATCGCGCAATAAAGTGTGCAGACTGAGAAGAATGAGCTCACACATCCCGCAACTATTGATAGCTACTATTTAGTAGTCAGAGAGACAGTTCTGTTCAAATATAATTGTCAACTAAACAGATACGTGACTCGGGATACAGTACATCTTAAGACGCGGTCGGGCAAATCTAACGATTTAAATATTTTTATTTAAATACTACATATGTACTTGACTCGTTTATAACTGACCATGCGTCCCTAGTTTTTTGTCTTGATTGTAAAATAAAATGATACACTTCTAAAACCACTTTTCTTAAAGTTGATTATCCATCTTTAGTCCAAAAACTTTCAGGTACATATTTTAGTCCTGTTTATGTTTCCGCTGCCAACTTAATAAACTTAATTTCGCAAGCAATTACTGCTCACTCAATTAGTGTAACTATCCCTCATCGTAGGCGAAAGATTAAGCTCCGGGCTTAGTACGGTGCATTAGGCACAGAGACAAATTGCACTAAAAAGCAACGCTTGATCCAGACAATGCCATTACACGAGTCACTTATTTCAAGGTATCGGAATTTTTGCAACAACCTTCTTACGAAAAAAACTAGTTTCAGAAGAATAAAAATAATCCAAAGCGTATGTGGAATACCATCAATAAAATTGCTAGCCTTAAGAAAATTTCACCTCCTCCCAGTGAGTTACTTACTCTCGCTCAAGATCCTTAAACGATTATTAAACTTGACTGTTTAACTTGTGTTAGGTTAATTTTAGTGTTTGGTAAAATTAACCTAACACAAGTCAAACAGTCAAGTTTAATAATCCTGAAAACGACACTATTTTGACCTCTTTTTACGACTTGCGGTCACTGGCGGAATATAACCGACGTTCCCTCGTTCCGTTTGAAACTAGCATAGAGTAATTTGGCCTACCTATCTCTCATAGAATGACTTCTAGGAATATTTATGTCGACCACATACTTTTACTAAAACGCTTAATTGAGTTCAGGACTCGTGTGTCACAGTGTTGACAGAATAAAAACTAATGTGGAAAGAGGTAAAAAAAAGGATGGATACTTTTACCAGAGTGATTTCACTGACGAGAATTTGTTGTTCTGAAATAAACGTAATTCGTTAATACATAAAGTTGTAATTTGATTTAAACTGGCAAATGACGTATGTTATTTTTCATACATTTACAAAATTCCATAGAATCTCTTAAGATTATGATCGAAACATGTATATTCTTCCTCTATATGTGTTCGCGGCGATACGTCATCACATAGTGTTTTCGTATAGTTTTTGAAAGTAACTTAAATTCAGTATTCGTGACGTCATGTCACCATAGTGTTATTCAGTGTTTTCGAACAATAACGTAAGATTCAAGTCATAACAGTGCTAGTTTAAGCATATAAACAGTGTTAAAATAGTGTTTAATAGTCATCGGCAAGGTACTTATTTATAATTTCGAAAACATCAAGTAGTTCAAAAGTAGTGTCCCTGAAGAGTCCCGAAAGTTGCTTCCTGGAGATTCGTGGAGACTTGTGTTATTATTCAGGTAAAATACTCCTCAAAGAGATAGTCAAAAACCGTTCCCAGTCAAAAACGTACTCCTCTAGGAGATATTAAAAAACGATGGTACATATGAAGATATAATAGGCGTATAGAAGAGGCAGGTACCAGTCTTGAAGATATCTGGAATCTATAGGTGCAGGACGTCAGCGCCGCATGGACAGGGATGCCTACCCTCACACCGGGATAAACCTGGATAAGCATTACTCACTCCCGTCCGGCACAATATGTATTTTCTTTATATTCTTCCTTCCTATTAATATGATCATTAATTAATGTAACATGTTTATTAAAACAATTATTAAATAAAAAAATATTTGCATTAGCAAATAAAAAATATTCTAATATATTCTATGACTTCTATAAAGAACAAAAGCCTAAATAAATAAGTTTTCATTAATTATCTTCCGAGAGTTTCCTCGGGAACTGGTACATGTAAAGCTATGTTCTCACTAATTAACGGTTTGGCCAGTATGTAGTTAAATCTCTGTGGTTACGTTGAGAAAACAAAAGACTGCGTTAATATTTTGTTCTGCGGGTCTACGAGTATTTTGTAAAAATCTCACCGTGAACACTTAGGTGAAGTGAGCTTGAAGTGGACTGATTCCCACATGATGCTATGGGGTGACAGTTCACCTCAAGCTCACTTCAACACACTACAGAATAGCACTACTGATTCCGGATAATAACTTCCACGTTGGTCTAGTCTAGTGGTCGCAAGCGCTACTGCTGAGCATGAAGTCCTGGGCTCGAATTCCAGGCCGGGCAAATTGTAATTGGGATTTTCGTTTAGGAGTTTCTCAGTAGCAGTTTACTACAATAGAAACACCCAGATTCGGAACATTTATCTGTAGTGGTCAGTATTTAATTGTTGCGAATCGAAGCAATGAAATACAGTTCCGAAACTTCTGGACCAAACACCACCAATTGTATCAGTATATGAAAATAGCTGATCGTCAGGTTTTAAATTTGTTCCCAAGTCGAAATCAAGATTTCCAAAATGTTTTTATTTTAATAAAGCTACATGTTCTGCCCACACCTCCCTAAATCAATAGCTTAACGATTTATCAAAATAAAATTACAATAAATTTCCAGCAGTCGAGTATAAACCAAGCTTGTAATAATAAAGGTTTTGTATTACAAAAGGACACTGGATACCATTATTACAGCATATAGTTAGGTCCCCGGGGGTCTGGAATAAAATATTACAACGATCTGCAGAGCCGTAGTGACTGGAGGGAGGTATAATGAACCTGGGGTCGGAAAAGAAGGTGTATTTTGTTAGTATCTGATACCTTCCTTTGTCTTTTAAACCCAGTTCATAGTGTATTGTGTCATTATTGCCGAAAACTTAGATAAAATAAAAAATGTTGACAGATACGGTTGTAGTTTTATTTTTTTTTAAACGTAATGTTTTCTGCCCTTTTATAGAGTATTGCTGCTAAGAACTTAAAATTGTCACCTCTTTGCTTCCTCAGCTTATTTGTAATTATTTTATTTTGAAATTGTTTTATCTACTATGGACGCGTGGTTTTTTTTTACATCGTCCTCACATTTAGTTAAAAATTTAACATTATTTATACTAATCTTTATATAAAAATATAATTTAAAAAATGTCCATGGAGTTCTTGCCCATTCTTCTCCATAGGTACCTACTACGCTTTGAAATGGCCAACTAGCTTCATATTTCTAACTGACCGACTCCTTGACAATTCAAAAGTGCCTGTAAATGGTTTAATTGAAATAAATGCTTTGACTTTGAGTTTGAGTTTGATAAAGAACATTGAAAATAAGGTATAACAATGAACCTTTTTAGGATTTTACATGAAATTAGGTTATATTTTATTGCTATTGCTTTTAATTTTGTTTGACAAGAGGATGCTCCTTAATCTCTTGACATGGAGACAACCCAGTCTTTGTTTTTAATTACACGATTCACGGTAAGGGTGTCTACGTATAAATATATCGCACGCATTATGTGGTTCTTTTGTTTTTAACAAACGACCATCAAAATTTATAGCCTTTATGCAAAAGAATAAGAGAGATTTCGTTAAAAAATCTATAAAATAGGAACGTAACAAAACTATTTTTAAGATTTACGTCACGTCATTACCTGTCTAAAATCAATTTAATTCTAGAGCTTTAAATTCACAATAAACCTGCCAACACATTTAAAAGTTTGTATGAACATAATATAATTGAACATAATTATGTGAAGCTGTCATCGTGCACATAATCTTTATCTATATTCATGAATATAAGACAACTACACAGAGTAACTTAATAATAAACACAAAATAGCCAAAAATCATTTAAAGTTTTTTTGACGATAAAATATGGGCAGGTCAACAGTTGGAGAGTGTGAAATGGTAGATTGTTAAAATTGTTTGGTCTGGACTAATTATTATTGGCTTTGGACTGATTCGCCCTATCCCCTCGAACTAGTATAAAACTGTATCAGGAGCAGATAGTCTTCCTCGCCCTTAGAACAACAGATTCCCACAAGGTTTCAGTTACAATTCATTTAGTCAAAACTAGTTTAGAAACGATTTTAAATATTCAGCTCAATGAACCATCTTGGTTACAAGCATCCCTCCCTATTCGGTTTGGCGGTTTAGGAATCCGCAAAATTTCGAGTGTTGCTTCCCCAGCCTTTTTGTCGTCCACCCATAGCACGTCACGTCTCATAGGTAATGTCCTAAGGGCTTTGCCCACAAACTATGAGACTGCGGGCTTGGAGGATGCCAAGAATGCTTTTCAAATTGCTTGCCCGGGTAAAGAATTTCCAGACAACCTAAAATCTCAGAGGAGCTGGGACGATATTTATTGCGATTTAACATACAAATCGATTCTGAGCCGCAGTTCAGGTCCGGATCGCGCAAGACTTTTGGCGGTCGGAACCAGAGAGGCCGGTCATTGGCTACATGCCCATCCTTCTCCATATACCGGTACCTTCCTGGATCCGACCTCGCTTCGTCTGGCGACTGGTCTGCGGCTTGGGGTCACGGTATGCACTCCACACACATGCCCTTGTGGCACGGACGTGGACCGACTGGGTCACCACGGACTTTGTTGTCAAAAAAGTGCAGGCCGCTTTTCAAGACATGCAATACTTAATGACATAATCCGCCGGTCTCTTGCCAGCATCAATGTGCCTGCTCTTCTTGAGCCGACTGGCATTGTCAGAGATGATGGCAAAAGACCTGA
The DNA here is from genome assembly GCA_905333075.3 of Atethmia centrago. Lineage (NCBI taxonomy): Eukaryota > Metazoa > Arthropoda > Insecta > Lepidoptera > Noctuidae > Atethmia > Atethmia centrago. The sequence goes on along the minus strand of HG995385.1, from coordinate 28,192,515 downwards.
TGGTGTGTCTTTGGTCCCGTGGAGTTTGGGACGGATGCTTGTGTGGGACGCTACCTGTGTAGACACACTGGCACCGTCCCACCTCCAACGGACTACTTCTAAAGCGGGTGCAGTGGCAGAAAATGCCGAAAATCTGAAAGTTATTAAATATGGAGGCCTTGGCAGAGAGTACAACTTTGTGCCCTTTGGCGTCGAGGCCCTCGGTCCGTGGGGTCCCAGTGCGCATAAGTTATTTGCGGAAATCGCGAAACGTCTAGTTGATGTAACTGGTGACCGAAAAGCTGGCGGCTTTCTCGCGCAACGCATCAGCATTGCAATTCAGCGAGGAAATGCCGCCAGCATCCTCGGTACAATGCCCCGAGGGCCTTTTTTAAGCTTAACTTAGTTTTAATTTAATTTAGTTAATGTTAATAATCATCTTGTAATTTGGTTATGTAAATAAATGATAGTTATGGTAGTCCCTAACTCGTAAATGAGGACCATAACCAAAGTAATGAGGATATAGCATAGGTTTGCTACATTAAAATAGGATGGTTCGATGATATTTATTTAAGCTTGTGCGTCTGTCTTGAAAGAGATAAAGTCAATTTTTGGCTGGAGGCATAACGCATCAAAATGAAGAGTCTGCGTTTGGAATTCTACGAAAGTAAATTGTACCTTACAAGTATTTCAAAGTTAATGATTTTATATCTAAAACACAGGCGTAGAAACAGACGAAGTAATTAAAATATGTACGTAATACGTATAAAGCAGTCGCTACGTTTTGCCGTTGACGGCGAGTAAATGTAATATGAATTAAGTACAGTGTCCCAAATGCACTTAATTATATAGTATGTTTACTGTACTGTAAGGTATGTATGTGCTTTTCTAAAATATTTTAATTGAAAACCTAATATTTTATTACAAAAGTTTTCATTTTCTGAACCAGTAATGAAATAATTTCTCCAACAGTACTTTTATTTGCTATCTAATCCGATTTATCTATAAAGAGCTTATGTTTTTTCAAAAAGTGACATCAAATAAGCTCATCTCTTGAACAGTAATCCGTAAAGCCGTTCACCTCTGAAGCGGAATGATTGCTCTATCTTTAATAAGATTCCAATCGTGATGAACGACACCAAATTATCGCGACCATCGAGCTCTGATCCGCCGACCTAAATAATATTAGTCCTATGGTACAGTCAACTTCAGGTACTACATGGTAGCAATTTGACATTAACAGCGACATTAAATCTTGTAATGTTTTTATTTATTTTATTATCGTTTTATGCGTTTTATCCATGCAGAATGAACTATTTATCTTTTTTTTTCCAATATGTCGTAGCGTGAATGGTGTTGTTCGGTTGTCTGTACAAAATGAGAGAAAACTGATTGGATGATTTGTTGTGGGTTTTCTTTTTGTAGAGATGGTTTATTTGTAGTAACGAAGACTTGTTTTTGTTTATTTGGTTATGAAGGTCGTCTTCTGTCTATGTATTTTTTTTATTCATGCGATCTTATGATTGGATTTGTTATATTAAGATTTTAAAAGATAAGGAATTTCCGTACGTACGTACCAATAACTTTCACAATAAAATATAAATTTTCTTTAAAAAAAAAACGTTTCCATTAGTGACTAAAATATTTTCAATTAATTAATCAAAGTAATTAACTAATATAATAAATGATATTGCCAGACTATTTTTGGAGAAGCGGTAATTAGTTCCCCTTGAGAATGAGAGGTTTAATTAATCACACACGAATATGTTTCGGGGTCGTTTGGGGTTAGTTTGCTTGTAAAATAATAACTTTGATTCGCTTTTTATTACAGGCACTGTGAACATATTTTAGTCCTATGAGGACCTCGCGTATCGATTGATTTAGGAGGTTGTTATAGGTACTTTTTACCCGACTGCACGACGCAAAGGAGGGTAATGTGTTTATCAGCATTTATACGAGTGTGTATGTATGTTTGTTTCTTTGTGGCGCTCGAGTGACCAAACGCGTGGGCCGATTTTGATGATTTTTACGTCAATAGTAATCAAAATTCAATATGACAACAACCAGACGCCGTATTGTGAAAAAGAAAAAGTGAAAGTCGGTGAACTACATCAATTGGGGTATCATAGAATAGGTCTTTGAAAATCATCTTTATAAATGATTTTATAAATGATAAATGATAAATTATTTTATTTCTGTAAGTAGGTTTTTACAAACACTTTCACACGTCAAAACATATTTTTTTAAACTAGATGAGGCCGGCGTTTCCTATCATACTACTCTGAGAAGAAAGGCCGAAACAAACTCAGAGGTCACAGTCTCTTTTAAAGTCCAGACATAATCTTGGTCAGATAATACATAATCTTGAATAAGACAGACATAATCAGACATAATCTTGAAGACCATGTCGATTGGTGTCTGAAATGGTCTTTTGATGAAAGAACCACACAGATTGAGTGGACCTGTCGAGTCAGTGCACGCATTTGTCAGTCGTTGTGCAGCTCAACTCATAACTAAAGTAGCTCAACGATTCAACGAACAATACCAAAGAAAGGACATTTGGCTAGGCCGCAAAAAATAGGTACTCAAAACTGCCATACCATGTTAAAAACTAACTGAGAATAAAACAAAATTAAACAATGATCCACATAGTCTTTACATTTACAATAATTAAAACAATATAATACTACACAGAGTAAATATTCATGTCATTGCATAAATAAAATTCATCAATGTCAATGTGTATATTCGGACATAATCTTGGTCAGATCATTTGAGGACCATGTAAGTTGGTGGCCGAAATGGTCTTTTGAGGAAAGACCACAAAGATTTAAGTGGACCTGTCCAGTCAGTGCACGCATTTGTCAGTTATCATGCAGCTCAACTTAAAACTTAAGGAGCTCAATGAAATGACGAACAATACCAAAGAAAAGACATTTGGGTAGGCCGCATAAAGTACTCAAACTGCCAGACCATCATTAAAACTAAGAGACAAAAAAAAAACAAACAATGATCCACATAGTACTCACATTCCTAATAATTAAAATAATATAATATAATACTATACAAAGTAAATATTCATGTCATTGTTTATATAGAATATTATATAGAATAAGAAAATATAAATAGCTAGCAAAATAAAAAGAGTAAAAAAACAACATTCACTGTAAGTTTATTGGAGCAGCTCAATCCCAAGCCTTTTTGTCCTCAATATAATCTTTAACAGTATAAAAGGCTTTTAGGCACAGTTTCTGTTTTATAAAACATTTGAATTTATTAAGGCTTAGTTCTTGAATGTGGCTAGGAAGTTTATTATAAAAACGTATACATTGGCATCTAAACGAGCTGCCTATTTTTTTGAGCCTGGTTGTAGGAACAACAAATTTGTGTTTGTTCCTAGTATTTACATTATGGATATCACTGTATTTTTTAAACAAATTAATATTTTTATGTGCATACAAAAGATTTTCATAAATATACTGAGAAGCATTATATTAATCTCTTTAAATTTTTCTCTGAGGGAGTATCTGGGGCTTAATTTATAAATTGTACGGATTGCCCTTTTTTGTAAAACAAAAATTATCTGAATATCGGCGGCATTTCCCCATAACAGAATACCGTACGACATTACGCTATGAAAATAACTATGAAAAAAAGTATACTAAACGGGCTGTGTCTAAATCCGTTAAATCAATTTTTCTAACGGCGTGTGCTGCAGAGCTAAGCTTTTTTGAGAATTTATCTATATGGGGGCCCCATTGAAGCTTGGCATCCAAAGTTATGCCTAAGAACACAGTGGTATCTTCGGGGTTCAGCTCTTCATCCTTTATGAGAACACTAGTTTTTACTTGTCTAATATTAGGTATTGTGAACTTAGTACATTTGGTTTTTTTTCTCGTTAAGAAGTAGGTTATTAACATTAAACCAGTTAACTACTTTTTCGAGGGCACTATTTACATTGTCAGTAACCAACTGCTGACGTTTGAGTTTAAATAAAAGTGAAGTGTCGTCTGCAAACAGCACTATATCATGATTATCCTTTATGAGGCAAGGCAAGTCATTTTCATTGAGCCCTGGGGGACCCCCATTCTTACTACAGATCCGGGTCATCTTTTCCCGTTAACATCAACTCTCTGAATCCTATCACTCAAATATGAAGTAAGAAGATCCAGAGAGGAGTTTCGGATTTCGTAGTGGTGCAGTTTTCTGATCAAAGTTTCATGAAGAATGCAATCGAATGCCTTGGACAAATCGCAAAAAATACCCAAAGCATCGCATTTATCCTGCCATGCATTATAAACATGTCCTAAAAGTTCAACACCGGTAGTAGTTTTTTCACACATCAGTAGTCGAACGACCCCTTGTAAAACCGAACTTGAAATTATTTGATAATTTCCCACCCAAATAAAAAAAAGGCCTAACTATCTCAGAAGTAACCATAACGAGTACCTTTGCCAACGGTAGAGCAGTACTTTCTTTGATGAGGGAAAATACTTAGGTATGGATAAAATACTCACATGAAGAAAGCTTAGTTATATTAAACGCTTGGCAATGGGACAACAGGTCCAAAAAATGTACTGGATGCTAAACAAAAAGTCACAGCTATCACTGGCAACAAACCACTACTCTTTAAAGCCATGATATGAAGACAGTCAAGCAAGAAATAAAATACAGAGTGGAAGTTTATAAATCAAGGATTACACACCGCCCTAACGCACTTGCAAAACATCTAATGTGCGAACTAACCGTGCCACGAAGGCTTAAACTGAGACAAAGCGAAATTGTCATTGGATATGTACCGCACAAGCCTGACACAAGCAAATACAAAGCTATTGCTGAATGTCGACTAGATAGATTACGATATATGTATAATAATAAAAAAGAGGATCTAGATAACAATTTAAAGTTGTAACCTAAATTTCAAAACTTATAATAAATCTGTGATAAAGTTCTTATACAAGGTGTCGTTTTGCATCCTCGTCAAATTAGAGGAAGCTGTTATGAAAGAATTATATAATCAAATAAAGTTACGATACCTGCTCAATAATTAATACTGTATACCTTGTTTTTTTAGTTATTTAAGTTTGACAGTACTCGTATTTTAGAATACACCACTTTCACAGAACAGAATCACCCAATTGCATATGCAGTACTGTGTGTGTAAAAGGGCATTTACAGTGCGGTATCACACGGGCTGCATTTTAACATGCGTGTCCCACACATGCAGATTTTCGAAAAAAAAAAAAAAATAGATCTAATTATTTTATTATTGATTCGTGTCGAGAATCATTAGCATAGTTACTTCCTTCAATTTGACGAGGATGAAAAACGACACCTTGTATAATTATATGTATAATAAGTGGAAGCAATAGGTCTGTATTGTTAAATTTCAGAACATGCCTCCGACTGCATGACATTGGTTTTATAGATATATAAATAGGTCATCTTGTTTCTATATTTGTTAAACTACACTTTTTACGCAGTCGGTTTTTTTTTTAAATTTACTTCTTATTCACGATCATGTCATAAATTGGTGATACTTTAGATTGTGTAACATCAAATGTTTTATAAATGTAATGATTAGTGACCTTTTTGGTAATGTTCTTCAGAAACATCAGGTGCGTAGTACTTGCAACAGCTCCTGCGTGTATGACCAGATGTATGAACGAAAACGAAGCAAAAGAAGTATGTTCCAGGATCCTGGCAGATGGCGTTCTGTAGTTTCTGCCTACCCACATGTCTACCCAAAGCATAAATAACTATATTACTTTCAAACTACTTACGATATTTTCACGTTTTTTTTTTTTGTATGAACAGAGTATTACTTTACCAATAAATATATCTGTGATTTTTTTAAATATTCATATTTTGGTTACTAAAAATAAATATTCCCTATGAAATCGAACGACGACGCGAGGCGACGCGACGATTATTTTTATGGCTAAGGTCAACCGACTACCCTACCCTTAAGAGAGACCTTATCAAACGTTAACTCTAAATTAGACGGTTCTTGTGACAGTAATCATCTTCTCAGAAACGATTCTTTTGAAATAAAAGCTGATAGAAAATAATGAGGCGTAGGATGTAAAAGCAAAGGTCTTCAACCCGTGGCCCCCGGGCGCTTGCGGCCCGAGGTGGCTTCCTTGGAGGCCCGGCAATAACTTGGCAAAAATAAATTTATTTACTACTATTCATTAAAAATAAATAGACAGGTACTTACACTAATACATGAAAACTGTTTAAGAATTGCAACAACCACTATTGAGGCAGATATTGATAAATTAGTTAAGAGTAAACAATATCAAACATCTCATTGATTGAATTTTATTAGTATCATATCATGTTTTTAACCTCGTAAATTTGTGTAATAAATAACTGAAATGATTGTTGTTTTTCTATTATTTACCTCCCTGTAAGTTTTAAATTTATTATAATCAATTTCCCTTGTGTTGCGGCCCGCCGAACCAAAAATAAAGTATTCTGGGCCCTCGGCTTCAAAAAGGTTGAAGACCCCATTGTAAAGTAACTGTTTTGTGAATACTTATAAATATAGGACCACTTTTTACCATAAACTTCTAACGATTTTTCCTGAAAATTGTATAAAAATAAACCGATAACAAAATGCTCTCAAAATTCTCCCATCTCCTATTTTTATATCCCATAATTTTGTATGAAAATAAATTGTAGTAGATAATTCATTGTAATTAACGCAACATCATTAGTTATTGTGCTACAAACTGTTTCATTTATTTATTGTAAATGTGAGTGGGTGGGTGTTTTATTTTATTTCTTTGTAAACATTTTAAGCGTTTAGTTTTCAAACGATCATTTTTAAATGCTTAGTATTTTAGTAAGACCAAGATTTTCTGGTGTACTAATATATTTTTAAATGAGACGCATTATAGTCCATTCCATTTGTGGAATCCCTAAGCTCGGTGGCTATAAAGACCACTTCAAAAATGGTCCTAAGGATACTTATTTAGCTACCATAACGTCTTTTCGTATTATCAGGCCACTGAATGCAGATCTCGGGTTTCACCAAAGAATGTTGCTTATTTACCTACAATGACTAATGAACCTTTTTTGAAATAAAAATATTCTTTCTTTTGATTGACTTTAAAGCGAGCCTGTAACGACATGTATGTCGGTAACTGTCCCGTTGCGGAATAAAGAACTATTGTCATACATAAAAGAGAAACGAGCTTGCTCACTGTGTGTAGACGTTTTCAGACCGCTACCTAAGTCAAGATTTTCTTGCAATATTTTCTTTACAATATGTCATGCATGTGTTATTGTTATTTCTTTTATTACCAGATCTCATTTTATAGCAAAAGAAGAAAATAAGTATATAAATTCGAGCTCTTTCGATGCTCTTTTTCAGGTTTTTAAATAGGATTTTGATGTTTATTTCACACTCAAACCATTTCATTGATTTTAATGATCTTACTTTTAAGAAAAATATTAAATTTTTTGTATAACTTTGAGAAAAAAAAGCCCCAATAAAACTCAAATGTTTATTTTCTTAGGAAAGTGCTTCATGAAAAATATTAAATAGCGAACTAAAATCTCACAAAAGCTCTTGTTATGTTAGTGCCTTAAGACAACAGTCCGAGAGCTTCTCACAATGATTCCCGAAGATAAGAAAATACCTTCTTGTTACTCTTCGCGTAACACAAAGAGTTCGCGACGTTATCACAACACACTGTTATTAGGCCACTGTTATCTTATTATATAACACAAAACACTGTTATTTTACAACGATAACATTTACCCCGAAAAAAACGTTATATTTAAGATTAAAATTTTAAAACTTGATTTATTTTTAATATTCAACGACTTATTTTTAAAATTACAAAATTCGAATCACTAACACTAGAACACTTATTTTAAGACAAAACACGAATTACGATAAGACAAAGAGAGCGAGGAAATTGAAACTCTATTTACTTTAAGGAAAGGTTTAAAATCGAGTGTTAGATACAATCCACCTGTAGATTTAGTTGATATAATAAATGTTTTTTTTTTTTTTTTAAATTAGGTGTTTTTGTTAAGTCCTAGTTTAAGATGATGGTATTGGTAGACGAACATGAGTTTTTAAGGGTTAGGACAGGTTAGTAAGATGGAAGATGTGGCCGAGTGCGTCCGGCGCGAGCCCCGTCGGGTTGTGTACTGAAGGTTTGCCCGGCAACGACGAACTGCGGAGGATCGTATGCGGATCCGTGGCCGCCGCTGGATCCGGCCCGTTGCGGTACGAGCGTCCTTCTTTAAAGGATGCGTGCAGAATTATTGTGTACTTTTTCAGTCAGGATCAGGTGGTTTTTTTTGGGAGATAAGTTTGTGTACCCTTACGTACCCACCTACATACCTGTTTTGTTAACTTGCGCTGGAGGCGTAGTAGCTATTTTTGTTTTGGTAATAGGCTTTAAGCATTTTTGCTAAAAGAATTGCAATGTCTTACATTTTTTTTTCCGCTCCGGGTGGAGCGGGAGGGTGTGTCAGACTCTTACTAACTAAAACCCACCCGTGTTCCTTCTGTTGCCTGTGTTGCCAGGGGCCTCGGTATCCCTTTCGGACTTTTCCACGACCCCGGCAGGCATCGGCCCTAGTGGAGCCCAACACTTGTGCTGACGACATCTCTTTGAGGCGCGCGTGGAATACAACGTGCCGTCGACCAGGGCTTGGTCCTTATCGGATGGCGAGCTACTCTTTGCTCACCGTCCGCAAACCCGCGCTTACGGTGGCCGGAAATCTGCCTGGGATTCCCGACGCCCAGGGCGTATCCTGCGGCGGCTAGAAGCGAGAGGGCAATGTCGAACTTAGCGTAATTAGGTTTACTAAGTAAGTATTCTTTTTAACCTTTTCGGAGCTTACATATACCTACCAATTAGGTAAATAGTACTATTCCAAACTCAGTATTTTTTTTATGTGTAACATCTTTCCTCTAGCTTTCAGTGGGATGGATTTGGGACGGAAGTGTGTGGACAGGAAGTGACAGCTTGAGCATGGAATAAGTAAGTACATACTTAATAATAGCATGGAATTTGTATACTTATGTAATTAGTAAGTACTATATACAGGGTGACATTGAAAACATGCGACAAATAGAAATGGAAGATTGTACTCATCATTATGAACAACTTTTACTAAGGGACCAAAGCTACAATCCCAAAAAAAAAACTGCTGTCCCCTACATTTATGTTCGCAATACCTCATCAAAATGTAAGAAAAGCAGATTTTTTTTTTTGGGATTACAGCTTTGGTCCCTTAGTAAAAGTTGTTAATAATGATGTAGGTATACAATGTCCCATTTCAGTTTGTCGCAAGTTTTCAATTTCAACCTGTAGATTGTGAAGTATGGGCTCAAGACCAGTGGGCGACCACTAGTAATGAATAATTATTCGAATAAAGTATTTCAGTATTTAGCTTTTTAAATTCTGTGGTCAATTTCTGTCGCTGCTCAGTCGCTCATATGCGACTACTGTAAGGATCGCTCGTCTTTGTCAGTCTTTCATTTTAAAGCAGCATTTCTAGAGACATCTAATATAACCTAAGAATCTGTTGATGTAACTGGTGACCGAAAAGCTGGCGGCTTTCTCGCGCAACGCATCAGCATTGCAATTCAGCGAGGAAATGCCGCCAGCATCCTCGGTACAATGCCCCGAGGGCCTTTTTTAAGCCTAACTTAGTTTTAATTTAATTTAGTTAATGTTAATAATCATCTTGTAATTTGGTTATGTAAATAAATGATATTAGAATCTCTCATAATAAGCTTTATTTATTAATATGGACCAATTTCATATGAGTCTTTACAGTAATAAAATTCTCACTAAGATATTATCTACGTATCATATTCGCTAAAATGAATTTATTAGACAAGATAACTGTAAAATATCGCGCCCAATTTACTTTAATGGCTCTAAAATGTAGATGTATGATGTTTTAAATATAGCATCCAATTAGAGCTGTAAATTACTTTTATAGAGAGCTCTTAAAGAAAATCGAAAATCTATTTTTCTTTTGTGGTAAGGCTTGAAGTGTTTTCAACACCTAATCTTCATAACATTAAGGAAGATTATCTAAGGCTCAACAACTAAGTGAAGTCCCTTAAGACCAAAAAACTTAATCTTTTCAACTTATTTTTCACGTTCACACACATATTCAGTTACTGCAATAGTGGCAGGTTGAGAAAATTATCATAAAAGTGTATCGCTACGAGTCCGCCCTGCTATCGTCGGGTAATCCCTTCGAGACTATTATTCTTTCGCCTGCATATAGATCTGCGCAACCACTCGTTGCGAGTCGTGACGAATTGCTGCGTGTCCGCAATAACATGTTTCACAGTTGTTCACACAAGCGCGGTGTAGTTAGTGCGGTGGGAGGTAAAGTCTCGCGGTGAGCGGCAAGCGCGCGTGCTTCGAGCTGCAGACGCATTCTACAAAAACCTCACCATAAAAACTCAGATGAAGTGTGCTGTCAATAGTTTCAATCCATAGCATCAAGCGCAATGAAAGCTCACTTCAAACTAAAGTTTTTACGGTGAGAGTTCTACAGAATATACCGGCTGGTCGTGTCTCGCGGCGAGCGCGCTGTGTGTAGGTAGTGTCTTTCTCGTCAATGTTACTCGCCGCATCGTCGCAATAATACCGCTGTGTGAAGACACGTTTATAGAGTTGTTATAGAATGAAGTAACAGGACGATAAAATCGCCGCGATTTTATGCCCACGAAGATGCCGCCAACAATAGTTTTACTAAATGACCTAAGGCAGGCCAAAATGTGCCCAGCACGCCACGGTCACGAGTACATGACAGATTTTAAGGAATAATTCATAGCTTGGCGTCGAGGGCACGTTTTTGTTGTTTTGACGTGGTGGTCAATAGGTTAAGTACCTATATCAGAAAAGTTGACATTCAAATCTTAAAGTAGGTATAGTCTACAAAGTGACATAGGCCTTACATTTTCTAACCACCGCTAGAATTAACTATCAAGGGAAACATTCCCTTAAAATAATAATAGTACTTATGCAATTAGTTGTTCAATTAATCTGCCTGCCTTTTCTCAACTATATTTGGGTCAGCTTCCAGTCTAACCGGATGTAGCTGAATGGAGCGACTGCCAATCTGACCTTCACAACCTAGTAACTGGGTAATACGATACCCCTTGGTAAGACTGGTTGTCAAACTTTCGGTATTCTGACGACCCGTAACGACTGTCAAAGATCCACGAATGACAGCCGGGACCAACGGCTTAACGTGCTTTCCGAGGCCCGGTGTAATCTCAGTATGTAAAGATGGTCACCCATCCACGGACCAACCGCGGCAAGTGTAGCTTAAAGTAATGGATCGACTCATGCGGGTGTTACTACTTAGCCACAAACTCATCTGTAATTAGTTGTTATCGTAATTATTAACGCTTTTCACTCTAATTGATGAGCCAAATTGGCTTTTCAGAAGAAGTAATAACTCTTATTTACTTACATAAATAATTTCGCTTTTACGGCAGACAGGAATCTTAACAAGCAGAAAGCGTATTTAATTTAAATCCTTACCTGAAACAAAAGCAAAACACAACATTATTAATTTTGAAATAACAATAACAGAAATTCTTCATTCAAAAGTTTATTCCAATTTCAATTTGATTATTATTTATTCAATGATTGTTTATTATTGAATAAATGTTTTTGTTTGTTAATGATGAACATGAAGTCTTGGCTTCAACTCCTGGGTCAGGCAAAGGATTTCCCATCTGGCATTTCTCAGTAGCAGCCCGGGGTCTGGATTTGTGCCCGGTTGATGGCAATAAGCTTGCCCCCTGTTACATGGAACTTAAACATAACTGGCATAATGTGGGTGTAGTATTTGGTGGTAGATACACCTCCGGCTAACTCTTAGAGAAATTTAGGTTAAGTTATGTGTTATGTTATCATTTGTTTAATCCATTTTTGATTATTTAGGTAAGTATTCCATTTCATTAAAAAAAACACAGTGAAGGTAACCTCTTTCCTCTTTATATGAGGGGTAAAGGGCACTTGAACCCGAATCCTGAGCCAACGACTGAATCGAAAGAATCCTTTACAGAAATACTCTTAAACCAACGAACCGTCTCTTCGGGTTATTGTGATACCAAACTAAACTAATTCTGGTCGTAAAATGTTGGGGTTGCTGGGTCCCGTGGGAAATCAAATCTATTCAATGTATCAGCTAAATTGACCGTATTCGACATTATGTAAAAAAACTGTTATTTATTTCAGAAAACTGCAATAATATTGTGGCACCCTTATCATAAGTTTTCTTTTGTCTTTGCTCGTCTCTGCGATAGACAATATTTTGGGGTTCTAAGTTCCACTGTATGCTTTGTATAAGGTCGTCGTTCACGACGCTACTGAAAAACCGAACCACGTTGCTTGTGAGTAGCGTCGTGGACAACAGGATTGAGAAACCATCAATGAAACTATAATAAACAATGGGGTATCCCATTGGAGGTCTCTCCCTTGCTAGCCATATCACCTTTCACATAGTCCATCCCTCGTTTCTTTGGTCCTCCCATACTCGTACAGCCATCCACATTCATACTCAAAACTTTTCTGGCGTCACTTCTAAAAAAGGAGAATCAGATGATTTTGATTCTTCTTCTTTAAATTAATTTATCTGTAAGATTAATAATTTTATATGTTCTGTACATAGGAGACTACTGAAGAAATTTTTCTAGCGTCATTGCTAAAGAAGGAGAATCAGATGATTCTGACTCTCCTTCTTTAAATTAATTTATCTGTAAGATTATTATTTTAGATGTTCTGTACATAGGAGGCTTATGAAGATAATATCTATTGTCAACAACAAATGTATCGTAGACATGAGATGACATGAGATCGAATTATGTGGACACATGAATTAATATAAACACATAACTTTAAAGCTCCATTCTTCACTGTAACCATTTTCTTTTAGTTTCCGATGTCTAAAAATAGAAAGAAAGAAAGATAATTTATTTGTCAAACATGCGTTTACATAAACTGAGTAATCAGACATGCAAGGAGTTAAATACTATGTTGTGAGCGTCCATGCTTTGCCAATAACGGCGTACAAATTTTGTTGGTTTAATAATTAGCTATAAAAGGTGAAAACGCAAGTCATTCCTCAAACGTGTTAAGGTGTCGCCAACAGAACATTAATGACGACAGATTATTCGTGTGCCGACCTTTTTGTCATCACTGTGCCAACGTTTGATTTTCCACTTTTTTTTTTTTTTTGAGTGTGGGAAATCATCAAATAACTTCTCCCGCTCTGGGCGGAGCGGGAGGGTGTGTCAGACTCTTACTGACTAAAACCCACCCGCATTTCTTCCTGTTGCCTGTGTTGCGGGGGCCTCGGTGACCCATAAGTACCTTCCCGCGACCCCGGCAGGCATCGGCCCTAGTGGACCCCTACCTATGCGCTGACGACATCTCTTTAAGGCGCGCGTGGAATACAACGCGCCGTCGACCCGGGCCTGGTCCTTACTGTACGGTGAGCTACCCATTGCTCACCGTCCGCAAGCCCGCGCCTACGGTGGCCGGAAATTCGCCCGGGATTCCCGACGCCCTGGGCGTCTCCTGCGGCGGCTATGGGCGAGAGGGCGTGAAACTTGCCTTTCCCTCAACCATCCCGCCTCCTCCTTCGCGAGCATTACTGCTTCGCAGAAGAAGGTGACGGCTGCCCATGCCCTCTCGCTCCGTACCATTTGTTTTCCACTTGCAGGTGTCAAGGGTGCGTAAATTATAACAGATTTTATTTTGCATATACACGGTACGGCTATGCAGAATAAAAAATCTGTTACGCCTTCACATGAGCAAATTACTTCATGTGATAGATTTGACCATAAAAATACTAAACAGAAACCATTTCAAGACCAAATAACGACACTTAAAACTTCGAAGATCTAAGTCTAAGTCATCGAAACGCGATTTTCGACACAGTGTGCGCCGCCAACACCTAGAGATGGCTGTACTAATGAAATTCGTACCGCTCGCTGAAAGCGAGGTACTCAGTTAAAAGTATTAGGTAGTATTAGGTATTTTTTTTTTTTTTTTATGGATGGGAAATCATCAAATAACTTCTCCCGCTCTGGGCGGAGCGAGAGGGTGTGTCAGACTCTTACTGACTAAAACCCACCCGTATTCCGTCCTGTTGCCTGTGTTGCGGGGGCCTCGGTGACCCATTAGTACCTTCCCGCGACCCCGGCAGGTAGTCTATATAAGGTATTTTTCGCGCTAAACGAGGGAAAAGTGCAAACGTCATTCAAATACACTTTAAAATGACTTATGTACGATTATATCACCGTACAGCTTATAATAGCCGCACAGGTCGGTTGAAGGGTTAAGCTATGCTTGCCGCGGACGGCTTGTGGATGGGTGACCATCCACAAACATTAAGAAACATTACATAATTATATCGAGACCCCTCCATGCCTCGGAAAGCACGTAAACCCGTTTGTCCCGGCTGTCATTCGAAGATCTTTGTTGTTACACCCTAGTCAGAAGCCCAAAGGCCTGAAAACCAGTCTTACCAAGGGATACCGTGTTACACAGTAGGTAACTGGATTGTGGAGGTCAGATAGGCAGTAGCTCTATAAAAAAAAAAAAAAACTGGTATTCAGCTGCATCTGGATACTGCAGACCAGCAACATTGCTGGGTCTCAGCAATAGATAAAACTAGGCAGTGATAGAACTTCTTCGGACAGTCTTTCACAAAGAGCCTCACTACTGTCATTGTGTGTTTGAGTTTTAAGGGTGATGGACGTAGGTACTCGTAATATTATTTCGTTCTGTATTGTTTTATGTTTTTCATTTGAATTATCATATCTTTTTGTAAGCACGTGTTTTTTTGACAAATACATCTATTTTTCTTTCAATAACCTTTTGAATATTGCTGTAGTAATAGACCGAAGTTAGGCACCCTAATATCAGGTGGACCTGTTCAGTCACTAACTCAACCAAAACAGCCCAATTTGTAGACGGTCAAAAAGCTAATACTTATCGTTTTATTGCTATCACACCATTAGGAAAACCTTAATATAAATCACGTAACCTCGTTTTGTTCGGAAGCAGGTAAATTGAAAAACTTATTCGGCAAGCAAATCTGCTACCTAAAACTGAGGGGTAAAAATAAATGGATCATCATTCATAGGCATTTGTAAGTATATGTACCTATAGACAAATGTAGGTAAAGCTTTTACGAAGCCCTGTTGTATTATTTCGCTAAGCATTTTAGGACAGTGGCCAGAGAGCATGCGGGTAAAGTAAATAGCGGTTTTTGAGAGCGTTTATTTGTGAGTACCATTTTCGTTTGAATGGACGCCGAGTGTTTGATTTTAGCGGCACGTTTTAATTCTTGTAATACTAATATTTTTTTATGATCTTCAGGTAGTTTTCCGGTTCTCCGCTCAATATTTATGGAGATTTTAATTGGTAAGTGCACCCATCATGCAGAGAAAATCACAGAGTTGTTTGAGTTTTTTCAACACGATAAAAAATCAATGTTTTGAACATAATAAAATCTACTGAACTATTTTTAATGCACGCCATATGGTGTGACTTTATACAATTGTATACCTGGATATGTACCTAAAACAATGTTTTAATTTAATTAACTTTTAGAATAATAAGCCCATAATGTTCCGTCGTGGGACACAGGCCTCCTCTCGATGAGAGGGAGAGGGACATAATCTGCCCCGAAGGCCCAGTGCGGGTTGGGAAATGTCATATGTCTTCGAATTGTCTTCGAGGCTCTAAGATTTTTTACGGTTTACGGTATTTTACGGTTTCCTCACGATGTTATCACTCACTGTTTTGAGAGCAGTGGTGATGAAATAATTTACACAAAGTGAAGCGCCTGTCTGGGATCGCAAAATTTACATCTGAGGTTAGAAAAATTGCTTTGGCCTTAGAAGAAACACTACACACACAACAAACATAATCAGCCTATAATGCTCCCACTGCTGGGACATAGGCCTCCTCTCTGTGAGAGGGAGTGGGCCGTAATCCACCACGCGGGCCCATTGCGGGTTGGTAGATTTCACATGTCTTCGAATGTTTGGTTCCAGGACATAGCGGTTTCCTCACGATGTTTTCCTTCACTGTTTTGAGGGCAGTTGTGATGAAATAATTAACACAAAGTAAAACGCCTGTATGGGTTCGAACCTATGATCTACAATTCGTAAGTCGCGGCCGTTACTACTGGTCCACCACTGCTCTGAAGAAACACTAAATCAATAAGAAATAAAATCTAACATACCTATCCCAGGGCATACCTCTAAAGCCTTAACGAACCGAAAGATATGTCCAGAAATACCACCTCTTTTGAACTTTCTTTTGTTTCATATTCTTTTGTAAAGAATTCCCTGATTGTCAAAGAAACTATCTCTTCTCTACGTGCTCTCTGCAGGAACAAATACCGAAGCTGCTTTCAAATTCTAGTCATACTTGTGGCCAACTTTAGATAAAGCAAAGTAAACCCACAAGGTTTTTTGTTTAACTTGTTCATTTACAGTAGGTAAGTATATTGAATCTTAATTTTTCCCTTTAACATAAGATAACGCCTGGATTCTCCAAAGGGAAAGGCAGAGGTCCATCCACTTTTTTCCAGTTCTAATACAGGTTGGGTTTAGTCTCCAGCATTCGTCAAAAGGACAACAATCGTCGAAAGGATCTGGTAATTGGGACTCGAAGTGGCCCTGCACAAGTCCGAAGCCATGTGTTTTCATGGTCCTCGGAACGCGCCACCGTGGGGGTCCCAAATAACGGTAGGAGGGGTTTCCATCGGCATCGAGTCGACGATGAAATACCTGGGACTAGTCCTCGACAGCCGGTGAAACTACGTGGAGCATTTCCGACGTTTGGCTCCCAAACTGGAGCGGGCAGGCGCTGCATTGAAGCGGCTCCTGCCCAATCTAGGGGGTCCAAACGCCTCCTGCCGGAGGCTATATGCGGGGGTCGTGCGGTCAATGGCCCTCTACGGGGCTCCTGTATGGGCGCGCTCTCTGGCGCTGCGGCCAGCCCGCCGGTTGAGCGCGGCCCAAAGGGTCATGGCCATCCGGATGGTCCGGGGTACCGCACGATCTCCTGTGAGGCAGCGAGCCTCCTTGCCGGATTGCCGCCATGGGATCTGGAGGCAAAAGTCCTCGCGCATGTATGGGAGTGGCGCGAGGAGGCGAAACGCCGGGGCGTAAACCCGCTGCCGCGAAAAATCGCGGCACAGCGGACGGAGCTCCGGCGGGATCTCATGGCGTCATGGAGAGTACGGTTGTCGCAACCCAGTGCTGGGCACGCCACGATTGCGGCGATAAGTCCCCTCTTTGAGGAGTGGCTAGGGAGGCGCCACGGCGTCCTCACCTTCCGCCTGAGGCAGGTCCTCACCGGACACGGCAGCTCGGGAGGTTCCTGTGTCGGATAAGGCGGGAGGAAACGCCCGGGTGTCACCACTGTGTGGATCACCCGGAGGACACGGTGGAGCATACGGTGGAGTTCTGCTTGACTTGGGCAGAGCACCGCCGTTTCCTCGTGGAGGCGATCGGCGGCAGAGATCTCTCGCGTCCGGCCCTGGTTCAGGCCATGGTACGGAGCGAGAGGGCATGGGCAGCCGTCACCTCCCTCTGCGAAGCAGTAATGCTCACGAAGGAGGAGGCGGGACGGTTGAGAGAAAGGCAAATTTCGCGCCCTCTCGCCCCAAGTCACCGCAGGAGACGCCCTGGGCGTCGGGAATCCCGGGCGGATTTTCGGCCACCGTAGGCGCGGGCTTGCGGACGGTGAGCAATGGGTAGCTTACCGTCCGGTAAGGACCAGGCCCGGGTTGACAGCGCGTTGTATTCCACGTGCGCATCAAAGAGATGTCGTCAGCACAAAGGTAGGGGTCCACTAGGGCCGATGCCTGCCGGGGTCGCGGGAAGGTACTTATGGGACACCGAGGCCTCCGCAACACAGGCAACAGGAAAAAATATGGGTTTTAGTCAGTAAGAGTCTGACACACCCTCCTGCTCCGCCCAGAGCGGGAGAAGTTATTTGATGATTTCCCATCCAAAAAAAAGCATTCGTCAAGGGGGTAGTTCTACCAGTCCTACTGAACTTCTTTTCCTACAAAATCCATATACGATTCGTAAGAAAAAACAAAAAGCCATACCTGCATCGAGATGGTCTACTGTTGTTTAGGATTTTTTTTATTCAAGTGAAAACTTGATGAAATGATTTTGAAATGATGAAATGAAATGATTTTATTTTCTGTAAGTAGGTTTGTACAAACACTTTTACACGTCAATCATATTTAGAAAAAAAAAAACTAGATGAGTTCGGCGTTTCCTATCTGACTACTCTTAGAAGAAAGGCCGAAACAAACTCAGAAGTCACATACTCTTTTAAAGTACAGACATAATCTTGGTCAGATCATGTGAAGACCATGTTTATTGGTGTCTGAAATGGTCTTTTAAGGAAAGAACCACACACAATGAGTAGATCTATCCAGTCGGTGCACGCATTTGTCAGTAATCGTGCAGCTCAACTCGGAACTTAAGGAGCTCAACGATTCGACGAACAATACCAAAGAAAGGACATTTGGGTAGGCCGCTTAAATGACTCAAACTGACCAAGGTTAAAACTAAATGAGGAAAAAAAAAAAAAACAATGACCTACATAGTCTTCACATTCACAATAATTGAAAACAATATAATACTTTACAAGTAAATATTAAATTCCACACAATATATTAAGCTCCATAAAGTAAATATGTCAATGTGTTTTGAATAATCATTAAATGTCAAAAGTGTATATAAATAAAATAAAAGTTTCAGTATGCAATAATTGGAGCAGCTCAATCCCAAGCCTTTTTGTCCTCAATATAATCTTTAACGGTATAAAAGGCTATCTGGCACAACTCACTTTTAATAAATGATTTGAATTTATTAAGGCTTAGATCTTGAACGTGGCTTGGAAGTTTATTATAAAAACGTATACATTGACATCTGAATGAGCCACCTATTTTCTTGAGCCTTGTTGTAGCTACAACAAATTTGTGTTTGTTCCTAGTATTTATATTATGGTATATTGGTGGTCTGTATTTTTTAAACAATTTTATATTTTTATGGGCATATAAAAGATTTTCAAACATATACTGAGAGGGCACAGACATTACATTAATCTCCATAAATTTCTCTCTGAGAGAGTGTCTCGGACTTAATTTATAAATTGATCGAACAGCTCTTTTCTGCAAAACAAAGATAGTCTGAATGTCCGTGGCATTATCCCACAACAGAATACCGTACGACATTACACTATGAAAATAGCTAAAGTACACTAAACGGGCTGTCTCTATATCAGTTAAATTACGAATTTTTCTAACACCGTATGCTGCGGAGCTTAGCTTTTTCGACAATTTATCTATATGTGGACCCCACTGAAGCTTTGTATCCAAAGTTAAGCCCAAGAATACTGTGCTATCTTCAGGATTCAATTCTTCGCCCTTTATCAAAATATTAGTTTTCACCTGCCTAACGTGAGGAAGCGTAAACTTAATGCATTTGGTTTTTTTTTCATTAAGAAGTAAATTATTAACATTGAACCAGTGAACTACTTTGAAGATCGCACTATTTACATCGTCAGTAACCAGCTGCTGACGTTTAAATTTAAACAAAATTTAAGTGTCATCCGCAAACAACACTATATCATGATTATCCTTTATGAGGTACGGCAAATCATGGTACTCCCATTGTTACTATAGATCCGGGAGATCTTTTCCCATTAACGTCAACGCTCTGAATCCTATTACTCAAGTATGAAGTAAGATCCAGAGCGGTGTTCCGTATCCCATAGTGGCGGAGTTTCCTGATTAACGTTTCATGGAGAACGCAATCGAATGCCTTGGACAAATCACAAAAGATGCCCAAGGCATCGCGTTTATCTTCCCATGCATTATAAATATGTCCTAAAAGTTCAACACCATCAGTAGTCGAACGACCCCTTGTAAAACTGAACTGTTTATTGTGCAATAATTTATGTTTATTAAAAAATCTTTGTAATTGGTATAAAATTATTTTTTCAAAAATTCTTAAGGCACGTTGGGACCGGGGTCGCGTGGAAGTTCGAAAGTGTTACCGAGGCCCCTGGTAACACAGGCAACGAGGGAATACGGGTGGTTTTTAGTCAGTAAGAGTCTGACACACCCTCCCGCTCCGCCCAGAGCGTTAGAAGTTATTTGATAACTTTCCACCCAAATAAAAAGGCACGTTGGGAATTTTTGGGATAGGAAAAAAGCACTGAACTCGCGTGACCGTCATGCTCAGATACATATATGCAGATGTTTACAAGTTGGTGAAGGTAAGAAGTTTTCCCTTCTGACGTTCAGTCCATTTTTTTTTTTGGGTGGGAAATCATCAAATAACTTCTCCCACTCTGGGCGGAGCGGGAGGGTGTGTCAGACTATTACTGACTAAAACCCACCCGTATTCCTTCCGTTGCCTGTGTTGCGGGGGCCTCGGTGACCCATTGACGTGCAGTCCTACGACTGACGGTTTTTGATGTGTAACATCTTTCCTCTCGCTTTCTGTGTGAGCGATTTTGTGAAAAGGGACGGAAGTGTGTGGACAGGAAGTGACAGCTTGAGCATGAAAAAAGTAAGTACCTATTTTTAAATAGCATGGAATTAGTAAGTACTATATAGATTGCACGTAGGGTCGAATTTCGACCAGTGCGCGACCACTAGTAATAAATAATATTATCCGAATAAATATTTCAGTATTTAGCTTTTTTAAACCATGAAGTTAATTTCTGTCGCTGCTCAGTTGCTTATTACCAAGGTGAGATGTCAGATGTTACACAAAATATGCGCCTATTGTTAGGCTCGCTTTCGCCATATCCGTCTGTATGTCTGGGATGCTTAGTACCAGAAAGCTGTAACTTGGCATAGGTATACATATGTATTATATATAATTACGCCGTCAAAGCGCTGAAATAAAATTTTGAAACAAAAATTTTTTTTGGGTAGCTCCCTTGCACGTAATTTGGGGAAGATTGTTTTTGTTCTCGTCTATCCCATGATGTGGGATATCGTTGGATAGGCAGTTAAAAATATTGCGGGTCCGTGAAAACCATTTTTCGATTCAAGGATCCGTTTGCGTAAATCAAGCTTTAAAGTGCAAATTTTTGTTAGAGTCAAGTGCCGTCCCCCCTGCCAGCTAAATGGTTGTTTGTGGAGATGTGAAAAAAATCATACCAGTCGTAGATATAAGTTAAAAGGAAAACTATCACAGCTAAGTAGGCTTTACTAGTTAACGAGTAATAGTTGACCAAATTATTTTTTTTTAATTATCGATGTATGGGAGAACATGTTTTTGAACTACAATGTTAATGGAATAAATTCATCGTGAGTGTCAAGATGTCGTCAGCACAAGTGCAGGGGTCCACTAGGACCGATGCCTGCCGGGGTCGCGGGAAGGTACAAAAGGGTTACCGAGGCCCGGGATTCCCGAATACGGTTGGGTTTTAGTCAGTAAGAGTCTGACGAACCCTCCCGCTCCGCCCAGAGCGAGAGAAGTTATTTGAGGATGTCCTACCCAAAAAAAATAAATCGTTTTAGTTCTGAACACAGGCTGCCGTTAGAGTACCCGTCACCTCCTTCTGCGAAGCAGTAATGCTCGCGAAGGAGGAGGCGGGACGGTTGAGGGAAAGGCAAATTTCGCGCCCTCTCGCCCCTAGCCGCCGCAGGAGACGCCCTGGGCGTCGGGAATTCCGGGCGGATTTCCGGCCGCCGTAGACGCGGACTTGCGGACATTGAGCAATGGGTAGCTCACCGTCCGGTAAGGACCAGGCCCGGGTCGACGGCGCGTTGTATTCCACGCGTGCCTCAAAGAGATGTCTTCAGCACAAGTGTAGGGGTCCACTAGGGCGATGCCTGCCGGGGTCGCGGGAAGGTACAAAAGGGTTACCGAGACCCCTGACAACACAGGCGGAAGGACACGGGTGGGTTTTAGTCAGTAAGAGTCTGACACACCCTCCCCGGTTTAATTGACAAATGGTTACAATATTTGTAAATACTCGTATCGCAGCACCATGTGTATATTATCACTTAATGAATTTATATGTCATGCTTCATTTTTATTTCTTTATACCTATTGTAGTATAGTCCTTTTATTTTAGGTACGACTTCACATATAATTATATAATTAATTAATAAATAAAAAACATTAAAAAAACTGTGGAGTTTTCTTGCCCCGTAGTTTCATTTGATGAAGAATTTCTTCAAATGAAACTACGTGTTGGAAGGGGTCATTAGAATCAATTCTCTTTTCTTGTAAATAATGGCGTTTACTCGTAAAAGGGCCTTTTATGTTCCTTATTAAAATAAATTATTTTACTTTGACTTTCAAATAGATTGACGTGAAATATGCAATGTGGTCGCTATGCTCATGGCCCGACTCCTAAAGGTCATGGCCTCACGATGTTGTCTGCACAAATATCAATGGTGGAAACTCTGGTATTTAGCTCCCACCGGTCACTGAGCCCAAATAAATGTAAGTGCTACCTTTACAGAAATAGAAATCATTTATTTACTTATATCATATAGGTATACAGATAAAATGATTTTTTCATAAATACACCCAATACCTTTAGCTTACGGCATGCAAAATTTTCAAATAATAAAATTTATAAAACAAAAAAAAATGGTATTACCTAATGATAATAATATTATTATTAAATAAAAAAAAATGAAAAGAGCATGCTTAGATGGTTTGGTCCTCCTTCTGCGAAGCAGTAATGCTCGCAAAGGAGGAGGCGGGACGGTTGAGGGAAAGGCAAGTTTCGCGCCCTCTCGCCCCTAGCCGCCGCAGGAGACGCCCAGGGCGTCGGGAATCCCGGGCGGATTTCCGGCCACCGTAGGCGCGGGCTTGCGGACGGTGAGCAATGGGTAGCTCACCGTCCGGTAAGGACCAGGCCCGGGTCGACGGCGCGTCGTATTCCACGCGCGCCTCAAAGAGATGTCGTCAGCACAAAAGTAGGGGTCCACTAGGGCCGATGCCTGCCGGGGTCGCGGGAAGGTACTTATGGGTCACCGAGGCCCCCGCAACACAGGCAACAGGAAGGAATACGGGTGGGTTTTAGTCAGTAAGAGTCTGACACACCCTCCCGCTCCGCCCAGAGCGGGAGAAGTTATTTGATGATTTCCCACCCTAAAAAAAAAAAAAAAGATGGTTTGGTCATATTGAGAGGATGAATGAAAGGCGACTAACAAAAGGTATTTACAAGGAAGATGTGAGTGGATACGCCGAGAGAGGACGCCCCAGGAAGACATATAGTGACCAAAAGGAGCATGTAAGGAGCGTAGCAGGTGGCGTTCTATAGTTTCTGCCTACCCCCATGGGCAGAAGGCGTGAGTTGCGCGTGGCGTGGTAAATCCTCTCCAATATGGTATTTAGTAAATCAGTAGGTAAGCTAATCTACGTATAAAAGAAGAAGGTATTGTTAACCTCCGACGAACACCCCTCGTGATACAAGGTTAAAAAATATATTGAAATAAAAAATATTTTTCTTTATCCTGTGCCTTTTCAAGTATATGTAACACGGATTTAACATTTTGGTATATGTTTTTCGACTATATGACCTAGCATCCTGGAAAAGGAATACATGATACAATTAAATTTTTTCGATACAAAATATTGTAAAGGTCTTTTGCTAGTTTTTTTTTTTTTGAGTATCCAGCCGTAACGCTCCTTCTGCGAAGCAGTAATGCTCGTGAAGGAGGAGGCGGGACGGTTGAGGGAAAGGCAAATTTCGCGCCCTCTCGCCCCTAGCCGCCGCAGGAGACGTCTTGGGCGTCGGGAATCCCGGGCGGATTTCCACCCACCGCACCGTAGGCGCGAGCTTGCGGACGGTGAGCAATGCGTAGCTCGCCGTCTGATAAGGACCAGGCCCGGGTCGACGGCGCGTTGCATTCCACGCGCGCTTCAAAGAGATGTCGTCAGCACAAGTGCAGGGGTCCACTAGGGACGATGCCTGCCGGGGTCGCGGGAAGGCACAAAAGGGTTACCGAGGCCCCTGGCAACACAGGCAATGGAAGGAAAATGGGTGAGTTTTAGTCAGTAAGAGTCTGATACACCCTCCCTCCGCCTAGTGCAGGAGAAGTTATTTGGTAATTTGCCAACCAAAAAAAAATTGCATTAAACTAATAATTAATAGAGATACAGTGTGGCAGGTTAAAGATACACTAACTTTAAGGGGAGGTAGTACTAATGAAAATAATTAACTTGTACTACGTGACCAACTCTGAAATATGTCAAATCAGCTGTACCATACAAAACTATAATACTAACACGATCAAAACGTATCGAACAGCTGATTTTTTTGCATCACTTCTTTTAACTGTGTAGATATAGAATAGCTTAAAATTGACGCATGTGCGTATGAACTGCATTCAGCAGTTCATAGGCGCCTGCGTAACAGTACAAAATAGATTAGATAGCCACTAGTAATGAATAATTATATTAATAAATATATCAGTATTTAGTTTTTTTTTTAATTCTGAGGATAATTTCCGTTGCTGCTCAGTTGCTTATTAACAAAGTGAGATGTCAGATGTCACATCATATGCGACTACTGTAAGGCTCGCTCGTTTTTCACGTTCACTCTAACAAAAAGCGAGAAGAACGATTTTACACTTCAAAAAACACAATAAAAACTCAAAGAGAATCACCCAACAGTAAGCACGAAAAACGTGAACACGATGAACCCACCATTCTAAATTATTAAATTTACGATATTCGCGTCCCGGTGATAATGACAGCGTTTAATATTGAAAAGGTATTAAGCAGGTATTTAAGGCGAATGCCGATTGGGGGGAATCGGGAGTCGAACCATTCTGTATTCATTCATTTTAGGAATGAACACATTTTTACGGAACGCTTCTTAGATTTCTTGAGAAAGCGGTGCCGTCATTTAAGCGGCTGCAAAATGTTGGCAGTATGAAAATAACGTTGGTAGTTTGAACTTACGGTCTTAATCATGGGGGAAAATGACAGATGTATAAGACAACAGTCATTGTGCGGCTGTTACTTATGTGTGACGGCACCGGTTTCTTAGGAAACCCAAGCTGCCATGGGTAGCTTACGCATTTTTTCTACCGAAAAGCTATAGTATATAAATTAATTATTAGAACAGCTTATTAGAACAGCAATAATCGCATATCAAGGTATGGGAAGGTATCATTTCATTATAACCAATTAACGTTTTTTCTGTCAAGAATTAACTATAAAAAAATGTAAATGCTTAAGTAAAGGCTCGTGCAAACAAGCGCGATATCGCGGGGGGCGCGACAGGCAGCAACATGCCTGTCGCGCACGTGATATCGCCCTAGTCTGTGGGAGCCTTAAAACAACAGGCAATAAACTTCATTCCCTAGTAACTATGGCAATATTCGTAGGTGTTTTCCACCTCTAAAATATGTTTTTTTATCTGGACAAAATTTAATGTTTGTTCGCTGCTATGCAAATAATTATGTCTCAAGCAGTACAAAGATCCTCCTCACCGTCCAGGCAAGTCTTCACCGGACACGGCAGATTCGGGAGGTTCCTGTGTCGAGGCGGTGGACGTGGCGGGACGGTTGAGGGAAAGGAAAATTTCGCGTCCTCTCGCCCCTAGCCGCCGCAGGAGACGCCCTGGGCGTCGGGAATCCCAGGCGGATTTCCAGGCACCGTAGACGCTGGCTTGCGGACGGTGAGCAATGGGTAGCTCGCTGGGGTCGACGGCGCGTTGTGCTCCACGCTCGCCTCAAAGAGATGTCAGCACAAGTGTAGGGGTCCGTTAGGGTCGATGCCTGCCGGGGTCGCGGGAGGGTACGAAATGTTTACCGAGAGCCCTAGTAACACAAGTAACTGAAGGAACACGGGTGGGTTTTAGTCAGTAAGAGTCTGACACACCCTCCCACTCCACCCAGAGCGGGAGAAGTTATTTGATAATTTCCCATCCAAAAAAAAAGCAGTACAAAGATAGTATTTTGTTTATTTAACCTGTTAAGCCCCGTGCGGTACCAATTCGAAGTTAAACAATAGAAAATCAATTATTTCTCATTAGCTGTCCTTGACCAATTAAGCAGGATGGCGACAAAAGTATCTAGCAGTTACCTTCGCGAAAACATTAAGATAAATTAAAGAGATAATGCTGAAATTAATGTGAACATGTACTTGTACACCTTAGGAAGTAAACACTACCCTTAATGAGATAAGAATCATTATATCACATTAATTTCTATGAAAACATGTTTTTACCACTTGACAGTTTCAACTAGATGTTTTACGCTGCTGACAATGCCCGCAAAGAAAATCATGTTTCTGCAACAACTGCGCAACCAATCATAGTAGATTATTCATCAAAATCAAAAATCTAAATCAAAATATTTTAGTTCACATGAACCTACTTGGGCACTTATGAAACGTCAGAAGTTAGGTGCACGGTTCCAATTGGTCGTTTCCTATGGAGAAAAGCCGGCAATTATTTTTAAAAGAGAAACCGTGGGAAACTCCGCGGTTTCTCTTTTAAAAATAATTGCATTTTACAATGTTTTTAAATCACAGTGTTAATAGGTACAGGAGGACAGTGTGCTATAAAAAGCCACAGGTACAGTGAACTATCTTACCAAAACAATGATAGATAACTACCAAACTGCCTGCCCAGAGACCACACCGCGCAGCACACCGGGCAAACAACCATGGTGGGGCGCTAATCTAGAGCGCAAGCGCGGCAAGGTAAGGGCAGCTCTGAACAGAGCCATGAATACATGTGCGGATGAGGACTGGGATAATTACCACGCAGCCAAGTCCAGTTACAAAAAATGCGTTCAGGAGTACCGAGGAGTGGCGCAAATTCTGTGGTAGCATTGAATCTTGCCAGCAAGCTAACAGGGTAAGGAAGGTACAGGCGCAACAGAAATCTTCTGGGCCCACTACCCTCCGCAAACCTGATAACACACTCACTTCCTCGCCAGAAGAAACGAGACGCGTCCTTATCGAGACTCACTTCCCTTGATGTATCTTCACGCAGGTAATCGACTGGCAAGATGTAATTCAAACGCCATCAGACAACGATTGGCATTACGCACGCAGGGTGATCACGTTGGAGTAACTCCAATGGGCCATCTGGAGCTTCCATCCTTTTAAGGCAACTGGTCCCGATGGAGTGTTCCCCGCCTTACTACAATGGGGTGGAACCTCTGTCGCAATAAGACTGGTGCCACTAATGAGAGCGTGTCTGGCCTTTAGATACGTTCCCAAAGGATGGAGGGAAGTGAAAGTCATATTCATCCCTAAGCCAGGTAAGGGGGACTACACAAACGCCAAATCCCATCGACCAATCAGCCTGACCTCCTTTCTACTAAAGACCGAATCCGCTCTTCATCTTGTGGTTAGACAGATAGAGGAAGCGATTCATCAGAAAGACACCTGCCTGGGCACCTTCATTGACATCGAAGGAGCCTTCGACAAAACCAACTTCTCCAGCATCAGCAGCGCCCTCTCTAGACATGGAGTAGAACAGGTACTAACGGACTGGATTACAAACATGTTAAGCAAACGTGTGGTTCGCCTTGAGGATGAGCGACAGCTGGCCATGATAGCCAGAGGCTGCCCCCAGGGAGGGGTGCTGTCCCCCCTTTTATAGAATCTGGTGATAAATGATCTTATCACCAAACTCAACGCGAGCCACTATTACACAATAGGTTATGCAGACGACCATGCAATCCTTGTTTCGGGGAAAGTAACGGGAACAATCTGCAACCTCACTCAGCAGGCACTACGTATCGTAGAAAGATGGTGTAGGGATTTCGACCTATTGGTGAACCCCAACAAAACTGAACTAGTTATGTTTACCCATAAACGAGCATTAGGCCCTTTCCGCCTACCAATACTGTTCGATACAGAACTCCAGTTAGCCGACGAAGTCAAGTACTTCGGGGTCATTCTAGACAGTAAGTTAAACTGGAGTAGTCACTTAGACAAAAAACTAAACAGGGCTTGCATCACCTTTTGGCAGTGCAAGAAAATGATCGGTAAGAAGTGGGGCCTATCCCCCAAAATTATACTATGGCTGTACACGGCGGTAATCCGCCCCATGATTACCTACGGGGCCGTGGTCTGGTGGCCCCGCACCCAGCTAGTCACAGCCTCCAATAAACTACAACGCATGCAAAGACTTGCCTGCATAGCAACCACGGGCTGCGAGGACAACTCCGACTGCAGCAGTCGAAGCCATGCTGGAACCGCCGCTCCACCTGTTCATACAGCAGGTAGCGACGATGGCAGCAGTATGCCTAAATGCACTGAATCTCTGGGGCAACAGAGACACACTACACACCGCGCTGTTTGAGGGACTCAATAAAGAGTTCCCCATCACGAAAATGACCAGGTACCCAAACAATTTATATTTGATAAAAAATACAAAATCCAACTCCATGAGGATCGTCGATGCGAGGGGTTGCGCCCCGCAGAGCTGCGCATCTTCACAGATGGATTCAAAACAGGTAGTGGCACAGGTGTTGGAATCTTCTTGGAGGACTTCAACATGCGCATAGCTACACCATTCGGGGTCCATAACACAGTGTTCCAAGCCGAGTGCTTAGGTACTTCTCTGGCCGCCTCAGCCATCATGGCCAGGGAAGTTAAGGACCACTCGATCCGCATACTTTCCGACAGCATGGCTGTCCTGCAAGCGCTGAATAGTCACACAGTTGACTCTGGGCTAATATACGAGTGCCACCAGCGCCTCAACCAGGTGGGTAGCCTCAACAATATAACCATTCAATGGATTAAAGGACACAGCGGTTCACTAGGCAACGATGCAGCCGATGAACTTGCCAGAAGGGGGTCGAGCATGGCACCAGTGGGACCTGAAACCATCGTGCCACTCCCCTTCGGGTACCTACGCACTCTGGTAAGGAAACGCAACAGAGATGAACATCTCAAACTATGGTCGGACCAAGGTGAGTGCAGGCAGGCCAAGGAAGCTCTCCCTACAATTGATGGTCGCCTCACGAAACGGGTTCTCCGACTAACTAAACTACAGCTGTGCACTGTCACAGCAGCTATAACAGGCCACGGGTCATTTAACAAACACCTCTTTGTCATAGGAGTCACAGACAGTCCACTGTGCAGGGCCTGCATGAAGGACGACGAGAAAGCAGCACATGTGCTACTAAACTGCCCGGTGGTCGCCACATACAGGGCAAAGTACTTCGGTAACCCAGGTACCCTCCGTGAGATGGTCAGTAACACCAAGGCCATGCTGGCCTTCCTTAAGGAGCTGGGGTGAATCGAATAATCGATTTCCCACCCGTACGCAAAATACGCGCATTGACGTGGAGTTGCAGACACCAGCCCGTATTACCTATTACCTATAAAAAGCCACAGGCTTCAACAGAACAATACAGCCTCATCGAGTGCAATGACGTAGCAACTATGACACTTTAAGCCCCGAGCGACACCGATTCGGAATCAAACAATAGAAAATCAATTGTGTCTCATTAGCCGTCCTTGACCAATTAAACGTCCTGACAAAAACAACGACACTATACTTCGAATAATGAACTAATATAATGTAGGTAAATCTTATTAAGAATAAGCATTCAATGAACTAAAAAGTACTAAATAAAACTTAGTAAGTGTAAGAAGGACATTCACGCCTCAAGCTTTTAAGATAATATTAAAGTTCTATGTTTACGTAAGTTTTATTTAGAGATACTAAACAAAACGTACGTAAATATAGAACTTTCTAGTTCATTAAAAATTGTTAAATAGATTTTTACCTATATTTTATTTTGTACTTTTTAGCATTAGAATTTGTTTGAACATCTATTATATCGCCTTCACTTGTAATTTACTTGTCAAGATAAATTCAATGAGTCTAAACACAACAGGGCTATCTAGTTTAGTTGAAGAATTCCTGTGGCCACCTTCCAGCTCATCACCAGACCCTGGTCTGCACATTTGGCTATAGTT
Organism: Atethmia centrago; assembly: GCA_905333075.3. Taxonomy (NCBI): domain Eukaryota; kingdom Metazoa; phylum Arthropoda; class Insecta; order Lepidoptera; family Noctuidae; genus Atethmia; species Atethmia centrago. Next base: position 28,162,541 of record HG995385.1, on the reverse strand, counting down.
TTTGCCAACACAAAACAAATGAACCCATACACACGGAGGCTATCTTAATTAGTTGGCGAGCTTCCAGCTCCATCATCAGATCCTGGACTACACCTTGGGCTAACGTATCAACATGTCAAAACAAATGGCCGAAATACAACAGGGCTATGTTGTTTGGTTGCGGAGTGCTCGTGCCCACCTTACAGCTCCACCATCAGACCCTGGATACTACCTTGGGCTAATGGTTCTTGTCAAGACAAAGCCAACAAGTCCAAACACGATGGTGCTATCTTGTTTAGTTGAGGAGTTCCTATGGGGTTTCTATCTTTGGGCTGCATCATCAGACCAGCTCCATGGTAACTTATATCTGCGTTGTTACCGTAGTTATATAAGTATGCTAAATTTCAGCTCAAACGGATGCCAGGAAGTGCTTAAAAAATGGATGACAATGGGTGTAACTGGAAACACATACGAACGGAGCAATTTAATATAAGGCTTGTAAAACACCTCCTTCGACTGCGTTATGTATGACGTAATGATTTAGGCGTCAACAAAGAATCATGTACATATAGATAGAATTTGGAAGCCAACAACGGGGGAAAGCCACTAACAGCAGTGAAAATATTGTTAGTTTAAAAGCGCCGTATGAAAGGAAACAAAAGAGTAAACTCCTACTACAATAGCTGACGCCCAAACTTTCATCTCAAACTTTCAGACTTTCGCCATTAGCCTATTGCGTCCAAGAACTTTCTCACTTCCAAAAGTATATAAATAAGGAGTTACAAACTTAAAAACTTCTCCATCTGGTTTCCATCCCCGATGACTTCACTCTACAATGGTGTTACGTCACGACAATGGCGTCATAGTGCTCACGGCTTGTCCATTAGCCGCCTGCAAATGGGTCGCGAGTTTTTTGGCAATGCGACGACGTGTCATCAATCGTAGTGGCGTAACGTATGTTTGTTTTTTGTTTTTTTTTTGGTATTTGTGAAAAGAGATGCAAATTGCATTGCTCGCGACTGTTTTGTAAAAAACTATCAAGGCAGTGTTGGTCGGATAGAATCAGAGTTTATTGACAGTGAGAGGCTGCACTTGGGTCATCTTTAACAATGCCCAGGAGTACAAAATTGAAATCAAAATCAAAATTCATTTATGCAAACTAGGCTGAGAATCAGCACTTCTCACACGTCAAAATTTCATAAGACGGTCCCCCAAAACACCCGCCTTTCACCACTTCCTAGGGATTTAGCTGGGAGGAAGAAGTGGCGCAATAAACTCCCCAGCAGCACAACTGTCTGTTCAGTTAGAAAAAACTGGATTCTATACAATAGTATGCAAAATAATATACACTACGCGCAGCACAAAACATAAAATTAAATTATTAGCCATATTTTATGCCCGCTAGCACAGCACACGCCACTGTACAACAACAAAAGGGTAAGCCCATTATTTGGAGAGAAAAAGAAGAGATACCTCACTATGAACTATAGTTACAAATCCATGAGATTTAAGCTACCTTTGCACATCTGTGGACATTGATAAATAGACTTCTGATATTAAAGTAAAGCGCTCCTCAGACAGCGGTTTTACAAGCAGACAATCCAATTTATTTTATTTCCTGCTATTCTTTGTTTTCTTGATCAAACTAAAAGGGATTCTCTTCTTTTTCTTTATCGAACACGTTTTCTTCGACCACTAATTCACTGCCCCCAATTTGCAAAAACAATTCTGACCTCACCTACACAATTTTCTCCGCATTACCCCTTTTTATCTGACAACATTATACTGTACAAACATCATCTGTCCGTCCTGTTGGTCCGATTTGTTGGAGAACAATTTAGGTGCGATGTCCCTTACAAAGTTGTTAAATAGCTTCGATAATTATTCGTAAAAAAAATCGATAATTCGTTTATTAGTATCTACAAATATAAGTAAAGAACATCATTATCATCATCATCATTATCATTCTCCTGCCCTTATCCCAATTTTTGATGTCAGTACATCATCTCTTTTCTTTCCATACTTCTCTATTAGTTGTCATCTCGGTAGTCACTCCCGTTCTAGTCATATCATCTTTCACATAAACCATCCATATTTTTTTCCCCTACTCTTATAGTCATCGACACTCATACTCAAAACCTTCCTCACGACATTTACATCTATTCATTCCACCTTTTATCACTGTAGCTGTGAAATCGCACAAAATAAACAGGGAGACTTAACTCTCGCATTTGTCAGGCATACGATGTTCACAGGAAGACCTACCCACCTCTATCACCACTCATAAATTGGTATGACGACGATACGATCCCGAGACAACTCGACCCCAACAACTCGTCTCCGATAACTCGACCCCAATCTTGACCACAACAAGTTGACCTCGACAACTTAACTAACACCGGCCCTTAAGAATGTTCTTCACACTCACACTCGTCTTCTCTAGCTTGTCTTTAATTTATAATCATTGACAAGCAATGAAGTTTTCATTCTCCGAAAATAGAACTGGAACGAAAAGCGCCAAAGATTGGGAACAAAAGCCGTCTGATACAAAATGGATAAGACTAAATTCCGTCCCACCGTTGCTCACGCCCGCCTTTGTTCCACTCTTCAACATGTATGTAACAGCTAAAAGGAATGTACGTTTAAAAGTGGAAGTTCTACTTCTATAGGGAATATCTTCAAAAGGAAATTCGTGCATGCCTGCCTTTTAGTACCTTTCATAGTTTAATAAAGCCCTCAATTTATTGGATACTAGCTGCACCCCGCGGTTTCACCCAGATAAGTCTGGATTACGTGGGAACATCGGGGTAAAAAGTATCCTATTTCCAAATGCAAGTCGTGGTCTACACATCATGTGCCAAATTTGATCCAAATCCATTCTGCCGTTTTAGCGTGAAACCGTAACAAACAAATAAACAAACAAACTTACTTTCGCATTTAAAATATTACTTAGGATTGGAAATTATTTATTTATTATTTATATATACTTTATTGTAGACCAGATCATACAAAACAAAATTAAAAAAAAAAACAACACTACAAAATACACAATGGGCGGCTTTATCACTTACTGCAAAATTAATCTTTTACTCGAAATATAAGCTGTTGAGCATACTATACAGCGTGGACCTATAAGAAATGTGTGATAATATTTCAGGGTGTGGTTCAGACCATCAAACAGAATAACTTTCTCCGTGGGACCAACATAAAAATCGTGAAAATATAATCACCATGACCCATACATTTGGATAGAGTAGGTACTAAAGTTTTGTATGGGCCAGCTGATAATTATTTCGAGATTACGATTTTATTCCCATGGAGAAAATTGTTTAATTTGATGGTTTGTACAAAAAAAAAATAGAAAGAAAGGAAGAAAAGAAAGAAAAAAACCGTTATTCTGCACAAACAAAACGCACATTGCAAAAAAGATTACATAAAATAAACACATAAAAAGTAGCCAAAAGCTTCATATTTAAACCAGTATATTAACAATGTTGTCCAATGCTTGATGTCAGGGCCAGAAACCACAGACATTGCATCGCTCTGTGTTGTGACACTGGCAAATGATAACAAACAAACAAACAATCAAAACAAAAATAAAATGGCGATTGCAGAGTGGGAAAATTAACTACTTTTGTAAAAAACAACAAAAATAGTACGAACAACTAACAGTGCGTAGCATCTGTGCGAGAACAGGTCCTTGCTCAGCGAAATGCTGTGACTTCGGTCAAACTTATCGTCAACAGCACTGATTTTCAGCAATAGGGTATTTTACTATATACGAGAAAAAATCTATAAATACATATATTATTGAGATAGTTTAGGCAAAAAGGAGTCAGAAAATGTTACTTTTAATGTAACATTTTCCGACTCTTTTACTCCTTACTATATTTTAAAATTCAATTCAACGTTTTCAGTTTTTCTAATCTGTTAAAAAACACCATGAAATAGTAGCCGCCATGCTATTACGTCATACCGCTGTGTAAACTAAAACGTATCAACTGTCAACTGATAGTTAGATAATAGATCAGCGCATTTGTTTACATAGTCAAGTGACGTCATGACGACAGAGCAACATTCAGAAAACGCGGCCACTGCGTCCAGCGTTTTCTTCAACCTACGCGCGAAATTTGAAAATGTAAAATTTTAAATGCATTTTTATGGCACTTGAATTGATTGAATAAAATGTTTGTGATTTTTTTGGGGCATATTAGCACTTTAGAATTTAATTAAGACACTTTTCAAAAATGGGTGTAAGACCCTATTATTTTCATAGTTGTTTTTAAGGTTCTGTGGACCCTGTAAATAAGTCTACGCCATCTGTCTGTCTTAGGGTTGTATTTTAGAACCAAAACAGCTACACAATAATCTCACCAAATGTGCCATTGAGCCTTCAATTTAATTGAACACCAACACACCTAGCATCAATCAATTATACAATCAGGAAATAAAACTCGTCAATTTATTGGAAATTTGGAAACCATGCCTTTTAGCCTTAAGCACGCAATCAATCAATCTGTAAAAAATCTTGTATCAGCACAGTGATTGATTGAACGGTGAAAATGTTTAGAAGCCCTTGTATATTTTAAAGTATTTTCCCATATGAGACATTTATATGTTCTTTAGAACCTTAAATTGAATTTCTAAATAACTTTTCATATTCTTATTGTACTATTATGATTTGATTTGTTAGTAATTAGTAGGTTTTCTACCACAAATTCAATATTATATCATTTTCTTAGCGATAGAAAGTTCAAAACCCACAACAAACGCCAAACCATATCCATACCAAAAAATAATATTTTAAAATTAAAGACTACGTTGAAGACAAGAATGTTTGGCAATACGAGTAATAACCCTCTGCTGCTTCCCTGGTATCTTATTAACGGCATATTTATGTAAATTTCTATTAACTGCTCCCAAATTAGAATGATTTAAAAAAAACTTTGTTTTGTGTGTTAAATCATTTGATTTAAATAGCAATTTTGTATTGTTAGAGATTCGTATTGTTGTTTTTGGCGTATTCGCGCGAAGATCGCTATAAATAGGACGCAGCCTTATCGTCCTTGTTTTAGACACGAAGCAAGCTATCTCAGTCTATCGTACCTGTTGTTACATATTCATTTCATTAGTGAAACGTTTGACTAGATTTGCTTTTCAACCAGAGGAAGCTCTTCGTTTGAAAAGCTTTTAGGTAACTGCGATAAAACTGCTGTGATTTTTGCCATTCCATTTTTCGATCATAGCAAAACGTAGGTACCAAATACTCGTACCTAAGTAGAATCACTTTTTCTTTTCTTACTCAAACTCTTTGGATGTATATAAAGTAAATACTGGCTGGTAAAAGTGAAATATCTGCTATATAACTATAAAAATAAACTGATTGTCTTTTATTTTTAAATAAAAGAAATCATTTGTTTGCGGTTGGCTGTAGACTTTTGGCCAAGACGGCAAAAGTTAAGTACGCGTGGTTATAAAGTATCTGTGCTTGAACAATTTTACCATGGAACAAGTCAATCAAGATTTACGGAATACATTAGGAGAAAATGTTCCGTCGTATTCCACAGTTGCACGTTGGTGCACCAAATTCAAAAGTGGAAGAACATTCACCAAAGATGACCATCGATCGCGACGCTCTACGAGGGCAGTGACCAAGGAAATGGTTAAAAAAGTAAAAAAAAAATGTTTTAGCAAATTGTCGCGTCACTGTGCACTGTGCACTGTGCGTTTTATTGCTGAAGAAATATAAATTTCAACAGGTATTTGGCATAGCATCTTACATAAACGCTTTTTTTTTGGTGGTAAATTATCAAATAAATTCTCCCGCTCTGGGCGGAGCGGGAGGGTGTATCAGACTCTTACTGACTAAAACCCACCCGTGTTCCTTCCGTTGCCTGTTTTCCCAGGGGCCTCGGTATCCCTTTCAGACTTTCCCACGACAGTGGCCGGAAATCCGCTCGGGATTCCTGACGCCTTGGGTGTCTCCTGCGGCGGCTAGGGGCGAGAGGGCGCGAAACTTGCCTTTCCCTTAACCGTCCCGCCTCCTCCTTCGCGAGCATTACTGCTTCGCAGAAGGAGGTGACGGCTGCCCATGCCCTCTCGCTCCGTACCATGGCCTGAACCAGGGCCGGACGCGAGAGGTCTCTGCCACCGATCGCCTCCACGAGGACACGGCGGTGCTCTGCCCAAGCCGGGCAGACCTCCACCGTATGCTCCACCGTGTCCTCTGGGCGATCCACACAGTGGTGACACCCGGGCGTTTCCTCCCGCTTTATCCGACACAGGAACCTCCCGAAGCTGCCGTGTCCGGTGAGGACCTGCGTCAAGCGGAAGGTGAGGACGCCGTGGCGCCTCTCTAGCCACTCCTCAAAGAGGGGACTTATCGCCGCAATTGTGGCGTGCCCAGCACAGAGTTGCGACAACCGTAATTACATGAACGCTTAGGGATGAAACAAGTATCCGCGCGTTTGATACCCAGGATGCTTACCGATGCGCAAAAACAAACGAGACTGAATATTTCCCGATGCTCTATGGAACTGTTGCAACAAGATACTGATCGTTTTTTGGCTTGATTTATAACAATGGACGAAACGTGGCCTCATAATTACCACCCCGAAATCAATATACATGGAATAGACCATCATCTCCCACTCCTGAGCAATTCAAGGCTATTCCTTCTACCGGCAAGATCATGGGGTCTCTTTTCTAGGTTGATGAAGGGGTAGTGATGATTGAATACCTCGATCATGGAACTACTGTCACGTGCGCTTTATATACATACACTCACGCCTTCTTCCCATGGGGGTAGGCAGAAACTGTAGAACGCCAGCGGCTATGCACCTTACATACTCCTTTTGCTTCGTTTACGTTCATAAATCTGGTCATACACGCACGCCGGTTGCGAGCAATAATACACACCTGCCCTTTCTGGAGAACATCAACAATGAGAATACTATATGTCTTCCTGGGGAGTCCCCTCCATTTCCATTTCCATTTTCCAGTTTCCATTCACATCTGTCTTGTAAATACCTTTTGTTAGTCGCCTTTCATTCATCCTCTCAACATGACCAAACCATCTAAGCATACTCTACTAATACTATACTTTTAGCCTATCATTTATAGTTACACCACACATCCTTCGCACTTTATATGCAGAACAAATATACAAAATTGCACACCGCGAGAAACAGCGAGGCCAACTTGCAAATATTCTCTTGTTTCTTGAACATAACGCCGCCCCGCCCACAAGTCCGCTGTTGCGACGGCTGCAATTCAAGACACTGGCTTCGAAACACTTGAGCATCGTCCATATTTACCAGACCTTGCCCCAACTGATTTCTATCTATAATTTCTATCGCTTATTACTACATATTAAATTTGTAATAGTAGAGGAATCGCACAGGTGCATTTCCGTCCCAGAGACAAAGCTGAAATGTCTCATGTGCTTGTACGTCACAGGCACACATGGTACACTTTAAAACGAACACTGCTTTGCGGTAGAAATGGGTAGGAATTATGCTACAATTTTCCGATTTTGCAGAGTAAGGCCGTTTGTCCACCGCACCGACAACGGGACGTCAACGAGAAACGACGGTGGTAGTGTGGTGACACGCAGCCATAGTAAATGTATGTATATAGCTACTTCGGAGCCGTCATCTTGTTTCTCGCTGACGTCTCGTTGACAGTGCGGTGGACAAACGGCCTAATTACTCCACTATAATTAACTAAAAAATACTGCACTATTATTTCATAATTTCAACGCTGCAGTAAAATAAAGAATAGCGCACATGATCCCAATGGTATAATATAATTGGCTCCAACTCGAATGAAATAAACACGAATAACTCGAGAGCAGTTAATAAAGTAAAATAATATTAACATTTTAAACTCCAGCTTATTGCCTTACAGGGTAATTTGTTAAGCAAAACAGGCAGTTCTCATAATGTTACATATTCATTGCTATTGTAAAAAAATATGACAAGATTATATGGTACGAAGGGTGACGGTTCTGCACCTAGTTGAAAATGGCATGTATTTAACGCGGCGACCAATTAATCTGAATTTGAGATTAAAAAATAATGTTAAAGGCGGTAGCAAATATCGGCAGCTACAGCGAAGGATAATTTTAAGTAAAAAGTAGCAGCTTAATAATCAGTTGTTAGCTTTGTTTTAATTTAAACTGGCATCGAGTTTTTGTTTTGGTAACTGAGAGTCACCAACAATAGAAGGGATCTGTGAGTTTCAGAATGAGATACACTAACCTTCCGATAAAGGAAAAATAATCTCTAATCTTATACGAGCTCAGCGCGGTGAGAGATCTGAGGGATCGCTAAGCCTAGTGGGAAAAGAGTCGCAGAGTTACGAGCGCGTGGCGACTGTTGGCGTGATGACGGGTCGTCACACCAACGCATACACTGCGTGTTTGTACACGCTGTGAATGCGTGTGTAAGCGCAGGAGCTCTCGGTACGGTGCAAGACAATGGCGAAGTTGGAAGTGTGTATGTGTGTGCGTGTGTGGTATGTGCTAACACTACTCATCTTCACATACACGTTCACATCGTGTCTGAACATTTGTTTACCGCTAGAGATAAAAATACCATAATAATAATATTTTTTTTATTTCTAAGTATATGGTACATTGAGATCTTAAATTAAACATCGATTTGCATATACTACCATTGCTGGTGTTGAAAAATTAAATAAGCTAAGTGCATGCAAATTATAGAAATTACGATAAGATTTATAATAAGTTAATGAAATTGTTTATGAGTTTATATTTTTAATTAGATACAATAATATTGATTTAGATTATTTATATTAGTCATCATCTGCCTAGCCTTTTCCCAACTACGTTGGGGTCGGCTTCCAGTTTAACCGGATGCAGCTGAATACCAGTATTTTACATGGAGCGACTGCCTATCTGACCTCCACAACCCAGTTACTGGGTAACACGATACCCCTTGGTAAGAATGGTTGTCAGACTTTCGGGCTTCTGACGACCCGTAACGACTGTCAAAGATCCACGAATGACAGCGATTAATTATGTTAGTAATAGATATATGTATATTAGTAATCGTTCCATTTTTCATACGAAACCCTAATACTCGGTTTGAAATTTTCATAAACTATGGAGAGCACGACACAATGTAAAAGCGACTTACAGGTTAAGTACGCATTCGTAAATCTTACAATTTATGGTCGAATAAATTTTGTTTTAAAAGTATTTAGATTGGTATTTCTGGAATTATGCGCCTGTGAATAGTGTGAGGGGAAAACAAAGAATTAAAAATAGGTATATATTTTTTAATGAACACGTGCCTATTATTTTATATCACTAGATTTTATCATAATTTTCACGCCTGTAATCCCTGATGGGTTAGGCAAAGGTAAAGGATAGGTAGTATATAGATTTTGATATGGTTTATTATAATTGTATGTGCTCTAATTTCAGAAGAGGATTTATACTTACGCCTAATTCTTAAAATTTCGGTTCGTTCGGAAATCTTGGGAAAACCTATAGATAATAATTTGCCTATAATAAAAAAAAAACGTGCGAGCCTTACAGTAGTCCCATATGATGTGTAACATCTGACCTTGGTAATAAGCAACTGACCACCGACAGAATGAAATCTCAAATTTTAAAAAGCTAAACACTGAAATATTTATTCTAATAATTACTAATTACTAGTTTTCGCCCACTGGTCGAAATTCGACTTCCTCTACTTACAATCTATATAATACTTAGTAATTCGATGAGTACACTATTTCCATGTTATTATAAAGTACTTAATAATTCCATGAGTACACTAATTCCATGCTATTAAAAAGTACTTACTTATTCCATGCTCAAGCTGGCACTTCCTGTAACACAGTTCCGTCCCTTTTTACGAAATCACAGCCACAGAAAGCGAGAGGAGTCTTATCTAAACAATGAAGATTGAAAAATCCATTTGAGGTGAGAGCTTAAAATGTCGTCTTTCTTCAGATTGTTATCTCACATAATTACTAACTTTGTACCTTTTATAAACCAAATTAGGTACTACGAGTACCTTGAAACCATAATAAAGCAAAGATAAAGCTCTAAAAAAGACAATAAAAAAAACAAATAACGATACAAAAGAAAAACGAATTAAACAAATAAATTACACGAGTACGAAGTTGTTTTTTGTAATGTTGCTCCATTCGCCCCAAGCTATGCTACGGAGACAAATTGTTTAAAGAGACTTTTTCAAATTTTATGTTGATTATTTTGTTTTATGATGTCATTTATAATTTGGTTTATCTAGATGGTATAACGTTGTTGCCTTAGAAGGTGGGTAGGCCTCGGGTGTGGGACGCAACCTGTGTCGACACCCTTGCGCCATCTCATGTTCGAAGCACGGCTGACTGTGCTGGCGCCGCTGCTGCAGCTGCTGAGACCCTCAAGTGGCGCAAATACTGTAACCTTATAGGAACTACAGTTTTTAGCCGTTTGGGCTCGAAACGCTCGGGTCATGAGGCCCGAGGGCGCGTCTCCTTTTTACGGAAATTTCTCCGACACTTCACGTGACCAGAGGGCTGGCTCGTTCTTTGGCCAAAGAATTAGCATTGACATTCAACGTGGCAATGCTGCCAGTCTTCTGGGCACGTTTCCGGATGACAGCGATGCGGACAAATACTTTGACACCTAAGTGTCCTTTTTTGTATTCATTTGTTTAGATTAGTAGTTAGTAATTTCAAATTTAATTTAGTACCTAGGTAGGTACTAAATTAAATTTGAAATTACTAACTATACAATATTGATGCTACTAACTATTTACACTAGGTAGTGTAAATAGTTAGTAGCATCAATACTGTATATTATCTAAGTTATATTAGTTTTAAAGTTAATAAATAAAGTTTTGTCGTAATTACAGCATGAGTTAAAAATTACATTATTTTTCATGTGCCTAATACTCTAAGCTCGTGGCTCAGTAGTAACAGCCGCACGGGTCGATCCATCAAGTTAAGCTACGCTTGCCTGGGTTGGCCCGTGGATGGGTGACCATCTTTACATACCTATACTCCTCCGTGCCTCAGAAAACACGTTAAGCCGTTGGTCCCGGCTGTCATTAAAAGATATTTGACAGTCGTTACGGGTCGTGAAGCCTGAAAGTCTGACGATCAGTCTTACCAAGAGTTATCGTATTACCCAGTTACTGGGTTGTGGAGGTCAGATAGGCAGTCGCTCCATGTAAAACACTGGTATTCAGCTGCATCCAGTTAGATTTGAAACCGACCCCAATATAGTTGGGAAAAGGCTAGGCAGATTGATTGATTAATACTCTACGAGTAATAGGTACCTTTGTTGGCAATTAAAGGTCATCCCACATACAGAGTATAAAAATAAACATCACATAGCCGTCAACCGCGCATTCTGTGCATCAAACTAAGTATCTATCTTCAAGCCATGAGGCCCTGGTACTAGAAACAAAAAATTATTGCAGGGAAACGACTTTTATTTTTGGTGTGCAAAATCGGTGTGCAAAATGCAAATTCATAACATTGTGCTTATTGGTGCACAAAACATTACAGTGGGAGTATTTCAAATGATGGCACAGATATATGATTTTAGTAACTTTCAAATCTTCACTACGCTTTCATATAATGCAAATAATTTATGCATAAAATGTATGTTAAACTAGAACGCATACCCATCAATTCTGTTTGTGAATATTTAAGTGTTGTAGTAAAATACTTTTTGAAATAAATTCAGGAAGTAATGTCTTCCCGAAGCATAGAAATCGATATTACTTTCAAACTACTTAAGTTATTGAATGATGATTGTTTTGATGAATGATGATTGTTTGATGATTGATGATTGTTGTTGCATGATTGTTTTTGTATAAACAGACTACTTTATTATCCTTAATTCTATCTGTGATTTTTTCAAATATTCATATTTGCGGTACTAAAAATAAATATTACTAACCGAACAGCGGCGCGGCGTGAGCGCGACGCGTTTTTGTAGGGCCAATGTCAACAGCGGTTACCCGACCCTTTTAAGTAATACGAGTATCATGTTTGAAACAGTTCTAACTTTGACCATCAATATTTCTGTAACCGGAAGGTTCTACGGTATTCTCCAGTACGAAAATAATATCACAATGATGTGGATAGTTTTTGTGTGACCACTTAGATCTTCTAAACTTCATAATGGTTTTTGATGTGGTGTTCACCAACATTTAAAGTATTTATTCTGGAAGGGATAACTCATATGTATAATAAATTCGTATTTTAAGACGCTGACAACACCTAAACTGCGGTCACTGTCAGATTGCATAGAAAAGAAAGAGAAGCGCGACGACAAAACGCTTGTAATTTATTGCAAAATATGAAGTAATTATCTATTTACTCAGAATTGAGTTGAGTAATCGAAAATAAAAAACAACCAAGTTCTGCATTAGAATAAGACGTACTTGTTATTAATTAAATACTTCATTTATGTTGATATTTAATACATATATTTTAGATTAGAACTCAAGGTAAGAGGTTAGTTTAACGTTAGTTTGTATCGAGATTTTTTTTTCAAAACGTGTTTTGGTGACAACCAAGTTCTGGGAAATATGTTCAAAATTAACATATATTTTTCCGCTACCACAAACTATACAGATTTGGCAATTTTCTTTCTTAAGAGAAGCCTATTTTGGTCAATTGGGTCTTGTCAGCGCCTTAAGGGCGGGTATATTGCTACCAACTTATCATTGGTATCAATTAAAAGTATTGGCAGTTTCAAAAGGAACCCTTACGTCTGTCTGCCTGTCTGCCTGTCTGTCTGTCCCCGCTTTAGCTCAGAGACGCTCAGTACAAGAACACTGTAATTTGGCATGGGTATACATATTAATCATGCTGGCAAAGTGGTAAAATGAAACGTTGAAAATGTTTTTTGTAAGGTAAAGTGGGGATGATATTCTTTTTTCTCTATCTCGCTATCCCATGGTGTAGGGTATCGTTGGATAGGCCGTTCAATTGCATTTTTAGATTCAGGGATCTGTTTACGTAATATTAAGCTTTAAAGTGCCTTTTTTTGGATATGTGAAAAAATTCATGGCATGTACAAAACGAAATTAAAAGGGAAACTATCACAGCTAAGTAGGCTTTACAAGTTAACGAGTAATAGTGGACCAACTTACATTTACAGTTGAAGAATTAAGCGTGACATATATCGATGTATGGGAGAACATGTTTTTCAACTACAATGTTAAGTTTATTTTTGGAATAAATTCATACTAACTACGGAATCCTTCAATGTGGTCTGACACGCACTTAGTCAGTTTTTCTAATACTTGAAACGAAACGTATTAAAATATACGATGTTGTTATTTCGTTTAGTATTGTTGCCCCGAGCAATGCGACGCGACGTGTGCTAATGAAACTCTTGCTACGTTTCATTCCTCTTTACATTTTTTTTTTCTCAAAAATTATATGAATCATGACTTAAACAAAATATAAGGTTATTCATAAAAATCTTCATAAGGTTCTTCCTGGTGATTATGGACGCTCTGACGTCGGACGTACAGGAAGAGGCATCCTGGTGCATGCTGTTTGCCGATGACATTGTTCTTATCGGTGAAGATGGACCCAAGATTAAGAGCAGATTGGAGAAATGGCAACAGAAGCTGGAGAATGTTGGCTTGAAAATAAGTTTCTGTTTTGGTTCTACCAAAACAGAAAATATATTCTGCGATTTCGGCGGTCTCTCCAGTTCTGGGACCATTGCGGTTAATGGCGCGCTTCTCCCGGTTTGCTCCGACTTTCGGTATGTCGCTTCACTCGTGTAAAGCGATGGCGAAGTAGATCGGACTGTTAAGCACAGAATTAACACTGGATAGATGTAATAGCGGCAGGTCACGGGAACAATCAGCGACTCCCGCATTCCCCTTAAACTTAAGGGCAAGATTTATAAAACAATGGTTAGACCTGTTGTTTTTTATGGATCAGAATGTTGGGGCACAAAAGGGCTGAATGAAAGGAAATTGTATACAGCTGAAATGAGAATGCTAAGAGGGATGTGTGGAAAGTGACACCGGTGACTGAAAAGTTGTGTGGAAAAAGGTTGTCATAGTTTAGGCATGCGATGCGAAGGAATGAGGAAAAATCGTCTGGAAAGTTTTGAGTGTGCGTGTGGATGGCTATACGAGTGAAGGTGAAGCGCCTACGGTGACCGGGAATCGGCCTGGGATTCCCGACGCCCAAGGCATCTGCTGCGGCGACTAGGGGCGTGAGAGCGCAAAATTTGCCTCTCCCTCACCCGTTCCGCCTCCTCCTTCGCGAGCATTACTGCTTCAAGTACCAGGGCCACATGGCTTGAAGATAGATAGGTGATAGAAGTGACCGCTTCAGTGGCCGCTTGAATACGTAAGTACTTTTTAATAGCATTGGATTAGTAAGTACCTACTATATAGTAAGTTCAGGGGATCGAATTTCGACCAGTGGGCGACCACTAGTAAAATAAAAACATCATAAAAATTACTTCCTTTTAATTATTTTATTTTTGAATTGTTTATTTTTTTCCATTTGCTGTACTCTGGGTGCTTTTAACGTGTAGGTACGTCTTTTTTTACATCGTCCTCATTTATTGTTATACCTTCAACATTAAACAAGTAACAAATATTTTTGTAACAATGTAATCTAAAAGAGTGTCCGTGTGTGAATTTTCTTGCCCGTTCTTCTCCATAGGTACCTACTACTCTTTGGAATGGACAACTATCTTCATATTTCTAACTGACTGTCTCCTTCACAATTCAAAAGTGCCTGTAAATGGTTTAATTGAAATAAATGCATAGTTTGAGTCCCTTCAAGCTCAAAGAAGCTCTTCAGTTAACCCTGCAAATGCTGGTCGAGATAGCTTTCAGAAAAAAGGTAGAAACAGAACTGATCAAACGGGTTACTGCTTTGAGCATAAAAGGCTCTCTAACGGCAGCCTGTGTTCAGAACTAAAATGATCCATAACCGAGATGCAGATGATTGGAGAACTGTGCCATTATGTTCAGCTGTTTGTAACGTTTATCAAACGAATGCTTTTGACAGCAAAGGAACGGGTAGACAAAGGACTGTTTGACTAGTGGTGGAACCATAAAATTGCCCGTTGTGGAGTTATTTGGATGGATGCGACAATTATAAATGACTATGTAAATAAGTATGGGGATGGTAAAGGCTCCTACATACTGGCGCGACTCGTCGCGCGACGCGACGCGACACAAGGACACCGCGTGTAGCGCTACAAGTAGTGCCTTTGTGTCGCGACGCGTCGCGCGACAAGTCGCGCCAGTATGTAGGAGCCTTAAGAATGAAAACGTAATGAAAATGAAAACATTAAGGTAACTATTTTTTATGCTGAATAATTTTATTTAAGAACTAGCTTTTGCGAGGACATCGGAAATTATCCCACGAAATGTAATACTGGGATTAAAGTATCCTATGTATTCAGGTTATTAACTATCTGTGTGCCAAATTTAATTCAAATCCGTTCAGCCGTTTTTTTACCACATCCAGTAATAGCCGAGGAAAAGGTCATTAACTCCTGTGCCTGCACCGCCTTGCAGCGCCGTCAACCATAATTATTGTATTTATTTAATTAATACTTTAAGCACACAAATGTACAGAGGCGTAATTTTGAACCTGTGATATCTTTAAAACTATTCACATGTCAAGGCATATTTTAATCTAAATTAAATGCCCAATTTAAATAACATATTTTATTGGTTATCAATTAATAATATACCAAATATAAAAAATAATTTGTCAAAATAGCTTCGGAATCAAAATTCTGAAAGATGAAAAAAAAAAACTGACCAAGTGCATGTCGGAACACGCACAATGAAGGGTTCCGTAGTTAGGATAAATGTATCCCAAAAACAAACCTAACATTGTAGTTGAAAAACCTGTTCTCCGATACATCGATATACGTCACGGACGATTCTCCAACTGAAAATGTAAATTGGTCGACTATTACTCGTTAACTTATAAAGAGATAATTTTCCTTTTAATTTCGTTATATACGTATATACTCGTACTACTGTCATGACTTTTTCCACATATCCAAAAACAAAGATTTAGCTAGCAGGACACTCGACTCTAACAAAAAATAGCATTTTGAAGCTTTATATTACGCAAACGGATCCTTGAACAGAAAAATGGTTTTCACAGACTCGCAATAATTTTGAACGGCCTATCCAATGATGCCCCATATCATGGAACAGACGAGAAAAAAAATATTATCCCCACTTTACGTAGGTATTCTACGAGGGAGCTCCCAAAACAAAAAAAAAAAATTAACACTTTGTTGGCGTGATTCATAATGTATACCCATGTTAAATAACAGAATTCTAGTACTAAGCATCTTTGAGCTGAGCCGGGGACAGACGGACATGGCGAAACTATAAGGGTTCCTTGTTGACTATACAGGGTGACATTGAAAACATGCGACAAATCGAAATGGGAGATTGTACTCATCATTATGAACAACTTTTACTAAGGGACCAAAGCTACAATCCCAAAAAAAAAACTGCTGTCCCCTACATTTATGTTCGCAATACCTCATCAAAATGTAGGAAAAGCAGATTTTTTTTTTTGGGATTACAGCTTTGGTCAGACATGCTATCGCGGACTTTTTCGATCAAATTTTTAACGGCTTTCGCGGCGCACGCCAGTAAAGCTCCCAGTCGGCATGATGTTTTCCGACATCTTCAGCAATCATCGTCATATTTCAGCCATTTTAGACGAAAACTTAATGAATTATAGACTTAAACCGTCCTCATTAATCACTCCGTCCATTGTTGATATCAGTTCGGTAGTTTTTGAGTTTATCGCGTTTAGACAGACAGACGCGGCGGGGGACTTTGTTTTATCTTATGTAAGTTATAATATGTAGTGACAGTAGATACTGTATCGGATTTTAGTTTATATTGGGAAATAGACCCTCTTTAAATCTTGCGTGCGTATTTCTTCTCATTTTAATATCTACCGATTCAATAGCTAAGAATATAAAACTTTCGAATTTCATCAAAGAATGATCGCCTCTCAAAAACTTGAAATCGTAAATCTAAGCTGTCTCTTTCACACATTTTCATTGGGTGGCTATGAAATTTTTATGTTCCAGATATTTTATTAATTTATTCTACTCACTCCCTAATTTTAGATAAAAATAACACGTAAAATGTTTTAGTTATATTATTGATGTAAATTTATATAAAAAATATGCTGATGGTGACACAATGCCCCAGCATATACAGGGACTTACAACAGTACATCCTTTATACAGGGACAACAATTATCATCATCTGCCTAGCCTTTCCCCAACTATGTTGGGGTCGGCTGCCAGTCTTACCGGATACAGCTGACAGGGACAGCAATTATACTGTATTAAATTATCAGCAGTGGTGGTCCGGTGGTAACAGCCTCGACTTACGAGTTGTAGGTCATGGGTTCGAACCTAGACAGGCGTTTTACTTTGTGTAAATAATTTCATCACCACTGCTCTCAAAACGGTGAAGGTAAACATAGTGAGGAAACCGGCATGTCCTAGAACCGAAAATTCGAAGACATGACGACATCTTTCAATCCGCACTGGGCCTGCGTGGTAGATTATATAATAGCCCACTCCCTCTCAAAGAGAGGAGGCCTGTCCCAGCAGTGAGAACATTATAGGCTGATTATGCTTAAATTATCAGCCTATAATTTTTGTGTGCATTCAACCACACATCAGCGGTAACAATTTAAAATTGACAGTGAAATGAATTGAATTAAATGAAATAAAATAAAACTGTTTATTCTTAAATGGGATATAAGAGTCACTTTTACATGTCATATTAAAAAAAAATTCAAAAATAAGGTAGATGAAGTTGACATTTCCTATCTGACTACCCTTGAGAAGAAATGGCGAAACAAACTCAAGGGTCAAAGTCTCTTTTAAAGTCCAGACACAATCTTGGTCAGATCATGTGAGGACCATGTAGATCTATGTCTGAAATGGTCTTTGAGAAAAGAATAAAAAAAATTGGAGTGTACCTGTCCAGTCAGTGCAAGCATTTGTCAGCTCAACAACTCGACGAACAATACCAAAGAAAGGACATTTAGGTAGGCAAAATGACCCGCATAGTGCTCACATTCACAATAATTAAAGTAATATCAATAAAATAGTAGTAGGTAATATCTTTTCAAGGTAAGTATTCATATAATTTTGTATTTAATACGAGGGTGACACTGAAAGTTCTTAGAAATTATCAAAAACTGAACAAACTAGCAAGTTATTAGTTTTATTATATCTTTTCAAAATAGTGTCCATTTACATCAATACATCGCTGCATCCGATGGTACCACTGAGAAAAGCACTTTACCCACTCGTCCTTAGGGGTCTCTTCGCCGGCATTTTGAAACGCAGCCACTGCTTCCTCGGCGTCCATAAAACGTTTTCCTCGAAGTTTTTCTTTTATTTTCGGAAATAAATAAAAATCGCTAGGTGCGAGGTCAGGGCTATAGGACGGGTGACCTAGTAGGTAATTCCACGTCTGTTCCAGCAACGCGACGAGGCGTTGTCGTGGTGAAGGAAGATCCTACTGCGTGGTCGTTTCTCACGAACGTTTTCCCAGACAAGTGGCAAACAATTGTTAGTGTACCATTCTGCAGTAACTGTTTTTCGATCCTCTAAAATAATTGTTGCGTCCTGTCCTTCCGAAGAACGAAGCCACCATCTTTTTTCCCACGCTTCGACCTCTCTTCACTTTAGTTGGCAACTCCTCGGAAGGAAACACCCAGATAGCTGACTGGCTCTGAAACCATGAGACAGTCAGCTGTCTGGGTTTTTCCAGTTTCAGGATCATAACAATAAATCCAGCTTTTGTCACCCGTAAGTATGTTGAACACAGCATTTGAGTCACCTCTGTTAAATCTTTGAACCATTTCACGACACCAAACTACACGACGGAGTTTTTGGGCCTCTTTCAAATGATGCCTATCTATCTATCTATGAGGTATCCACCGGGCACAAAGCTTCCTGACCGCTAAATGTTCATGGAGGATTTTGTGCACTTGACTCATACCGATAAGCTTGTCCGAATCTGCTGATAAGTCACTCTTTTGTCAGTCTCTATTATACGCCGCACAACACTGATGTTATCTTCAGTCGTCGCCGTAGAAGGTCGTCCCTTACGCAGATCATTAGGTAAGATTAGTGCGACCACGTTTAAACTCATTAAACCAGTTGTAAACAGTGGCACGAGATGAGGCTTTATCGTGTAATCGAAGTCTATCATAACTTTCTTGTTGACTTAAATGACATCGAAAGTCATAAAAACCGTGTTGTCCGAGCGGTGGGACCTGTCCCTGATACAGAGGTGGATGCAGCTGCATGTTAGCGCTTCTTCTCGTATTATTTGACATATCTATGTTTATGATTATATTGTTTGTGTAATTTTGAAATTTAATTTATTTATTGTTGGTGGTTATTTTAATGTAGGTAATGTGTTTTTTTTTATGATTTTATTTTTATATAATGTATGGACTATGTCTGAAATAAATGAATTATTATTATTATTATAAAAAATCATTGTACGAAAATTTTCTCGCGTTGAATTCATGCTGACGTGACACAGACAATTTTCCATTTGCCGCCAAATCGTAAACAAATGAATAAAGTACATACACAATAACATTGGCAAAGAGTTTACAAGTGGCCAGTTCTAAATCTTTCAGTGTCGCCCTCGTATTTATCAAAGTCAATATGTATATAAAATTGTATTTAGTGATGATTTTGTATTATAATTAAAATGTCAAGTTTTACGGTTTTATCACAGGGCTTAGCAGGGCGAGCAGCTCAATCCCAAGCTGTTTTGTGTTCTAAATAATCTGAAATTGTATAATACTATTGTGTTTTTATGTCTTGTAATAGTGCCTTTATGTCCTAGCAGTAAGAGCGATTATCATAGAACACGTGTTATCACTAATGTGCCTCCACTGGACAAAAGTCTATTTTCACATTAAGAAATATGGTTTTTATTCTAGCTTTAATGGTCACCTAAATAACTCAGGTCAAGTCATAAGATCCATTTACCTTGGCAGCAATTGAGATGTCACTTTCATTATTTGAAGGCTAATAATTATAATCATTGTGGCTCTTTTTTATAACAGATTAAAACCCGCCTCCTGCGCACGGCTAGCAGAGTATATCGGCCTACATTTTTTTCTGTCGTAGTGTCGTATCAGCCCATTGCGTGAGCTAAGCATGTGGGTTAGCTCGACGTAACGGGCTTGGCCGTTTCGTCACTACAAGAACTATTGTATAACAGTAAACAGTAACGAACAGTGAATAAATGTTTCACCTTACGCCCATGTGAATGTAGCGAAATGGCTAAGGCTAAGTTTTGACTAAGGTAAAGAGTTTGTGAAGTTAAGGCTTGTAGAGTTAGGGCGTGTAGAGTTCTACATGAGATTTGAAAAGTTTTTGATTGTGCGAGCCATGTGGTCTCGTCTTGGCAACTTTTTACATGAAAATGATTTTTGTGGGATTTTATTTCCAATCCTGCAAATATTTGAAAAACTAAAGAATAGATACATACTGTTTTCATATGACTCTATTGGTTTATGCGGTGCACACCAGTAAATCTTGATTTCTTCAGATATTTGATATTGATATTGATTTCTTCAACAATCATCGTCGATTTCTTCAGATATTTGATATTGATATTAATTTTTTCAACAATCTTCGTCGATTTCTTCAGATATTTGATATTTATATTGATGTCTTCAACAATCATCGTCATACTGCAGCCAATTTACACAAAACCTTAATGAATTATACACCTTTTTTTTGGTGGGAATTTATCAAATAATTTCTTCCGCTCTGGGCCGAGCGGGAGGGCGTGTCAGACTTTTACTGACTACAATCCACCTGTGTTCCTACCGTTGCCTGTGTTTCCAGAGGCCGCGGTATCCCTTTCGGACTTTCCTGTGACCCTGGCAGGCATCAGCCCTAGCGGACCCCTACATTTGTGCTGACATTTCTTTGAAGCGCACGCGGAACCCGGGCCTGGTCCTTATCGGACGGCGAGCTACACATTGCTCACCGTCCGCAAGCCCGACGAATTATACACCTAAGCCTGCCTCATGAATCACTCCATCCATCGATGAAAACCGTATGAAAATCTGTTCGGTAGTTTTTGAGTTCATCGCGTTCAGACAGACAGACGCGGCGGGGGACTTTGTTTTATTACCCGACAACTCCAGCAGGAGCGTTATGTTTTAATATGTAGTGACAGGCTTCTCATCTACCAAAAATCTAATTAACCTTTCCTTCCACCTCACTAGTTCAGCAAATTAGCGAAGATAATATCGTGTAACAGGAATAAACAAGAACAGTCGTTCTGAGTGAGAGAGAAACAAATATGGATTACCTACGAACGGAATCAAATTAGATACAGGTAGTTAATTAGAATCGATGTGGTGTGTTTGTATTATGTAAATAAGTGTTTGTTTTTTGTATCTTAAAAGTAGCCGGTATGGGAAGTGGTTACAGCCGCTGATGCCTGTAGTTTTCTAAGACAGCGGTACCGTCATATAGCGGTTGAAAATGTAGGTGGGACATGAAAATGGCTGTGGGTACTAACGGTGTCAAAAAGACGCCCTTTTAATGGACGGACGTCATTTTGTGGCCTTATGGCGGGAGCAGTTTCTTATAAAATCCAAGCTTTAGACATAATTATGCAACTGCTACTGGGATTTCCAAAATCTGTTAAACAATACCCTTGTAGATAAGGGTTATTGTTGCAAATCTTCATGTCAAGACTTGTAATTAAGTATAATATATCTTAATTAAAGTCTGTATTGTAAATGGTGTAATTTTTCCGGGTCAGCCTATTGTTATTTTGATTTAAATTTGTTATATTCAAATACAGGTATTTTTTTTGTATAAAATTAAGTAATGTGATTTTATATTTTTTTTGTCTTTACTTTAAACATCTAGCAATGTGGTACTGAAAGAACCAAATTACCATTGAAATTAGTACTTATACGTGCGACCTTTTTACTTGTAAGAATTTTCTTCAGGAAAATTAAAACTGATTTAATTTTGTTTCTCTCAACTCTACGTCTGAAAGATCCACACTCTTAAAGGCTCCCGCAGACAGGCGCGATGCGAAAGCGTTTCGCGACACTAGTGGAACAAATTCTATGAAAATTGTCCTACCTACCTGAATCGCGTCGCACCATGGGGTCGCACCTGTCTGGTAGCCTTTACTTAAAAAATAAGAATAACATTAAGACGCTGACAACACCTAAACCGCGGTCACTGTCAGACTGCATAGAAAAGAAAGAGAAGCGCGATGTTACAACGCTTGTATTTTATTGCAATTATCTATTTACTCAAAATTGAGTTGAGTAATCGAAAATAAAAAACAACCAAGTTCTGCATTCAAATAAGACGTTCTTGTTATTAATTAAACACGTAACGTATGTTGATATTTAATACATATATTTTGGTTTGAAACTCAAGCTAAGAGGTTAGTTTGCATCGAGATTTTTTTTCAAATCGTGTTTTGGTAACAACCAAGTTCTTAGAAATATGTTCGAAATTAACATATATTTTTTTCGCAAGCACAAACGATTTGGCAATTTTTTTTCTTATATCAAGCCTATTTTGGTTATTTGCCTCTTGTCAGCGCCTTAAATTAAATTGTGCGTCAGTTCATATTAGTTTTCGTAGTATGGGTTGGAAGTGTAGCGTGAATGAAATTAAGTATGTGACGATTGATAAGATTGTTAATGGAAAAAGTGTTCTTTTTCCATTAACATCACGCCTATATTCCCCGAAGGGTTAGGCAGAGGTGTACCTACAGGTAGTACCGGGTGTACTACCTATTATAGGAAACCTCACCTCTATGACGCATACATTTCGCCAGTTATGATTAAGTTCCATGTAATGGAGACGGGCCTATTGCCATCAACCGGACACAAATCCCGACTCAAGGCTGCTACTGAGAAGTTCCAGATGGAAAAACGCAATACCATTTTGCCCGACCCTGGATCCGAACCCAGGACCTCATGCTCAGCAGGAGCGCTTGCAACCAACGAGTTAGTCCATGGAAAAAGAAGTAGTTGAGTTAGTACTAGAGAGTAGTTCTAGAGATCAATAAATTAAATCTGCCAAATGGATGCATACCATTTTAATCTTCTACTAGCAATTCTTTGGAAAAACTTGCTTGTTTGCAATCTAGTTGTAAACAAATAACATTGTTGCAATATGTAAAAAATCTCTAAAACAGAACGGCAACGTCGCATGCGATTGTTAACCTAATTGGTTGGAGTCAGTTTTTAATAAACTAATGCACGGTTGCCATTCGGCACACTAACGATTTACAACAATGTTTCATTTGTGTGGTTGTAATTGACTGACGGGACTTTCATTTGTTTTATTTTCGTGGATTCAATTACGAAATTGGAATTTCCAACATACAGACTTACCAATGGAAATACATCTCTAAAACACAACATTTTTAGGTACTTGTTTTGTATAATCAGCCTATAATGTTCCCACTGCTGGGACACAGGCCTCCTCTCGGTGAGAGAGAACGGGCCGTAATCCACCACATGGGCCCAGTGCGGGTTGGTAGATGTCACATGTCTTCGAATTTTTGGTTCTAGGACATGCCGGGTTCCTCACGATGTTTTCCTTCACCGTATTGAGAGCAGTGGTGATGAAATTATTTACAGAAAGTAATATACAAATCTACGACCCACAACTCGTGAGTCGCGGCCGTTACCACTAGGCCACCAATGCTTGTTTTGTATTATGTAGTATTATTGGCAATATGCTACTAAGCCAAGTGCTTTGTAACGTTGTCGAAAAGGAAAAGTACAAGTAATTTTAATGCCTGATGGCTGAAAATAGGAAAAGAAAATTATTGAGCATCTATCTATGTTTCACAAAGTAGGCACTTAATCTTTGCTTATTTATTCACCAACAAACTATGGTTATTGCCAGTAGTTATTACGT
The DNA here is from genome assembly GCA_905333075.3 of Atethmia centrago. Taxonomy (NCBI): domain Eukaryota; kingdom Metazoa; phylum Arthropoda; class Insecta; order Lepidoptera; family Noctuidae; genus Atethmia; species Atethmia centrago. The sequence continues at coordinate 28,138,558 of HG995385.1, read as the reverse complement.
AAACCCTTTATAAATAAAAAGCTTTCTTGGAAACGATTACTTTAGTAAAGAACCACAAGAAAGATCTATAGGCGTAGGCATAAAAAGGGTCAGTTCTCACTGGCGTTCTTATCTAAAGGGGAAGAGAAAGAATAACGAGGTGCAATAAGTGACAAATTGTGGGACAAGAGGCACAGGGCGGATAGGTGATGTCGTGCGGTGTCCCACAGGGATCGGTCCTGGGGCCGCATCTGTGGGACATCGGATACGACTGGGTGCTGCGCGCCGACCTCCCTAGCGGCGTCAGCGTGGTGTGCTACGCTGACGACACGTTGGTCCTGGCGCAGGGGAGGTCGCACCAGGCGGCGGCCGAATTAGCAGCACGTGGGGTTGCGACAATCGTCGAAAGGATCCGGCAATTGGGACTCGAGGTGGCCCTGCACAAGTCCGAGGCCATGTGTTTTCATGGTCCTCGGAACGTGCCACCGTTGGGGTCCCAAATAACGGTAGGAGGGGTTTCTATCGGCGTCGAGTCGACGATGAAGTACCTGGGACTCGTTCTCGACAGCCGGTGGAACTTCGTGGAGCATTTCCGACGTTTGGCTCCCAAACTGGAGCGGGCGGGCGCTGCATTGAAGCGGCTCCTGCCCAATCTAGGGGGTCCAAACGCCTCCTGCCGGAGGCTCTACGCGGGGGTCGTGCGGTCCATGGCCCTCTACGGGGCTCCTGTATGGGCGCGCTCTCTGGCGCTGCGGCCAGCCCGCCGGTTGAGCGCGGCCCAAAGGGTCATGGCCATCCGGATGGTCCGAGGATACCGCACGGTCTCCTGTGAGGCAGCGAGCCTCCTTGCCGGATTGCCGCCATGGGATCTGGAGGCAAAAGTCCTCGCGCACGTATGGGAGTGGCGCGAGGAGGCGAAACGCCGGGGCGTAAGTCCGCTGCCGCGAGAAATCGCGGCACAGCGGACGGAGCTCTGGCGGGATCTCATGGCGTCATGGAAAGTACGGTTGTCGCAACCCAGTGCTGGGCACGCCACGATTGCGGCGATAAGTCCCCTCTTTGAGGAGTAGCTGGAGAGGCGCCACGGCGTCCTCACCTTCCGCCTGACGCAGGTCCTCACCGGACACGGCAGCTTCGGGAAGTTCCTGTGTCGGATAAGGCGGGAGGAAACGTCCGGGTGTCACCACTGTGTGGATCGCCCGGAGGACACGGTGGAGCATACGGTAGAGGTCTGCCCGGCTTGGGCAGAGCACCGCCGTGTCCTCGTGGAGGCAATCGGCGGCAGAGACCTCTCGCGTCCGGCCCTGGTTCAGGCCATGGTACGGAGCGAGAGGGCATGGGCAGCCGTCACCTCCTTCTGCGAAGCAGTAATGCTCGCGAAGGAGGAGGCGGGACGGTTGAGGGAAAGGCACGTTTCGCGCCCTCTCGCCCCTAGCCGCCGCAGGAGACGCCCAGGGCGTCGGGAATCCCGGGCGGATTTCCGGCCACCGTAGGCGCGGGCTTGCGGACGGTGAGCAATGGGTAGCTCACCGTCCGGTAAGGACCAGGCCCGGGTCGACGGCGCGTCGTATTCCACGCGCGCCTTAAAGAGATGTCGTCAGCACAAAGTAGGGGTCCACTAGGGCCGATGCCTGCCGGAGTCGCGGGAAGGTACTTATGGGTCACCGAGGCCCCCGCAACACAGGCAACAGGAAGGAATACGGGTGGGTTTTAGTCAGTAAGAGACTGACACACCCTCCCGCTCCGCCCAGAGCGGGAGAAGTTATTTGATGATTTCCCACCCTCAAAAAAAAAAAAAAAAGGGCGGATAGGTAACAGAAGGACCATAAATATGAGTGAATAAATAGAACCATCAAACTTCACTAGACTAAGGTAAAATAAAATAGACTGGGCAGAATTGACTGTAAGTAATACTAATAAACGACTTCAAAGGAGGATATTATTATGTTCGTGTATAGGTATGTTTTTTTATGTATTGTTCATTGATATTTTCGTTAAATGTGGACCGAATTAAAAAAAAATTGCAAGTAGCGGTTTACGAATTCGTAGGTACCATAACTAAAAAGTGAAAACTAAAAAAACCAAAACTGCTGCCAAAACCAACCTGCTGTCGTAAACACCCCTCAGCCGCACAATAAGTGTACTAAACGAAGTGCATGAGAGAATTGACATTTTTTCGTGCAATATGAGTGAATTCGCAAGAGTTTTGTTGAATTTGGTTAGTTATATTTAAATATGAATATTCTGTGTTGTCTGATTTTATATTTTACTTTGATAATATGTACGTACATTACATTCTGTAGTACGACTACAGATTGTGTTTTTAATAGTTTAGTGTTGCTCTAGTATTGTTAACGTTTAGTTTTTTTTTTTTTTTTAAGTGTTAGACGTAAGTTGATGTTAAAAGTATTTGATGTGTGATTGCAAACCCACTATTGCATTGGGGTCATCCTGTAAAGATAGTGTGTGTAAGTTTTTAAAAATAAATAAATAATAAATAAATTTTACAAAAACAAAAAATCCAACTGACTTAAAAAAAAAACATTACGAAGTGAAAAATTACTTTAATTTTAGAAGTTGGTGGCGGAAAACTAAAATACAGATCCAGAGACACCGACTCCCGAAATTAAAGTTATTTTTCACTTTGCAGCATTATTTTTTTTTTTGGAAGCCGTTTGTTTTTTTTTTTTTGTAAAAATTATTGCATAAGTATGTAAATAAACAAAACATAATGTGTTATTATGATGTCATCAAAATGTTACCAATTAAAAGTATATCTATTGGTTCATATGCCACTTAGAGCACGGAAAAGCAAAGTCGCCGCGCCGCCGCCGGCAGTGTCTAAAATTTGTGTTTTAAATTCCAGATTGTCATTTTACATTTCAAATCTTTGTTGTTTCTTTTTTTGAATTACAAGTTTGACATTTGCACCTGTTAAATTACTATCTGGGATTAAAAAAACGAACATTATAGACAGCAGTATTAACACAATTCGAGCGCTGAAAGTGTGTTGAGCGCACAACTTCTGTCACGGATCGCCAACCAAAGCCGTCAGTTTCTATACGTCATTTGGGTCGTAGTGCAAGTACACGGCGATACACTTGGTTCTTATGGCAAGTCTTGACAATACCGTCTGTAGTAGCGGCCGTCGAGGGTCTCTCGTCGGGGGTTCTTTAAAGAAAGCGTATCATCACAAAGTACGGAGTACGTAGTAAATTTTCGTAAAGAACAGCATTGTATTATATACATTGCTGTTCCTTAAAATTAAAATTAAAATTAAATCCATGGCATTGATTGGCATGAAGCGGGCCTTCTGAAAACCTTTTTATATTGTAGGTAACAGCGTATCGTACCCCGTAGTGCGGTCACAGGCAATTGATTCCCCTCATTCTATTCAAGTACAAAAAAAATAAGTTAACGCATTTTTTACTTCCTTTTGGAGGCAAAATAAACAGAGAAGGGTGGGGTGACTGTTTTAGCTTAGATATTTTGCAACTAGCTAGTGGTTTCCATACTGGATCTACCAATTAGAAACTATTTCCTATGCCATTCTCTGACTTACTGTGAAAGGAAAAAAAGTAACTTAAAAACTAAATCACGCTCTAAAAAGTATGAAACAAGAAAATATTCCCACATGAAACTTTTATGTACAAACTGTTAAATATTTATCGTCTAACTAAATAAACAATTTACACGTAATATATTTTAATGTATTTAATATACGAGTATATAATATATGTGAAATCTACCAACCCGCACTGGGCCCGCGTGGTGGATTATGGTAGATTATAGCCCACTCCCTCTCACAGAGAGGAGGCCTGTGTCCCAAATGTGGGAACATTATAGGCTGATTATGTAATATACAATATTCATAGTGATGTGTGTTCAGAGATAGCCGTGGTGATTCACTTTGTCCTAAAGCTTATGATCGCTTCCTAGTATTAGATTGTATTGTTTTATTAAATAATGATGTAGGTAATAGCCACCTCAAATATTCTTTAAATTATGAGTATCGGTGTAACCGGTGTCGTTCCGGACGGTTTTATTGTTTGAAAATAGTAGACAAGGGAAGCTGAGCAACCGATTACTGTGCATGCAACCTGTGAGCCAATAATATGAATCATATTGTTTTGTATTGAATTTACGATTGGCTTTACCTTTAGTTTGACATCATCATCTGACTAGCCTTTTCCCAACTATGTTGGGGTTGGCTTCGAGTCTACCGGATACAGCTGAATACCAATATTTTACATGGAGCGACTGCCTAACTGACCTTCACTACCCAGTTACTGGGTAACACAATACCCCTTGGTAAGACTGGTTGTCAGACTTTTGAACTTCTTACTACCCGTAACGACTATCAAAGATTTACAAATGACAGCCGGGACCAATGGCTTAACGTGCTTTCCGAGGCACGGAGGTGTCTTGGTATGTAAAGATGGTCACCCATCCACGGACCAACCGCGGCAAGCGTGGCTTAACCTGATCGATTGACCCGTGCGGCTGTTATTACTTAACCACAAGCCCCTCATCATCATTTACCTTTAGTTTGTATTAATTGCAAATCCGGCGTACAACGACCTTTCACGATCACTTGTTTTTCGTCACCGAAAGATAGTTTTGAAAGCACATAATTTTTTATTTTCTCTATACACACACCACCTGAACAACATTAACAGTAAATAATATTAATTTTTCACACTATTATCAACGTTAAAATCTTTAATAACTGATAGCAAAGCTATCAAAACAAACAAAATAATGGCAGCTCGACTCAGTATAAAAAATACGTCACAAAAAAATAGTACTAAAATCGGAGCGAAAATTTTATGAAACAATGCTACTTTTTAAAATAGTTGCATAGCTAACTTCGGATCGGAAAACTTCGATAAGTGTCGTAATTGGTCGTGTTGTAAAAAAACCAGTGACTACTCTGTGCGGTTATGTGCATTATTTTTGTGACATTGTGTGTCTCGTATCTATAGGAAAGCACACCCATTAAATCTGTATGACTACGAGAGCACACATATACACATTTAGCCGCGAATAGTTTGTGTCTTTTCCGTGGCACTCATCGATGCTAGCACAGCGCAATGCGAAATTACGTCAAATTGTACGAACGAGCTGGCTACTCTGTATCGATGTTACCCGACACTTGAAAGGTGGCGCTGAATTATGAATTAAGATTTTTTGGTACTCGTAGATAAAATAATATTAGATATCAGAACAAGATTATAAATATATATCTGAGTTAGGCCTACCTAACTACCCTAGTAGGCAATGGTGCCGATTCCCTTGTTCACAAACTAAACTAAATTTAAGTTCAGTGCATCTTTTTCTTTCTACTTCATTAAGAAAAGGACAGAAGAGAAATTTTAGTTTAGTTCTGTCAAATTAATCAGCGCTTGACGTAAATTGACGTAATTTTAGTAGGCAAGTTTTTAATCACGTCTAAACTTGTATGGAGTAGTGACAGGCGCTGATTAATTTGACATGACTAAACTAACATTTATCTTCTGTCCTTTTCATAATGAAATAGAAAGAAAAAGATGCACTGAACTTAAATTTAGTTTAGTTTGTGAACAAGGGAATCGGCGCCAGTGTCTGTCTGGCTTTAAGAAATGCACGCCACTGCATACATACATACCGGTCAAAATCATGACCAAGGGGGGTTATGATTTTGCTTCGCCACAGTCAGTAAAAAAAATAAATATGTTATCGATGTTTGCTACTTTGAATTGAAAAAATAAAGAATGCTTCCTTTGAATACGAGTACTTACTAAAGAAGCTTTATTTCTTACTATGAATAGGGATTTAGAGGGATTTTTATCTGTGTTTGTTCGATATCTTTTAATCTACAAATTTTTTTCCTCCATCTTTTTATAATTGTCATCTTTTTACAGAACGCTTTGACAAATAAGAAAATTTTAACATCTCAGATCTAAGGAGAAATCTTTATTAAACTGAAGTAAATCTTATTATCTTTAAAAGTTAAATAAACAAAAAAGTTCCTATAGCCATAGCTATTATCACCTAGCCCGCGGCGTTTTTGGCTGACAAGAATTTTTTTCTGTTTCGATCTTAACATTCCTGTTTCTGTAGGTACGTTTCGGACCACGCAGAATGAAAGGTTCCTTAGTTGAGAAGTTGGGATGAATTTATCCCAAAAACAAAGTTAACATTGTAGTTGAAAAACATGTTCTCCCGTACATCGATATGTGCCACGGTCAATTCTCCAACTGCAAATTTAAGTTAGTCGACTATTACTCGTTAACTTGTAAAGCCCACTTAGCTGTGATAGTTTTCCTATTTATTTAATGTTTTTTTTTCAAGTCTCTATTTTAACACTTTTCGACGTTTCGTTTCGTTATTAATATGTATACCTATACTTTTCACATATATGCTTTCTAGTAATAAGCGTCTCTGAGCAACAGCGGGGACAGACAGACAGACAGATGGGCATGGCGAAACTACACCGGGACCCTAAAAAGTTTTAAAACCATCCCAACAAAATAATTGTATTAATGGGATAGACAAAGACAAAGACAAAGACATTTATTCGTCGGATATGGTAGGTACAAGTTGGTTATCAATGTTATGCTCAGGATACATCCGCCGCTAAAAGCGGCATACGAATATCTAGCGTACAATGGGTATAAAACCTATATACACCTATAAAATTTATAAACTACCTTTACTCTAATAATCAATACAAAACACTTACACTATAGACATAAAGATACATTTATACTCTACTATACAAAACAAACAAGAAACAAGAAAAATAAAACAATAGGCAGGTATAAAAACAATAACAACAACATTTGTATTAACTAATTATATCTAATTTGTAATTACCCTTAAATTCAAACAGTTCTTTCACAGTGTAAAAATTATTTTGGAGAAGCCATGTTTTCAGATTTTTTTTGTAGAAATTAAATGGTAGTTCTCTTATTAGTTTAGGAATATGGTTGTAATTTTTTATGGACATAAGGTAGCTGTTTCTGTAGTGGAGAGTGCTGTTACAAAATTGGTTTTTTAACTTGGTGAAAACAATAGATTTACAAAAAGGGACCCCCCCTTTTTGTAAATCTATAGTTTTCGGCTACTGTGGAGAAGAAATGTGATTTTTTCCTAACAAATATGGCTATTTCTAAAATATAAATACAAGCTAGCGTTAAAACCTTTAACTTTTTGAAGATTGGTCTACAGCTCTCATATATAAGTGAAATACTGAACGAACAGTGAACAAAATACGGTCACTTAGAAAAACGATTCACGCCTGAGGCCCGCTTGTACCACAAACCACTAAATGCGTTTAGCGTTAAACCATTTAAAAGATCGTCCTATCGCTGTCTTCTTCAAACGATTGACATAAACAGAACGATGTTTAAAATACATTTAGCACCAAATTAATTTAGTGTTTTGTGGTGCAAGCGGGCTTAAGTGTTTAATTCACTGAAATAAATTTATCATCAAACCTTTTTTGTGACTTAAAAGTCACAAAAAAGGTTTGCTTACATAAATGTAAGCTGATACGTCAAACATTTTTATTTTATAACACCCAAAACAGTGGCTTGATATTTGTAACCCAATTATAACGCTCGAAGAATTACAAATTAAAATTCTTAACTTCGACAGGCATTCTTCCAATACCATCGGACAGGGGTTAGCAAACTTTTGGTAATTTTCATCAGTTCGGATGTTTACGCGTTGATGTAGGATAATAGAACGAGTTTTGAAAGGATTCTGATTTTGTTATGTTTTGTTATTGTTTGGCTTAAAAGACGTTGTTTTATTCAATACACAAAAGTAGTTTGTTTATATTTAATATTAAAATAATTGAAACCTTGTCTATCACTTAACACAGTTCACAGTTATTGTGTATAATGTGTATAAATAATCTTATTATGGTCGGTAGTTACATGAGTTCCTATTTTTAATATCGAAAGTATAAGTACATTTTTAAAGACCGCTTCCGATTCTATTTACGTAAAGTGAAACACAATTTTCGTGCAAATGTCAACCTGAAATAAAGTCACATTTGCATTATTCGGTCAAGGTCAGCTAATGAGATACAATTAATTTTCTATTGTTTGACACCAAATCGGCTTCAGTCATTAAGACGCTGACAACACCTAAGCCGCGGTCACTGTCAGACTGCATAGAAAATAAAGAGAAGCGCGATGACACAACGCTTGTAATTTATTGCAAAATATGAAGCAATTATTTATTTACTCAAAATTGAGTTGAGTAATCGAAAATAAAAAACAGCCAAAGTTCTGCATTCAAATAAGACGTTCTTGTTATTAATTAAATACGTAACGGACGTTGATATTTAATACAGATATTTTGGATTGGAACTGAAGGTAAAAGGTTAGTTTAACGTTAGTTTGTATCGAGAATTTTTTTCAAAACGTGTTTTGGTAACAACCAAGTTCTGAGAAATATGTTCAACATTAACATATTTTTTCCGCTACCACAAACTATACAGATTTGGGATTTTTTTTCTTAAGGCAAGCCCATTTTGGTTATGTGCCTCTTGTCAGCGCCTTAAAGGTATGTGCCACTTTTTAAAAGAAAAATCATGACACTTTCCTCAAAAAATATGTCAAAATAAAATATTATTGCCGCATCGAAAAATGCTTCAAGGAACATAAAACAACAATACGACATTACCTTACGCACCGATAATGATAATGGATCCATTTAGACGTACGCGCTTTCGTGCAGGCCTATGACGAAAAAGGGGTGACGTGTGCGGAGGGGCGGGATTGCGCAAGCGAGAGAGAAATAGCATAAAAGAGTAAACAATATTATCCCGCACGATTGCGGCAAGGAAAGCGCGTATGTCTACTCTAAATGAACCCAATGTCACCTTCTTCCTTGCAAACAAACGTGAAAGACAGTGTAATGTAACAGGGAATATCCATAATAAATTAACCCACACACGCTTACCATTTGATACCACGCTCACAAAGACAAATACAGACACACAGAAATGTTTCCGTCTCACTTTTGTATCAGTTTTACTTCTTCTATAACTATTGTGAAAGATACAACACTTCTATGTGTTCTTTTGAGAGTGATTGTGTAAACGTGCAGTTTTACACAAAGTAAGAAAGAAAAAAATCCGAGTCGTAGGAGTTAGTAATATTAATCAACCAAAACTGATATGCTAAAGGGTGCCTGGCCCTTCCATAGACACGTCATCTATCATCATCATCATCATCATCTGCCTGCCTTTTCCCAACTATGTTGGGGTCAGCTTCCAGTCTAACCGGTTGCAGCTGAATACCAGTATTTTACATGGAGCGACTGCCTATCTAACCTCCATAATCCAGTTACTGGGTAACACGATATCCCTTGGTAAGACTGGTTGTCAGCCTTTCGGGCTTCTGACGACCCGAAACAACAGCTGTCTAAGATCTACAATTAACAGCCGGCTGACTTTTAAAACTGTTATTCCGCCTTCATATAATGCCCATATAATATCCATTGCAAACAAACAAAAAACAAACCTTTTATCATCATAATCATAACATTTTAATTACTTAATATGAGATTGGTTAGCACAGTGTGATTCTATGTAAGGTGATAATATCACATCACATAGAATCACACTGTGATCTACAGCTAGACTAAATAACTAAAGAGAGAATATTATTCTCTCTTTAGTTGTTTTAACGTAAACTTAGGTATGATATTTTAAAGTTTAAGGCGCAGATATGTAATTTTAATGACATTAAAATCTGTTATTACGCTTTCATATAATGCAAGTAACTTATACAAAAAAAAAATTGTTAAACTAAAACACATACACATCAATTCTACATGTGAATATTTAAGTATTGTGGTTAAATACTTTATGAAATAAATTCAGGAAGTAATGTCTGCCCAAAGCATAAAAAAAACTATATTACTTTCAAACTACTTAAGATATTTTAATGTTTTTTTTTTTACTATTTTATCATCTTTATCATATAGGAATATTTGAAAAAAAATCACAGGTACAATCCTGTGATTTTTTTTCAAATATTCCTATTTTCGTTACAAAAAAGTAATATTCCCTATGAAACCGAGAGCAATGGTGGTCCAGTGGTAACGGCCGCGACTTACGAGTTGTAGGTCGTAGGTTCGAACCCAGACAGGCGCTTTACTTTGTGTAAATTATTTCATCACCACTGCTCTCAAAAACGGTGAACGAAAACATCGTGAGGAAACCGGCATGTCCTAGAACCAAAAATTCGAAGACAATGTGACATCTACCAATCCGCGCTGGGCCCGCGTGGTAGATTACGGCCCACTCCCTCTCACAGAGAGGAGGCCTGTGTCCCAGCAGTGGGAACATTATAGGCTGATTATGTATGAAAAACGGGTGGTGCGGCAGCGTAAGCGCGATGCGAATTAGTATGGCCAAGGTCAACGGCGATTACTCGACCCTTAACGTGCTTTTCTAGGCACTCAGGGTTCTTGATATGTAAAGATGGTAACCCATCTACGGATCAACCCCGGTAAGCGTAGCTTAACCTGATCGATCGACCCGTGTGGCTGTTATTGCTTAGCCACAAGCCCCTACGTCAGCTATTCATATTATTACAAATTAAAGTCGCTTTTCGAGGCTGCCTGTGTCACGTCGTTCTTATTTTTTTTTTGTTCTTCTAAACTTTGCAACGGATGTTGATATATGATGATATATGATTTATCTATATGTCGGAAATACGTTAGTCACTCGTCTGACTAAGCGGGACGCCAGCGCCACCAAGCGGCGCTCGGCAGAGTCTACAACATAACGCTCAACCGGAGTTAAGTGCAGTTTGTCGGAGACGGTCAAGGAGTGAACACGTTTAGAAACTGTCGCGCGTTCCATATAGTGTCGATTATTTGATCGTAAATTATAATTTGATTTAAACTGCAAACGATTTTTCTATTGTGCAATCACCAACACTTCCCATTGTACGCCCAATCAATCAATCAATCAATCAACTCAGCCTATAGCAGTCCACTGCTGGACATAGACCTCTCCCAGACTGCGCCACAACACGCTGCCCTCCGCCTTCCGCATCCAGTCTGTCCCAGCCACCTTTTTAAGGTCGTCAGTCCATCTAGCTGGGGGGCGTCCCACACTACGCTTGCCGATACGCGGTCTCCACTCCAGGACTCGTCTGCTCCACCGGCCATTGGTCCTTCGACACACATGGCCAGCCTACTGCCACTTCAGCTTGCTGACTCTGCAGGCTATGTCGGTAACTCCGGTTCTGTTCCGGATAACTTCATTTCTGATCTTATCCTTCAAAGAAACTCCGAGCATAGCCCGATCCATGGCGCGCTGAGCGACCTTTAATTTGTGGACCAGCCCAACTGTCAGTGTCCACGTTTCGGCACCGTATGTAATAACGGGCAGGACGCACTGGTTGAAGACCTTAGTCTTCAAACATTGCGGGATTGGCGACGAGAAGACTTGACGAAGTTTTCCAAACGCTGCCCAACCCAATCGGATCCTCCTGTCGGCTTCTTTCTCAAAGTTGTGTCTACCGAGCTGGATAACTTGTCCTAGGTAGACGTACTCCTTCACAACTTCGAGAAGCGACCCTTCGATGTGGGTTGGGCTCGGCAAGACGTGCGAATTGTACATGACTTTCGTCTTGTCCAAATACATGCCGAGGCCAACCTGCCGAGATGCTCCATTTAGGCTGTGCAGCATCTGGTCTAACTGTTCCAGCGTCTCTGCCATTATGACGATGTCATCGGCAAAACGAAGGTGTGAGATGTACTCGCCGTTTACATTGATACCCTGCCCAGTCCAGCGTCTTAAACACGTCCTCCAATGCATTGGAGCATTGAACATAAAGAAAAACAAACCGGCCTAGTGCGTGTCAGACCACGCACAATGACGTGTTTCGTAGTTGGGATGAATTTATCAAAACAAACTTAACATTGTAGTTGAAAAACATGTTCATCCATACATCGATATACGTCACGTTCAATTCTCCAACTGCAAATGTAAGTTGGTCGACCATTACTCGTTAACTTGTAAAGCCTACTTAGCTGTGATAGTTTTCCTTTTAATTTCGTTATACATAGGTGCTACTGTCATGATTTTTTTGGCACAAAAATAAATCTTGAACTGGGGGGGGACGACACTTTTTTTTTTAGGTGGGAAATCATCAAATTACTTCTCCCGCTCTGGGCGGAGCGGGAGGGTGTTTCAGACTCTTACTGACTAAAACCCACCTGTATTCCTTCCGTAGCCTGTGTTGCCAGGGGCCTCGGTAACCCTTTAGTACCTTCCGAGAACTATTTTTCCCTGTGAATACAGTTTTGTCTATTGTTGAATAAACACTGTTTTGTTGCTTTTTGCGCACCATTTTTTTATTCATTCTTAAAGCGAGAGTCTGACTTAAGACACCCCGTTGTATCACCCTATGTAAAATTTAAACATTTGTGTCTGTAATTTTTATGGTGTACGTAATAAGAATATATAATAGAATAGAATACTCTATTCTATTCTAAGACAGTTTTCAGTCTTGGTTAGATAGGTCTACATGAAGATTTATTAGCTGTCTAGAGAACGAGATGGTATATTCTATAGCTACCTAAAAGAACAAAACTTATTAACATATATTAATTCCGTGGGTGGTACCTATGTTATCCCCGCCTATCTTACTTCCACACATTTAGACTGAACAGCGACGAATACAACGCGCCGTCGACCCGGGCCTGGTCCTTACCGGACGGTGAGCAACCCATTGTTCACCGTCCGCAAGCCCGCGCCTACGGTGGCCGGAAATCCGCCTGGGATTCCCGACGCCCAGGGCGTCTCCTGCGGCGGCTAGGGGCGAGAGGGCGCGAAATTTGCCTTTCTCTCGACTGTCCCGCCTCCTCCTTCGCGAGCATTACTGGTGAGGTGACGGCTGCCCAGGCCCTCTCGCTCCGTACCATGGCCTGAACCAGAGCCGGACGCGAGAGATCTCTGCCGCCGATCGCCTCCACGAGGTCACAGCGGTGCTGACCTCCACCGTATGCTCCACCGTGTCCTTCGGGCGATCCACACAGTGGTGACACACGGGGGGGAGGGACACTTGACTCTAACAAAAATGAGCACTTTGAAGCTTAATATTACGAATACGGATCCCTGAATCGAAAAAAAATCATGTTCATAGACTCGCAATATATTTCAACGGCCTATAAAACGGTACCCTACACCATGGGATAGGCGAGAAAAAAAATATCATGCCCCACATTACATGCAAGGTAGGTACCTACCCTAAAAAAAACTTGTCGGCGTGATTAATATGTTGCCAAATTACAACATTCTAGTACTAAGAGCCTCTGAACTAAAGAGGGGACAGACAGACAGACAGACCGACATGGCGAAACGGCGAAACTGTAAGGGTTCCTTGTTGATTATGGAACCCTAAAAAGCAAAAAATATTAAGAAAAAAGAAAAGATAGACCTCTCTTGCCTCATTCGGTTTCAAACTCAAAGTCAAATTATTTGTTTCAAATAGGCACATAAAAGGCACTGTAAATGTAAACAACAAAATAGAATTGAGTTTATAATAAATATGAGGTTTTTTATTTTGATACATTTGTTTTGTAGGTACATATATATTTTATACAGGGTGATTGGAAGATGGGTGCAAAGCTTTAAGGCGAAGATAGTACAGACAATTTAGAACCATTTAAGCCATGGTTGTGAGACATTAAAGACAGTTTATATTAAATTTTGAGAATTTCCGAAAAAAAACTTAAAAATTTGGTTAAAAAAATTTGGTAAGACTTCGTCTAAGACAACCATGGCTTAAATGGTTCTAAATTGTCTATACTATCTTCACCTTAAAGCTTTGCACCCATCTTCCAATCACCCTGTATATATACACCTGTATTTAAATGTAAATGAATGTAAATAAATCTGAGAAATGTTTTTTATTTGTATGAGATGTTTCTTCTGAACTTACCTGTTTCGTAGATATAATCACTTACACGTATCGATAATGATCTGAGTACACGGTGTAATGTGCAAACACTAATTAACTTCGACAAATTAATGGTTTCCGATTGCTGATCGGAGTACAATTTGTGTAGGTGGAGTCTAACAAACAAATAAATTTCATAATTCCATACTATAATAGTAGTGATAATATTCTCTAAATAATACTATACTTATTAATTATTAATAAGTATAGTATTATTTAGAGAGGATAATTAATTAATAAAAACCTAACTACTGAATACATTGTCATCAGAATGTTTTGTATCCCTGACAAAAATAGTTTAGGTCGCGGTTATTAAATAACAGTTTTCTTATTGATACATAATTAGATTTAACTAGGTAAGTACCTATTTCATTAGAAAGAAGCAACTCATTAAAATAAATACGGATAGTAACGACATAAGAATTAATAATAAGCTATATTTAACTCTTCCCAACAATGACAAGTTAGCATTAGCATACAAAAACTAAAAGCATCAAGTTTCCGCGCAGTTCCGGTGGGTGGCGGAAATACGTCATTACCGCTGAGCTACAATGGCGGCTGTTTTTCTACCCGCACCGCAGTGTTTGCGGTCATTATGTCGCACCTCCGGGGTATATATAGGTCATACGTGTAGATAACTAGGTAGGAAGGTGGGAAGATCTTGAGTCTGTCACTTGTGAAGGGAAATAACTAATGGGCAATTTAGTTTTGTGTCTTAAAGACTGGGTGAAACTTGAAATAACTTTACCTGAGTTTCTTAATATAACTGGCAACATTTGGGTGCACACCTCTGCTTAACCCTTCTTGGAAAAAAGGCGAGATGTTATGATAATGTGTGCTTCTAAAACATAAAGTCTTGAAAATTTCCCTGACCGTACAAACTTAGTAGATCATAATGGATTTCCGTTTTCTCTTCTCAGTGGTCCAAGACACATCTAAAATTAATATTCCATAATATTTAATTTGAAGAATTACTTTGCCAAATGTAAGTAATCTTTCAATGTAGATACCAGTCTGTCTGTCACACAGAATACGGTTGTTATTTCAAAAAAACTTGTCATTTAAATTTGCTTGTATTTTCACTTAGACATGTCATTAATTTCTGTCAACTGAATTTTTTCGTAAAATATGGCGGTGCTTTTATATTCGTGAACAAACATTCCGCAAATACTTTTTTGCTGACAATATCCCATGGCTCCATTCACATCGTGATATTTCTCATTATCACCGTATGAATGTAACAAGGGGAGCCATTAATGAAATTCTATTCGTAAAATTGCACAAACTGAACGTATAACTTTGTGGGGTATCACGACAACTCGACACCGAGACAACTCGGCCAGACAACTCTATCCGGATAACTCGATCCGGACAACTCGACCGGGACAGCTCAACCCCGGGACAATTCAACTCCGCGACAACTCGATCCGGACAAATCAAACCCGACAACTCGACCGACAACTCGACCCGGACAATATTTTTCACTTTCACACTCGTGACCCCTCACTTGTTGTTGTGTTGGTGAGTTGGTGGTGGAAGCACACAATAACCGGACTCCCCAAATGTTAACCTCAACTGTGCGCGGTACACCACTAACGAACGTGACACTAACGAATGAGGCGCTGGCGACCGACCGATGGCGGTATAACCATCCAACAGGTCGGAGTCGAGTTGTCGAGTTTTCCAAGTCGAGTTGTCTGGGTATAGTTGTCCGGATCAAGTTGTCTCGGGGTCGAGTTGTCGTAGAATCCTTTGTAATCATAGATAAATTCGGGATTTAATATCGATGTAAGTACTTTACAGAACCAAGGCGTTAATATTGCAAATCGAGCTTAAAGAGAAAAAAAGATAAAAAGAAAAAAAAAGATAAAAAATAAAAAGATTTGATTTGATTTGAAGAGACTGTCACATAGACAGGTATGAGTGACAGAGACGACGCTCTACAAGGCATTTTTTTTTTCTAAAACTCAATGTGCCATTTAATGCTGTGGTAGTACCTACTGGCTTTTTATTTTTTCCTTGGGTAATGTAACAAAAAAATTAGCGTATTAGGTAAAATAAACAGGACGGTAATCCCCATCATGGCACAATTCTCGTACAAATTGCGTCACACTTTTTGCGTCAGCTTGTAACGATCTCGTCAATCACTTGCTATCTCGCAGACGGCTTTAGGGCGCTTCCACTACGCAGGTAGGCTCAGAAGATTTAGTCCAAAACATGGTTCGAGTAGAAGTGTTTCTACGTCTCAATAAAAAGTTGATCTAGTACCATTTGATCCAACTTTGGGACCTTAGGTGATGTTTAAAACTCATCAAAAAGCATCATTGATGCTATTGCATTTTGTTAGCAGTCGATGAACCAGCTAAGCAGTCATAATTCAGAGCAAAAAAAAAGTTGTTCATTTCAAAATGGGATAGGAAAGTTTACAAATATTGGATGTTTAAAATTTATAGGTTCAACTATACAATGAAGACGGTTGAAGTACTGTTCTACTAGATAGGCTAGCATTTAGCATGTGTTAAGGAGAGACAGTGCCGGTCCCTTGATTGGCGGATTACTATACTATACTATAATATTGTGTGTTTAAAATTTAAAGTTTGACACAGCATCTGAGCGTGAGTGTAGTTACTGCACAATAGTTATCTATAATCAATAAATAAGTTTAATTTCATCCACTTACGTAAACAATATTTACAGTAACAATACACAAACGTGATAAAAGACAATAATTTCAACCAAAAACCAAATTAAAATGAAACCAAACTTATGAACAAAATTAAAATTAAATCAAAAATAATACGAAAATCAAATTTAAAATTATATTATTATTATTATTATTATATTTTATTTTATTATGATTATTATTTTATTATGATTATGAGGAATAATTCAGTGTCATCATAATTGAGGTCCAAAAGGAGTGTCCGTACAGTTTTTCTACAATTGTAGAATGGCAGTTTATAGATTGGGCATTTTGCATTAATTTTATTATAGAGAGATATAAAGAGAATCATTTTACGAAAATACTTTCTCATCTAATGTTTCAGACAAATTAGACATCAAATTTTAGGTAAATCACCTATTTTGTTTCAATTCTGTTCAGAGTTCTTTTTTGTGCCAATGAACTTGGACACTCAAATAGACTGTTTAACCTTCTGAACCTCGGTATGTCTCCATCAGCTTTATACCGCGGGATAGACGTGATCGAATGAGTCACATTCCCGGTAATAGGCTGTTGTACCCTTTAAGGGTTTAATACGAACGTGTACTTTAATACCGAGAAACAGGTTTTTTTATTTAGCAGATTGTGAATGAAAGAGAATATTAAAAATATGAAGGGTCTGCTTCATGAGTTCCGATAGACGATATTTAGCTAACCAACTAATCTCATAGTTTTTAATGAACAACAATCATTTTTAACATCTCTATTTTGTTTTACTTATAAGTTATATATAATTCTGTGCAGGATTTCCTAAATGATATATTTTTTTAATATTTTTATTATCCTCTACTTTTTATTACATTTGCATGCTATATTAAGGCAGAATATACATGGAGCCTGTTATATAATTTTACAACTTATTGTTATCTACATACATAACAATCTCAACCTACTTTCTAAGCAAATAAAGACTATTCTATTCTCCCTATTTACAACTGCCCTCGCAAATCTATCAGCCAAACGTGACAATTATGTCTTTCCCTGTGATAGTTTATATTTATAGGCATTATACCTTTGAATATGTACATATTATACCTTTGAATTAAATTGCGATCTTTCAAGAGTTGAATTGTTACAATCATGTTAATCACTTTTACAATGAGACCAACCCTGAGAACGATGTTAAATCAAGTTAGGACTTTAAATTCATCTCAGACATAGAAAGATCCCTTCTTTTCTGAACCAAACGACTTCAAAACCTACCTTAGAACAAAGCAGGCGTAGATATGTGCTACACATCCCGCAACGTCGCTCGTGTCTCAAATGTTTAACTCGGTGCAGTGGTGCGCAGTCTGGCGTGTATACTGATACAGAGTCTGTGTTACTGGCTGACTTTAGAATAACGTATTCATGGTTTACTCAGTCAAGACTGGTGGTAAAGAGGATTTTCCCGTTTGAGTCGATTTTCCAATCGTCAGATAGTGGCGCCGATACCCTTGTTCACAAACTAAACTAAATTTAAGTTCAGTGCATCTTTTTCTTTCTATTTCATTAAGAAGAGGACAGAAGATACATTTTAGTTTAGTCCTGTCAAATTAATCAGCGCCTGTCACTACTCAATACAAGTTTAGACGTGATTAAAAACTTGCCTACTAAAATTACGTCAATGTACGTCAAGCGCTGATTAATTTGACAGGACTAAACTAAAATTGATCTTCTGTCCTTTTCTTAATGAAATAGAAAGAAAGGGATGCACTGAACTCAAATTTAGTTTAGTTTGTGAACACGGGAATCGGCACCATTGTTATTTGCAGAATAAAAGCTGTTTCACCCATTACAGCTAACTGTATAGCAGTTAGCTGTCAATTCGGCAATTTACTTATTCCTCAGATAATACAGATGACTGACGCTTGAAAAATCGGGCCTTCATCGTTCATTGAGTTGAGCCGATGTGACTATGAGTGAATTCATCGGTTTTTCTCTCTCAGAGATAAAATAACCGGCCAAGTGCGTGTCGGGCCACAATGAAGGGTTCCGTAGTTGGGATGAATTTATCCCGAAAACAAACTTAACATTGTAGTTGTAAAGGTCTGTTCTCCCGTACATCCCATCTACAAATGTAAGTTTGTACGCATAATATTGAGAAATTTACCAAGTTATTTTAAGACCAGACTTTTTAGAGATCTTCCCGTAATTTATTTACTTATTTACTTAACCATTTATGTACACACATATAGTAACAGACAAGAAGAATAAAACAGAAAAATACGCACAAAGGTGATGCTTAGTTCAAAAGAAATCTCTTCCAGCATACCTGCAATCTCTAAGTATAAAACAAGTTCATGTATTTTTTTTCAAAATTTTAGGCTCATTTTGTAGATAAGAGTGGTAAATAAATGGTGTTTCATCTACTTTCTATATATTTATTTTTAAATTATAAAAAAAAATATATATATTTGAAACCCTCCCAGTAAGCCCTTTCATTTGATTTGAAGATATAGTTTGATTCTTTTTTTTTTTTGCCTCCCAAAAGTGACCCTCATATTTAAAATACATTTATTTACATTACACATCCCTGTTTCGGTCACAGAAATTCATAAAAGTGTACCAAATTTCAACTTAATCGGTCCAGTATGTTCGGAGCAAATTAGCTGTGAAAGACGGACAGATAGACCGACAGACACACAAGTGATCCCTAAGGGTTCCGTTTTTCATTCGGACTTACGGAACCCTATAAACACCTTTTCTAAATCGGGCGGCTTGAAAACTCTCCATAAAACAAAGCAAGCGTAGATAAGTGCTACCACACACTACACACATCCCGCGGTGCCGCCCGTGTGTAAAATGTTTAGTTTAGTGCAGCGCGTAGTAGGGCGTGCATACTGATGCCAAGTCTGTGTTACTGGCTGACTTTAGAACAACACGCTTCTGTTCCGTTTGCTCGTGTGATTTTGTTAGAAGTACGAGAGAATTCACATTTTAAGGCAATATGGGTTAAATTAATGTGCTCGTGCTAGGGGTATGTAAATTTCACGGTGGAGCATACGCTGGAGGTCTGCCCGTGTAGGTCTGTCACCTCCTTCTGCGAAGCAGTAATGCTCGCGAAGGAGTAGGCGGGACGGTTGAGGGAAAGGCAAAGTACACGCCCTCTCGCCCCTAGCCGCCGCAGGAGACGCCCTGGGCATCGTGAATGCCGGGCGGATTTCCGGCCACCTTAGGCGCGGGCTTGCGGACGGTGAGCAATGGGTAGCTCACCGTCCGGTAAGGACCAGGCCCGTGTTGACGGCGCGTCGTATTCCACGTGCGCGTCTAAGAGATGTCATCAGCACAAGTGTAGGGGTCCACTAGGGCCGATGCCTGCCGGGGTCGCGGGAAGGTACTAAAGGGTCACCGAGGCCCCTGGCAACACAGGCAACAGGAAGGAATACGGGTGGGTTTTAGTCAGTAAGGGTCTGACACACCCTCCCGCTCCACCCAGAGCGGGAGAAGTTATTTGGGCTACAGACTGACAACGTAAATTGTACTAAGAAAGTATACAGACAGATTTTTTTTCAAGCCTTTGTAGATTCTGAACTATTTCCTAAAGAAAAACGCTTAAGGGAACCATGCGCTAAAATATAAATAAAATTAAAATAACATCATGTTAAAGATAAGTTAGAACTTAACCAAACTAGTTAGAAAAAATCATCCTGTATAGTATAATAGTAATAAAAAATACATCTAAAATACATCTAGTTGACCGAGCGAACAAAGCGAGTGAAGCGTGTCTGCTTCAGGTCTGGTAAAATTTGGTTTCCTCGGTCAGTTTGTTGGTACTCCTCTAGAGGTCGTGTTTGACAACCAACCTGGACGAAACTTGGTATACCTACGGGTTTTTCGATTTTATATACTTTTTTTGTCGTCGGGGATTTTTGATTGTAGGGGTACTTCCTCCAAAAAGAGGGAAGAAGTGGGCTACTGGATATTTCCGCGTTATGAAAACCGATTTTGATGATTATTTTATATTTGAAAGGTAAAGTTGGTCTCATATAAATTTGGTGAAGGTCTGATGAGGATCTTCGGCGTGATGAGCAGTATAGCTCCTCATAATGCAGTAAATTGCTCACTTTTAGATTTCCACCAGTGGAATCGGCCGTTAATAGGTAGGGATTTATGGAGCACCTGTGACCACATTTTCATTACAAAGTGAGGCTGTAGCGTTACCTTTGCAAATTAAAACCTATTCGTTTTATTTTTTTTAGCTGGCCAACAAATTTTTATTCATAGTTTTTCTAGTTTTGAATTAATATTGTGCTGAAACAAAATATTGTTTTTTTTTTTTAGGCTTGTAAAGTCTACTTAGCCGTGATAGTTTTCCTTTTAATATCATGATATGTACTACTGCCATGAACTTTTTCACATCTCCATAAACAACCATTTAGCTGGCAGGGGTGACGGGACGTTTGACTCTAACAAAAATTAGCACTTTAATGCTTAATATTACGCAAGTGGATCATTGAATCGATAAGTGGCTTCATTGTGGCAATTGGCCAGTTTTTTTTTAAAGAAGGATTTCTACGGTGCGATGTCAAAAATGGAGAAACGAAATGTCACTTAGTCTGCGTCTATTCTTCGTAGAAATAGAAAGCGTCATCCTAAGCTGTAGGGGGACTACTCTCTAAGTCCGTCAACGAAGATACGGATTCGTCTGAAAGTACCTGGTTGATCCGTCAAAACAAGTGATAAATTCTATTTTTCGAACGGGCACAAACACATTGCTGGATTAAGGGACAAGTGTCAAATTGTATTGTCTTTCATTCTCAGTTCGGGCTCCGAAGTAATCTTATGTCTGTAGGTGACGCGGAGTAGGAAACGCCCGTAACTTCGACTGAAACTACGGATTTAGTGCTTAGGGAGGAGGTCCCCCGGCACGAGCGTGCCCAGTGTGGGTGGGTACCTACCTCGCATAGGTACGTGCACATGTTTTCGAGATAGTTCTTAAGTAATTACCTACTACAATCAACTCCACAACGATATCTAGATTAGACAAGTTATTTGCACATTCTTATTTCAGCATCTACATTCTCTTGTTCATGATTCATTAAACTTTTTAACACTCCCTGACTTGAAGCGCTTTACGGCTGAACGTTACGGTGTTACAGCCCATTCCTTTGTTTTACACCGAGATAACACAGAGCTTAGCACTCCGCTAAGTTACGGCACTCCCTAACATTTAAATTTTATGCATTACAACAGAGGTGAAATTATTCACGATTATTTTGAGATAAATATTGTGCGTTATTCATCAAAACTGCGAGGCACGAAACATTTTTTTAGGCATGCTTGTAAATATATGTTTTTGTTGGCAAACCAGCAATTAAAAAGGCAGGCCGCCAGCTTCAGCGTTACAGCCCATTCTGTATTATCTCCTGTTATGAAGGGTATACCCCTTCATAACAGGAGATAATACAGAGTTTAACACTCCGCTGAGTTACGGCACTCGCTAACATCTAAATTATATGCATTACAACAGCGATTTTTTCGTGAAAAATGTTGTGCATTATTCAGCAAAAACGCGAGGCACATAACAATTTTTTAGGCATGTTTGTAAATATTTCATATTTTTTCTGTATTTTTGATGTTATTCCCTTTTTTAGGGTTCCGTAGTAAACAAGGCCCGCTTTAGCTCAGAGACACTTAGTACTAGAATTTGGCATACATATAAATCACGCCGACATAAGATACTTTTGATACCCGATAGTAAGTTCTTGTGGGATGATTTTCGACCTCTACGCGGGCAAAAGCTAATGTGCCTATAAGTACACCAGCACCGAAACTCGCATTAGAAACTCTAGTTTATTTAAAACTGAAAACAATGTTTTTTTTTTAATACCGGCCAAGTGCGTATCGGACCACACACAATGAAGGGTTCCGTCGTTGGGATGAACTTATCCCAAGAACAAACTTAACATTGCAATGTTAAGTTCATTCCAACCGCAAATGTAAGTTTGTAAGCACAATATTGAGAGATTTACCATGTTATTTTACCATCATACACTTCTTATATGTTTTTTTATGTAAGTATGGAAATATTTTCTGTTTTTTTTTCAAATATTTAGGCTCAGTAGTTTCGAAGATAAGGGGATGGTCAATTTTCTTAAATAACTTTAAAAATATTTATTTTAAAATTTGAAAAAAATATATCTGAGGCCCTCACAACAAGCCCTTTAATTTGATATGTCACACAATACAGTTTGCAAAACTTCTTTTTATTCCAATTTGCCCCAAAAGCGACCCTCATATTCAAAATTCATTTTACATTATACGTCCGTGTTTGGGTCACAGAAATTCATATGTGCACAACATTTCAACTTAATCGGTCCAGTGGCAGTGGATTAGGAGCAAATTAACTATGACAGACGGGCAGACAAACAGACAGACACACGAGTAAAAGAAAAAACGGAACCCTAATAGGATGGGTTCCGTTTTTTCTTATTGAGGCACGGAAACATAACAAAACAAAAGAAAGTGCTTTTCTATGTGAATTTGTAACATATTTAGTAAAGTAAGTAGTCATTTATTTCGTAACAGCAGTTATTTTTGACTCGTTACCCGTGGTCCCGGTGGGTCGACCCATTACCGGGTCCATGGGTAATTTTAATTACCCGTGGTTCCATAGCATTAGGGATTGTTCCCTGGACTTCTGACTATATCGTTAGAAAATGAAAACCATCAGTTACATACAATAAATTTTACTGATTCTTTTGCAAATAAAATAATTCCATCCTTGGGAACAAAAACATACTCATACTTAAACTAGGTATATTCCTCCACGTATGTGCGACTTGCGTTATTTATTACAAGGCCCTGCTAATGTAATGTATTACTGCAACTAAGTTCAAGGGCTGAACGCGACACGAACGAGACACATAAATTAAGTAGTATTCTTTTCGAACCTAATGTACCTTACGTTAAGTAACTGAAAGAAGTTAAAATAAACATTTTTATTTCCCACTGCCTCATGATTTCAGATTACAAAAGTAAACTATCAAAGTAACTATACAAGGTGTTGTTTTGAACCTGCAAAACATTTCAGGAGGTTGTTATGAAACTCGTAAATAATCGTATAACAATACGATACCCAGTCAATAATCAATAATACTTTTTATTTTAGATTTTTAAATTTTATCTTTTCTTTTTATTTTTTTTTTATTTTTTTTTTATGTTTTTTTTTTAATATTTTTTTTTTGTTGGTTCGGGTCGAGAATCACTAACATAATTACCTCCTAAAATGTTTTGCAGGTCCAAAACAACACCTTGTATATCTATCTATCTACTAATATTACTAAAGTAACCATCTATTTCTCTATCTATTATTACTTTCCTCTTTAAACTGTTAAAGTCATTGGGAGGATTCCAGTAAAGAAAGAACGAAAAAAAATGGTTCTCTGTAAAGTCGGTTTTCGGACGATAATTTTACGTGATAACGAGAGAGAGATGCGTCACAAGCCGAACGCTTAGGCCGATCGTGCTTCTCTTTCGCTAGTTCCGCGCTCTCGCTTGCACGCTTGGCTCAGGAAGAACGTGACAGTGAGTCATGTTTTTTCGTGCGTACAGTTATCACGTCAAAAAGTTTATTTGTCACAAAAACACGTGCATACAAAAAAATCTAGAGTAGGTGAACAGAAAAATAAAACAAGAGATCTACATATGTATCTCACGAGCACAAAACACAAAATAGTCGGAAGCTGCATGCCGTGACTGCGACAGGAAGGCTTACAAACCCAACCATAAAACCTCCCAATGCCCAAAAAACATTTGTTATTGTGACGGTTGTTGACGTATTGCTCTCTAGACAAACTGCTTTGTAAGACAACAGGCTGTTGAATCCCACTTTTTTAAAGAGGAAATTTTCGGACTGATTCGGATAAAAGTTTTTTGTAACTGATAAGTCTGGTCACGCAAATTTCGCTTTTAACATCTACAGGGAAAAAGGACAATGGATCAGAAGAATATTTCAGCCCTACAACTAAACTACAGAATTTGATTTTGATTTACCCGTATTAAACTGTCTCTATCACTCCATTCTATACTTTCAACCTACGATGCATAATACCTATGTTAATAGTATAATAACCGTGCATATTAACACAAGTCAACAGTGGTGGCCCAGTGGTAATGGCCGCGACTTACAAGTTGTAGGTCGTAGGTTCGAACCCAGACAGGCACTTTACTTTGTGTAAATTATTTCATCAGTACTGCTCTAAAAACGGTGAAGGAAAACATCGTGAGGAAAGATCGTGGACAAGAACCAAAAAAAAATCGAAGACATGTGACATCTACCAACCCGCACTGGGCCCGCGTGGTGGATTACGGCCCACTCCCTCACACCGAGGGGAGGCCTGTGTCCTAGCAGTGGGAACATTATAGGCTGATTATGCTATATTCTATCGTTATCAGTCAAATTAAACATTATTAATGTAGGTGCAACTTCTTGAAATACTACCAACTACATAGTAGGTAGCAAAAATTAACCACGCAAATATCTTTTATAAAAGCCAAAGTATAAACTTGATTAATGATACATGTTTTTTAAAGCAATTTAATAAAACCTGAAATTTTGTAAAACTTTGTCAAAGCCTCCATAATGGACGCTGATGAGACCGAAATTAAACGTTGTTTTAATAAGAAATGGCTTAAGCCACGCCTCCGGCGGTAGAGCCTGAGTTGTGTCGCTCAAACTGTTTCATTGCTACCCCGTAATGAACACGTCGCGCCGCGTCGTGAGGCCATGAAGTTAGGTAATGCGAGAATATTAGGTTACAAGTTTGAAGATAATCTTTAAAATAAGTACTCAACTCGTTACAGAGTTTAATAAAATTATCGTTTCCTAACACTCTCACGGCTTACGTTTCGTAATATATTTTATGGTTTCGGCGGTGAAACTAAGTAGCTACCATTACATACATAGGTGTTAATGTTAACTATCTAAAGACCATTAAACTATAAGATTGCCTGTAGAACATTATTAATTTTATTTTCATAAATTTAAAAGACAAATATACAATATTGGTGCTACTAACAATTTACACTAGGTAGACACTAAATTAAATTACTCTTCTAATTACGTCCGCATCGCTGTCATTCGGAAACGTGCCCTGAAGACTGGCAGCATTGCCACGTTGAATGGCAATGCTAATTCTTTGGCCAAAGAACGTGCCAGCCCTCTGGTCACACCTCCTTCTGCGAAGCAGTAATGCTCGCGAGGGAGGAGGCGGGACGGTTGAGGGAAAGGCACGTTTCGCGCCCTCTCGCCCCTAGCCGCCGCAGGAGACGCCCTGGGCGTCGGGAATCTCGGGCGGATTTCCAGCCACCGTAGGCGCGGGCTTGCGGACGGTGAGCAATGGGTAGCTCACCGCCCGGTAAGGACAAGGCCCGGGTCGACGGCGCGTCGTATTCCACGCACGCCTCAAAGAGATGTCGTCAGCACAAAGTAGGAGTCCACTAGGGCCGATGCCTCCCGGGGTCGCGGGAAGGTACTTATGGGTCACCGAGTCCCCTGGCAACACAGGCAACAGGAAGGAATACGGGTGGATTTTAGTCAGTAAGAGTCTGACACACCCTCCCACTCCGCCCAGAGCGGGAGAAGTTATTTGATGATTTCCCACCCTCAAAAAAAAAAGCATAATCAGCCTATAATGTTCCCACAGCTGGTATACAGGCCTCCTCTCTTCGAGAGGGAGTGGGCTGTAATCTACCACGTAGGCCCAATGCGAGTTGGTAGATGTCACATGTCTTCGAATGATTGGTTCTAGGACATATCAGTTTCCGCACGATGTTTTCCTTCACCGTTTTTGAGAGCAGTGGTGATGAAATGATTTGCACAAAGTAAAGCGCCTACCTGGATTTGAACCCACGACCTACAACTCGTAAGTCGGGGCCAATAGTGTGGGACGGGAACACCGGGGTGGGTTTTAGTCAGTAAGAGTCTGACACACCCTCCCGCTCCGCCCAGAGCGGGAGAAGTTATTTGTATATAGTTAAAAAAAAAAAACAAAAAAAAAAGCCCTCTGGTCACGTGAAGTGTCGATCAATCGGCGAAAATTTTCCTTAAAAAGGAGACGCGCACTCGGGCCCCATGACCCGAGCGTTTCGACCCCAAACGGCTCAAAACTGTAGTTCCCTATAAGGTTGCAGTATTTGCGCTGCTTGAGGGTCTCAGCAGCTGCAGCAGCGGCGCCAGCACAGCCAGCCTGTAGAATAATATATATTGTAGACCATATGCTAGAGACCAGAAGGGCATATGGCCAGGTAGGCGTTATGTTCAAAGTGTGGAAGGGTATGAAGGATGCGCCTGACATCCATAATGAGCTGATTCGACTCTACATACTGAATAATTATCTCCGTGGCAGAAAACATCGACTGCTAGGCGTGCCTTCGTGTCGGACAGCAGCCCGTGCTGCGTCTCCCGTGCCGCGCGTGTTGACCCCACTAAATAAGCTCTTGGAAGCCAACTCGGACTGCGATCTGTTCGCTAATAAATTCGCCAATTTAATGGTTATTTGCCTACATTTTTTTGAGAATAATAGAATTTAATAGTTGTTATTAGTTTATGTGTTATGTTTGTACTTATTATGTATATTACTTTGATTTAAGTAATTGGTTTCTTGAACCGTTAAATCAAAAAAACAACAAATATATAAAAGCGAAGGAGGTGCATAGTTACGCATGTAAATTAAAGTTTTCTCAATATTGTTTTATGAATTTGGGACAAACTTAAAAAAAAATCCACTGTGTTACTTAGGTTCTTTATTAGTAATTTCCAAAAACGTTTACGAAGTTCACAAAAATACACCGCTTTCTCAACCGCTTTTTACAGCACAAACGTTCGCCGAAAAATCCTCTAACAAACAAAAAGTTAAACCAACGCCATCTATCGCCTGCACAAAACATTTCATTCATCTTCACTACCGCACGTGACGCCACGTAGCCGACGGCAATGTCGTTAATCAATTACTAGCTCGCTCCGCCCATTTGGGGGCCCCAACTAAATTATACCGTAGAATCAAATTACCGGCGATTTCATTTAGAACGTTCTCCTAGCTTAGCTAACTCTGTCGGGAGATACGGTGATCCAAGAAGACCGGTCTTTTGACTTTAATTAATTGTGGAATTTATGCGAAGAAATTCTCTTTTATTGTAAGGTAAATAAAGGAGACTTTTTCGTAATTCAGTAATTGTGTTTTATGGAAATGGTTTAATTACATGAAGGTATGTATTTCATTATTCGTTGTTAGTTACTGACTAGGACCTACGTTGTAATCGTATAGAACTCGATCAGAAATAAAAAACAAAAAGGTCCTAATTACAACAAAAAATCTTATTAATTTACATCACAACATTATGATTTATGTGCATTGTTTGATTACATGTGCAGCCAGAGAATTTGCATATTGATCAGCATGACTCAAAACGTTCATTTAAAGTGGATACTGTCATAACAATTTCATACAGTGAATGCCGTTCATTGAAGTTGAAATATTTGCCTTACCCCTTCCTTTAAAAAGACAACATAGAACTTAAAACAGCTAACAATATCTAGATGAATAACAATCACATTCATGTTATTCCAGTTTAGTGCCAAAATATTATGATGGAGAACGAACAAGAAAGAAGTCTAGATAATTAGTTAATGTTTGCACATAAAAGTTTAAAAACGTTTCAAATGAGTTTAAATAAATAAATGATAATTTGGGCAAAATAGTTAATCCGTTAAATCGTACCTATTCGATATTTACAATACAGTGCCATCTGTGGACGGTTCTGCTAACCAAAAGTTCCCTAGGTGAACGTAGCTAGCTATTGATTTCGCCATTTGCTACTAGATGGCGCTGAATTGAAACAACTGAAAACCTTCGTTTAAAACAATACCTTTCACAAAATTATACAAATACTCGTATATCTGAACTTAACAAATCGTTTTGGCATATTTAAATTATTTGAATGCAAAAAATAAAATAAAATTTATAACTTTTGGTCAAGCTACTAGCCAATAGATGGCGTTAACAAACAAAAGTGACATCCTGAAAGTTTTGAACATTTTCATGATAACTTTAAGATTACTTTCACACAGTACGTATTTTTGCTCCGCGTAACAGAAGCAACTTTACTAGTCACAAAGAAATAAGGTCAAACGCTCGCAAATTCCATTTCTTAAAATGGTTTCAAGATTTTCTCGAGAATATACATAGTAGAAAACCACGATTCCCCACAACTTTATCACATTCAACTCCCAGAACAGTTCCAATGAAAATCCAATAAGACCCTTTCCAATAGGAAGCAAAGCCAGTAAGAAGACTAACAGAAAAGTCCAATACAAAATTAAGTAAATCGAATAGGTACAATCTATGTAAGTGTATTCGTGTTTTTTGTTTTTTCTAAATCCCTTCCCGTTCAGTGTGATACAGTGTGGGTTGATTTCCCATGGGGACAGAGAGACGGAATGCTTGCTAGATCCTTCATGATTTATACTAGGTTAAGGTTCTGTGTTCTTAGTGGAAGGTTTGGGTTTGGCAGACGTTTAGAATGAAAGATTTTGATTTTGAACGGAATTGAGTATTTTTGGGTGGGAGCGTGGGAAGTCTGAGGATGGTTGGATTATATTTCAACGTGACGTTTGTGAAGTTAGGAATACTAATTGTAATCTAACCACCACCACCTGCTCGCAAATGTCAAATTAACTGTCATGAAAACTTAACCTAAAGCAAGTAATTAAAGACTTGATTTTGGAATCTAGCCAGCCTATATTTTACTAAATTTCATTATGACACGCTGGTGCATAATATGATTTGAATTTAGAACGTCAACTAAAAAAATGGTACGAAAACTTATACCATAAAAATAAAAAAAAATATCCGACTGCCCCAGGAGAAGGTTCATATTTTTCGAGAGTATGTATGTCTATTTCTTTGGCACGCTCTGTAGCCTTTATAGCTTAATAGATTTTAACATCTGACGTGGCGTTAGATTCGTCTTAATTGTGGGAGTGACATAGGCTATATAATATTTATACAAATATTGCATAATAC
Source organism: Atethmia centrago (assembly GCA_905333075.3). Taxonomy (NCBI): domain Eukaryota; kingdom Metazoa; phylum Arthropoda; class Insecta; order Lepidoptera; family Noctuidae; genus Atethmia; species Atethmia centrago. Next base: position 28,108,871 of record HG995385.1, on the reverse strand, counting down.
AAAAAAGGCAGGCAAAGGTTTTTATTTTAAAATGATGGAACAGTATCGGGACATTATAAATTTCTTCTTAGGGGTATACAATGTGTGCGAGGGTGTCTCTGTGTATGTGTGTGTGTGGATGTGTGTGCGTATGAGTATATTGTAAGTACGTGTCCAGGGGGTATAAGGATGCAGTACGTAGAATTATTATGTCATTCTTTGACAGTTGTGTGAAATGTTTATCACATGGAAAATTGATCACTTGTCAATTTGATGAACAAGTGATTTCCCCAACTGTGCTTTAGAATTTCGTCAATGTTAGCGTGAGTCCAGCAAAGCTACGGGTCGCGGGTCGATTCCCCGTACGAAATAAATACATAATTAGTCGATATCAGTGAACGGAAAAAACATGGAAGCATTCCTAGCTTTAAAAAATGACCCAAAGCAGATTGCGCCGCGGTGGGCGGGGCTTACCGATTGCGCCGCTCACACTTTTAGTTCGTCCGCAGTAGGCAACAGCGGTGGTCGACTATTATTTACCGGCTTTTGCGTGTTAAATATTTAAAATTGCCTTTCTTGTGCAGTGAAGTGGTGTATAAATAAATCACTTTTGCATAAAAATAATGCTGGAATTAGTTTTCACGTGTAAATACATCGCTATTTATTATATTTCTATTAAAAATTAAGTCGGTTTGAATTATGACACGAAATCTATGGGGATGATGTTATGCCAACCAAACAATTTACTTTTTTACGTGACAATAATGACAAATTTTATTAGACATACCCTTTTTTTTCTATGGGGAACGGCATTATGCAAAATGTTTATTTTCACCAATTAATATGTCTTAAAGACTGGTGGATTGGCGTATTCCTCAGTAGCTTTGTTTAAAGTATGTTACCGTTCTGAGTGTATCCTACGAAATATTATGAAAGTTCAATCAGGAAAAGGTTTAACCAGCGAGCATAACCTGACTGTAAAATCAAACAAGCATTAAACTTTTTTTTAAAGTACTCTACTGATATCCCATCCCACGACATACCGTTTATCAAAAGTATTGTTCAAGAATTCCTTAAAATTCGTTAAACTCACAATTTTCCGAGGCACGTAACTTAAGTAATAGTCAAATGTCAAAGACGGTAATAACATTGGGATTCACGTTCATTATGTTCATGATAACACTGAGCAATAACAATGTCTGTAGTTCCTGTCTACTCCCATGGAAAGAAGGCGTGAGTTTATGTTTGTATGTAACACTGAGCAAATAATAAGTAGTGATATAATGTTAATGTATAGATACCTAAATTGTAAATAAATAAAAAATAGACCACACATTTTTTTTATTTACCTTATAATAAATTTTAGCATACACCTACCTATTACTTCCTAAACACTGCTCTATTTACAGACCTCATAACCAGTTCATAAAACATATGTTTTATCATAATTCTATATTTTAATACCATCAATATCACGATTAATTATTTGCGTTGCACCTTATTACATAAAACATCCCGGGCGACGAATGGTGGGCGAAGCGGCGTCGTAGAAATATCGTTAGCGGCCTATACGTTACATGTTAATTTAAAGCCAAACAATCACGAGATACCTAAGGTTCATTTTTACTGTGCATCCAGAGTAGTAATAATATTGTTTGTGTATTTTCGCGAATCAGCGACGGGTTTTCGATGTGTGAGTTTGTTTGGGATTTTGTGTCGAGATGCGCGCTTAGTTCATTGAAGAAATGCTTCCATGTTTTTTTCCGTTCACTGGTCGATATAAAGATTTTTGTATTTATCATTTTTGCGTTTAACATCAGCTATAACGCCGCAACACACTGCACCACAAATCGCTAAACACGTTTTACGCTAAATAAATTTTTCAAATGTCCTTTCGTATTTTTCGTCGAATCGTTGAGCTCCTTAAGTTCTGAGTTAAGCTGCCCGACTACTGGAAAATGCATGCACTGAATGGACAGGTCCACTCAATTTGTGTGGTTCTTTCATCAAAAGACCATAATCTACATAGTCTTCACATGATCTGACCAAGATTATGTCTGGACTTTAAAAGAGACTGTGACTCAGAGTAGTCAGATAAGAAACGCCGACCTTAGTAGTTTTACAGAAATAAAAACACGAGCTAGCCTTCGTCGCATATGATGTGTAACATCTGACATCTCACCTTGGTAATAAGCAACTGAGCAGCGACAGAAATTAACCTCAGAATTTTAAAAAAGCTAAATTCTGAAATATCTATTCGAACACCCAATTGTTCAAACAATTCATTACTAGTGTTCGCCCACTGGTCGTAATTTGACCCCCTATATTTAATATATTAAAAAAATGATATATATTTTTAGATATATATATATATATATATATTTATTTACAATTAAGTACAAAGGCGGACTTAATGCCTTAGGTAACTGATTATATTATTCTTACAACCGGCAGCAAGTTCGTCATGCTCCCTTAGATGTCACTGCTTGCGGTAGCGTCGGGGGTCGGGTTGCCTCCTTCCCTCAAATATGGCAAGGGGGGTAATGGCTGATTTTTGCGTTATGCTCGTGAACGGGTGCTGCTTGTGGTGACTGGTCGTCTTGCTGACCATTGTTTTGTTTTGTTATTAGTAATTAACTGTTTATTTATTTTAATTTGATGGTCCTAGTTCATCATTTGTGACTGTTACGGCTGTAGATATATGTAAGCGGGCACGCCCTTTATACTTGAAGGCTTTTACTTAGGGTTTAAGTTCTGTTTACGTTTTTATCTCTGCTTGAGAATAGTTTTCGGTCTTTTTCTTTTCTTTTTTTTTTTTTGTTGTTGGTATAGTGGTGTGCTAGCTGACATATGGCTAATAATTTAATGTTTTGTGTTTCATGTGTTGTAAATTGTTTTGCATACTATTGTATAGAATCCAATATTTTCTCTAACTGAACAGACAGCTGTGCTGCTGGGGAGTTTGTTGGCCACTTCTTCTTCCCAGCTAAAGCACTAGGAAGTGGCGAAGGTTGGGCGTTTTGGGGGACTGTCTTATGTAATTTTGACGTTCGAAAAGTGCTGATCCTCAGCCTAGTTTGAATAAATGACTTTTGATTTGATTTGATTTGATTAGGCATTCTCTACCAGTCAACCAAGGGTGATGAAGAGATAAGATTGCAAGTGCTCTGAGAGGAAATAAAAATAACGAAAAATATTAAAAATAACATAATAGATTATAAATAGAATAAGTACAGAAATACATAAATAGGTTACAAGCATAAAATATAAATACATACATATTTACTACAATATATACCTACATCATACATATATATATACATACAAATTTAAGGAAAAGAGATACATAATTGAGATGACTCTACGCTATTAGTTTTGAAAATAACTCTGCAATATGATTGAGCCTTTAGATTACCCATAACACACACATATAATCAGCCTATAATGTTCTCACTGCTGGAACACAGGCCTCCTCTCTGCGAGAGGGAGTGGGCCGTAATCCACCACGCGGGCCCAGTACCTACGGGTTGGTAGATGTCACATGTCTTCGATTTTTTGGTTCTAGGACATGCCGGTTTCCTCACGATGTTTTACTTCACCGTTTTTTGAGAGCAGTGGCGATGAAATTATTGCATCTGCTCTCATTTTTTGCTTGAATATGGGTAATACTATGAGGTTTCATGTATTACCCATATTCAAGCAAAAAAAATATTTGATTTAGAAGATTTTTTCAGTTATGAAATCTTATGATTACTTATTTAAAACATCATTCTGTCTCTACCATCGCACTATGGGACCAAACAGTATTTTCCATCTCAAAAATGGTTTTGTCGAAAGACGTAAATCCATAGATTGTTTTATGGTTTTATACTCTCAAAAGATGGAACTTACGAATAAATTACAAAATATAAAAAAATATAAAGTTTTACGTTTATAAAATGAACCTCAAACATTGGGCATAAATATTTTCATGCCAATTAAATTACCGTTAAGGGAGTTCAACACATAATTATTCGGAAGTTTTCCAAGGAAACATATTAGTGTTATACATCATTAGATAGCTTAGAATATACACTTTGCAACCACGTTCAGTTTTTTTTAAAAAAATATTTTTATTTAATTTTCTAATATTTTTTTAGTGAAGTAAAGAAAATTTAGTTTTTGTTAATTTCAATTGGAGTTTTCGTTGTTGCCGAAAGCAGCCGGTGTCAAGTTAATTACTCTATTAGAGACCTTATCTACTCAGTAATATGAGGATTTAAAAAAAACTTGCGCGTTTTTTGCGCCAGAGGTGATTTTGAAGCAATAATGTCAATCGGGGAAAAATCCTCGAAAATTACGGTTCTTCTTTTTTATTATGAAATATTATATTTAGTTATTATCCTTTGATGTCTATATTGTTTTTTTCTATTTCTATTATAAAAACATACATTTGCAAATTAAAAAACTGCTATTATATTTGAAAGAATCTTCCCATGGCAATTTTGTTTGGGGTGGTCACCTTAACCACAAGTATGATAAACTATATTGCTGCGGAAGTTCTATTTATCTGTTGTGGTAAATAATTACAATCAGTACTGATTACACTATTTCGATGAGAACTGTTATAATCAATTGTCCCATGGTTTTTGCACAAGGCACTAAAATATTAGTCCTATAAATACCCGTGTATGTTCAGCATACGATTCATCAAAGTGTTCAGATACTTCTTTTCAATAACAATTAACGCATAAAAAACATTATTATCTAACAATGAGTGAATTCGTTTGTGTTCGACGCGATCTTTGTGATCAAATAATAAAAGGGAAAAGTACTTCAGACCTCAAAAAATATTTATTGGAAAATTTTCAACTCTCGGAAACTGACGTTAATACTGTAATAGAGAGTATTCAAAAAAATCTAACATCGAGTTGCAACCAGAAATGGACCAAAGCTCAAAGAAAGCCGGACCGGTTCGAGAGCCTATACTCAAATTGGTTAAATGGTGAGTTTAAAGTATCATTGAATTCTTGCAGTACCTCAACCACTGTAAATTCTGGCTTGAATACTTCTGGTGAACGTGGAAGACCAACAAAACAATATGACGAGTGCTCGGAAAACACAAAGAAACGAAAAAATATGGAGCTGGTCCAGGAGTATGGAATGGGACATGTCCGTAACGCTTATGTGCAAGGTTTAAGATCCATGGGGGAAAATGACGAAGCGTCGATTGTGACTATTATCAGCAATAAGGAAAAAGAAGAGAAAAAAGTTATTCTACAAAACATACTCAATCCAGATAACGCACTTTCCTTTACAAAAGAGGAAGCATTGAGTATATGCATTGAAACTGATTTAACCAAAGCACAATATGCGTACCTAAGAAAAAGGCTCGTTGATAAGAATTTAAGTTCTGTATTGCCTTCGTATCAAACACTAAGTGTAGCAAAAAAGGCTTGCTATCCGCCTGCATCCAGCATTACGGTGACAAATATAAGCGCAAAAATCAACCTGCAAGATCTCTTAGACCATACAGTCTGCCGTATTATAAGGATAAAGTCAGGATCGACTTACAATCGTCTCAAGCTTTTCACTAAATGGGGATGTGATGGATCCTCCGGGCAAAGTGAGTATAAACAAACTCTACCGGAAGAAAACGAACAAATATCGGACGCTAATTTGTTTATAGTGTCCCTTGTACCACTGCGACTAGTAGACGAAGAAACTTCTACGGTCATATGGAAAAACCCTACTTGCTCATCTGTTAGATACTGCAGACCAATTTCATTAGAATTTGCAAAAGAAACTCCCGAAAAAACTACAGCGGTTGTCAGTGAAATTGAAGCCAAAATTAATCAATTGATTCCAACTCTTGTGTCAATAGAAGACAAAGTCATCGAAGTTAAACATCAACTGTTTATGACAATGATTGATGGGAAAGTTGCTCAAGTGTTGACAAACACATCATCCAGTGCTACCTGCACTGTTTGTGGAGCAACTCCCAGACAAATGAATGATCTTTTAAAAGTTACAACGAGAGTTGAAAATTAAATAGCGTTTAAATACGGATTGTCGACGCTACACGCATGGATAAGATTTATGGAAATGATCCTCCATATTTCTTACAATTTAGGTTTTGAGAAGTGGTCTGCAACAACTCCAGAAAACAAGCAACTTAAAGAAGACAAGAAACAATTTGTCCAAAAACGTTTCCGAGAAGTGCTTGGCTTGCATATTGATAAACCACGTCAAGGTTCCGGTAATAGCAATGACGGTAATACGGCAAGGAGATTTTTCCAAAATTACCAATGTTCTGCAGAGATAACCGGAATTGATGAAGAATTAATCAAGAGACTATATGTAATTCTTCAAACTATGTCATCGGGATTTCCTATAAACGCAGAAAATTTTGGTCAGTATACATTGGTAACCGCGCAATTATATGTAAGCAAATATAACTGGTACTACATGCCATCTTCGGTCCATAAAGTACTTATACATGGTGCTAAAATAATAGAGCATTATGCAGTTTTGCCTATAGGACAATTATCCGAAGATGCCCAGGAAGCTCGAAATAAAGATTATAAGAAATATAGGTTACATCACGCTAGGAAGTGTTCCAGATCAGCAACAAACGAAGACGTTCTGCATATTTTGTTATATACATCTGATCCTTATATATCTAGCTTAAATAAACCAAGTTTTCTAATATCCAAAGAATTATTTGACGAAGCTAAAGAATTGTTGGAAATAGAAAGTGATGAGTAGGATAAGTTTAAGTAATATTTTTTTTTTGTCATGTAACTGTTTGTTTAATAATAATAATTTAGTTTTAAACTTATTTTAAGCATAAGTGTAACTTTTATTGTTATTTTAATATAACTGTATGATTTTTTGTATGAAATTTCGTATAACTTTATCTTTGTCATTTTTTTTCGGAAAAAATATTTTTTTTAGAATGATGATGTTTGATTTCTTTTATTGCCTAGATATTCACAAATACGTGAAAAAAAAATCAAGGAGATAAATCACAAAACAACAGAGTTATCGATTTTTGAGATGGAAAATACCGGTTGGTCCCATAGTGCATCGTCCAACGATTGACATAATCAGAACGATGTAAATGATAAATTATTTTGATGTGACATCTTTCCTCTCGCTTTCCGGAGTGCGATTTCGTGAAAAGGGACGGAGGTGTGTTTATTTTTTCTATGGGTGATACGTATAGCAAAAGTTCTTTAAACCATATCCTACCTGAACAGTGTGTGTATGTGTGCGTCTTTGGCTGTTGGCAGCTAAATAACCAGAAAACTGTTGCCCACCAAATAACATTTACGTGTAATTTCCCGTTCAACCATTACCCCAAATAAAAATAATCATCCTGTCTACCCAACTGAAGTGGCTCGATTTCCTGCGGGTCGTAATTTGATTCCCTGTTTAGGTATTTCTTCAACGTTATCTAGTCTGATTGATGACTCAGGGTTGATGTTACGATAGCCTTATTATCGTCATAAGTTCCCAATTTCGGATAGTAGCCAATGTTATTTGTACTGAGTATAGTCTTGATTTATGGGTGAGGATTTTACGTGAGTCATTTTTGTATAACAATGAATTTCAGTTCAAGTTCAATCAGAAAGAAAGAAGAAAGAAAATATATTAATGTAGCACAGACTAAAAGGCACACAATATAATATACAGCAGATAAAAATAAAAAATAAATGTATGAAAATCAAATAAAAAGTTTAAAGTAACATAATTTACTCTACACTTTTTATTTGATTTTTATACATTTTTTTTTTTTGGAAAATGTGTCTCACGGTTGCGCCAAAAGCCAGCTAAAATGCCAGACAACTAGTGCTTGATGCTGGTTTTCAACTGGACCTGAAGTGTGAGGTGACGGATGTACATCAGTTTATCTCCTTTGCTCAAACTCTCGTACAGCCCATCATAGCTACGCTGATGCCTGTTATTTGGATGCCACCGAGGATCTTTTAAATAAACTTGAGCGTTTGCAAAATATCTGCATTCGTTTTGTTTTTAATCTTAAAAAGTATGATCCTGTTTCTTAATTTCGCAAGATTCTCAAGTGGCTCCCCATTCGTCTTCGCAGAAATTCTCGGATATTGTCTACTATTTAACATTCTTCATAATCCTAGAACGCCATCCTGTCTGCGGAAATGTTTTTCTTTCGCCCGTCCTTCTGGTGCACCTTGCAGGTCGCATCTTAGAAATCTTCTTAAAACCCCTCCCCACTCTACCAACTTCTACCCTTAATCCTTCACTGTGCTCGCGGTTCGGTTGTGGAATTCACTTCAGCCTGACATTAGGGACTGCCAAACTGTTGTTGTTTTTAAAAGAAGAGTGAAAGAACACTAACTTTCCACTTTGCCATACTTGCATACTATGTATTTATTATTTTATACTATTAATTATATATAACTATTTGTGAAATTTATTTTAGAAGTATGTATATTCTCATATGTATATTTAAATTAGTGAATAGTTTTTTTTTGTTTTTATATATTTTATTTTCTCTCCTACTCTTACACACGGTGTCTACATCTCTTTGTCTACTGTCTTATCGCAGGTGTGCTGGAATACGGTTGTCGCAACCCAGTTGGCTGGGCACGCCACGATTGCGGCGATAAGTCCCCTCTTTGAGGAGTGGCTAGAGAGGCGCCACGACGTCCTCACCTTCCGCCTGACGCAGGTCCTCATCCGACACGGTAGCTTCGGGAGGTTCCTGTGTCGGATACGGCGGGAGGAAACGCCCGAGTGTCACTACTGTGTGGATCGCCCGGAGGACACGGTGGAGCATACGGTGGAGTTGATGGTTGAGGGAAAGGCAAATTTCGCGCCCTCTCGCCCCAAGCCACCGCAGGAGACGCCCTGGGCGTCGGGAATCCCGGGCGGATTTCCGGCCACCGTAGGTGAGGGCGCAGCCCACACCTACGGTGGCCGGAACCAATGGGTACCGTCCGGTAAGGACAAGGCCCGGGTCGATGGCGCGTTGTATTCCACGCGCGCCTCAAAGAGATGTCGTCAGCACAAGTGTAGGGGTCCACTAGGGTTGATGCCTGCCGGGATTGGGAATCCGGGGGAGAGCGGGAGAAGTTATTTGATGATTTCTCATCCAAAAAAAAAAGGTATGCTGCAAGAGATTTCTTTAGAAATAAGCATCACCTTTGTACTATTGGCAAAACTTAAGCATGCTCACTTTAGAAAATATTTCTGCGGCAAGCGCAGCTAGTGACAAACCACACCCCTTCCTGGTTTCGTCCAATTAGAGACAATATGAATTTGTGTGAGTATAGGGCGTGTAACAAAAAATATAAATATGTGTGGTATGTTGGTTACTCACTGCACGACCCGGTATTATTCGCGCGAGCCGAGGGCGAGCGAGCGCGATAAGGGAGTCGAGTGTGTGCGCGTTTCATACGACGGTTTTCAACTTGAAAGGAAAAAAAGAGACTGGTATTGATATTAGTTTCGTACGCCGCTAGGTATTTCTCTCTAGATTTTGCAGGCAACAGGCTGTCACTAGCGTTTCGTGCCTAGATTAGTATTTCCGGGGGGTTAAATCTACGCGTTGCTCTTCGCTCTTCTTTCCTAATTGAAGTCAACATTTTTGATAATAATTAACCACACAATGAAAACGTTAACAAGTATTTCTGGAAAATACCGCGCTTGTTTTGTTTATCCCGCGCGCCGCAGGTGTAAATAAAGGCGCTGGAAAAACCGCTAAACAGCCTATATAAAAAATATAATAAACAAAATAATGTTTTGAATAAGCAAATTAAGGTTAATATGTAGTGAAAAATATATAATTTTATGAAATGATGATAATTTTGATGATTGATTTATCTGATGTAACGAATTTTTTTTTCTCAAAAATATTCATTGTTTTTGGACAAAAACTGCGTATATTGAAAAAAGAAATGTAAAGTAAAAATACTTCTATATAATAAGCTGAATTTCTGAGTCACTTTACAAGCAAGTGTGTTGAAGAAATATTTCGTAATTTTTTGCGACCGTATTTTATGGCCGTTCTATAAAGCCGATCTATTGTTTAACCAGATGTTCTGACGTTCCCACTGAATAACAATGGTGCTTAGATAATGAACTTATTTTTATTGCAGTTGCAAAAGTTGCGACAGCAATAATAAAAAAATCTGATAACATTGTATAAACTGCGCCAAGTAATGGTTCAAATACTACTGTAAGTAATTTTGCTATTTTAATCAAAACAGCAATAAAAGAAAGAGATAGCAAATGACAATTTCTAACAAAACTACGTAACTTGCTTCGTTTTAGGGTTCCGTAGTCAACAAGGAACTCTTATAGTTTCGCCATGACCGTCTGTCTGTCTGTCTGTCCCCGGCTTAGCTCACAGACTCTTACTAGAAAGCTGTAATTTGGCAAAGTGGTAAACAAAAATGCTAAATAAAGTTTTTTTAGGGTACGCGTATAGCAATACCAATAATACATTTTCTAAACCAAACGGAAGATATTACTACGAAATTACTTCTTGTCAACAATAACAATTCATAAAGCGCTCTCGCTGGCCGTGCCCATTAAAAAAATGTCTTACAAACAAGTGAGCATAGCACGCGCACAGACGCAGACACACGACAGTCACACTTGTCACACACACTATACATAATTATATTAATATAAACACGGCTAAAATACGCTTCATGCATCCCATTGGCCAAAACGCTTGCATCGGGCGATCGAGTCGTGAGCCGTGCTATACGATTATCGCCTTAGAGGTGAGCATGCGGAAGATTGGCCGATAGTACGTATTTTTCTGTTCCTTTCTTCTTGTCAGAACTAATATAAAAATATTTTCAGTTAATTACATTTATTTAATTACTTTTTTTATTTCGTAATATTTTAATTTTAAGTAAAACTAGAGTCACAATCCGAATTATAGTTTCGGGGAAAAGCGTGGACAAACATACATACTCCTATAAAAACTTTGCATATTTGTTTGGAAGCCAAGGAATATATTCAGTTCCAATAATATTTTATACTTACGTATAGAATTTATAACCTCCTTTTTTTGAAGTCGTTGATAAAAATAATAGAAGACTCACATCAAAAGCTCCAATATTTTACACAATAAACTTATTATAGCTTTTTTTATAACTGAAACAATGTATCGAAGCTCCATAAGACTGTGAAAGTTCGTCTTTTTTAATTAAGTGATTATTAAAGAAAAGTTTTTTTTATCAAAGTTCAGTGTTACTGGAACCTGTACAAATCAAAATGTTTCAGTAAAAGATATGGCTAAAGTAAATTATGTTTTGTTGTTTTAAACATAACCTGGTTCTCAAGATTATCTTTATTCATGGTGAAGGTGAGTTATTTTAAAATAAGCGTAATCAGCCTATAACGTTCCCACTGCTGGGACCTGTTTCTCAAAGAGGAGGCCTGTGCATCCTCTCTGAGAGAGGGGGTGCGCTGTAATCCACCACGCGGCCCCATTGTGGATTGGTAGATGTCACATATCTTCGATTTTTTGGTTCTAGGACATGCCGGTTTCTTCACGATTTTAAGATAAACGTTTCAACATCTTTTGTATCAAAACTTAAACTCAAACTCAAAGCATTTATTTCAATTAAACCAATTACAGACACTTTTGAATGTCAAGGGGTCGGTTAGTCAGAAAGATGAAGCTAGTTGCCCATTCCAAAGCGTAGTAGGTACTTAGGAGAAGAACCGGTCAAAATGGTCATCCTTAGTCTATAGCGTTGGTAACCAAGCGTTTAGGTACTTGTTACGGACAAGTACGTAGGTACGTTTCCGCATAAAACAAGAATGATTGACATTTATGTGATTACTCGCAGCAGCCAATATATGAATGTGATAAAAGTTTGAGCGCTCATGAAATGATTGAATATCGATAAACCACCGCGGGCATAAGTTCAGAATAACGAACACACTTCTATGTAATGTGTTTTCTATTATATTTAACATTATTTCTATGTACAAACGGTATTGCCAAAGCAGATTACGAGAAAAATGAACTTACCGAAGCAAATAACCTAACAGTCTACGATATCTCTAACAGATTACAAACTCTAGCACACATTAATTATGACAAAGACAGACTCAAAGTACTCAAAGAGAAACTTGAAAAAATCAACCATTATGTAGTCGATCATAATTTGGTAGCAGAAATCCTAACTAATGTTACAGCGGAAACCAGATTGAATGAAACCAATTTTTATGAAGCACTCAATGAAAATGATCATTTTCGATACTTGACAACGAATGAAACGAAGAATTTGTATCTAAAATTGAAGGAAAAGATGACTCGTGATGATATTATGAAGATTGTTGCTGAAAAAGGTAAAAGGAAGAAGTTGGTGAAGTCAGCTCGAAGGATGATGGAACACGGCGCTCCTAAGCACGAAGATGATGAGAAGATGAATAACGTAGTTGATAAAATGTTAGCAGAAGCGCCCCAAGATCCTCATAAACCGAAAGCTGAAGAAAGTGTGTATTGGGGTATGTTGAAAAATAAATATTATACTTCAAGTTGTGTTCCTCTTATGGAAAGTACGGTTGTTGCAACCCAGTGCTGGGCACGCCACGATTGCGGCGATAAGTCCCCTCTTTGAGGAGTGGCTGGAGAGGCGCCACGGCGTCCTCACCTTCCGCGTGACGCAGGTCCTCACCGGACACGGCAGCTTCGGGAGGTTCCTGTGTCGGATAAGGCGGGAGGAAACGTCCGGGTGTCACCACTGTGTGGATCGCCTGGAGGATACGGTGGAGCATACGGTGGAGGTCTGCCCGGCTTGGGCAGAGCACCGCCGTGTCCTCGTGGAGGCGATCGGCGGCAGAGACCTCTCGCGTCCGGCTCTGGTTCAGGCCATGGTACGGAGCGAGAGGGCATGGGCAGCCGTCACCTCCTTCTGCGAAGCAGTCATGCTCGCAAAGGAGGAGGCGGGACGGTTGAGGGAAAGGCAAGTTTCGCGCCCTCTCGCCCCTAGCCGCCGCAGGAGACGCCCAGGGCGTCGGGAATCCCGGGCGGATTTCCGGCCACCGTAGGCGCGGGCTTGCGGACGGTGAGCAATGGGTAGCTCACCGTCCGGTAAGGACCAGGCCCGGGTCGACGGCGCGTCGTATTCCACGCGCGCCTCAAAGAGATGTCGTCAGCACAAAAGTAGGGGTCCACTAGGGCCGATGCCTGCCGGGGTCGCGGGAAGGTACTTATGGGTCACCGAGGCCCCCGCAACACAGGCAACAGGAAGGAATACGGGTGGGTTTTAGTCAGTAAGAGTCTGACACACCCTCCCGCTCCGCCCAGAGCGGGAGAAGTTATTTGATGATTTCCCACCCTAAAAAAAAAAAAAAAAGTTGTGTTCCTCTTACATCGTATCAGCATGAAGTATAGGAGGACAGTTCCCGCTGTGGTAATAGCGAGTCATTAATATGGTAACAGGGGGTTAATCATACGTTGTCGCTGTACGGTGACGACTATTTACTTCTCACTCTATTTTAGGTATTGAGCAAAAAATAATCTCAATAACTAAAATAGAAGAAATACGCTGAAGGTCTGATGATAACATGGTTTAATATGATAACATGGTTTAAGTGATATATTATGTGATGTCATCTTAACTTCCAATTTGGCGACTTTTAATTTTCATCCTCTCTCTCTTGTTTCATCTCCAGATAACTACCCAGTGCCATGTCATAGTACAGCAGCATCTCCTATCATTAAGAGCTATTCTTTCCCAGATCCTCAAGGTGAACTAGATGAGATGAAGGCCTACCATGACAGCAAGAAAAGTGGGCGGCGCATCTTCAAGGGCGAGCGCACGAATATCCTGAACTACCCCTTCATGGCGTCCGTCCACTTGATGGGAAGGTTCTGGTGCGGGGCTGTACTGGTGGGGGCAGATCTGTGCATTACTTCTGCTTCTTGTTTACAGCTGTAAGTATTCGGTGGACGAATCTAACGCCTCATAATTAATCAATTATATTTTTTTCGTAGCTCCCTTGGGATTCATGAGGCGTATATGTCATAGACATGGGCTTGATATTGTCAAGTTTCAGTCTTGATGTAGTCGAGCCTTGAGGGAAAGGAATTCCGAAGAAAAGATGTATGGATTTTGTGAGGGATGATATTAATGAAAAGGTAGTGTAGTATAATGTGACGATTGACAGGGGAGAGTGGGAATGAAATAAATTTTGCTCCGACCCCAAGTAATATGTGACCAGGGGCCTATTTAATAAAATCGACAGGTGACAATCCGAAAATCTGACAATTTTGTAAGTTTTTATTCAAAGTTTTCTGCTTTAATAAATAGCACCTGTCATGAAAATGTTACTGACAATTTTTGAATTTTTTTGAAAAATATCTAGCATTCAGTAATTATCAGAAGGTGTTTATGGTTCACATCGTTTATTTTATTACTTATGCCAATAAACGAATTTTCTTCTTCCTTTATAAGAAGTCGAGGATATTCCCCCTGCAGTGGATTTAACTCTGCTATTTTCTAGGATGCATAACAACCGCTTCTTCCGCGAAAACCCTCGAGTACTGCAAGTCAGGGTAGGAAGCAACCACAGCAGGATTGGAGGCGAGATGATAGACGTACTTGAGGTGAGAGACAAACCATTAACGGTAAACTTACGTCCTAAATGAACCTGATCCAATTTTTTGTCATATATGGTTGACGTTCCAATTCATTATTTGGGTGATACTTACAAATAACCAATCTATGAATTGAGCTCTAAAGTTCAAACCAGCCTATCTGAAAGGACGTATCACATAATAATATTTGATGATTTTCTTTCATTCAAAAGAGGCCAATGACACATAATAAGCAGTTGATATTAAAACTTTTAGGGGTCATGAAAACCCTCTCAAAATATTTGGAGTACCAAACAACTTTTTGACCAAGACGAATAAAAATTAATGATATTTTCTCAAACTCAAACATTTATTTCAATTTAACTATTAGCAGACACTTTTGAAACGGCAATGAGTTGGCCAGTTAGTCAGGCAGTTGAAGCTAGATGCCCTTTCCAAAACTAAGCTCTATGGAGAATTACGGGCAAAAATCTCCAAAGACACTTTATTAAATCAGTTGTTAAAGAATCTTCATCAGAATTTAGAAGCATCTACGTATTGCAATTATTATCAACAACACGGCCGTGCTTCGCGCGGTTATAGAACTTGACAAAAAATGGAGTTTATTAAATAATCTCCATGTTTTTGACATATAAATGTTAAAAATGAATAAATAAATTTTTCAAATGATTGTGAAAACCGTAAGCGTAAAAAAAAACGTGTGCAGTTGGGGACGCACGGCAGGAACGAAGTTCCTTCTCACGTATGATTAAAATAAAATCAAAAACTTTTGACACTTGAGAACTTGAAACCGACATTTCTTTTTCGAAATTTCTCTTTGCTCGTATATAATGCTTTACCCACCCACAGACACTGTGTGTGGTGATTTTATAAGACCTTCTAAAAAACTTATACTAGATGGCTTTGTATTAAAAATGCGGCTTCAATTCACACATTCTCAACACTTTTACTTCTTCATAGAAAGTTGCATGGAGTAATGCCACATAACGCTTTTTCCTTTCATGAAAATATCTATCAGTCAACACCTACCGCAAGACGCGTTAAAGAACTTCGTTCCAAAAACGAAGGGGTTACACAGACAAACATGAAAGGTTTGTCAGTGTAACCCCATTTTATAATATTTGCAGATTCGTTTACCATAGTGATCCCTGGTTCTCAGGTCTACTTCCACCCTAGTTACGACCCTCGGACTCTGAAGAACAACCTGGCAGTGATCCGCCTCCGCCGGCACCTGTTCTTCAAATTCAAGTCAATAATAAAGTACATCGCCATTGACTACATGGCGCACGCGGTGCCGTCCACCGCTGAAGTGCTGCTGTTGGGGTGGGGAGTCACCAAGGTATATTTTTTTGTTTTTTCACTGTTACAGGTAATGAAATGAAATGTTTTTATTTTCTGTAAGTAGGTTTGTGGAAACACTATTACACTTCAATCATATTTAGAGAAAAAAAACTAAATGAGATCGGCGTTTGCTATCTGACTACTCTGAGAAGAAAGGCCGAAACAAACTCAGAGGTCACAGTCTCTTTTAAAGTCCAGACATAATCTTGGTCAGATCATGTGAAGACCATGTAAATTGGTGTCTGAAATGGTCTTTTGAGGAATGAACCGCACAGATTGAGTGAACCTATCCAGTCAGTGCGCGCATTTGTCAGTAATCGTGCAGCTGAACTCAGAACTTGAGGAGCTCAACGATTCGACGAACAATACCAAAGAAAGCACATTTAGGTAGACCGCTTAAATGACTCAAACTGCCAGACCAAGATTAAAACTAACTGAGAGAAAAAATAAAAACCACATAGTCTTCACATTCACAATAATTAAAAAAAATATAATACTTCAAAAAGTAAATATTCATGTCATTGTATTTATAAAAAAATCATCATTGTCAATGAGTAAATAATCTCGGTCAGATCATTTGATAGGTAGCTATATATATAGGTAGTAGTGCCTAGTGCGCAAATGGGTAGATTTGTTATAAACAAGCCGTGTGCTCGGCGTTTACCCTCGGCAAAATGACGAACTTCCATACAAAATTTCATCCCTATTAGGGGATTGGGTTGGACGTTGGACGTGTACGCGTATAGTATCTTTATCTCATACAGACATATATACAAGGGGTCGGCTGCTATGAAAGACATATATAATCAAATAAAATAACAATACCTGCTTAATAATTAATACATACTTGGTTTTTTTAGTTATTTAAATTTGACAGTATTTTAGAATACATTACTTTCACAGAACATAATCACCCCGTTGCGTATGCAGTAGTGTGTGTGTAAAAGGGCAGTTACAGTGCGGTAACACACGGGATGCGTTTTAACATGCGTCTCCCACACATGCTGATTTGCGAAAATTAGAAAAAAAAAGACCTACTTAATTTTACTTTCGTGTCGAGAATCAATAGCATAGTTACCTCCTTGAATTTGACGAGGATACAAAACGCCACCTTGTATATTGACAGTCTGGAACCCAGGCGTCCTCTCTTCGAGATGGAGTTAGTAGATGTCACATGTCTTTAATTTTTTTGGATCTAGGACATGCCAGTTTCCTCACGATGTTTGCCTTCACTGATTTGAGATCAGTGGTGACGAAATGATTTACAAAAGTAAGGCGCCTGTTTGGGTTTGAATCTACAAACGAGCACTCGTATGTCGGAGCCGTTACTACTGGGCCACCACTGTTCTCCATTAATATTATTAAACCTTTTTTCACACAACCGTTTAATAAAGGCAGCCATTTTAACAAAATAAAAGCTGAAGAGACCATCAAACATGTATGGGTGACGTTGATAAAATAATCAGTAAAGTTGTCGTTACGGTCGCTAATAATTAAGATTGAGATTTTTGCGGCCCTCCAAGAATGTGGGTTAACAGGGGAGGCGACTTGTTGCTGCCTTCAATATTTGTAAAGAGTTTTAAAATGTATTTTTGAATAAGTGGGTAATCAACAGGCTTCACAATTTTATTTTTTAATGGAAAATAGAAAATAGAGACTGTGCCTCGGAAAGCACGTTAAGCCGTTGGTTGTCATTTGTAGATCTTTAACAGTCGTTACGGGTCGTCAGAAGCTCGAAAGTCTGATAACCAGTCTTACCAAGGGGTATTGTGTTACCCAGTTATTGGGTTGTGGAGGTCAGATAGGCAGTCGCTCCATTTAAAATCCTGGTATGCAGCTGTATCCGGTAAGACGAAGCAGACCCCAACATAGTTGGGAAAAGGCTAGGCAGATGATGAATGGACTTGAATTAAATTAAATGATTCGACTTTGATGCAAGTAGTCGTTATATATTAATATTAATGGTTGTGCATGCACAACCATTAATATTAATATATTACGTGTTTTGTATCGAAACTATGAAATGTTTGTTTATTTGCTTACATTTTAGTAAATTGCTATTGTTTTACATGTAGTAGGTACCTAATACTTACTTTGAATATTTACGTTATGTTAGTGTCTGTTTTTACAAAAACATGGACACCGTGTCCATGTTTTTGTAAAAACAGACAATGTTCATTAAGACGTTGAAACGACCCAATTGACCAAAATAAGCTTCTCTTATGAAAAAAATTGCCAAATCTGTATAGTTTGTGGTAGCGGAAAAAATATATGTTAATTTTGAACATATTTCCCAGAACTTGGTTGTTACCAAAACACGTTTTGAAAATAAATCTCGATACAAACTAACGTTAAATTAACCTCTTACCTTGAGTTCTAATCCAAAATATCTGTATTAAACATCAACATACGAGTACGTTACGTATTTAATTAATAACAGGAGCGTCTTATTTGAATGCAGAACTTGGTTGTTTTTTATCTTCGATTTCTCAACTCAATTTTGAGTAAATAGATAATTGCTTCATATTTTGCAATGAATTACAAGCGTTGTGTCATCGCGCTTCTCTTTCTTTTCTATGCAATCTGACAGTAAACGCGGTTTAGGTGTTGTCAGCGTCTTAAATCACATAATTATGTATAGTCAGGGAAGAGATTATTTAGCAAATTTACTATCAACTTAAATTTGATTGTCTGTTCAGTGTTCATCAGTCACGATAAATTAAATAACACGGCACAGCGTGTATCTGGTAAACAATATATTCCCTGGCTGTACTATACTCAGTATTATGTTATCGCATCATATGTATAGCTACATATTCATTTTGTTACAGATGTCTCAGAAATTAGCGTACGAGCCGATTTTCTTGCAGAAGAAGATCTTACCGGTGTATCCAAACTCGTTCTGTAGAGAAGTGTATGGCGAGTAAGTACCAAAACACTTTATAAAGTAAAAGGCTCTTGAAAAAAAAAAATGCAACCCCAAAACCAAATATTTTTATCAAACGCTAAGAGAAAAACCTATGAAAATCTGAGACCTTTGTTTAACAGCGTGTTATAATTGGTTGAGAAATGAAAAACCCACAAGTCCTCCCTACAAGTCTTTACTCAAGGGTACGTCTTCCCATGTCATCGGTAAAACGATTAATTACATTGCCGACTCATTGTCTCTTCTGGAAACTTTGGGTGGCTGGTAGCAGCTGGAAGGATCGAGTTAAATAGCATTCGACTGTAGATACCTATGTCCAGCAGTAAACTGGTATAATCTGATGACGATGGAGCAGGATTTTCCCATTAACATAAACGTGTTTATTTCAGGAAATTTCTACCAGAAACCATGTTTTGTGCCGGAACTCTCACAACCGGAGAGGGGGCGTGTGATGTAAGTACTGAAACATCAAATACATAATTGTGTAGTACTTTTTATGTCCTTTCTATTTCAAATACATAACCACAGGTTTGTTGAAGCACAGTCGAATGAAAAAATTAAATTGTAGCCAATCCTCCTACCACCACGCTGACTGGCTACAAACAGCTCACTTGCAGGGAACTTGATTGATAAGCAAAGTGACTAACAATTCTAACAATTTATAGAGCAGCTAGCTTATCTGACCTGGTAGCTTGAACTAAACCTAAAGAAATCCCTCTCCACCAACTAACAAAATAACCCAATCAATCAATAAATCTCTCTCTCTCTCTCTCACCCTTTCTTTTCTGTAAAAAGTAGCAGGTCTGCCACACCGGGTTGAATATAAGCAGAGTCCACCGATTGAGTTTAAAACAACCAATCAGCGCGCTCTATAACACTCAGGTTATGGCCAAAGTTTCTTTCGGGGATTTGTGGGATAGACCCGCCACGTCCCGCCGGTTGAGCGCGGCCCAAAGGGTCATGGTCTCCGGTGAGGCAGCGAGCCTCCTTGCCGGATTGCCGCCATGGGATCTGGAGGCAAAAGTTCCGTGATCTTCCCTATCCTTAATACTCCCAATTAAGGATAGTGAAGATCACGTGGCGGGTGTTTGTTATGCAATTTGTTTCCGAGCAATAATAAGGAATAGAAAACCGAAACGCCACTTCGGCGGGTTCCTATTTCTAAATGTAAAAAAAAAATAACCACGAAGGGGATGATGAGACTTTGTTCGCTCGCTCACTAAACTCCGCCATCCCCTTCGAATCTATCTGTCCAAGTCGGGGTGCCCGAGGTCCCGAGCTCGCTTCCCTAGCTCTTGCATCCTAAGTGATCTTAGTAACCATGGTATCTACCGCGGATCGGGCGGATACAAATTCCACCTTCAGAGTTGCAATTTTTGAGCAAAATCCACTAAGAGAGTTTAACAACCAATCAGAGGTTGTTTCAAAGTCAATTTGTGCATTTTGTAGACGAAGGCTACTATGGGAGTTTAAAGATCAATCAGAAGCCATATTCAAAACTCAGTTGGTGGACTCTGCTTATATGCCACCGGGTCACATGGCCTTGTGGGACTGTAAACCTAAAATAATAACTTTCCTTAATTGTCAGTTGTAGCAAGTGATTGTTACACGGCAAACTGACGTAATGTGTAAATGTGTTCAACAATTAATTTCTCTGGCTATACATTGACTAATTATACCCATTGTATTTCAAAGCACGATGCGGGTGGTCCAGCGATCCTATCTGGTCGGCTAATCGGCATCATCTCCTTCGGGCCGTCAATCTGCGGTTTTGTGGACGCACCCACTGTGTTCACGAAGGTTGGCTTCTTCGCTGATTGGATAGAAACCGTCAACGAGAGTGTAAGTAACCTGTTAAGCCCCGCGCGACACCGATTCGGAGTCAAACAGAAAATAGAATAGAAAATCAATTGTGTGTCATTAGCTGTCCTTGACCAATTGAGCTAGATCTATAGCGAAATCTCGGCTACTTGGGTACATAAACATGTCAATTAGAAGGTTCATCGGTGTTCCGAAGCAATTGACCAACACGAGGTATAACAATGTCGATCTCGTTTTTTTTAGGTTTATTTGGAGGGTCAGTTCGATCGTAGGAAAAAAAGTTTTGAAGCAGATATCGTGTTCGGGATCAATTACAAATATATTTTTTATAATGTTTGAAAAAATCAAAATCAAAATATTTTTATTTCACATAAACCTACATGGGCACTTATGAAACGTCAGAAGCTAGGTGCACGGTTCCAATGGGTCGTTTCCTATGGAGAAGAGCCGGCAAGAAACTCCACGGTTACTCTTTTAAAAATAATTGGCTTTTACAATGTTTTCAAATTACAGTGTTAATAGGTATGGGAGGACAGTGTAGGCCTGTCGAGAAGGATCAGGCACTAAACAAAAAAAAAAAAAAAATGGTCTACAAAATATCTAGTCTGTTAAGGCTTTGATTTAGCAATTTTGAAAATATAGATTAAATATTGCAAAAAAATACCGTTCCCCTTATCTACGTCTTTCCTATTGAATCTTTGTATGCTAACTGCTCCCAAATTACGATGTTTATATAATTTTTTTTTCACATACTTCCTTGACCAATAATTCTTTCATTATTTGACATAATATACACACTTTTTTCATTATTTGACATAATTTTAACTTCAACTATATAGTAGTGGCTTTTGTGAACAAGATATTAATTCAGACTTGTTACAGTTGTAATGGCAATCATGTCGTTTGGTTTAAATAGGTTTTTATTTTTATTATTTTATTAATATTTATTAATATTTATTTTAGCTTAATAGACTATTATATTTGTAGACATTTATTTTTTGGTAACTACCTGGTACTAGTTGACAGGCCTACACTGTCCTCCCATACCTATTAACACTGTAATTTGAAAACATTATAAAAGCCAATTATTTTTAAAATAGTAACCGTGGAGTTTCTTGCCGGGAAATTGGAATAGTGTACCTAGCTTCTGATGTTTCATAAGTGCCCGTGTAGGTGTAAAGGAAATAAAATATTTACATTTTTGTATGAATTCCTCTTCGATCCATAGATGGCAGCCGACTACTCAGGCGCAGCGCGTACCACAACGACAATGAGGTCTAGACTCAGTGAGTACCTGGCGACGTACAAGTTGGGGAAAGCAGCTTTTGCACACACCACACTCATTGACCCACACACGAACTACCCGGAATCTATTGAAAGCGGACCAGAAATTACTGAAGATGAGGAGATAGTTCCAGTTACCACAACAGAAGCACCCACAACAACGACTGAGGCTGAGGCTGAGACTAAGACGGAGGCTGCGTTGCGATCGGGCCGTGGTCGTGACCGATTTGCCCACTCTTCTCCAGTGACGCCAGCCTCTGGCGTAAGGCTCAAAGGAAAAAGTCGCGACTCAGATGACGAATGGAGCGTAGATTTAAGTTAATAAATGCGAAGAGATTTTGATTTGGTTTTTGTTGAGCAGTTTTTAGAGAAAACACGTATTTTTTTGGTTGGTCTAGTGATCGCAAGTGTTACTGTTAAGCATGACGTCCTGGGTGCGATTCCTAGGTCGGGCAAGGTGTTGTTGGATTTTTCCTTCAGGAATTGCTTAGTTGCAGCTTGGAGTCTGGATTTGTGCCCGATTCGTGGCAATTGACGTAACTTGAGGGTATACTATAAGTGACTAATAGGTACACCTATGCCTAATTACCAGAGGTCGGAGTAGGTAGATTGATTTAAGGTCGTTGACGTCAAACGTAGCGGATAATATGGATATGCCTCCAAAATACCGGAACTTCATATTTATTGTGATATTTGTTCCGGAATTTTGAAATTAGCACGAATTTGTGTTTAAGGTGAAAAACGTATTAATAATCTACGCTACCAGTGTTAGCTAATGGTGAAAGAAATCAGTATTTTATTTTATACAAAAATACCTTGGGATAGTTACACCGTATTTTGTCCCTTACTATTGAATTAGAAATGACGCTTGACAGTATGAGACAAAACTTAGACAGGGCCTTTTGTTTCTTTATCTCATGTTCATCTATGTTCACAACGCATTGACCGCACGCAACGACCAATCAGAAGCAAGTATCCTGTATGACTCATTGCGTGTTTGTTAGAACAATGCGCGCGCGCTGTGTTCCAGGTTAGCCTATCTGTATGTTTTTTATTTTATTTTATTCCATAATTCCAATTCCGGAACTTTTTCCGGTACTTCTCGCACATTATGGATAAAATGGCATGTCCATATTATGATATCTTGACGCAAGTATATAAAATCAATCTACCTACTCCGACCTCTGCTAATTACTGAACCGTTTGGGTAAAACAGGCGGAATTTAAGTTTAAAACCGGCCAAGTGCGTGTCGGCCACGCACAGTGACGGGTGCCGTAGTTGGGAAGTTGGGAAGTTGGGATGCATTTATGCCAAAAACAAACTTAACATTGTAGTTGAGAAACATGTTCTCCCATACATTGATATAATTATGCCACGGGCAATTCTCCAACTGCAAATATAAGTTGGTCTACTATTACTCGTTAACTTGTAAAGCCTACTTAGCTGTGATAGTTTTCCTTTTAATTTCATTATATATGTACTACTGCCATGAATTTTTTCACATCTCCAATTAGCTGACAGGTGGGGGGGGGGGGGGGGGGGGGTCATAGCACTTTAATGCTTAGTATTCAGCAAGCGGATCCTTGAATTGAAATATTTTTGAACGGCCTATCCAACGATGCCCCACACCATGGGTTAGACGAGCAAAAAAAATATCATCCCCACATTACGTGCACAGAAGATACCCTATTTTTTTTTTAATATTTTAGTTTAAGATAAGATAAGATAATATATTATTTGCTAAACATGTGTTATACATACAAGAATAGAAAATACATGCATGCAAGATGGTAACACGAACAACATTATTAGGTACAGCATGTTTGCCACATGATGTGACGTGCAAATGTCCAGAAATGTTATTATTTAAAACATTCTGATAAAGTAACAATAAATTAAGTAATTAATTAAAGAATAATAATATTGCAATACATTTAAAATATAAAAAATCAAACAGAACATAAAAAAGTAAGATTGAAAATACTGAAATACAATAAACATGTCAAAAAAAAAAAAATAATTGAATTATTTCATTGTAAATTAATAAACACAAAATAATTAATAATAAAATCAAATAAGCTACTATGTCAACACAATGCTGTAGTATGCTTTATTAACTAAATAAGTCTTAAGTTTACTTTTCAAGTGTACATTATTAAGCTCCTTCCAACTTTTTGGCAACTTATTGTAAACAGTTGGAGCCATATGAAAAACACTTTTGCGCATAAGTGCAGTTTTACAGGGAGGTACACATAGTTGGGTTTGGTCACGCCTATTCCTGGGAAATTGATCTGCTCTGCGCGCAAATAATTTAGAATTGTTCCTGACAAACATAACAGATTCAAGAATACATATGGATGGCAATGTTAAAATTTTATGCTTTATAAAGTAGGGTTTACAGCTGTCCGTGGTTTTCAAATGAAACATTGCTCTAAGGCATCTATTCTGTGCTTTAAATGCTACTTCTCTGTTTGTCGAGTTACCCCAAAAGATAACACCATATCTGAAAACGGATTCAGCCAGACCGTAGTAAGCTGTTAATAACGCCTCTCTATTGACATTTCGTGACAGTAGGTACAATGCATAGGCACTACTACTAATTCTTTTACTCAGACCATCTATGTGATCCTTCCAATTTAATTGTTGGTCAATAATTAGCCCCAGAAACTTAGTTGTATTAACCGTGTCCATTGTTATATTATTATATGTTATGTCAAGATTGGAAAATGTCAATAAACGCTGGCTAAAATGCATAATTACTGTCTTACTTAAATTAATTTTCAAATTATTATTGTCTAACCATTATATAGTATTGATCAGTGTATTATTAATGTCATATTTATATAGGTCTTTATTATTACATGGTATAGTTATAGTACTGTCGTCTGCGAAAAGTGTTACAGGATGGTCAATTGACTTTGGAAAGTCATTTATGTAAAGTGTAAAAAGTGGAGGTCCTAAAACACTTCCTTGCGGAACTCCGTAGGTAACGGTTCGTTCCTCCGATAGAAAGTTTTCTTCATGTTTGGTTTTAGTGTTTAGTCTACATATTTCGCTTACTTGTTTTCTGCCGTTCAAATATGATTTAATAAGTTCAAGAACCTTCCCTCTAACTCCGTAGGCATCCAGTTTTTTTAACAAAATATCATGTTGGACATAATCAAATGCCTGAGTCATGTCGCAAAATATAGCACAGACTGGATTATTTTTAGCTCTTTGTTGGCATGATTAATATGTATACCTATGCCTAATTAGAGCTTTCTAGTACTAAGTGTCTCTGACCTACAGCGGGGACCGACAGGACATGGCGAAACTTTAACGGTTCCTTGTTTACTTTTAAAAATATTTTATATGCCCATAAAAATATAAAATTGTTTAAAAAATACAGTAATATCCATAATATAAATACTAGGAACAAACACAAATTTGTTGTACCTACAACAAGGCTCAAGAAAATAGGTGGCTCATTCAGATGTCAATGTATACGTTTTTATAATAAACTTCCAAGGCACGTTCAAGATCTAAGCCTTAATAAATTCAAATCATTTATTAAAAGTAAGTTGTGCCAGAAAGCCTTTTATACCATTAAAGATTATATTGAGGACAAAAAGGCTTGGGATTGAGCTGCTCCAATTATTGCATACTGAAACTTTTATTTTATTTATATACACTTTTGACATATTTACTTTGTGGAGTTCAATATATTGTTTGGAATTTAATATTTACTTGTAAAGTATTATATTGTTTTCAATTATTGTGAATGTGAAGCCCATGGTTGTTTTTTTTTTCTCATTTAGTCTCAATCATGGTCTGGCAGTTTGAGTAATTTATGCGGCCTACCCAAATGTTCTTTCTTTGGTATTGTTCGTCGAAACGTTGAGCTCCTTAAGTTCTGAGTTGAGCTGCACGATTACTGACAAATGCGTGCACTGACTGGACAGGTCCACTTAATCTGTGTGGTTCTTTCCTCAAAAGGACCATTTCAGACACCAATCTACATGGCCTTCACATGATCTGACCAAGATTATGTCTGGACTTTAAAGGAGACTGACCTCTGAGTTTGTTTCGGCCTTTCTTCTCAGAGTAGTCAGATAGGAAACGCTGCATCTAGCTTTGTTTAAAAAATATGATAGACGTGTAAAAGTGTTTATACAAACCTACTTACAGAAAATAAATCATTTATCATTTACTACGGAGCCCAAAAAAGCTGGATATAAGAGACAACTCGGTAGTGCGCGAATCCTCATCGCACTTGGCCGGTTTCAAAACCTGACATACATTACATACATAGTACTCACGTATCCTAATAATCCTACAGTCACATATACAGGATGGTCACGTCCGGATTTTTTCCACCAATAAACACTGCGTGAATGTTTCAGACAGTTACAATTAAGTGCTGGAGTTACCGGCAGATGGCGCTCAGTGCGTTATCGGGGCTTTTACAGCGGTTTATGATACACGTGACGTAGGTATGAGAGTTAGCGGCTTTTTGTGTGCTCGCACTTTTATTCTGTATTTTTTTTTAAGCTGAAAATAGAAAATGGTTTTTGTGAAGTTCTGGATTTATTGCTGGTGCATGGCCAGTCGTTGTGGCGATGTTTTTAGAAGCCTTGCGAGTATGTCCAGTTAATGTATTTTGGCTGAATGATGATGTGTGTAATGTCACAAGGTTGGCAAATGATTTCGAATGTCTTTAATGGGATTTTTTAATCATTCTGTAAACTGTGATTGTTATTAAGGCACAGAAGATTGCTGCAGGGTCGCGGGAAGGTACAAAAGGGTTACCGAGGCCCCTAGCAAACGGAAGGGACACGGGTGGGTTTTAGTCAGTAAGAGTCTGACACACCCTCCCGCTCCGCTCAGAGTGGGAGAAGTTATTTGATAACTTCCCACCCAAAAAAAAAAAACAGTGTGCTGGCTCCTTTTCAACCCACTTCTGTAAATGATAAATGATTTTATTTCTGTAAGTAGGTTTGTACAAACACTTTTACACGTCAATCATATTTTTTAAAACTAGATGAAGTCGGCGTTTCCTATCTGATTACTCCGAGAAGAAAGGTCGAAACAGACTCAGAGATCACAGTCTCTTTTAAAGTCCAGACATAATCTTGTCAGATCATGTGAAGACCATGTCGATTGGTATCCGAAATCCTGTCCAGTCAGTGCACGCATTTGTCAGTAGTTGTGCAGCTCAACTCGGAGCTCAAGCTGTAAATCTGTATTATTTACGGGTACAATCCATAATAATAATAATAACAATAATCTTACTGCTGGGCAAAGGTCTACCCGGTAGCCAGCGTAGGTTAACTGAAAAAAAAGACAATCTAAAACTGAAAACATAGAAAAATGTTATTGTGTTGCTTAGATATGTTCAGTTATATTGGAAGTATGACCTTTCGCCCACACCTCAGCTAATAATACATAAGAGTGGGTTTTGAACCCAAATTGTTTCTTTCTTTATATTTATTTTTGTAAATGGCTGTAGTCATCCATAAATAAGATAGTACTTTAGGGTTCCGTACCTCAAAAGGAAAAACGGAAGCCTTAAAGGATCACTTTGTTTTCCGTCTGTCTGTCTGTCAAGACCCTTTATCTCAAGAACGCGTGGAGGTATCGAGTTGAAATTAAAACTATATACTAAAATCTACAGTCCCTTGAAGCTGTGAAAAAATAAAACTTCGAAGTTAACGTAAAAAAATTATACGGCCGCTTATGCCGCACAAAACGTATATTTCGCCACTCTCAAGTGAATCAAAATTTGTAGGGTACTTTCCGTTGACTTAAAACTATGAAATTTGGCAAGTAATATCGTCTTATACTACAAGTACAGGGAAAAATATAGTCTTATTCAATCATCGAGTTTATGCAATTGGAAACTAAATTTCGGGAAAAGCTCGGAAAAAAACTGCGGGACTCGATTCGAACTATTTATATTATAAATAGATCGAATCGAGTCCCGCAGTTTTTGTATCTACAAATTTGTACGGAACCCTCGGTGGGCGAATCTGACTCGCACTTGTTCAGTATTTTTAACCTGTTAAGCCCCGCACGTCACCGATTCGGAGTCAAACAATAGAAAATCAATTGTGTCTCATTAGCTGTCCTTGTTCAATTAATGAAACATTCTCCAGAGCTACTCTGTTTGCGACTGTTACCTTTTATAATCAACACAAAACGAAACCATCAATCAATCAACTCAGCCTTTAACAGTCCACTGCTGGACATAGGCCTCTCCCAGTCTGCACCACAACACCCTGTCCTCCGCCTTCCGCATCCAGTCTGTCCCAGCCACCTTTTTAAGGTCGTCAGTCCATCTATCTTTAGGACGTCCCACACTACGCTTGCCGATACGCGGTCTCCACTCCAGGACTCTGCTGTACCGGCCATCCCGCCAAAACGTAATATCACAACTGTATTCCTTGAAGAGGTAGGCAAAGGTGTATAGTACAACCTTATTACACCATTTTTGCACCCTTATGCTCAGCAATCACGCTTATGATCAAGGAGGTTTTCTCCAACAAGAAACCTTCAGATTATTAATGTTTGTAATTACTTTAAGTACCGTTTTCGAGCCAGTGTTGACAAATGTTGGCTCTAAATCCTCACGTAATATACCGCGGCCCAGACATATGGCACCCATTACAGCACCCCGCCACTCTGTGGCACTATTTGTTAGACCCGTTGTACTCGTATGGACGCAAGTGTATGTATGAAACAGTTAAGCTGATGTTGTTTCGGTTGATGACACAATTGTGGCAGTGGTTGAGCGTGTATCAATAAACAATGTATTTTTTATTATTCTCATTAGTTAAGAGCCATTTCACAAAATTACTACGCTCGAGTTTAGGTAAAAGACGGCATTATTGTGTATGTGTGCGCAGCTATCCACACATACACAATGCAAGCAGTGTAGCGCGAGCGTCGAGATGGACTAAACAGTCTTGAGCCGTTATAATCGTAATGCACCATGGTTAGAGATTTATGAAAAAAGTTATTTTATTTATTCAGTCTATGCTTTCTAGACTAATAAAAAAATCACAAATATATGTTATGTAAAGTATGTAATAAAAATTAACAGGGAAAAAATCACATATCATTTACATTATATGAATAATTGTTGTAAAGGCATTGATATTGCCTTTCTAGGGTCTATGATTTCTGGCAATACGCAATCTTGGTAAAACCTCGTCAATTTTGGAAGCATTTTTTCCTGCCAAAAACCGTCATCATTCACTATGCTCACTACTTTCAATGGAAAATCAGGACCTGTCCACACAGCAAATAAACATACGTTTTTATTTGCAATGTGCAACTGGCCCTGTACCTGGTAGTACCAGTCATGATTTTGGTTCATTACGACGAGATTGACTGTTCAATTTGAAACATTTAATTTTTTTGCTTGTACAGCGGTATCAGGATCGATTCCAAAAAGTGAGCTAGGACATTTCACTTCCACTAATCCTTCACTGCACAATCCATCCGGTGTCGCACCTAAATAACAATGTTCCTCGTCTATAAAAATACCACATTTTTCTATAATTGTGTATTCTTGCACACTGAGTTGTGCTAAAGCCTTTGGTTCATTGTCCCTACCATGTTTAATTGCGGTGATATTGTCCAAGTTATATGAGTACAGAATGGATTTTAGCAGGGGAGCAGAGTTTTGGTTCGAACGCCTTTTGCAAATCTTCCCAAAGAAAGACACGGTGAGTATGCATCTTCTAAGTTTAAGCCACAAAGAGCTTGTAATATACTAGCCCTCTCAATTACATGGCGTTTTGATGCCTGTTCTTTTAATAAATTGTTCAAGAAAAGTTGTTTTCCTTGTTCATCCGGTAACTTCCCATTGACTTCCGAATAGGAGTCGCACTCCCGAACCCTTCAGTCCCCACTGACACCGAATAGGAGTCTTGGGCCACGCGGTTTGCAACTCTATTATGATGCAATAAGGTGCTCATCCGTTATAATAGAGTTGCAAACCGCGCGCCCCAAAGACCCCGAATAGGTGTCAGTGGGGACTGACGGTTGGAGGAGTGAAACTCCTATTCGGAGTCAATGGGGACTGACCGGTTTTGATTTTTCTGCGAGCGCTACCTCTACGCGCCATTACTTATCGACTATTTTTGGCGAATCTCCTGGCTTCCAACGATTTTAAAGATTTTCCAGGACTAGCGTGACAGATTGATTTATACAAAGTATATTGTGGCTTGTTTTTTTTTTTTTGAGGGTGGGAAATCATCAAATAACTTCTCCCGCTCTGGGCGGAGCGGGAGGGTGTGTCAGACTCTTACTGACTAAAACCCACCCGTATTCTGTCGTATTTCGTCCGCTCACAGACATATTAGAAGACTATTTTAACATAGATTTGAAAAGTATACCATGGTCGATTATTGGAGACGTGAGTGATGTCAATTGTATGGTGCAAACATTTAACTCATTTATGATCCAGTTATTCGATCTCCACGCTCCTCTTAAAAGAAAGACATTTAAAACGCGCCCTACTCCATGGATAACTGAAAACATCAGACTGATGTCGACTTTGAGAGATGAAGCCAGGGACAGATTTCGTAAATCTAAACTACCGGGTCATAAAGAGTATTATCTGGATCTGAAGCGCCAGGCAGTCACGGCACTAGTTAACGAGAAGACAGCTTATTTCGCCAAAAGCATCAATGACAAAATCAAAGACCCGAAACTATTGTGGCGCAATTTAAAATCGGAAGTGCTTCCGGACCATAAGCAAAGATTGCTCCCAAGTCACTTCAACAACCCTGATGACATCAATGCGGCGTTTCTGGACGTCCCAGGTAATTATCGTCACAGCATCTCACAATTGTCCAAGTTTGAGTCTCATAGGTTTGGCCCGGCCACATTCACACTCACAACAACTAATCCTGAGTCAATCCTGAAGATAATCAAGAGTCTAGGGTCAAATGCACAGGGGGTCGACGGTATAAGTCTCGATATGATATCTCTCACGTTGCCAACTTCCTTGCAAGCCATTACAGACATCATTAACCAGTCCATAGTCACACATACGTTCCCCGAACTCTGGCGATGCGCTATTGTACGCCCTATCCCTAAAAACAATAACCCGGTTAACATGAAGGACTTAAGACCGATCAGTATTTTACCTTGCCTGTCTAAGATCTTGGAACGTGTAGTATACTCGCAGGTTATTCAATACCTCGAAACCAATAATATTCTTCCCGACCTTCAGTCGGGGTTCAGAAAGGGTAGAGGTACTGTAACGGCTCTGACTGATGTTGTGGGTAATATCCTTGAAGCACGTGACGGGGGAGAGGGAACAATTCTGGCTCTGCTGGACTTTTCCCGGGCTTTTGACGCAATTAATACTACTCTATTGCTGACAAAGTTGGCTTTCTATGGCTTCAGCAGAGATGCGGTGGAGTGGTTTAATAGCTACCTCACTAACAGGTCTCAATATGTAGTAATGCATAGGGAGGACGGATCAACGGTGTCATCCGCCCCCCTCCCAGTGTCTAGGGGTGTCCCTCAGGGATCGATTCTGGGGCCTTTATTATACATTCTGTACAGTGCGGATGTCATAAAATCCTTTGTTAACTGTAAATATCACATGTATGCTGATGATATTCAGTTGTACATATCCTTCAAAGGAGCTGAAACATCCTTGGCAGTACAGAGAATAAACGAGGATTTGCATAGGGTTGTTGTATGGTCAGAGGAGAACTGTCTGTCTCTGAACCCCCTTAAATCTAAATTTATGGTGCTGGGTTCTAAGAAACAAGTTAGGGCGATACTGTCTGCCAACCCTGAGATAATTATCTTGGGAGAGAAAATTGAGAGAGTGGAGCAGACATGCAATCTGGGGCTAATTATGGATACAGAGCTGCGTTTTGAGGCCCATGTGACCAATGTTCTCCGAAATTGTTTTTATAGGCTAAAGGTGTTATATGGAATACGGAAATACCTAAGCATACCAGTTCGGAAACAACTTGTTGACAGTCTTATCCTATCTAAGTTAAATTACTGTGATACAGTCTACGGACCATGCCTACTTTCTAGAACGGAGCGTGTAATCCAACGTATCCAGAATGCCTGTGTTCGTTTTTGTGTTAATGTCCCGCGAAGAAGTCATGTTACTCCATACATTAATGAACTTAAATTACTAAAGATGGCTGCGAGGAGGAAGCTTCATTTAGCCAACCTGTTGTTTGGTATTGTTACAACTCAGAAACCTTACTATCTCTATGAAAAGCTAACTTGGAAGCAAAACCATCTAAAGTATAGTCTTCGCTCCATGGTAAGCCCACTGTCGGTGCCAATGCACAGAACTACAGCGTTCAGGGGGAGTTTCAAGTTCGCAGCCACACGCTGTTGGAATGATCTCCCACCACCAATGCGACGCCTGAAAACAGTACAATCATTCAAATTCCAACACAAAAAGTTACTTATACAAGAACAAATCTCTCTTTAAGCTCCCTAATTGTACTCTAGTAGTGGTTTTACTGTACCTCTGTGGTCATGGCCTGCAGGCTTTGGCTTGGGATCTCCTAGGGCGTGGGCTGCTTGGAATTTCGCTCTCTTGGTGGGGCTGTATTCGGTGAGGTTCGCTTCTGCATTCTGTAATTTACAGTTAACATATTTAATGTACTGGCACACTGTGCTGGTCAAGTATAGTTTAATTTATAAAAAAATATCCTAATTTATATAATTAACCGATCAATTTATTTAATAGTAATATAATTTCACTACAATCACAATGCTTGTATCTAATATAATTGTTTCACACTTACCAGTTTGTTCATTAATCTATTAGTTGAGCTTCTATAAGTCACAGTTTGTCATCTACACCATTTTACACGGTTTGCAAAAACTATTCCTACACAATCACCCAATTACATCTTATGTTTTTTAGTCATATCCACAGAACACTTATCGAGTTTTACATAATGCGCCATCAATGTTAGATAATTAGAATTATGTTGCAATTATGTAACACCTGCATGTCAAAACGTCAAACAAATAGTTTTCTGACAGCTGCGCGCACAGATTAATTTAGGCCGGCGGCGCATACGTCGTTCTCGTCGGTACGAAATGTTGCCATTTTAAATATTTGTATTTATGTAATTTTTTTTTTTTTTTAATATTTGTATTTATGTTATTCAAATTACAATCTCACTGTATGCTGCACCGGTCGACGTCTTAACGTCAACGCCGGCTATCGCTGAAAACCAGCGCTGGGGCTCTGTCTCGCATAGGGTCGCAGCATTATGCTGAGCGTTGGCCGTTTTGCGTGGACGTGACGCATATTCTCCCCCAAATTGTTTCTTTTTTGTATTTGTGTTCCTTCCTTGCGTCATGTTTACCGCAAATAAATGTATTTTCTTTCTTTTCTTTTCTTTCTATTCCTTCTTGTTGCCTGTGTTGCGGGGGCCTCGGTGACCCATAAGTACCTTCCCGCGACCCCGGCAGGATATTGTGCTTGCCGGTATTAAACGATACCACTGCTGTATAGCATCTTGTAGTGTAGAAGGCTTTTAACGAAAAATTTTGACACAATGGTATACCCTTACGCCCCATTGCTAAAACTAATAAAACAAAAATATGTAATTATTCTACAAACTACTAAACTAATACTTTACTTGATAATAAATTACCTCATGCAAAAAAATACGAAGAAAATCAAAATGTTGTAGTCGTAGTATAATAATTCGTTCACAATACGTGCGCTCGAAAATCGAGACGCGGGAAAATATGGCACAGGTCCTACCTCGATGGGCGCTCACGCCGTACTAAACGGTGTCCGCTTAGCATCGGAATTTATTCTAATTTAGAGTGATTTTAATAACGATATTATGTCTAAATAAATGAAAGGATTTTAATAAAACTTTAGAATGCGATTTGTTAAAGAACATAGTTTATTTTGCCAATAAAAAAAAAATGTAATTACGCATTATAGAAACCAAAAAATCACGATTTATTAGCGATATAAAACGTAAAAATTGGCCTAAGACTTTATTTTTTTACTAATTAATGTTATTAATAATCGATATTCTAGTACTGTATGTGTCGACTAAATTATATTTCTGATGCTTTATGTATTTTTTTCAGTCAAATGTATAAATATTAATGATAGATATAGGAGTCTGAAATTGACTCTGCGATGATTTTTCAGTAAACTAGTTGTGGGAGATTAATCACCACAAAGAAAACAAATAAGTTTTTGTAAATGTGTTACATGAAGTGTCAAAATGAAGGATTGATCTATTTTTTACATGTATTCACCAATGTCAGAGTATTACCTAAGATGGTAAATTAGGCGACTGAAATCTTCGATATTCGCGCGAAAACGTGAAATGGCTCTTAAGATGGAACCGCAGTTATAGCCCGCGACATTCAAACATTCTTACGTTTTTGAAATTTGCAAGTCAGTGTAAGGTTGTATCTTGATCAAAATATGATTCGCGACCATAACAAATATGTGTTTACAGAATTATAGTCATTAATATGATTGATAAATCTTTCTAAGTTATATTTATTCCATAAGAACTTTTTCTTAAGAAATTTGTTTTTAAGATTCTAATGATTATAATTCTGTAAATACATATTTGTTATGGTCGCAAATCATATTTTAATCAAGATACAACCTGACTCTGCAAATTATAAAAAACGTAGGTAATCAAATTTTAATTTTTAAATTTTTCCATTAAGGTGGATCCGCAGTGATTTTGAATCACTGCGGATCCACCTTAATGGAAACCAAAATCGATGTGTTTGTTATCCCTATTTTAATTGTTTTAAGCCTTATTTACACGGTGCGATTTACTTGCCTGTGAGATACCAAACACACAACAGTTTAAACAGTGCTTAGACGGTGCAATTCTTTAGTTGCTTCAATTTCATTGCATGCCAAAGTCAAGCAAATGTATATAATTTATAAAACAATTATTATAATTCTTAAATTCAATTCTGTATTCATAAAACAGTATTTAATTATAACCTACGAAATACTTAACCAATAATAAAATTTATCAGTTAACACATTAAACAGCCAGTCTTCCTCCTTTCTCCTACTTGATCTATGCTGTGCCCGACAGGGTCCATAATTGTCCATATTTATTTTATATACATTATGATACGCAATAAATAATTGAGAATTAAATTAAGAAACTTGCATAAAACTTGCTTTTTGTAAAGAGGCTTGAATCAATCCAAACTAATACATAATCAACCTATAATGTTCCCACTGCTGGGACACAGGCCTCCTCTCTGTGAGCACTCTGGGCCGTAATCCACCACGCGGGCCCAATGCGGCTTGGTAGATGTCACATGTCTTCGAATTTTTGGTTCTAGGACATGCCGGTTTCCTCACGATGTTTTCCTTCACTGTTTTGAGAGCAGTGGTGATGAAATAATTTACACAAAGTAAAGCGCTAGTCTGGGTTCGAACCTACGACCTACAATTTGTAAGTCGCGGCCATTACCACTGGGCCACCACTGCTCACCCAATATAATATATCCAAACTAATAAGGCTTGTTAAATAAAAAAAATATGAATTGAGAAAATACAGTGATCTCAGCAGCACCCACCTGAGATTTTGTACCTGAATCTCTTCTAACTCACCCAGCAAAAACCATCACACTATAAATGAACCTGAAAAAATGTAGCAAAAAACGTATGCCTTCACACGATATTAAACCTCAAAGTGTGATAAATCAAGGACTCTCAGCGTGGCCGTGTCAAAGAACCGTTTCTTTTTGCTTAATTCAGTCGCAGCGTTATCGGCAATCACGCCGTGTTTCAAACACGTCGTGGTTGTCGCAGTGTCAAGAGCCCAACTCTTGACACTGCGACAACCACGACGTGTTAAGGCTCGTTCAGACTGAGGCGATATCGCGTGCGCGATGACTTGATGGATTTTAGTATATGAGGTGTCCTTAGATTCATCTTAATTGTGGGGGTGACATAGGCTATATAATATTTATAAATTGCTTCTGCAAATACAAAAAAAGAGGGGAACGTTTTTCGCGAACGAGTTAGTAATGAGTAGTTTTCAAATATAGATAAAATGTCTGATATTAATTGTTTAATTAATTTAATATTAGTACTTTTTCCCTTTTCAGTTATGTGTTTTTGCAGTCGGTATTTGAGATTGTTTAAATATTTTATTATATTACGTGTGCCTTTAATGTTATATTTAAAATTGTATACAAGATGCCTAAACCAACTAAGGGGTTAATAATAATGTAGTTATTGAAAACTTCATGATTTTACTTTTTTATACGTCTGGTCACCTTTATCTAAAAATACAAGTTATTTATTCTACCCGCTCCTATAAGCATGCACGTCTCAGAAATGAATAAACAAACAAAATAAATAATCATCTTTTTTGCAAGCTCGTGGTTAAGTTACAACAGGCGCATGGGTCGATCCATCAGATTAAGCTACGCTTGCTGGGGTTGGTCCGTAGCTGGGTGATCATCTTTACATACCAATACTCCTCCGTGCTTCGGAAAGCACGTTTGTCATTTGTGGATCTTTGACAGTTGTTACGGGTCGTCAGAAGCCCGAAAGTCTGATAACTAGTCTCACCAAGTGGTATCGTATGACCCAGTTACTGGTTTCTGGAGGTCAAATAGGCAGTCGCTCCATGTAAAATATATGATATATATGATTGTATGCTAGTATAACCTATTTTCAGACAGTCGATCACCAAAGATACCTCGTATCTCTTTATGAGGCAACTCGCGTGTCTGAGGAACCTACGGCCCGATTTGAGAATTATTTATGTTCAAACATCACCCACTACCTATACGGTAATAAGATCATGCAGGTCAACATTCAGGAATGGCTGCCGAAATTACATGTTAGTGGAGGATAGGAACGTGACTGCCAAACCTAATGACGTTGTCTAGGTAGGCAACTGGTCCAGCTGTGTTTTGTTCTATAGTGAATTGAAGGAGAAGAGACTTTAGTGACTTTTTTCATTTATGAATTTCAGTCCCCTTTTAGAAGTAATCAAAAATTCTTGCTTCCGCTTAAATGAAATGAAATTAATTAAATTTTATTAAATTAAATTAAACTTTGTTTCAGACTATAAAGTCCATAATTTTAATGGAAAGTTTAGTTTAGCAGCTTAGAATGTTAATGGAAAGTTAAAATAATCGTACTACAGGAGCGTAAAGCAACAAAAAGGTTATGGGTACTTTTTTGACACTTCAACCAATCAAACAAGAAGCAGGAATACAAAAAACCGGGCAAGTGCGTGTCGGACAAAGAAAGACAATGAAGGGTTCCTTACTTGGGATGAATTTATCCCAAGAACAAACATAACATTGTAGTTGAAAAACATGCTCTCCTGTACATATGTACAGGAGAGCATGTTTTTACAAACGTACAGTTGCTGTAGCTGCTGGAGTTGCTACAGTTGCAGTTAGAATATTGACCGTGGCGTATATACGCCACGGTCCATTCTCCAACTGCAAATGTAAGTTTGTAACAGCAATTTGTTTTTTATGTGAAAATACTACACAATAAATTTTCCTTTATTTGTGCTGTGAGAACTTGCTTTTTGCCAAATTTCATGATTCTAGGTCAACGGAACCCTAGACGTTTTGATTTGTTTGGAAGTATCAAAATATGTCGCAAGAATGGGCCTATTTTTTTGTGTTGACTTGGAACCTTGATGTTTTTTGAGCTCCAAGGGACCGTTGACCTATAAATTAGTTATAAATTTCAACTTGATACCTCCACACGTTCCTGAGAAAAAGGGTATCGACAGACAGACAGATGGACAACGATGTGATCGAGACTGTGTGTGAGAGTTCCGTTTTTTCCTTTTGAGATACGGAATCCTAAAAACACTGCCATAGTTAATCCTTATTTATATTGTGTAAACATTTCGTTAATCAGATAAACGTGTGCCTGTACAATATTTAATTAAGTATTGGCTTATTATTGCGATCTGGGACCCTTAGATTAACATTCATATTCATATCTTTAATTGCATTCCATAATGTTTTAAAGGTGTTACAAAGGCTTAGAGCTAAGGTACAATTACGGACCCTGTAGGGCACAGCAAAACATTAAAATAATTCTTAAAATAAAAATAAAATTAGGAAAGAAATTAAAAATCAATCATTTTTAACATTTTAAATACACTATTATTAACATTTATTTAGTAAATATACAAAAATATTTTGTTGAGATCAGTTATAGGTTGGTAGTCATAGGTACATCTTAATTATTTGGTCAGCTCAATTAAACATATTTTATCATATTATATTTATCTACGATGAATGAATCTATGACTATCTGTGTATGGTGTCTGCTTGTATTAAGTCAATTTTTTGTCATGTATGTCTTCGTTTATTGAGTAGTATGCTTTTTCAATTAATATTTGCTTGAGCTTATTTATAAATGTCGTATCGCTGATATCATCTTTTAATGCATTTGGTATTTTATTAAATATTATTTTATTAAATATTATTTTTCCTTTACACATTTAACTTTAATTATCATTTTCTTTTTCTTTTCATAATACGGTAAAC
This sequence comes from Atethmia centrago, assembly GCA_905333075.3. Lineage (NCBI taxonomy): Eukaryota > Metazoa > Arthropoda > Insecta > Lepidoptera > Noctuidae > Atethmia > Atethmia centrago. The sequence continues at coordinate 28,070,390 of HG995385.1, read as the reverse complement.
AAACCGTTACCCGGTATAGCCAGTGAAAGTACGACGTGATAGATAATTGAAGCGTGTTAACGTTGACGTGACAAGTGAGGCAAAGTACCACTAGTTCCAGTATGCTTTCATTGCTTGAATACGAGGCTTTTGACTACTTTGTGTGTGTGTGTGTGTGTGTGTATTTTATGTATTTTTTTTATAATGTGCGTATTGTTTGTGCAGAATAAACAATTTTTCTTTCATTTTCTACCAACTTTGCTTACTGTGCAGTCACTGAACCTCCTACATTAACCAGTTGCATATTATTTATTTGCTAACATGTAAAACACTGGTTAGTCTATGCATTAAAATTTTATGACACAGTATTAAGACATGTTACCTGTAAGGGCATTAAAATTGTATATCTTTTCAAATTATTGATTTTTTGTTATAAACGCCAGTTTAGAACTCTGCCCTTCGGGGACTATGCAATGGTTATGTTAAGTGACAAATACACTGTTACCGTACCGCTTTGAATGTTTTCCAATATGCAGTTACTTTTACTTATCATCCGTTATGAAATAGACATTTCAAAACACCTTGGCTTTATATTAAAGCTCTTGCTTCACAGAAAACCAGAAACAGATAATATGTGCGCGAATAAGAAAAATGCGCGTGCAGTACTGTACAAGTGATAGAAGTAAAACTTCTTAAATTACAAAACGTGTGGTATAGCTGTGTATTGCATCTGGTACGTACATCTACAACGCACGCAAGCGCGACATTTTTGTTTTATGTATGGCAATTCGTAGTTGACCTTGAGAGGTCGTGACTACTTAACCGGTCTATCATGTGGCTGCCTTAAGATAACCCAAAGCTTCCAGCCAGGGGCAAATTTCTTAAATTACTAAGCGACTGCATGCTAAGGGCACCCCTTGTGGGGTACTAACCTCGGCTTAGGGCATCGCTCGGGGGAGGACAGCAAGGCGGAACAGGCTGGATCATAACTGGATAATTTTTATTATCTGGGGAATTTAAAGCTACGGGCTCAGCTACGGCGCGGGCTGGCACTTCGTCGAGTAAGGGTCGGGGGACAATTACGTCGGGGTCTTCGCGAAGGATCTCGGCGGCGAGGTCGGAATGTCGAGGTCGGTTTGTGTTGTTTGTGCACTGTACTCCTGGCCCTACTGCTTTCCTCGAGGAGGGTAATGGGGTCATCGGGGTCGGTGAGAACATGCCTTGGACAGCGAACTGAGCTAATAGTGAATGGCTTATAACTGGCGACCTTCACAACTAGAGGGTTGCGATGAATGACGGCAGAGTCAAAGAAACGCTTGGTAATGCGTTTTGTATACTGCTGGATAGTGGGAATTTTGAGGCCGAGATGGAGGATCTCGTTACGAACGAACCAGGGGGATCCCGTTGCCATTCGGAGGAAACGGTTTTGAAGGCACTGCATCCTATGGATGTGGTGGGGCTTAGCTTATGCGAAGACTGCACAAAAAATATGTCATGATTGGCCGGATGCGCGCTGTGTAAATACGCAATTTCCACCCTCTTTCATTTCCCTTTGAACGCCGGACTCCGAATACCTAAGTTCTTATGCACCAATGGTGTATCACGCGACATTTACGAGACAATGTGCTGCGTGCATTCAGAACGGAAGCATTAGGGACACTAGGATTCCATCACTTTGTATCGAGTGTATACGTCGTTCTCTTTCGATCTATCTCGTGGCGTTGGAGTTTTATATCTTTCTTCTCTCATGTAACAAAATGTGCCTAAACGTGGTGCGTCTTTGATTAAATTTCACTCTCAATTCTCGTCCAATTGATTATCGAATCGCCGCCTCAGAAGTTTCACTTCAAAAATAATATTATTGCTTAGTAGGGTTTTTACTAATAAGTGTCTAGAATGAGCTTCGAATGAGCTTCTTTCCTTAAAAAAACATTTCAGACACCAACCTAAAATCCTCAAATGATCTGACCAAGATTATGACCGGATTGTTATATACACATTGAAATTGATGAATTTTGTTCATGCAATGACATGAATGTTTCCTCTGTGAAGTATTATATTATTTTAATGATTGTAAATGTGAAGAATATGTGGGTCATTGTTTAATTTTGTTTTATTCTCAGTTAGTTTTTAACATGGTCTGGCAGTTTGAGTATTTTTTGCGGCCTAGCCAAATGTCATTGGTATTGTCATATTTGGTATTGTTCGTTGAATCGTTGAGCTCCTTAAGTTCTGAGTTGAGCTGCACAACTACTGACAAATGCGTGCACTTACTGGACGGGTCCACTCAATCTGTGTGGTTCTTTCATCAAAATACTATTTCAGACGCCAATCTACATGATCTTCACATGATTTGATCAAGATTATGTCTGGACTTTTAAAAGAGACTGTGAGATCTGAGTTTGTTTCGGCCTTTCTTCTTAAAGTAGTCAGATAGGAAACGCTGACCTCATCTAGTTTAAAAAAATATTATTGACGTGTAAAAGTGTTTGTAGACCTACTTACAGAAATAAAATCATTTATCATTTATCTTACAGTCCTTTCACAGTCATTTTACCCCTGACAGCAGCAACTCAACAGCAACCATATTGATAAGAAAGTAAAGAATAAATACTATGATTTTGAAAGTAATGCCATATCAGTGGTAAAATAACTTTGCAACTCAAGTCCCACATATTGTAACAAAAAGTGCACAATAAACCATACAGCAAAATATATTTTTTACATAAAAAAGTAAGCTACGAACGCTTTGTAAAGTGCTTTCAAAAAATCCCACACTGCAACGCTCTCCGTTCATAAAACAGTCTGCACATTCGGCACGGCATAACTGCCAGTGGCAGGTACATTACAGTTAAGTGCACTATTTCTGCGTCGCGATTGGTTGAATTCTCGGGCGGGCCGTCTGTCACACCGTAGCGTTTCTCATGAATATTTGATGCATGAAGACTTTTGTGGAGCATGCGGGTTAGTGAAGTTTGAAACAATGAGTTTAGTACAATAGGGTAATTTCATAGTTTCATGCATGAACATTGCAAACTCTTTAGAAGCTGTTTAACAGCACTAGTATTGTAATGGCACTCCGTACACGACGCAACCCCCAGTTATGATCCAGCCTGTCCCACTTTGCCGTTCTCCCCCCACCGACGCAGCGTGCAGTCGCTTAGTAATTTAAGAAATTCACCCCTGGCTGGAGGCTTTGAGTTCGCTTAAGGCAGTCACAGGATATTCCGGTTAATTAGTCACGACCTCTCAAGATCAACTACGAGACGACATACAAAAAAAAATTACATCACGCCTTGTTTCCCCGAAGGGTTGCGCAGAGTGTTGCTCACGGCCCGACAGTTGGCAAAGCTCCGTAACATTTAGATTCAGATCATTTAAAAGTCCCACCGTGATGCCTGTAATGTGGTGCTGCTGATTAGAAATAGAAGAAATATTTAATTCTAGATTATCCTGTAGTACGAAAATAAAAACGACGCAACCAATCACAAACTAGTTGGTAACGCGTTAGTAAGTCTCGTCGTGGACGGACTACCATTAAAATACTAGTGCTGTGACAGACAAACACTTTACTTTCAAATAGATACCCTGTGCCAAACCATCTAGGATCAACTGCCTTAGTTTACGGCATACCTACTTAAGAGGCCGACAACACCTAAAGCGCGGTCACTGTCGGACTGCACAGAAAAGAAAGAAAAGCGCGATGACAGAACGCTGGTAATTTAATGCAAAATATGAAGCAATTATCGATTTACAAAAAGCTATAGACTGTATAAAAAAAAAAAACACTATTAAGCTAATAAGTTGCTTGTAGAATAATCTGACAAAAAATCGGAATGATTCCATTATTATGGTTTTTAATCGTTAAAAGAAATTTTTAGAAGTATCTTCGTGATTTTTTTCCACCGTATCAAATTAGTTGTATTATGTTTTCAACACACTACCTAGCATATATCCTGAAGAATATCATATATTTTTCTGATGTTGTTTACTGCAGTGGATCATATACTTTTAGGCATTATGAAACTTACAAAATTTGCGTTTAGGTCCTGTAGTCCCCTTAAGGCGCTGACAACACTGACTGCATAGAAAAGAAAGAGAAGCGCGATGGCAGAACGCTTGTAATTTATTGCAAAATATGAAGCAATTATCTATTTACTCAAAATCGAGTTGAGTAATCGTTTTTTTTTTCAAAACGTGTTTTGGTAACAACCAAGTTCTGAGAAATATGTTCAGTTAACATAATTTTTCTTCTTAAGCTGTTAAGCCCCGCGCGACACCGATTCGGAGTCAAACAATAGAAAATCAATTGTGTCTCATTAGCCGTCCTTGACCAATTAAGACAAGCCTATTTTGGCCATTTGCCTCTTGTCAGCGCCTTAAATAAAAACTTTTGATTTTCCTGTATGAAAATATTCATATTTTATTTCATCCTTTGCATACTTTTCAAATGCAAAATTCTACCCCCTTCCGGCGCGTCGGTGTCAGCTTTCAACCCTACTTTCTCAGTGACAAATATGTGTGCATAAATTCATGTAGCGATGTGCCGCGCTGCCATTAGTTGCCACTCAACCCTGTAATTGCTACTGCTTCTGTGAGCACGAGGCATGTGCTCACGTGCGCAGGGTTAATTGTAGGCAATTATGCGAGGTAGTTTAGTGTTAACTACTTTTCAATAGTACCTAAGTACCTTGTGTAATGAGATATGCAATAGTTTTGACATAATGTCGTCGTTTATAAATAATATTAACTATGTTGTTTATAAACCAGTGCCCGTTTTTTTATTGTTCTCAGTTTATTATAATCACGGTTACATTTCTATATTAGTCCTCCTTCTCGATTTCGATAACGAAACCCTTAAAAATCAGTTATTTGCATGTGCACTTAGATGACTCGAGTTTTGAACACCCGGTCGCAACTAGAACAATAAAGTCGGCCCGCAGTGTTGTATGTATACGTGCATGAGGGCTTAGGTCTCTGTTTGCGTATAATAGCTTCGTGTCGCTTTTCTTCGAAAGATTTGATATTTTTGTGAATAGTGTAAAGCGAGCCTATTTTTTTGTTCTGGGGTGTAACATCCTCATGGATATCCTCCACTCAGGGACGGGCGGAGGGGTCTGTCAGACTCTTACTGACTAAATACCATGGGATCTAGTGGTACTTCTGCGATCCCCGCCATTGCGGGCCACCTCAGGCTCGCGGGGGGGAACAAGGTGTAAAACTCCACCCGCAACGTCCAATAGGAGTGCGTAACACTACGCGCCCCCACCTCGCGTCCATGTTGGGGGCGACGGATGTCCCCGAGTCCGTCGCCCTTGGACCCATTTAGGTGTGACGGAAGAGGGTGTTGTCCGCCCTCCGCCGACGCCCGGTGCGCCTGCTGCGGGCAGGGTGAGCGTAAAGCGAGCCTTTCCCAACCTTTAGCATTAATAGCGCAAGCGTTAAAATGTCTCTTGAGCACATCCTTGTTGCGGAGATGTTGACCGTTTACCGTCTCCCATCTCAGAGTAAAATTCAATTTTGGTGAATCTTAAACGGTGGTTTTTTATGCGAAGGACATGTCCACATCACCTGAGTTGACGCTGCATGAGTACAGCCGGAAAGGTGCAGGACTTCCGTATTAGGGACATGGTCCTGCCACTTATTGTTCAAGATCGATCTTAGACACCGCAGATGAAATGTGTCCAGTTTCCTAATATCTGGTTTGTAGAGGCACCATGTTTCTAATGACCATAAATAAGGACAGGTAAGATTAATGCCTTGTAAACACTAAGCTTTGTCTCTAGTTGTAGGTCATGGATTTCCAGACACAATCAATAAGCCGTCCAAAGTTTGTAGCAGCATTTGCAATGCGTGATGATATCTCCGATGCTAGGATGTTTTCGTACCGTATATTGCTTCCAAGATATTTAAAAAGCGTGTCTTCTTATAGTAGTTTCCCATTTATTTTAAGTGTGGCTTTATCAGCTTTGCAGCCTAGGAGTGGTTCGACGAGGTAGGCTACCTCTTTGAAAGAGTCATTGCAGACCGCCTCGTCGGCCAGCTGGTGCGGGTGCGGCCGGATTTGGCAGAGAGCCAGTTTGTTTTCCGTAGGGAGCTCTCTACGGTAGACGCCATCATGCGCGTGCGGGCCCTCACGACAGGGAATACTGTTGCCCAGGGTGGGGTCGAAACCCTGCCATGGAGTTGCATCAGGGAGGCACCCGGTACCACCGGATGCCGACCTACCTCTGTCGTGTGGTCGAGGCCTATCTGACGGAGAGGACCGTCATGTACCCCAGTCACCAGGGAGTATGGGACCGGCAAGAGATGTCATGCGGCGTCCAACAGGGATCGGTCCTGGGGCCGCATCTGTGGGACATCGGATACGACTGGGTGCTGCGTGCCGACCTCCCTAGCGTCGTTAGCGTGGTGTGCTACGCTGACGACACGTTGGTCCTGGCGCAAGGAAGGTCGCACCAGGCGGCGGCTGAAGTGGCCGCACACGGGCTTGCGACAATCGTCAAAAGGATCCGGCAATTGGGACTCGAGGTGGCCCTGCATAATCCGAGGCCATGTGTTTTCATGGTCCTCGGAACGTGCCAGCGTAGGGGTCCACAATAACGGTAGGAGGGTTCACATCGACGTCGAGTCGACGATGAAGTACCTGGGACTCGTCCACGACAGCCGATGGAACTTCGTGGAGCATTTCCGACGTTTGGCTCCCGCAAGTGGCAAGTGGGCCGGGGCTGGCTTAAAGCGGCTCCTGCCCAATTTAGGCGGTCCAAACGCCTCCTGCCGGAGCCTCTACGCGGGGTTTGTGCGGTCCATGGCCCTTTACGAGGCACCTGTGTGGGCGCGTTCTCTGGCACGGTTGAGCGTGGCCCAAAGGATCATGGCCATCCAGCTGGTCCGAGGATACCGCACGGTCTCCGGTGAGGCAGCAAGCCTCCTTGCCGGATTGCCACCGTGGGATGTGGAGGTAAAAGTTCTCACGCACGTATGGGAGTGGCGCGAGGAGGTGAAACGCCGGGGCGTAACTCCGCTGCCGTGAGAAATCATGGCACAGTGGACAGAGCTCCAGCTGGATCTCATGGTGACATGGAGAGTGCGATTGTCGCAACCCAGTGCTGGGCACGCCACAATTGTGGCGATAAGTCCCTCCCACCTGACGCAGGTCCTCACCAGACACGGCAACTTCGAGAGGTTTCTGTATCGGATAAGGCGAGAGGAAACGCCCGGGTGTCTCCACTGGGTGGATTGCCTGGAAGACACGGTGAATCATACGGCGGAGGTCTGCCCAGCTTGGGTAGAGTAACGCCGTATCCTCGTGCAGGCGATCAGTGGCGAAGATCTCTCGCGTCCGGGCCTGGTCCAGGCCATGGTATGGAGCGAGAGGGAATGGGCAGCCGTCACCTCTTTCTGCAAAGCAGTAATGCTCGCGAAGGAGAAGGCGGGACGGTTGAAGGAAAGGCAAACTTCGTGCCCTCTCGCCCCTAGCCGCCGCTGGAGTCGCTCTGGGCGTTGGAAATCCCGGGCGGATTTCCGGCCACCGTAGGCGTGGGCTTGTGGACGGTGAGCAATGGGTAGTGCACTAGGGCCGATGTCTGCCGAGGTCACTTGAAAGTCCAAAATGGTTACCGAGGCCCCTGGCAACACAGGCAAGTAGGCAACGGAAGGAATACGGGTGGGTTTTAGTTAATAAGAGTCTGACATACCCTCCCGCTCCGCTTAGAGCGGGAGAAGTTATTTGATCATTTCCCACCCAATAAAAAAAAAAGCCTAGGAGTGGTTGTTTGAGGGATTGCGTCTTGGAAGCAATGACAACTAATCCAAATCGTTTACAGGATTGGTGTGCATCAATATAGCTTTGGAGATACACCATGCTATAGAATATGAGGCACACATCGTCAGCGTAAAGTAACTCCAGAATGGAAATCTTTTGCAGTTTCGATTTCTAAACCTGGATATATCAAACACCGTATTATGAGTCCGGACATTCAGTTGAATGTGGTCACTACAGTACTGCAGGGTATATAGTGTGGGTGCCATAACGCAACCTTGTTTAACTCCACTTGTAAACTGGATCTCCTCAGAAAGTTCGTTTTCATGTTGGACCCACGCTTTCATTCCATCATGAAATTTACGTACGAGTATGAGGTCGACGAACTTCTTTGTGTATACAGACTTTTAGAGAACAAGCCAAAGAGCCTCACGTGGAACTCTATCAAATGCTTTCTTTACATCAACAAAGCACGTGTAGAGAGGCCTTTGATATTCCAAGTTTCTCTCCTGGAGTTGTTTTACAATGAATATGTCATCGATGATACCTCTGCAAGGACGAAAGCCACATTGACTCTCAGGCACGTATTTTTCAGCAGGTTTATTTTTCACGCACTAGAAAGAAGTGATATGCCTCGATAGGAGCTGCAGACGAAGACATCTCCCTTCCCTTTGTACAGCTTGCAGATCACCGCATCTCTCCAGTCCTGAGGAACTTTTTCACTTTCCCACACCCTTTTGACTAAATGATGGAGCCTATTAAAAAAAAAAAATTCTGCTGTATTTCCGCAGGAAGTTAGTTAATTCCAGTCGTTTTGGAGTTTTTGAGATCCATGATTGCTTCTGCATACTCTTAAAAGAAGATGGGTCTTCTTAATTTCGACAAACTGGCAGTTCATCTAGTGTATTTTTATGTACGACAGATCAACGCTGAGTGCATCGGGATTCAAGATACTTATCATTAAAATACTTTGCCCATCGCATTACTACGTCGTTTGCATTTAATGACCCAGTGGCTGTCTGTGTCTTACCACGTAAAATAATTTAACACATTATTATAATTATATTGTGCCTGTTTATGAATAAATAACAACAGTAAGCACCCCAAAATAACTCTCACAGTATTATATGGACCGAAACCAATTTATTATCTCATGCAAACTAGAACCAAACCACAAATACTACACCTCGTAAACTAGGACCGAAATTACTCACAAATGTATGAACATTATTACAAATTTCGACATCAAATAAATAACAATTTTCAAACCGAATTAAAACAAAACAAATATCCATCATTTTTATCTAACATTTACAGTTTGAAACCGCATCACATCGGTTTTCAGTGGTCCACAGTGGTTAGAACCGGATCCAAGTAGATATCACCAGTTATGACCGCGCAGACAATAAAAGTGGTGGGTTTATGTAACACTCATAAAACAAGAGTGGTTTTAAAATTTTAAATGAAACGGGAGAGGTTTAGTGTCCAGTACTGATTTATTTATGTTTGCAGCTTGTGGAGTTGTTGTCCCAAATAGGTTTATGGAGTTAGAAGCGATTGCAGTATAACCTCTGCGGTGATTACTTTGTGCTCGCAAACCGATCAAGTATTTTTTTATTTTTTGATAAACTTTGAATGGTTTCCAAACAAAGCTGTCGATTTTCTATAAAAATATTAATTTAGTTGAAAAATTGGTAATTAATCAAGTCGTTTGTATTATTTTAGCAACTGAATTCCAAAATGTACCAAGTAAACTGTGTTTCTATTCAAGTTACGGTGTCGTGTTATCAGCAGAACCATATAGAAGACCATATTACTGTATAAATTTTCGAATTTGGTATGTATTTCCACTTTTTGGCTCACCGAACCAAATTTTATCCTTTTCCCTGGTGTATACATCCAATTTTATTTATCATAGGTGTAGAACCAGTTAGAAGGGCCGCTTCCGGCTCTTTTTTCCGGGCATCGGACTATTTACCAGGACTATTTATGCGGATGGTCGAGTCTTTATTACCAGCTGTTTAGAAACTGCATGCACTCGATTTTTTATTTCCAGCTGCTTAGAATCTGCATGCACTCGATTCTATATTATCAGCTGCTTAGAATCTGCATGCATTCGATTCTATATTACCAGCTGCTTAGAATCTACATGCACTCGATTCTTTATTACCAGCTGCTTCGAATCTGCATGCTTTCGATTCTATATTACCAGCTGCTTCGAATCTGTATGCTTTCGATTCTATATTACCAGCTGCTTAGAATCTGCATATATTCGATTCTATATTACCAGCTGCTTAGAATCTGCATGCACTCGATTCTTTATTACCAGCTGCTTAGAATCTGCATGCACTCCTCGATTCGTCATTACCAGTTGCTTAAAATCTGCATGCACTCGATTCATCTTTAGCAGTTGCTTAGAATCTGTATGCACTTGATTCGTCATTACCAGTTGCTTAGAACCTGCATTCACTCGATACTTTATTACCAGCTGCTTAGAATCTGCATGCACTTGATTCGTCATTATCAGCCGCATAGCTTGTAGTTTGAGACCGAAGTGCACGTTTTGTTGCGTTACCAGTGATGCTGTTCAGGCGGACTACGCCTGAAGCTTCAGGTTTACTGATCGTCGTGTCACCTACAGTGCGGTCGAAGCACAGGATGCAGGCCGTTGAGAGAGGCTTATTTTAAACCATCATCGCTTATTGTAGTTATCAGTACTCGTAGAATGTATATGTTATCATTTTTTTTTTTAAACTAAGACTGCCTACCGAGAATACCGGGATAACTTAGGTTCGCCATTATTAGATAATATTAAGTATTTAGTGGTCGCAAACCTTAAACCGTAATCGATTCTCTGGCGTAACTAAAATTCACCATCTGATGTTTCCTCGTCATTTCACTTTGTTTAGGACAAATTACCCACAATAACTGTTTTTATCATTTCTCCCGACTGCCGCAGAAGGGATAGTATTTTTTTTACGTTTTTATGTTTTATACGATTTATTACGATTAAATTAGTATGTATTAAAGTGGTGAATTAAAGTAAGTATCTATGATATTTAATTAATACTGACGTACTTATTTTTTTCGTTATTTCATGAGCGTTGCTCCTTCGGAGCAAATTTTAATGTTCATTCCTTTCTTGCCTTTTTCAGGATCTGGAATTGAACAGAGGAGGACTTCACTCAGTGCTTTTTCCCGTTCCTTTAAACAAGATTAATTCTCTGGACAGTCACCGTGAATGCGATTGGACGGTGAACCTTCTCAATGCAGTTTGTTTTCTTTACTTTACTTTATTCTACTGTACTATTTAAATTACAACACACAAGTGTAATTGTAATTTAAATGAATAACTTTGTAAGAAACCATATAATGAACAATTTTGTTTCCTCCCCAAAAATATATATTAATCACTCCTGTAGCTGTAGTACGACTTCCGTATAATATGTTTGGTGTGCGTGAATGTCTAGATGGCTCTTTTTGCGTGATTGTTTGCTAGTTTCTATTTGTCTTCGATTCCTAACCCAGCTGCTCCATTTTGCCCTTCTGTTGTCTTACGTACCATTCCTCCATCAACCACATTAGTCGATAAATGAGTTCGCAAGTCGCTTCCTTTTTTTAAATAAATAGTTTAAAAGGTATTAAAAAAACGGCAATTCCCCCTTATCTCCAAAACTACTGAGCCAAAAACAAAAATAAAAAAAAACAGAATTAACTTTTTTACCTATATATTACAGGAAAACACACAATATCAGAAGACACTATTGAGAGTCTTAAAACAATATGGTAAATCTCTCAATAGTTTGCGTACAAACTTACATTTGCAGTTGGAACGTATGAGGGAATATGTTTTTCATGTATGTGCTTGGGATAAATTCATACCAACTACGTAGCCCTTCATTGTGCATGGTCTGACACGCACTTGACCAGCTTTTTTTTATTTTCGCTACATAGTGTAGGGAAAATTAACCTAAAATTATTACTATAATTAAAGTAAGGTAGTAAATGGGCATACATGTATTCGTACCTGCATATCTACAAACAATTATAATATTCTAAAAGTCAATAAGTCACAGACTCACAGTATTGTGAAGTAAAATTGAAGCTAAGCTATGTACTTGTCTCACTAGATCCAAATTAAATGATACAAAATGCACTTAACGAAATTGAGTTTAACCTAAAGTGTAATTGGCGAACATTCAGTATTAGCACGGTTAAACTAGTATCAACCGCTTAGATCTGACGCGAAGGGGTTTGATCCGGTTTCAGGCGGTGTAATCCAAATACAGTTTGTAAGGAGTTACCGGCTTGGTATATTCGACCTGAGATATTAATGGGGTTAGGTTAGGTTTTTATAGGTATAGGGATCAGCGTCATTATTTTTTTTTTAATAAAGCGTAGGACGTAATTGAGTATTTTTATACTGAAAAAGAAAAACTCCCCGTTATATGGCGTAAATGAGGTGACATAAGTCCATGAAAAAATATTTTTCGACGACTGGCAAAAGGCGTAATCACTGAACATTAGTTGGACCAAATGGCTTCCAAGGCTCGTATCTTATCTTACAATAGCGCTTTTTAGTGCGGCCATTTCAGTCTTTTTACACGACTGCCCAAAAAAGGAGTGTTATGTTTTCAGGGTTCATGTATGCACCATAACTTCTAAACGGCTTAACCGATATCAATTTATGTGGTATCGTTAAAAGCGTTGCGTTACCCAGAGTAACATAGGATGGTGAAAAATTTAAGAAAATATAAAAGGGGAGCCATGGTTCATGAGAATAAACTTTTTTTTTTATAAAATTGACTACGTATACTATTATAGACCAGAGCTTGCTTAGTATATAGTAAAAATATTTAATAGGCAAGAACTAAATCGCCGAAGAGATCTTAATCACGATTAAAAAACCAAAATAAAAATGGTTTCGCGTTATTATTTGCGCAATATCGATTTCTTAAAAAATATCGTTTTATCAGTAAAAGGTATGAAATAAAAAAAAAAAAAATTAATAAATTAAAAAACACGCCTGCCTTGTCAAAAAGTGAATTACAAAAATTGAACTAATAAATTAAAAACAAGCTAAATATGGCCAAAAGTCCACCTGAAATCAATATTTCCATTGCAGTCAGGGGACGGTTCCTTGGAACAGTTCTTTACAGGTCCCCCGACTTGCCAGCTGCGTTCCGCGTTCTGCGTTGCGGTATCCGTAAATGCTCAAAATATTAAGACACAAATAAAATAATTAATAAATCCGACTCATTAATTGTAAGACTCATTAAAATGTAAGAATCTGTGAAGATCTGAATCCGTGTTCTGAATCGTCTTTATTGTACCGCAACTTGTAAGTAAAGTCACGGAAGTTAAATGTGTACTAACTTAAATTGTCCGTATAATCAAATTATCACAACTGTTATTCTTTGACAGTAGTATGAAATGGCTTTAACATGATCAATTGCAGTAGGGTGTCTAATAATTTGCAAAAATAAATTCCCTGACTACATAAAACTTTTTATCAAAAAGACATCAATCTATTTTCGTTGGTACATAAAACATTTACATAAACTTTTGCTAATGTTAATCATCAACCAACTCCAGCTGTTTTACGTACAATCAACTGCACGTCCGTGGCAACAGTTGGCCATCGACAGCGGCCTTATATGGTAACACCACTGACATACGGTTGACCCTACCCACTTACTTGGCTATACAATATTCAGGGCTACTACATAAGTGATGCGGCTGCAAGGCACTCGGGAAGTACTTACCTGAAATGAGAAAAGTTCACGTCATTTACAAGTAATGAGTTGTGTAGGGGTCTGCTTACCCCTTTGTGAATGAGCTTAGTTAGGTCAGTCAGGAAATGAGATCTCTTTGCGAGGGACATGATGAAACACAGTTTTGGATGTAAAAATAAGGTGATTTTCCCTCTTTATAGAAAACTGCCATGATTTTATTAAAATTAGATTTTTTGGATGGATAGTATAAACTTAATTGTACACCAAAAATAAGAATTTATTATACATATATACTTAAATTATTTCATGTTTATCTTCATCACATTAGAAACTACCGAACGCCACCTGCAGGTAAGGCATGACGCTTTCTATTTCTTCGAAGAATAGATACGGCTCTTTCTATACAAAGTGACATTTCGTTTCTCCTTTTTTGACATCCCAACTACAACCTAGCAACATTACGCGGGTGGGAAGTGAGGCGGGCGCGGGACGCTTGTCTTGATTTTGGACACAGCGTGCGGCTTGCAATGACAGTTGAACGCGGACTCTGGTTCTTTCTATATTCTAAGATCCCACCGTAGAAATCCTTCTACATAAAAAAGGACCTAGACAAAGATCGTTAGAAACGAAAGACAAAATGACAAATTGCAGGAGGATTTCTACGGTGAGATGTCAAAAATGGAGAAAAGAAATGTCACTTTGTATAGAAAGAGCCGTGTCTATTCTTCGAAGATATAGAGAGCGTCATGCTAAGCCTGTTGCAACGATCCTTACATAGTGCGGCATTACTCTTGTGATTAAATACTTTTTGCGCGCTAAACGGTCAACTTATTTTTATTATTAATAAATTTTGATATTATTCAAATATGATGTAACTCTTTCCAAAAGGAATTAACTCTAAACTATTGAGCTAGAAGCTTATACTCGAATCTCAACATTCTTTCAATTTTACTGGCAATTATTTAATCTAATTCTTCATTCTCTTTTTATGGAATTCCAACGATTGAACAAAAAAATGCCATGAAAGTTTCTGACAAGCTTCTTTGGAAAGACAATTTATTTGAATATTTTAAAGAAAATGGATAAAGTTTAGCCTGGTACAGACAAAGAGAATTAATTATATTTAAGAAAATAACTGATAATATTTGAAATCTTATGTAACGAAAGTTGTGGAACTTTCGTTACTTGGCAAAACTTTGGTGGAAATATTTCAATTTAAAAGATCATTAATTTGATTCAACTATTCGGGGAGATATTATTGTTGCCAGTTTTGGAAATAAGATGGTAATTGGGAAATGCTTATTGTAAGAACTGATATGATTTCACAAGTAGTTTTAAAATATTAAATATTAAAACTGTATTTAGAGCGTATTGAATAATAACTAGACTGTAAGGGCCGATTCACACCGGGAAAGCGGCGGCCGGCAGCGGCGCGGCGAGCACTTTCGGTGTGAAATAATATTAAACTTTCTCTACATAATTAAAAGACTAGTATCGCTTGAAAAGCTCGAAAGGTCACGCGGCCACCCGCGTTGCCGCGAGGCCGCGAACGACCTCGCTGCCACGCGCGTCTTGTCAACGGTACTGCCCGCGTCGCGTCGGCGTCGCTGACGGCCGCTGCCGACTTCTGCCGTTCCGACGTGAATCAGCCTTATGAACATGATATTTAACTTATGAAGCCCGGCGTGTACCCCATGTGGTGCCAAACAATGGAAAATCAATTATGTCTCATTAGCTGTCCTTGACCGATTAATGACTGATTAATGTATCAATTTAATTTTTAAATCGATCGTTTAGTCCAATCTTAAAAGTATATAATGTCAGCACCTTCTTTATCTTTCATAATCATTGCCACTCCCCGTCATTGTCATGCATTTGTGCTTTGCACAGTCTTATAACTAACATAGAGTTGGCATTAAAAGATAAACAAAGGAACGCAATACTTTATTTTTCTATTTTTTATACGAAACATCCTTGTGTTAGAAAGAGTACGATTTAGTACTAATTTTTGACGTAGACACTAGACGTCGATAACTAAAATATGACTTTTAATAAAATAATAATAAAACATTTAACTTCAGGTTACAATGACCCATAGATAAGCCTTAACCTAAGTAAACATAAATGTATAATAACAATTGTGTTAGTAAATAACAATTGTGTTAGTAAATAACAATTGTGTTAGTAAATAAAACTTAAAACTATATTAGTATCACTTAGTTGCGCTAAGTCTTTGTGCGTTCCGGTGGCACTTGTTGTGACACCGGCGGAATACCACATCTTGTGACCAAAAGCTTTCTTCCATCACCAGATGCAGGTAGCATGTTGGTATGCGCACCACAATCGCCTTAAAGTTGACGTTGCGATGCTTATGACTGTAAGTGATTGTTGCATCACACTTTTGCATGTTACCTTTAGCCTAAAACCAGTGTAAACAATTGTTGTTGAACCAATAAAAATAAATAAACGACCCTGGTGACCCCAGGGTCATAACTGTGTGATTTTTTTTAATCGTCTCGTAACGACCTTTATTTTCACGACTTTACTTATTGGGTTCTAACGTCCGCCATGTTGATTTTTGTGAAACTTCGCATTTCACCTACTGGGATTAGGAATTTCTTTCAAAATCCTTTGGATTGCGATCGAAAGCGAAGTGCGTTACGCTGGGCGGTCACCCTTAACCTAACGAAAAATCATTAAAATGCATCCTGACGTCTGGATTTTAACCACATTCCAAATTCCATAAAAGAGGAACCAGTAACAACTTTTAAGAAGAAACTAACTTTATTTAAATAAATGTTACTACTCCGTATCGGACTTTCTAGCTGATAAATTTTAGTTGTGTTTGTATGTTTCATGATGAACTGCATCAATGTTTGCATGCCAAAATGGTAGAATGTACAAGGATTCTTCAATATTATTGTGACCACCTTATTGTAAATATCTACATTCTGAGCAAATAAATCAATATTCTATTCTATTCTATTCTGGATGCTACGAGTGAATAATTAATCCTACATACTGTAGAATTATCTTTCTACAATTTTTATTTGTATGTGTCCTTCATTCTTAACGCCACATATTCAACCTTTTTTCAGACAGATCAGGGGGGTTACCATCACCTCTTATAGCAGTATTATTATAATATTACTTCACAGTGGGAAAGTGATGGAGCTATACAGGACTTATAGCTCCATCTCTTTCTCACGCTAAGCAATATTGAAATAATACTGCTATAAGAGGTGATGGTAACCCCCCAGGTTGAGTTTTTACAAAGATTTATTTTAAATGCTGGCTCGGTTATAAATACTAAAATTCTACGTTTATTGGTACAAATATTTACATACAAAATTCATATTTTTATTTTGGTACGTATTGCCTATTTTCTTAATTTCAGTAACTTTTTTATAGAAGTCTCATCCTGCTCGCCTTCGTATAAGCGTTCGTATTTAAGAGTTTAAGGAGTATTGAATTGAGTCCCACGTCGCAGTGGTACGTATGTATATTCCTTTTTAAAAGTCCCGGCTTGGTAATTCCATTTTTTAACCCTAACCTTTTATCTAGGGAAACCATCTAGGGTTCGACTTTGTGCTATTGCAAATCTATTCGCCCAGGCCGGAGACCCCTACATCGCTCGCCACCACGGTCCATCATTGCGTTACACGCCGCCACGCAGCAGTTTTGATCTCCACTCGACTGCTGAGCTTCATCACCAGACTCAGCTGACTCAGCTACAGGATTTTTACAGATAACTTGAATTTTTTATGTTTGCGTCTAATTTTATGTTTGCGGCGTCTTCAAAGCACCTGGTAGGTTGGTTGCAACCAATCGTTTAGGTCGTTGACTTCACCCCAGAAATTCACACCTGATGTCTGATTTTTTTATATCAAATCTAATTATATTTTTTTTTATTTAGAAATTATATGTTTATTTATTGCATACGGTGCCCGTTATTACATACGGTGCCGAAACGTGGACACTGACAGTCGGGCTGGTCCACAAATTAAAGGTCGCTCAGCGCGCCATGGAGCGGGCTATGCTCGGAGTTTCTTTGAAGGATAAGATCAGAAATGAAGTTATCCGGAAGAGAACCGGAGTTACCGACATAGCCTGCAGAGTCAGCAAGCTGAAGTGGCAATGGGTTGGCCATGTGTGTCGAAGGACCGATGGCCGGTGGAGCAGACGAGTCCTGGAGTGGAGACCGCGTATCGGCAAACGTAGTGTGGGATGCCCCCCAGCTAGATGGACCGATGACCTTAAAAAGGTGGCTGGGACAGACTGGATGCGGAAGGCGGAGGACAGGGTGTTGTGGCGCAGTCTGGGAGAGGCTTATGTCCAGCAGTGGACTGCTATAGGCTGAATTGATTGTTGATTGATGTTTATTTGCCTCGTACAGCGCGTTTTACTAAAATCACACCACAATACATACGAGAAATATTTTATTCATAACTCTATGGGGCTGCGTGCATCATGAATGTTTTGTTGTGATGTTTTGTGATTAATCAAAAATATCATTAGCTGTGTTTCTGGTTATCTGTTTTGCATTTCTGAGTGACTTCGACTTTTTTGGATGATGGATCTTCGCATAACAGTTTACCTGGGCTACAATAACAAGATCACTCTCACATCTCGGATCACTCTAAATTTGCCTGGTTTCCAACGGAGATCCAACGTTCTATAAACCAGGACATAGCAAATTAATCATTTAGGATATAGCAGTTAGATTTGAGTGAAATTCAATCTGCTGGAAGACAGTGGATTATTCCACGATTGACAGGTTTGAATTTATTTTTTGATGTCATGAGATTTGGAAAAGTCCCTTTACAAAGTTTTACGACGAACATAAATATACAGAGCTATGAAACACTAATGAAGCTCATAATACATTTTGTTTTATTTGTGTTCATTTCTGGGCCAAGCTTGTATGGGACTGTTATCCATCTCCTTTAAGAATAAAAATAAGTTGACCTTTTCTTTTTTAAATACTTTTTCCGTGCAAAAAGTATTTAATCGCAGTAGTAATACTGAAATAGGTACTCCTTTCGGTTTCCGTTTATACTTTTAAGCTTATAGCTCAACATTCACTCAAAGCATCTCTATAAATTATTTATTGAAGAGCGGTTTCAATAAAATAATTTATTTGCTTGCTATAAAATAGCACTTAAATGAAATGGACCTATAGTAAACTGTCAAACGATTGATATTGATGCGAGCTGGGAATTGAACTCGGTACCCTGGGAGATTGGGGCGAATGACATTATATCGGCTTAGTAACGATGCCCTTTCTTAAGGCGCAGATATATGATTTTACTGACTTTTAAATTCGTTATTACGCCTTGATATAATGCAAGTAAGCTATGCAAAAAAGAAAATGATAAATTAGAACGCTTACAATTCTATAGAAAAAAAAAATATATAAACTTAATTATATATTATTCACATATATGTGAATATTTACGTATTGTATTTAAATACTTTATGAAACAAATTCTGGAAGTAATGTCAACCCAAAGCATAAGAAACGATAATACTTTCAAACTACTTAAGATATTTTCATGATTTTTTTTGTATGAACTGACTATTTTATTATTTATAATTCTATCTGTGATGTTTTTCAAATATTCATAATTTCGTTACTAATAATAAATATTCCCTTTGGATCCAAACGACGCGGCGCGGTGGTGCGGCGTGACCACGACGCGCATTTGTATGGCCAAGGTCAACGGCGATTATCCGACCCTTAAAGGAGATATTAATTGTATTGCATTGCAGTCGCTTGTTTTTCAATGAGTATTATATAGATAACTAATAAAAATATGATTATCTAACTCCGTACCTTGGACAGGGCGTACAAATTAGTTTAATATTATAACCGGATTGCCGGAGGTCAGGTAATAGGATATATGGAGTTACCATATGAAATAACGAGTTGCATCCAATTATACCTACTGAAAGCCCAAACTTAATGTGACACTGAGGTATTCATATAGAAGTACGGTCCGACTTTCAATTGGCATCAATAGCCAAAAGTCACATTAATTTTAGATACTAATATTATACGTACATCATTTTAAGAAGGAAATAGATTATAACTTACGTGTATATCACAAAATGAAACCCAAAATCCAATATACTTGTAATATACAATGTAATTCGGAACCACTTCCAACTCACATTCACTTAAACCCTCTCATTCTTAAAGCACAACATTTCTTGTCTCCCGAGTGTCGGAGAGTCACCACAGAATATATAGCTACAGAAGACCCGCTACATACTCGTACAACGAGCGAAGCACGCACACATAGACATGCTTCACGTACAGTTAGTGCAAGCGCACTCGCTATCGGCATTTGTTTGAGATCGGCGTTTGTATGCATAATACGAGTAAGTGTGCGTGCGCTTTGCTATCTTCGCTCGTTTTATAGAGCTGATTTTCTGTTCCTGTCTGTGGTGTGGTGTGTCAGTGTCGGCGCTTTCAAGTGTCGGCATTACTTTACATACGTCTGTCGCTTTGTGGGACTGTTTGTACAAGTGTTTCAGTTAGAGGAAATGTGGAGAAAATAATGTACGAGAGGGTTTGTTGGATGAAGGATAGGGGGAGAGCTTAAAATGAAATTCGGATGTTTGGTAATGAGGCTAAAAATCCTTTATCCTATATTTTATTTTATGTCATTTATAATAAACAGCACTGTACTAAGTAAACATAGGTTAGAACTTTATAATAGCATAATCAGCCTATAATGGTCATGCTGCTTGGATACTGACTTCCTCTCTGTGAGAGGGAGTGGGCCGTCATCCACCACGCGGGCCCAGTGCGGGTAGATGTCACATGTCTTCGAATTTTTGGTTCTAAGATATCGGTTTTCTCACAATGTTTTCCTTCACCGTTACCGTTACTTTGTGGGTTCGAACCTACGACCTACAACTCGTAAGCCGCGGCCGTTACCACTGGGCCACTCTGTTCTAAGAACTTAATGATAGAGGGAAAAAATACACTATTCACTACGTTATCCACATATTACTAAACAGATCTACAAGTTGTTAGAAAGAAAGATAAAAAAAAATATTTTTAAGATTTTATTTTTGTCGGCGTGATTAATATCATATACCTATGCCAAATTACAGCTTTCTAGTACTAAGCGTCTTTGAGCTACAGCGGGGACAGACAGGCAGACGGACATGGCGAAACTATAACGGTTCCTTGTTTACCACGGAACCATAAAAACCTCTTAAAAAAAAAACTCAATCCACATAAGTCCTCTTTACCGTCTCTTCGTATTTACCTCTCTCACGAATAAGTTTCTAACAGTAACACAATTACAAGTACGCGCGACGTGTAAGCGAGTTACCAGCAGAAGCCCGTAAGTAAATTAGTGGAGCAACCACGTTATGACGTCACATGCAAATTTGACTTCGAATTTACATATTTGAAGTCGATGTATGAATATGAGTTTGGAACGGTTGGTTAGTCTATGGATGTTTCCTTTTTTATTAGTATGAGGTTATAATGTACACCTTTGAAAACCATAAAACCATGACTTCTCATAAAACAACGTCGCCCGGTTGTTAATACAAATCTCATATGTACACAAGACTCATGATATTTATGTCTGGCCTGATAAAACCAGATAGCAAGTCATAAATATAGGACATACGAGTACTAGCGCTTAAACAGTAAAATCTGGTTACAATTCGAGGTATTTTCATAACTAAGTAGCATCGTTTGCAGTTATCCGACATTTTGAATAGAGCACTTACCATTTACAGTGGTGACTGTTTAGCACTTTAATTAGAAAGAAAAGAAAGAAAGAAATAAAGAAAGAAAGAAAAATACGTATATTTTGGGACTTGAACGGGAGATCACAAACTAAAATACACTCATAGAAACTTAAAAAAAAAACAATAAAATGAAAATAAAAAACAAAAAGTCCTGTACGATGCCAATAGGCTCCTATATCAGCATAATGCATAATTACACTTTCTAGTGTAAGACGAAGAGACGTTAAATCTACAAGACTTTAGAAATTGGGATAAAGACAGTCACAAAAAAAGCCCGTGATTAATTTATTCAAATTTTCTGGACGTTATACTACCACTGACAATATACATAGTTTAAGATAGTTCAAGAGGAAACTGTTATAATCGCCACGGTCGGCAGACGGATTGGCGATTGTTGTTGGTGGTGGTGTAAGATATGATAAGATAAGATATTGGTGCCGATTACCTTGTTCACAAACTAAAGTAAATTTAATTTCAGTGTATCTATTTCTTTCTATTTCATTAAGAAAAGGACAGAAGATAAATTCTAGTTTAGTCCTGTCAAATTAATCAGCGCTTGATGTAAATTGACGTAATTTTAGTAGGCAAGTTTTTAATCACATCTAATCTTGTATGGAGTAGTGACAGGTGCTGATTAATTTGACAGGACTAAACTAAAATATATCATCTGTCCTCTTCATAATGAAATAGAAAAAAAAATATGCACGGAACTTAAATTAAGTTTAGTTTGTGAACAAGGGAATCGGCACCAATATTTATTTGCTTAAACATGTGTCATACATACAAGAAAAGACACGCATGCAAGATGGTAACAACATTATTGAGTACAAACATGTTTGCCACATGATGTGACGAGCAAATGTCAAGAAATATTATTTATTACAACATTCTCTTAAAATAACAATAAACTAATTACTTGAAGACTAATAATAATATTGTAATCAATTTAAATAACAAAAAATCAAACAGAATCTTAAAAAATATTAAGACTTTTATACAATAATCAAATCAAATTCAAGTAAATTTTAGTCAATAATAAAAATTGAATAATAATAAAAAGATCCTTCTTAAGCCTGATTTACATACATAATTAACCTACAATGTTCCCACTGCTGGGACACAGGCCTCCTCCTCTGTGAGAGGGAGTGGCCCACCACGCGGGCCCAGTGCGGGTTGGTAGATGTATTGACTGATTTACATGGTGTGAATTAATTGCCTGTGGCATACTATACGTTGAAGCAACAATAAAAATTACACCATGTAAACAGTGTTTAGACCACACATATACCATGTTTGTATGCCACAGGTAAGAAACTTGCATCTTGTCTATGGGCTTTAAACAATCCAGTTACGTTTTTGAGTCAACTTCCCTACCAAAGTGCTGACTGGATTATACAAGGTGTCGTTTTGCATCCTCGTCAAATTTCAGGAGGCTGCTATGAAAGACATATATAATCAAATAAAATTACGATACCTGCTCAATAATTAATACATACTTGTTTTTTTAGCTATTTAAGTTTGACAGTATTTTAGAATACACCATTTTTACAGAACAGAATCACCCCAATCAGGTAGTGTGTGTGTAAACTGGCAATTACAGTGCGGTATCACACGGGCCGCGTTTTAACATGCGTGTGCCACACATGCCGATTTCCGAAAATTAGAAAAACAAAAAAAAATTACGTACTTATTTTATTATTGATTCTTGTCAAGACTCATTAGCATAGTTACCTCCTTGAATTTGACGAGGATGCAAAACGACACCTTGTATATTTTCCCATAACAACATAATTTTATCTCTATAATATCACAGCACTGCCCTTACTACAGGCCTAAAGCTTAAGGGCTCTCGCAGACAGGCGCGACACGATAGTGCGACGCGACTCTAGTAGAACAATTTCTATGAAACTTCAGGGAAATTGTTCTACTAAAATCGTGTCGCACTGTCGCGTCACGTCTGTCTGCAGGAGCCGTTTGTCGTAACATTCTGAATGATAGACGATTTAGTGAGTCGTTATTGTGACGTAAGTGCCTATCGTAAACTCTACCGTTCTTTGTCTGTTTGGCACATATACACATTTTATGAGGCACGTTAAAGAAACGGGATTTTAGGATGCGTTTTTTTAATTATATTGCTTATTTTACATGGAGGTTTTAATACTAGAAAAAATTAAATAAAACAAGTGTGAGATGAACTCGCGTGGTGAGGGTTCTGTAAAATGATTATGTTGGCTACTACATTTTTTTTTCAAGATTTAATTTTCCACTTTGTCGGCGTGATTAATAAGAATCTCTGAGCTATACCGGGGACATACAGACAGACAGACATAGCGAAACTATAAGGGTTCCTTGTTTACTACGGAACCTTAAAAAGGACAAACATTTAAAACCGTTTTCCATTTTTTATTATTTAAAACCGGTGTACAATGGGCGGTCTTATCGCACAAGGTGATCTCTTACGACAACCTTTGGATGGAGCGAAAGAAAGGAGATCATTACCACGTTCAAGTTCTAAATGTCAACTATATTTTGTGATGCTTCATGATCATGACACAATCAACTTTGATTATATTATAAATGCTGTAGAATTAGTTGATTTAAAATTATTTCCGTGTCAGTGTAAAAAGCCCATTTTTAACCTAAAAAACCGGCCAAGTGCGTGTCGGACCACGCACAATGAAGGGTTCCGTAATTGGGAAGTTGGGATGAATTTATCCCAAAAACAAACTTCACATTGTAGTTGATAAACATGTTCTCCCATACATCAATATATGCCGCGGTCAATTCTCCAACTGCAAATTTAAGTTGGTCGAATATTACTCGTTAACTTGTAAAGACCACTAAACTCCATCATCCCCACTCTACGTGCAAGGGAACGTAGAGTGAGGATGATGGAGTGGAGATTTCCGTTCAAAAATAATGTGGGGGTGTCAAAAACATTTTTTGATCTAGGTATCCGTTCGCGTAATACCTATTACGCTTTAAAGTCCTATTTTTTGTTAGAGTCAAGTGCCCCCGCCCCCTGCCAGCTAAATGCTTATTTTTGCTTACATAATAACTAAATTAAAAGAAAAACTATCACAGTTAAGTAGGCTTTACAAGTTAACGAGTAACAATCGACAAACTTACATTTGCAGTTGGAGAATTGACCGTGACGTATATCGACGACGTGAGAATATGCTTTTCAACTACAATGTTAACTTTGTTCTCGTATGGGATACATTCATCCCGACTACGGAACTCTTCATTGTGCGTGGTTCGACACGCACTTGGCTGTTTTTTTGTTTTACATTTTTTTACATTCACAGTAGAACTTCTCGTTAAAATGTACGATTTGAATAGTTATGCAGTGCTCACACAGTATTGCTTTCATTTCTAAATAAATTACCAAAGAGCCAGAAAGAGCACTGGTACAATGCCCACATCTGCATTTTTCATCACATAATCTATTCTGTGTACACTCAGAGGAAATGCGGGTATGTGAATGAAGGATAACTTTAATTTCGACACGGACTTCCGAAATTAAAGTTATTTTTTACTTTGTGGTGTTGTTTTTGGAATCCGATTGTTTTTTTTTTTTTTGTAAAACTTCTTTTATAGTTGGTAACGAAAGACCTGATTGACCTGGCTAGCTAATGTTGAAACCTGTTCACATAATATTATCAGTTCATACTACATACTTGAGAGTCCTAGAAAAAGAAATATACAGGCCAAAGCACGATCCAGTTACAAACTGTAAATAAAACACTCACAATTCCATCAGAGTCGCAAAGTGTATCACTGTGGCCATGGCCTGAACCAACAGCACCTAAGTCAACACTGCGAGGCGGCTGCGCTAAGGAAGCGCACACAGAGACAGATGGTGCGGTTTGCGAACACAAATAAATCGCTCGCTACTTTGTTAGGTGGCTTGTTTGTTGAAGTCTGTCGCGTTTGTGGCTGTAGTGTTCTTCGTTTTGTGCTATGGACGCTTTTGGTTTTGTTTTTTTACTTTTATTTTGGTCTTTGGTAGGAATGAGAATTGCTTTAGAATCGAACTGCATGCTTAGCTCGAGAACACTGGACATCGAGCGGGAACGTAGGGCGCTGTCGGTTCGCTGTAATATTTTGGCTCGTAGGTTTGTGCGCTGTACTGAACAAGTTAAGGTGACCTTATTTAAAGCCTATTGTCAGTCTTTCTACACGTGCAGCCTATGGACCAACTATACGCAGCGAGCATACAGTGCCATGCGTGTCCAGTACAACAAATTCAGACCGCACCTGCCACCGCCTCCCCTTAGTCCGCCAGTGGGCTAGTGGCCCCTTATTCCATAGTATTTAAACACAATGGCGAAATATGGGTGCACAATACACGTTTCCCCTGTTTGGGGAATAGGTACAATCGTGATAGGCCTTACCTTCTCATACTTCTTAGCATATGCCAAATCCTGGAGTCTTGCAGTAGCCCAGAACGCTAGATCAGCATACCTCCTCACTTGTTCTCTCGACTCCGTGGCCTCTTCACAAGACATTCTTCTAATATTTCTGCTCCTCATATTACTTCTTCTTCAGCTATCTGTAGAGTTCTTCGGCCTCATAGGAACGGTGAAATTGTCATAGTTTTGAAAGTCCAGCATAGGTGTGGAGAAATTACTGGAAGATGGGAAGGATGAAGAGTTGGAGCTGTTTGTCGGGTTGTATTGCGGCCGCCAGGTTGTTAAGTTGGTATTATTTAATTATATCATTTATTTACATAACCAAATTACAAGATGATTATTAACATTAACTAAATTAAATTAAAACTAAGTTAGGCTTAAAAAAGGCCCTCGGGGCATTGTACCGAGGATGCTGGCGGCATTTCCTCGCTGAATTGCAATGCTGATGCGTTGCGCGAGAAAGCCGGTATTATTTTAAATTTAGTTCAGTTCGAAATGAGTGTCACGAGTGCCAATGAGTGTCACAAGTGTCAAAGAAAGTGTCACGAGCGCCGATGAGAGTATCACAAGTGTCGAAGAGAGTGTCACAAGTGTCGAAGAGAGTGTCACGAGTGCCGATGAGAGTGTCACGAGTGCCGATGAGAGTGTCACAAGTGTTGAAGAGAGTGTCAGGAGTGCCGATGAGGGTGTCACAAGTGTCGATGAGAGTGTCACAAGTGTTGAAGAGAGTGTCACGAGTGTCACGAGTGGCGATGAGAGTGTCACAAGTGTCGAAGAGAGTGTCACGAGTGGCGAAGAGAGTGTCACAAGTGTCGATGAGAGTGTCACGAATGGCGATGAGAATGTCACGAATGCCGATGAGAGTGTCACAAGTGTCGAGGAGAGTGTCATGAGTGCCGATGAGAGTGTCACAAGTGTTAGAGAGAGTGTCACGAGTGTCAAGAGTGGCGATGAGAGTGTCACAAGTGTCAAAGAGAGTGTCACGAGTGGCGAAGAGAGTGTCACGAGTGCCGATGAGTGGGTCACAAGTGTCGAGGAGAGTGTCATGAATGCCAATGAGTGTGTCACGAGTGTTCTACAGAGTGTCACGAGTGGCGATGAGAGTGTCATTGGTCAGTGGCCATTTGAGGCCGGCGTGTTACGGCTCACCTGTTACGGATCTCCTGCTGGAAGACGGGGCACCTGATGTTGCACGCGGGGTGCGGGCCACCACAGTTGATGCATGTGGCTGGCTCCTCCCGCGGGCGTGGACAATCACGTGCCGCGTGTTCCTCTCCACATCGTACACAGGCGACCGGCCGGTGGCACTGATGTGAGCTGTGCCGGAAGCGCTGGCACCGGTGGTACTGAGCGGCCCACGCTTTCCTCTCCAAGCCTCAATCTTGACACCACACATGTACATGAACACGGTCGTGTCATAGATGGCCCGGACATCTGGGGTCTTCTTTAAAACCGCGTGAATTACGCAGCCGGGTTGTCCCTGAGCGCCTTTAATATGACGTACGTAGTCCGGCTGGTATCCCAGCTTCCGGAGCTCCTCCTCGATCTCCTTGGGGTCTGTGTCGGCTGGCAGTCCCCGTATGGCGATCTTCAAGTTTCTGTCCGCTGGCAGCGAGTACGCAAACCACGAAACACCGCTCTCTTATTCCAGGCCGGTAAGGTATCTTTGGACCAGCCTGTAGTCGTCTTCTGTGTCGGGGGTGAATCTCACCCCCGTCCCATAAGGGCGAGCATTTGGGAGCCGGCCCAAATGCTCGCCCTTATGGAAGCGACTTATCGCCCCAAGTCGAACCCCAGCGACGGTGTCGGTGATGCCAGAAGCCTGGCGGCTGCTTCAGTTCCCGCGGTGGGCCACTGTCCGGATCGCGGGGTCGTGTCCGGAGACACGTCATCGCGACTGGACGCGGCCGAGCCCACAGACTCTAGCGACATGCTCGACCCCATACGTGAAGAGCATGCCGATAATACTGCGGGCGAGTCGCAGGCCGAGTTCCTGGGGAGTGCCGGTGATTGGGGCACCCTCGGTGTTGATATTGCCGACCGGGAATGTGAGCCGGTACTGGCTGGCCGCTCCCGCTCAGCCATCACTGGGCCCGCCAGCAAGAGGCGGGGGCCGGGTGCGGCGGTGCGCGAAGCTGGCACAGCTTGCTGTTCCCTGGGCGTTCTACTATGCGCGACCCCGGAAGGCGCGGGCGGCGACGCGAACCGCGGCGGTGCGGGTGGGGGGCGCGTGGGGACGCGCGGATGGTGTCGGTACCGGTACGCGTTCCGGATTTACCTGCAGCGTGTCGGCACGCGCGGCGGGCGCAGCGGTGCGCACAGGGGCAGGCGCGCGCGCGGTCGGCACTATTGACGCGCGCGCTGGCGGAGCGCGACCAGTATGAGTTGCGGCAGACCCCGGGGCCTGGATAGGTACCGGGCGGAACGCGGTGGGGCGGACGGCTACCGCGTGCTGCCGGCTCGACGACGGTGCCGGCGCAACGCGCGCAGGCGCCAACGACGTCGGTGGGCCGGCCGCTACCGCGGCAGTCACTCCTCCCCTCTTCTGTCGGGTTGGTTTCCCCTCCTCTCCTCCTCTTCTGGGGGAAACAGTAGGTGCTGGCGTAGATGATGATGGTCCGGGTGGCGGCGCACCGGACGCCGCGTCGCCAATATTGGGCAACGACGACGCCCGGTCCAACGCCGGACGGTCCTCCGGCGACCCGGCATCGCGGCCGAGCGAGCCGCGCTTGCCGGGTTTCGGCATCTCAACGGGGCATGGCCTCCGTGACCGCTGGTGTAAGAACACCTGGCGGCACGGTGGGCTCACCCTGTGTCCGCACAGGTACCTGGTAGAGTGCCTGTACGTACACAAGGATAACTAACTTTTTGCGGTCCGCGCGGTTAAAAGATAAAACTTGTATGGAAATGACCTTTGGTAGCCACGAGCCAATCCGTGTAGAATTCGTGTAGAATTTTGATAATTGTCGTATCCGATACTCCAACCATTTCTGCAAGCTGTTTCTTCTTTAGTTCTTTCTTTAGTCTTTAGACTTTTTTAATGATTTCCGGAGTAGTCACCTCGATCGACCGTCCGGGCCGTGGGTCGTCTTCAAGTGAGGTCCTGCCTTGTTTAAAGAGACTGTGCCACTTGTAAACCATGGTTTTACCCGGGCAAGAGTCCCCGTAAACGAATTCCATCTCTTCCAGTATATTTTGAACTGACTTTCCTTGCTTGGTAAGGAAGTTCCTTACCAAGCAAGGAAAGTCAGTTTATTACGGCACGGTACTCGATTTTTTCCATAATTCACACTTTCTTCCCGATTGGGTTGTTTGCTTGACGATAGTTCAAAGACTAATGATCCAATTAAGATAAAACCTGGTATTTATACTATTACTGAGTGGCTGAAGTTGTGGCCATCCCGATAATGTCCTATTGTTATCCCTTCCTCCCCATTCCGCAAACTTAAAAACGCACCCTCGTAAATAAGATCTGGTAGCTTTCCTAGCATTTATCTATGGAAATGGCGCCGTTAGCAAAATTATGACTATGTAGGTCGCAATCTCAAGGTCGTCAGATTTGTTACCAGGACAGGACTAGAAATAGGGTTCTGTGAGAAGTCTGTCTCAGGTTACATAATTTTGTGTTTATAATATGAGGATTATGTGTGCTTTTATCAAAATAAAGATCCCTGGTACATGAGAGATTTAAACATTATGTAGTTAGTGGAGTTTTACCTAGATTTGTTCATGTGGAAAACTTGTAAATTGATTAATTTGTAATTTTGTATAAACCAAAATAAATTCAACAGATTTTACTCAAGTGGGCATCCATAAATAGTATACCCTAGGTAAAGAAAATACGAACCCAAATTGCTACGTATAATCAGAGTCTATAGTATAATTACTCTACGGAACCCAATCAAAGTCTCACAAATTCTCTGTTAAACTCAATTAAAGCGCCGAATTCGCAGTAAATTCAATTAAGTTTTTATTCGCCCGCGGCTTAGGAGAGTCCATAATATTTTTGCGATCGTTACCAATAATATTTTTAGGCGTCAATGGATAATAATATATTTTTTAAAGCTGATTGATTTTCTCAGTAGCAGCCTTTTTTTGGGTGGGAAATCATCAAATAATTTCTCCCGCTCTGGGCGGAGCGGGAGTGTGTGTCAGACTCTTACTGACTAAAACCCACCCGTATTCCTTCCGTTGCCTGTGTTGCCAGGGGCCTCGGTGACCCTTTAGTACCTTCCCGCGACCTCAATAGCAGCCTGGAGTCTAGATTTGTGCCCGATTGATGGCAATATAGGCTTGCCCCCCTATTACATGGGACTTAAACATAACTGGCGAAATGTGGGTGTACTACGGGTACACCTCTGCCCAACCCTTCAGGGAAACAAGGCGTGATGTAATGTTATATCATTTTTGTTACTCAGTTGGATAAGAATTTAATTTTAAATACTCATTCTAAACACGGTGATAACTATAAAAGATTTAAAATAATTCTGCTTCCAAAAGCTTAAACAATTTATGTTACTCCTCGTTTTCACATAAAACTCTATTACCTACAATAATTATACTTTCTTCAACAATAATGACCGAAAAACCATTAATTTATTCAATCCATTTCACTATTTATCGAAATATTGTATATACAAATCTCTCCAGTTCAAAGTAAAGCCTAAGGATAGCACCATCCTATTTATTCCCGTGGGTGTCGTAAAAGGCGACTAAGGTACTTACTAGAGAATGGGCAGCAGTGTTCTTTATGCATTTTAACACCATACTACTCGCTAACCCGCCTGCCAAGCGTGGCGATTATGGCAACCCGGGGGGGGTTGCCATAATCCATAAGCCATAATGCCTTTTTGGGGGAGGGCTATGTCCAGCATTCGACATATAATTTGCATAATATTGGCCATATTATGCAAAGTCAAATCCGAAGTAAAAGCCAATCCCGCAGTGTTTGAAGACTAAGGTCTTTAACCAGTGCGTCGTACCCGTTATGACATACGGTGCCGAAACGTGGACACTGACAGTCGGGCTGGTCCACAAATTCAAGGTTGCTCAGCGCGCCATGGAGCGGGCTATGCTTGGAGTTTCTTTGAAGGATAAGATCAGAAATGAAGTTATCCGGAAGAGAACCGGAGTTACCGACATAGCCTGCAGAGTAAGCAAGCTGAAGTGGCAGTGGGCTGGCCATATTTGTCGAAGGACCGATGGCCGGTGGAGCAGACGAGTCCTAGAGTGGAGACCGCGTATCGGCAAGCGTAGTGTGGGACGCCCCCCAGCTAGATGGACCGACGACCTTAAAAAGGTGGCTGGGACAGACTGGATGCGGAAAGCGGAGGACAGGGTGTTGTGGCGCAGACTGGGAGAGGCCTATGTCCAGCAGTGGACTGTTATAGGCTGAGTTGATTGATTGATTGATTGATGTACAAAGTATATGTTGTAGCACTAAAAAAAAAATATAAAATTAATTTTATATTGTTGATGTAATTTGTGAAATTCAAATGTAATTTATTGGAGTGTATGTATAACCGAGTGTGTGTGTAACTGTGTAATTTTGTGTGTAAATTCAGATACAAGTTACTTGTTTATGAATAAATGACTATGACTATGAGCAGTAGACGTCTTTCGGCTGAAATGATGATGATGATGAAAGCCTAAAGCAAAGGCTTTAACGTAAGTGCAATATTTAAAAAAACCAACTAACTGAAAAAAAGTTACAGTTTATGAGGTTAATAAAAAGGAAAGTTTTTGATGTGCAACATTTTTCCTCTCGCTTTCTGTGCGAGTGATTTCATAAAATGGGACGGAAGTGTGTAGACAGGAAGTGACTGCTTGAGCATGGAATAAGTAAGTACTGTTTTAACAGCATGGAATTAGAAAGTACTGCATAGATTGTAAATAGAGAGGGTCTAATTTGAATGTAAAAAAATCTAATGAATAATTATTCGAACAAATATATCAGTATTTAGCTTTTTTAAGTTTTGAGGTTAATTTCTGTCGGTGCTCAGCTGCTTATTACCAAGGTGAGATGTCAGATGTTACACCTCATATGCGACTACTGTAAGGCTCGCTCGTTTTTTTTTTTGTATAATTATGATAAGACCTTTAGCCTGATTTACACAGTTCGATTTCATTGGCTGTAGAAGCAACAACAATAGTTGCACCGTTTGAAACAGTGTTAAGACGTGCAACTCATTTATTGCTTCAACTTTATGGTATGCCACAGACAACAAAGTTGCACAGTGTAAATGGGGCTTAGATTATCACGAGCTTACGATGAAGGAAAACATAAGTGAGCCTGAATGAACTTATCCCTAGATTTGAATGTGTCCACTCACAGCCTAGCTAGAGGCTGTATAAGAATGTGTTTTTAAGAAATTATTGTTCTGTGTAAAAAGAGATAGCACTATTCATCCTGTACATCCATCTCTTTCTCGCACTTAAGCAATACTGAAAACTCCAGTACCTACATACTTTTTTTTGGGTGGGAAATCATCAAACAACTTCCCCCGATCTGGACGGAGCGAGAGGGTGTGTCAGACTCTTACTCACTAAAACCCACCCGTATTCCTTCCGTTGCCTGTGTTGCCAGGGGCCTCGGTGACCCTTTAGTACCTTCCCGCGACCCCAGCAGGCATCGGCCCTAGTGGACCCCTACATTTGTGCTGACGACATCTCTTTGAGGTGCGCGTGGAACACAACGCGCCGTCGACCCGGGCCTGCTCCTTACCGGACGGTGAGCTACCCGTTGCTCAGCGTCCGCAAGCCCGCGCCTACGGTGGCCGGAAATCCGCACGGGATCCCGACGCCCTGGGCGTCGCCTGCGGCGGCTAGGGGCGAGAGGGCGCAAAATTTGCCTTTCCCTCAACCGTCCCGCCTCCTCCTTCGCCAGCATTAGTGCTTCGCAGAAGGAGGTGGCGGCTGCCCATGCCCTCTCGCTCCGTACCATGGCCTGAACCAGGGCTGGACGCGAGAGACCTCTGCCGCCGATTGCAGTACCTACATACTTAAAAAATGATTATATTCGTTTCTATAATTCAATTCATTGTAAGACACAATTTCGTAATTTTCCATTTAAAACACAAAGTCTCAAATTACATTCAAAACAAAATTAAGTTGCCTTGGGCACAAAATAGCACAATGGACACAATTGTATACAAGTTATTGTGTAATGCCAGCTCCCGGCTCAAGCTCAGCGAATTAATTCGAGTTATATCAACTGCTGGGATTGTTCTCATATCTTTGAATTACTTGGATTTGACAGAAGTGTAATACCTATTGTATGTTTCTTCTTAATTATATGGCCCATTTGTGGAGGACTTAAACATCAGTTAATATAGGTATTAATATAATAATACTCTGTTAACTCCAGTATGTATTGCTTGTGATAATTCTTGGAGCAGGCTCACGTCAATAGTGCAATGGGTTGCCATAGTAATGCGCGATCAATTTGTCATTGCTTAACCGGTGGGCTTTCAACCTGTCAGTATTTTTTAGGGTTCCGTAACTCAAAAGGAGAAAACGGAACTCTTAAAGGATCAATCGTGTGACTATCTGTCTAGCTGGCTGTCTGTCTGTCTGTCTGTCTGTCTGCCTGTCCATCCGTCACAGCCGATTTGCTGCGAATCTTCATTTTTTTTTTTTTCAAATTTACCATTCCGCTATTATCTCTGAAACTACTGAGACTAACATTTTGAAAACTACAGGAAGTAGTTATAGAATAGAATAGAATACATTTCATCATTACATTCAAATTAAATTATTATTCTAATTACAGATAATTTAAATAAATTGAACAATAGTTGTAAAAAAGGTTAATATATAGGTCAAAATTCAATAAGGTCAAGGATATAATATATGATTTATAGGCAATAATGTTCAATATTTAGGTAAATTTTTCATTCATAAAATCTTCAGTCGAATAATAACATTTGCTTATAAGAAAGTTAAATAATTTACATTTAAATATTCTGAAGCTAAGAGTTTTGAAGCCATCAGGTAATTTGTTATAAGTAGTAATGGACATGCAGTATACATTATTGAAAAAAATAATAATTCTACGCCTAGGAACATTAAGCATATACACGTTATTTACCCATACATTACAGGAAGACCTATAAGAAGTCTGTGGTGTTAAAATAACATGGTAAATATCTCAATATTGTGCGTACAAACTTACCACTTGTTTTTCAACTACATTGTTAAATTTGTTCTTGGCATAAAAACATGGTAGGTACATAATTTATTAATTGTACAGAGTCCTCACCACACGAATTCAACTCGGACTTGTCCTGTTTACAACTTGACTAATCTATTTATACACTTTCAATATCTCAGAGTAGTTGTTAGTGTTACTTTACATACATTGCCCTACTAAATTACTATTATTTTATTTAGTGAGTAAAATAATTAACAGTTACAACAGTTAGGCATTCATTAACTTGCTACTTTATATATCGACGGTTAAAAGATAAGCGACAGCGGCATAAGCGACATTTTGGTCGAAAATTAGTAATTGAATGCCATCCTACTTAATCTGTATAGTAGAGTATAAATGTATTTTTATGTCTATAGTGTAAGTGTTTTGTATAGTTTATTAGAGTAAAGTTAGTATATAAATTTTGTAGGTGTATATAGGTTTTATACCCATTGTACGTTAGATATTCGTATGCCGCGGATGTGTCCTGAGCATAACAGTGATAACCAACTTGTACCTACCATATCCGACGAATAAATGTCTTTGTCCTTTGTCTTTAATCTCTATTTTTAAGTAGGATGGCATTCATAACTCACTCTTGACCAAAATGTCGCTTATGCCCTATTGCCTTTTAACCGTCGTATTATTAACGCTCGAACGGATTCCAAGGTTGTAAAAAAAGTCATAAGTGTTTCGTTATATTATTTCTGAAAGATTCTATGTTCAAATAATTTAATAGTAATTGACATTAACTAACTACCAGATCAGCTGTCTTATAAACAATCAATTTTCCACTGTGTTAATTTTGTCGGTAAATGTAATAATGGATAAAAAAAAAACACAAAATTGGCAGTCGCACAATATGTTATATGGAAAACAATCAGATATTTTTTTATATAACTTAGTTTACTGCTGAGCATGAGGGCTAAAGTTGGATTCCTGGGCCGGGCTAAGTGTTATTGGGTTTTTCTATCAGGAATTTCTCAGCAGAAGCCCGGAGTCTAGTTTTGAGCCCGGTTGATGGCAATAGGCTTGCCCCCTTTAAACATAACTGGCGAAATGTGGGTGTACTACAGGTTCACCTCTGCCCAACCCTCGGGAAAACAAGGCATGATGTTATATATGCATGTGAGTCGCCATTCGCCACTTCACTGAACCACATACTGCCGCATAATGACCCCCTAGCTTATAACTTGGACCCCATCTGGTAACAAATTACCAAGTGCGGGCTATTTCTCAGCCGATGGCCATTTCCTGCGCAAATTGAGAGGTAGCCAGCTTGTAATCATAGCCAGACGTATGTATGTACTACTAACGTTATACCTAGCCCTACATACATTATGTACGGTCCACCGCACGTACACGTAACAGTTCGACGTTGAGAGCGTCTTTATTGCGTACCTACCTACCGTAAAGCAGATATTCGGTGCTTCACATGTTGATTATCGGCACTCTGCGTCGTTCACTCACCTACCGAATGATGAAAAATGAAATGAAACAACCGGCCGGTTTTTACACGACACTGACAAAATTACATAGGAAGGAACGGTCCTTCCTATGTAATTTTGTCAGTGTCGGACCAGACACAATGAAGGGTTCCGTGCTTGGGAAGAATTAATTCCAAAAACAAACTTGACATTGTAGTCGAATAACATGTTCTCCAATACATCGATATACGTCACGGTCAATTCTCCAACTTCAAATGAAAGTTGGTCGACTATTACTCGGTAACTTGTAAAGCCTATTTAGCTGTTATTGTTTTCCTTTTAACTTCGTTATATACTACTGCCATGATTTTTTCACATATCCAAAACCAACAATTTAGCTGGCAGACACTAATGACTAACAAAAAATATCACTTTAAAGCTTAATATTACGAATCGAAAAAAGGTTCTTTCAGTCCCGCAATATTTTTGAACGGCCTATCCAACGACGTTCCACACCATGGGATAAACGAGAAAAAAATGACCATCCTCACTTTACGTGCATGGGAGGTACCCTAAAAATAATATTTTTTCGAGGTTTTATTTCACAAATTTGTCGGCGTGATTAATATGTGTACCCATGCTCAGCTTTCTAGTATTAAGAGTTTCTGAGCTAAGCCGGGGACAGACAGATAGACAGACCGACGGACAAGGCTTTTATAGTCCTGTCCGTTGGTCTGTCTGGGGCTATAAGGGTTACTTGCTGACTACGTAACCCTAAAAATGAACCTTCACTCGAGTGAAGTGTACACGTGCGACCGTACTACCAACTATACTAAGGCATATACTCGTATACGCACAAACTATGCCTTGCTAGTATGTTGGCTAGATTTTGGCGTACACTATGGTAATGAGTGCATGTATTTATGATTTGCAAGCTCGGAGAAATATAACACAAAATTATACAAGGTGTTGTTTTGAACCTGCAAAACATTTCAGGAGGTTGTTATTAAACTCGTAAATAATCGTATAACAATACGATACCAAGTCAATAATCAATAATACTTTTTATTTTAAATTTTTACATTTTATCTTTTCTTTTTATTTTTTTTTTAATTACCAATTTTTTTAATTTTTTTTTTGTTGATTCGGGTCGAGAATCACTAACATAATTACCTCCTAAAATGTTTTGCAGGTCCAAAACAACACCTTGTATTTGTGCCCACGGCTTGGTCAGCATAGAAATGTGACTTTTGACGAATGGAACGTGTTTTTTTGACGAAAGTGATATTTTTTCCTGTATACATCCAGATTTTTTTTTTGTATACCCGAGTCGTTTTAGCATTGCAATAGCGGTCATTGTCCTTTCCCTAATATCTCCTCCCTTGGAACCCAAACAATCAACTATGTATGGTTTTTCGTTAATGAAACATGTTTAAGATCACGATAGATATTGATTCGTGACGTTAACGGAACTCATTTCAGTTCTTGAAATAAAGAATTCTAGAAAATGTAGGTGGGTCAATGACTGCTATTGCCACACTAAAGCGATTCGGGTATAACAAAATGCAGTAAGACACAAGCTACAAGTCGTGCGCCTGATACGATCAAGCTCGACTATTAAAATAAGACAATCCATTGTGTCACTCAAAATTCTACATTTATATCTGTATTTTTTATGTTGTACATCTTCTATACAGATAAATAAATTGGAGTGTCTGTTTGTAATATTAAAATAACCGCTTTTTACTAAATGCATATGGATGTATACACGGTACATTTACCAAAATAACATTTTTTACAATTTTTGTCTGTTTGTTTGTTCCGGCTAATCTCTGAAATGGCTGGACCGATTTTGACGGGACTCTCACATGCAGATAGCTGATGTAATAAGGAGTAACTTAGGCTACTTTTATTTTAGATATTTCATTTATTTATATTAATAAGTATATTATCTAAACTACAAAAAAATTATATTGAAGTGTCTGTTTGTAATGCCAAAATAACAACTGTTTACTAGATGCATATGAAAGTATATACGATACTTATAACAAAAAAATAAGTTTTAATATTTTTGTCTGTCCGTCTGTCTGTCTGTTTGTTCCGGCTAATCTCTGAAATGGCTGGACCGATTTTGACGGGACTCTCACTGGCAGGTAGCAGATGTTATAAGGAGTAACGTAGGCTATTTTTAGAAAAAGCTACGCGGGCGAAGTCAACAGCTAGTACATTATAAAGAGTAATCTATCATATTCTATCAATTTAACGAACTCGTGTGCAACATTTCAAGCTCCTAAACCCAGCGATTTAGGCTGTGCATTGTGTGTCCGCCTTCTCTGTTTGAGAAGAAACTTTTGCCCCGCAGAGGGACATTAATAGGCTGGTATTATTATTATGTATCGGTGAATTTACGTTTATTTATTTTTATTATTGATTATTATTTTCTGTTTTTTGTATTTTT
Organism: Atethmia centrago; assembly: GCA_905333075.3. Taxonomy (NCBI): domain Eukaryota; kingdom Metazoa; phylum Arthropoda; class Insecta; order Lepidoptera; family Noctuidae; genus Atethmia; species Atethmia centrago. The sequence continues at coordinate 28,032,644 of HG995385.1, read as the reverse complement.
AAGGTGTATTTTGTTTTATTGCTGTTATGCCACATGCGTTTTTCTGTCTTTCTTTCTTTATTATTACTTAGATGCACTCAGCCTTTGTTAGGGTTCCGTAGTCAACAAGGAACCTTTATAGTTTCACCATATCCATCTGTCTGTCTGTCTATCCGCGGATTAGCACAGAGACTCTTAGTACTAAAAAGCTGTAATTTGGCATGAGTATACATATTAATCTCACCGACAAAGGGTAAAGGCTTTTTAGGGTACCGCTCCTACACGTCAAGTAGGGATGTTTTTTTCTCGTCTACCCGAAACTGTCATTGAAAAGGTCGTTCAAAAATATTGCGAGTGTGTGAAAACCATTTTCCGATTCAGAGATCCGTTTGCGAAATATTAAGGTTTAAAGTGCTAATTTTTGTTAGAGTCAAGTTTCCCCCCTCCCCCCTGCCAGCTACATGGTTATAAAAAGTATGCACGAAACTGAAACCTTATAAATCCATACTCTTCACCAATCGAGGCATCACTAATGCCAGATTTACTTCCATTATGTAACTTCCATGGCAACAATGTTATCCGAAGTCAAAAACTCGTGAAGATGAAACTGTTGTAGCCTCGTCAAGTGGGTGTAAGTAGAAATACTTGTCACTTGAGAGTGACGGAAACACTGGAGTGATGGTGGGGGACTATTGTTAGAACGAGAACGATGTTACAAATTTGATGAGATGAGACGTATTATCGAATTGTGGGTAGAGGGAAAAGATAGATGGTTTTAAAACTTATTGGGGCCCCTTTTAGAGTTCCGTAGTGTACAAAGAACCCTTATAGTTTTAACATGTACGTCTGTCTGTCTGTCTGTCTGTCCATGCTTTAGCTCAGAGACGCTTAGTACTAGAAAACTGTAATTTGGCATGGGTAGGCATGATTATACATATTAATAACGCTGATAAAGTAGTAAAATTAAATCTTGAAAATGTTTTGTTCGTAAGGTACCTCCCTTGCACGTAAAGTGGGGATGATATTCATTATTCTCGTTTATCCCATGATCTGGGGTATCGTTGGATAGGCCGTTCAATTCCTTTTTTCGATTAAAGGATCCGTTTGTGTAATATTAAGCTTTATTTTTGTTAGAGTCAAGTGTGTCCCCACCTGCCAGATTAATGGTTGTTTATAGATATGTGAAAAAGTTCATGGCAGTAGTATGTATAACGAAGTTGAAAGAAAAACTATCACAGCTAAGTAGGCTTTACAAGTTAACGAGTAATAGTCGACCAACTTATATTTGCAGTTGGAGAATTGACCGTGACGTACATCGGTGTATGGAAGAAGATGATTTTTAAGTACAATGTTAACTTTGTTTTTTGGGATAAATTCATCCCAACTACGGAACCATTCATTGTGTATGGTCCGACACGCACTTGGCCAGTTTTTGTTCTGAAGTATTATTAGTTAGTCCTCTTTCAAGACTGCGTTCTATTTTCTTAGTTTTATACTGGTTTTGTGTACCACAAACACTTTTGACGATAATATAAAATCAAATTCAACATATTTTATTTCACATTAACGTACAAGAGGGGCTTGTGGCTAAATAATAACAGCCGCACGGGTCAATCGATCAGGTTAAGTTATGCTTGCCGCGGTTGGTCCGTAGATGGGTGACCACCATTACATCCCAGACCCCTCCGTGCCTGGGAAAGCACGTAAAGCCGTGGGTCCCGGCTGTCATTCATGGATCTTTGACAGTCGTTACGGGTCGTCAGAAGCCCGCAAATCTGACAACCAGTTTTACCAAAGGGTATCGTGTTACCCAGTAACTGGGTTGTGGAGGTCAATAGGCAGTCACTCCATGTAAAATAGTGGTATCCAGCTGCATCTGGTAAGACTGGAAGCCGACCCCAACGTAGTTGGGAAAAGGCTAGGCAGATGATTAACGTACATGAGCACTTATGTTATTGTATTGTATAAATTAATCAGCGCTTGACGTAAATTGACGTAATTTTAGTAGGCAAGTTTTTAATCACGTCTAAACTTGTATGGAGTAGTGACAGGCGCTGATTAATTTGACAGGACTAAACTAAAATTTATCTTCTGTCCTTTTCGTAATGAAATAGAAAGAAAAAGATGCACTGAACTTAAATTTAGTTTAGTTTGTGAACAAAGGAATCGGCACAAATGTATCGGATTTTCTTTGTACAAATAATGGAGGCTTAACGCACACATTACAGTTAAGTTCCTTGGCAAAGAGCCAGGATTCGATTGGTTGTTCAACTATAAAATGGTCGGTTAGTAACGTGAATGGTCGGATGTAGTCGCGATCTCATAAGCGTTGTAGTAAGTGGTTTATGTTGGCAAGCGTACACGTTGAATGTGCATTAGATCAAAAACTTTTTTGAAGAACGGGAAGGTCCTTCGACTCCTGCTTTGATAGATAGATAGATAGATAAAACATTTATTCAGTGCACATAAAAGACATAGCACAACACACAATAGCACAATTCATGGATAACAAATTACAGGAATATATATAAAAACAAGGTGCCAATATACAAAAAAAAAAGAAAAACATGCTTAAAGAAATAGCTTGAACAAATACGTGTACGGCTTTAAGATAATGGTGCCGATTCCCTTGTTCACAAACTAAACTAAATTTAAGTTCAGTGCATCTTTTTCTTTCTATTTCATTAAGAAAAGGACAGAAGATAAATTTTAGTTTAGTCCTGTCAAATTAATCAGCGGTTGACGTAAATTGACGTAATTTTAGTAGGCAAGTTTTTAATCACGTCTAAACTTGTATGGAGTAGTGACAGGCGCTGATTAATTTGACAGGACTAAACTAAAATTAATCTTCTGTCCTTTTCTTAATGAAATAGAAAGAAAAAGATGCACTGAACTTAAATTTAGTTTAGTTTGTGAACAAGGGAATCGGCGCCAATATCTGTTTATAATAGGTACCTACAGAGGAAAAGTTTAAAAACAAATTTAAATAATATAATAAAATCGCAGCGAAGTCAAAATTGTACATTGAATATTCTTGAAAAAAGGTTTGCTACAAGCCGTGTTATTCTGTAACAATCTCACCATGAAAACTTAGGTGATGTGAGCGTGGAGTGAGCTGTCGGTGTCATCCCCTGATACTAGGGATTGACCAAGCATAACATTTACAATCTTAATCAAGATTTTAATCATATTGTTTATGCAAATTCTATTGAAAATTTTAAATTATTTACTATTTCTAAGGGGTTTCTACATAAAATACCAAAACAGGGATTCAGTGAGAAACTCAATTTTGTTTATTCAAAAATTCAAAAATTTGGTTCTACCACCCTTATATTAAATTCCAAGATGGCGGCTGCGAAAATTTTAAAATAGTCCATTATGGGTGTCGTTCTCATAATTTTTGAGGGTGCTCAAGCCAATAGTGAGTTCAAAATCAAAATCCAAGATGGAGACTTTAAAAAAAAAATGATTTTCTGACTGGATTTTTATTTGCTATTTTATTTAAAACACCGTAAACTAGCTTTGAAATAATATAAAATTATCAATAGACTAAGTATAAAAATATGATTAAAATCTGGATTATGATTATAGATGTATTGCTTGGTCTATCCCTAGCATCAGTGCAATGACAGTGAAATCTCACTCCACGCAAGTTATCACGGTGTGATTTTTACAGAATCGACATAAAGGTCTGGTCTCGTCGATTCTAATGCCGAATATATAGTTTTTTTTTAATTTACTCTGTATGTCTGTTTGTCTGAAGGTATGTTCCAGCATCACGCAAATTCTACTAGATAGATTCTGTTCAAATTTTGTATAAATATTCCCTATATGTCTGGTCAGCCGGTAGGATGTATATTATTGCGCTATTTGCTATGGGGGACGAACAATATTTCATTATGTTTGTATTCCTCTATAGTTTACAGCAAATTGTATAAAGACGAGCCAAACGGTTAGAACATTGCAGATAGTTATAGATTTAACCTTTTAAACGATTATCATCACGCTATATATTTATGGGGCTAAGCAGTCGATCATCATGACATTTATACAGAGTGGATCTTTGAGATGGGGCAGTAAGGGTACCTTAACCATTGTAGCTACACGAAATATCCAGGACCTCATACTCCACAGTAGCACTTGCAACCACTAGACCAACGAGGCAACTTTTTATGAATATGGGACTGTTATTTTAGTATATTTCGGTGTCTTTTAGTGTATATTAACGATCTACTCCATTTATTAAATAATCAATCACAAATGGTGTTATTTGCTGATGATACTTCTTAAATTTTTAAGGTAGATAGACGTGCTACTAATGTTGACGACGTAAATAACGCCCTATTGCAGGTTCAGAATTGGTTCACTGCCAATAATTTAGTATTAAATGGGAAAAAAACTAAGTGCATTCGATTTTCTTTACCAAATGTCAAAAGTGGTGATTATGAGATAGTATTGAATCAAGAGGAACTAGAATTCGTCGATAAAACTATTTTTCTGGGGATCACGCTCAACTCAAGGCTACAATGGGGTCCTCATTTAACATCTCTTTCAGGACGGCTAAGTTCAGCGGCATATGCTGTCAAAAAATCCGTCAATTTACTGATGTAGATACCGCGAGGCTTGTCTATTTTAGTTACTTTCATAGTATCATGTCTTACGGTATTTTACTTTGGGGACGGGCTGCAGACATCGAGTCAATTTTTATTCTGCAGAAAACAGCTATCAGAGCCATTTATAATCTCCGCAGGCGCGATTCTCTAAGGGACCGGTTTAAGGACATTAACATCATGACGGTACCTTGTCAATATATCTACGAAAACATCATGTACGTAAGAAAAAAAATACATCATTTTAGTAAAAGAGGTGAAAGACATAATTATAGTACTAGAAATAGGGATCTATTATATCAGCCAGATTTCAGACTGGCTAAAGTAGACTCATCTTTCATGGGGTACTGTTTAAAATGTTACAATAAAATTCCACCCCACATACTTCAACTGAATGAAATGAAATTCAAATCTTGTATCAAACGCACACTATGCAGGCAGGCATATTATAAGTTGGGTGATTACATCGCTGATAAAAATGCTTGACTTAATGCTGGTCCTGCTCCACAACCACAACCAATTGAATAATTAACATTTGAAAATACTGTTGGAGCAGCTGAACATTGTAAGACTATCTTTGAATTGTATAAATTCAATCTACTTTGTATTGTATAATTGCATTGCACAGGTGCGAGTACTATGTATAATAGAGCTACCATTTACCGGTTATGTAATTGACTTGAATGGGCCCTGACGGCTGCGAGTATGTCATGCTCACTCAGATGTCTCGCTGATGGTGGCGCGTGTGTTGGATCATTTAGCTCCCTTCAAAATGGTTGAGCTAAATGGTGCTGATCCATGCGTCATACTCGTGAACGGGCGCCGTCAGTTGGGACTGGTCACCTCTTAGCTTCCTCGGCTTATTTGTAATTATTTTATTTAGAAATTGTTTTTGTTTCTTTTTCTACTATGGACGCGTTTTTTATTTTACATCGTCCCCACATTTAGTTATAATTTCAACATTATTTTCGTACTAATCTTTATGTATCAATTTAATTTAAAAGAGTGTCCATGGAGTTTCTTGCCCGTTCTTCTCCATAGGTACCTACTACGCTTTGGAATGGGCAACTAGCTTCATATTTCTAACTGACCGACTCCTTGACAATACAAAAGTGCCTGTAAATGGTTTAGTTGAAATAAATGCTTTGAGTTTGAGTTTGAGTTCTTACGACATCCACGTGAACGAAATTGCGGGCAGAAGATAGTAACAAATAATATTATCTAAGGAAAGTTATTATAATCAACAAGAATTGATAAAAACATAAGAATAAAAAAATATAAAAATATCGTCGCCAATTTACGTGCAAGGAAGGGAGGTAATCCAAAAAAAAATTGTGACGCGTAATAGCAACTAGTAAACAAAGATGCACCAACATGAGAATTATTGTGACTCTAAAGTGATTTGACAGATGTCACCGCTGACAGCTAATGCTCTAAGGTGCGTTCAAATTTATTTTGTTTATTAGAATTCTAATTAACGATTGAATCATCAATTTGTTAACCACGAGTGATGAATTCAAATAGTACCTTGAACTAGTAAAAGGAACTGTTACATAATAATAATTTCAGATTGTATATTTATTAGGGTCACTTCATAAATAGTGTCTGAACTAGCTTTGTGGTTCCAAAATAACATTCAGCTATTAAATTACAATTGGGGCTAGCACCATAATTGTGTAATACACAATCTGAATGATTTTGAAGTATATTCCTAATCCATTGCTTCATATGTTCGAAAAAATTGTCTGCTCAGCAACGTAAATACCGCAATGAATGTTGTTGAACTGTCAAAATGATTACTCATGGCTACTGATAGTGTGTTACGTAATTACCCCGTGGGTTTACGTTTTTTAAATATCACATAATCAGCCTATAATTTTCCTACTGCTGGAACACAGACCTCCTCTCTGTTAGAGGAAGTGGGCCGTAATCCAGCACGCGGGCCGAGTGCGGGTTGGTAGATGTCACATGTCTTCGAATTTTTGGTTCTAGGACATGCTGGTTTCCTCACGATGTTTTCCTTTACCGTTTTGAGAGCAGTGGTGATGAAATAATTTACACAAAGTAGGCCTGCTTGGGTTAGAACCTAAATATCGTCGAACATAAATTTCACAAATAGAAAATCCTAAACCCGAACGTAGGTAACTATTTATAACCTACACAATTAATAATGGTAAAAGGTTTCAACTTGAGGCTAGGTAGTAACAGCCGCACGGGTCGATCGGTCAGGTTAAGCTACACTTCCCCGGTTGGCCCATGGATAGGTGATCTTTACGTACCAAGACCCCTCCATGCCTAGGAAAGCACGTTCAGCTGTTGGTCCCGGCTGTCATTTGCAGATCTTCGACAGTTGTTACGGGTCGTGAGACGTCCGAAAGTTTGAAAACCAGTCTTACCAAGGGGTATTGTGTTACCCAGTAGATGATTTGTGGAGGTCAGATAGGCAGTCGATCCATGTAAAACACTGATATTTAGCTGCATTCAGGTTATAAAGAGGTTTTAACTATTTGGCGAAGGAAACCTTTCGTTTCTCTTACCCTATTATTAATGTTGACAAAGTGTTCCGTTTTCAAGCGATTTGGTTGCCTGAGGTTATAATTTCTGTCAAACAATCTAAGGTTTACTGAAAATCCATTAATAAAAGAGTTTATCAATCATATACCAAAGTCTTTTTAGACTCCATATCCCGAAAACAATCTCTTTCAAGAATAAAGTTCCAAGTTTGTTACAAAACTTCACCGATCTTCAAATGAATTGATCGTTCTCAAGTAATTAATGTAATTATACATTCAGAATATTGATGAACGATTCGTCCTTCGACGCGTCAGCTAACTTCTCTTTAACGACTTTTTGAGCGTCTTTAACTACACTTAACCGCACGTGAGTCGAGGTACGTGAACTATGGCGCTTTTATTCCGTAGCAGCAAGGGAAATAGCCCTCAACGTGAAATTGTGACGTGCAGTTAACTGTACTTTCACAAAAAATCACTTAAGATTTTGTAACGGGGAATATTTTGTCGACTAACTACCTGTTTGCGAGGTTAGATTTTTTCATAGGTCCACCAATTTTGATTTAGAAGCGTGCGAATAGTTTTTTCCCGGAATTTGTAATGTAGTTTGAGTATAAATGAATACTCCCGAATAAAATTATTTAATCATTCATTACTAAGCGCTTACTATGCATACGTGGGTTCTACAATAAAATATGGTATTCTTTTCTGGGGTAACTCAACTAACAGAGAGTATGCTTTTAAGGCCCAAAAAAAGTGTGTTAGAAGTATACGTGGGCTTAAACAGGCTGAATCGTGTAGAACAGAGTTCAAACGATTACACATTTTGACTATACCTTCACTACTGACTTTTTAATGACCAACATACTGGTGACTGCGTCATTAGATAAGCTATCTTAGCGAGTAATTTAATTTGTATGACATGAATGAATAATTTAAATCTGACTATGTGAATAAACAACTTATATTAATGCATGATGAATGATGCACGTTGACATAAGATTGTAATGTTAAAAACAAATATTGAACAAGCATTAAATATTGTACACCTTATAGGTATGTTACAGCGAGCCTTTATTATAATAACCATAAGAACTGATATTTCACCTGTGACAAACAATAAATGAATTTGAATTTGAAAACAAAGATTTTGAAAACTAAATAAGAATTTGAAAACAGTCTTTCTACCACAATTTTGCAATATCAAAACTATTCTTGCTAAATCTCGAAATGTTAGCATAAAGATATACCTCCACATAGCCCATCAGGGATCACCGGTGATATATTCTTGTTACTAAATCCTTATAAAACGCTTACCTAAAACAAAATCACATAGAAACTACAAAATAACTCCTAGCTGCCTAAAGATAAGGCGAAACCTACAAAAACCCTGTCAGTCATCTTATTACCGCGGCACCGCTGAACAGCTGATGCATCTCAGTCAGCTCTCCCTCGTCAGAGCAAAGCAAATGTAATAGCATTAACTTTACTTATTTATCACAGCTGTGCCCTAAGGCTACGGTTATAGGAGCCTAGCGTAGCGTGGAGTGGAGCGATAAGCAATGCGCGTTCATTGTCTGTCTTCTTTTTGTCGTGTCTTAGGAGTAACAAAGTAAGACCTTGCTGACTCCCCAGGGTGAGTCCTATTGCGGACGGTGAGCAATGGGTAGCTCACCATCCGGTAAGGACCAGGCCCGGGTCGACGGCGCGTTGTATTCCACGCGCGCCTCAAAGAGATGTCATCAGCACATATGTAGGGGTCCACTAGGGCCGATGCCTGCCAGGGTCGCGGGAAGGTACTAATTGGTCACCGAGGCTCCTGGCAACACAGGCAACAGGAAGGAATACGGGTGGGTTTTAGTCAGTAAGAGTCTGACACACCCTCCCGCTCCGCCCAGAGCGGGAGAAGTTATTTGATGATTTCCCACCCAAAAAAAAAAGGGTGAGTCCTATATGATCATTTATTTAAAAACCCACTTGCAACAACCAGAAACCCAGCTTCCACCCTCAGCCCCCTTTTTGACTCCTCTCTCACCGTCCTTTACTTTAACCTTAATAAAAAGTTTCATTAGAGTTTCATTGATTACACAGTTACTTTCTATTTCATATTCTCATTTCATAAAAGGCATTATCTAATAGTTGGTATTTCTATAAATTTCCTCATTACTAAAAAATAACTTATCTTCTTCAGGTGGTTTTTCTTTGTTAGATAGTTTTTCGGCCTTAATTTTAGATAAATTTTAGTCGACATGATCGGAGCTATAATATGTGACATTTTTTTCTATAAACATACTCGTAGCCTTACATTCTACCCTAATCAAATTCACTTATAATCGGCCTCGCTATGACGAGATAGAACTATCTGCACACTTCTCACCCCCATCCTTCTTCGTTTGTCTTATCGTTTAGAGGCGAGGCAAGGGCTCGGTGTTCAGTTGTTCAGGATAAAGAATGAGGTTGCTGATAAAAATGGTTTAGAATCGATTTATCGCTATTTGCCCGCTAATGTGGATTTCCATGACAAAGCGGAAAATTTTCCTAAAAGATTAGGTTGCTCACGTTTTTCGACTGCCTGAAAGTAAACCTGGTTGACCCTTTGTAGAAGTATCAAGGAACGGTTATGAGCATTTTACTTATTGGAATTTTCAGAGCTAAAGTGATCAGTGGTCTACTTCACTACCAACAGATAAATTTCGCTAAAATCGGTGATAGATATTTTCATAAAGACCCTATTTCTATTTATTAGTCTTATCTGGTAGATAATACCTGTCTGTATACTCCAAGACAGCCCCTTAATAATTCGCCTCACCCATCACTTATAGTTTGCCTCAATATTTGCCTCACTAATGACCTTTCAAGGTCATGTTATTATATCAAATATCAGTAAATACAACGTTAATTCTTCTCCCATCATTGCTCAACATTTGACTATTGACAGTAACCCGAGAGGCATAAGTCAACAACCCTTTCGTGTTCGTGAAAGTAGACCTAGTGGGTGAGGTATAACCCTATTAGTATTCGTGACGAAGTGGAGTGGGTGAAGTTTCGATGTCGACAAAATGTCGGGGCTCAACCCATCAGTAATCGACACTTTGTCGAGGGCATGTTGAGCCTTTATTTGGGTTTGTAATTAGGGTATTGTTTGTAGTTTTGTTTAATTAAATATTTATTGGATAAAATTGCTAATGATATTAATTAGAATATTAATTGAGAGGGAACCGCCGTGCGTTGGCTGTCCGATGCTGTATGTTGGCTCTTAGATTTGCACGATGCACTAAAGCAGTAAAAGTACATTGTTTCAGGCGTTTTGCCAATCTTTCTATGCGTCAAATATACGCATAAGGCAATCAACGCCCAGCGTACAATAATGCCTTTAGGATGTTGATGCGGCTGCCGAGGCACTGCAGCGTGTTGGGCATGTTTTCCGACGCTCGTATACTCGGAAAGCATCGTTCATCATTCGTCGTGCATCGTTGCTAAATCATGCCCACGGCAGTGGCAACTGCATTCTTAGCATTGTGGTTGGCAGAATTGACTGCTCAATATTATGGTATTGTGTACAGTTCACGTTGAAAAGAAGAGCAACTGACGAAATTATATTGTTTTTTTTTTGTTGTGTTATTTGAATTTTAATGAATTTTTAATTTTAGTTACAATAGCATAATTGCGGTGTGTATTTGAAGCTTTGCTTACTGACATAATTCTTAATCTGACCCATATTTTGTTAGTGTATAATAAAAAAATATGGGTCACTTGTCTCTGAAGTAAATAAACAAATTAAACTAAAACGAATGATAAATATTCTACTAAAATTACACCAGAATAACTTTGTCGATTGCTTTTGAAATGTTCACACCTTGGTCACATTTTAGTTTACATTTGTCTATGAGTTAGTTATTAAATAACAACGTAACATACTCGTAAGTTCAACTTGGTAATTCTTAAAGCTACTAATCAATTTATTATTTCGTTTAACCGATAATGCTTTTTAGAATTGCCGTTATTTTAATAACGGTCTTCGGACATTGTAATCTGTCTCAATTTGTCAAAAATACCTAAAATTTCCTTAATTCCTGACAAGTTTTTGCCATTAATAATTGTTGCCAAAATGATATTGCATCTTGAATTTGAAAGTTGTTAATACGGAAAAATAGTTTTATTTTTTTAATTAACAGTTTATGTACACACATATTAACAGACAAGAAAAAAGGAACAGAAAAATATGTACAAAGGTGATGCTTATTATTTTTAGCTCTTATTCACTTCCTTCCTACTATATATATATATATATATATATATATATATATATATATTTACATCCAGCAGCAATTTTAAATGTCTATGTATATATATATATCAAAATAATACATTCATCGCTTTTGATAATCAATTTAGATAAACTTTGTCTGTAACACTAAGTAATTTGGACGAATAATTTAAAAGTTATCACGATAAGAATGACCTGAAGGGAGCGCGATTAAAGCCTTGCCTGCCATGAGTCGACGTTTGTTACGCTTTCACGCTAAAACGGCTGAACGAGTTTGGATGAAATTTGGCACATGGGTAGACCATGCCCTGGGTTAGGACATAAAATACTTTTTATCCCCGTAGTACGTTTCCGTGGATAATTTCCGACCTTAGCTAGTATAGCTAGCGATAGCTAGTAGAACCTATTTTATAAATGCTTCAAATGAGGCTTCGCAGCGATCCTCCAGAGATCGATACTATAATCCTCGACATATCCAATTAATTTTTTTGCAATCTCGGGATTAGCTTCGGATTATTTCGGTGTCAATAGGGTGCCGTGACCTTTGACTAAAACGTTCTGTTCCAACCAAAGTTAAACTTTTGCAAAAAAGATTAAGGAATGTTTTGATCCATTTTTAAACTAAATACAAATATGGAATATTTTATTTTTGTTACAGAAAATATTTAGGCGTATTTTAGTCTCTTTAAAACTTAACCTTTTAGTTATAATTACATACGTAAATATTTAAGTAGTAGTGGGAATATAATACCATTTCGTCAAATAAAATATAAACAATGTGGATAAAACTCATGTTACATACACTATTACGTTGCCACACGACATTGATAAATGTTAACAATCACTACGGCAGGCGTTCTCAACCTTTTTCATGCATTCTTAACGCACAAGATACCACTTTGTGGCAACCCTGGTTCTGGGCCAGGGAAGGGACAATGACAAATGTTGACAATCCCTGGCGTTGACGACTCCGCTATTTTTCGTCCAAAGCTATTTATCGAAGACCCACGAATCGATCGCTGATATAAATAACCTATAGTGGATAAAAAATTGGGGCCAATAAAATTTAAGAGGTACCTACCCTCATTTTTGATAGAAAAAATGTAGGCTGCCTAGAAATATAGAGGTGCTAGGAGCATCTGTTAGGAATAGGGCCCGAGTTTGTGACTGATTGTCGCAAATGGAATTGAAAGAAAATCGTAAATCGTGTAGATAAGATTTTATAGCCTTGTCGCCGACTCTGCCCTCGTAGCGCTACGTTGCTACGGCGTAGCATTTTCGTAGCAGTTCTAACTTTTATTTGCGTTGAGAAACATCCAGACAAATGGTTGTATTTCAAACTCTAAAGTTAACGGAACGGCTACACGTAAAAGGGAAAAATAAAAGTAAAAACCTAATACCGTTTCCGTCTCCAATACGACTAAATTACTCGTTGTCTAACGATTTTCCTTTATGAGAAAGATTTACGATTATCGTTCAGCAATATTTAACCCAGAATACAATATATTAGAAATACAAATTTGTATTTACACATAGAGAGCTTGAACATGATCTGTCCCGGGACATGTTGGATCGGATTATGACGTCACGTGTCAGATATCCGCTCCGTGGTCGGACGTTGATCTGTTTGTTCAGCTCGATGTGGAGTCAGATAGGTACTGAATATTGTTTGCGATTTACTGGTCTAACTGAATTATTGATGATTTTGATGTTTTGGTGAGGAATACAATTTTTATAAAGTAGCAGTTGCTTCCAGTTGTGTTTACGTGGACTATTTGCAGTAAACATTAGCCAGATTTTATGTATGATTTAAAACAGACTTCACATAATTCAGATAAGCAGGTCGTTATGTAGTTTCCTAGTAATAACCGCACTAACGGATAGACAGACAGAGACGGTGCCTTAAAATACTTAGAAGAAACCATCAACAGCTACAAAACTTCAAATTAAAGTTCGCATAATGTGCGTGTGCGCGTAAGGAGTCAACTAGGCTGGTTGTCCTGAACCATGTACGCGAATAAAACCATACAAAAATCAAAAGTATTGACTTTTACATTACATTAAATAGTTATATTTTATATAGTTTTAAATAGAATACAATAACTTCAAAGTATCGAACCAAAACACATTATTTTAAAACTTGTAGACCAAATACACTTTGTAAAGAATTGTGCTTCATTTGCTAAATATCGGGGAATGGCAATTATCGTCTTTGATGGTTTTATCTCTTTGTCTGAGTTGACGGTACTAGTAGATTATTCGAGAGGGGGTAAAGCAGTGCTTTAAGTCCCGAGGTCCCAAGCGCAGCTAGGGAGCTCTGAGTTAACTCCTGAGCGAAGCGAGGGAGTTAAATTAGAACCCTGAGTGCGACGAGGGTTTGAAGCTCGGCCAAGATGAAGACACCTTAATCGCCGAGGACAATACTCTACTTTTTGCAACTACTGTGAGGTAATCAAAAACAATTAGATTTCAAAATAGTAGCTTATGAAACTGATAATTACCTAATTATGTGCAGTTTCATACTCAATTTTATCTAAACTCATGCAATTTCTTCAAAACACAAAAAATATATCGTAAATGTGATGCCCAAATCTAACATTCTAACGCGGGGGTACGCACTACATCAACAGATCAGATGTTACGATCATTTGCCGCCATTATCGCCACAGATAATATAGAAACAGCGGTTGGCCAAGTCTATTAATATGCAGATTATTCAATCATTTTGGACTTGCCCTTATTATACAGAAAACAATTGTTTTTATTGTTTTAGTTTTATGTATTTAATTAAAAAAACAACGTAACGCAGCTCCAGGCCATCTCATTCTCTCTCTCGGCATTAACCTTGGTTATCATTCCAGCCCTTGACGGACAAGCTGGAATAAAGGCCTAGACCGAAGGTCAAGGCCTTTATAGTGTGGATAGCAAGAGTTGCAATGATAACCAAGGTTAAAGGCCGAGAGAATAACTAAGTTAAGCTCATGGCCGTCATAGCGTAGCCAGCACCTTAGCCATTGCGGACCAAGGCTTGTGTAGTGCTTTACTCAAACAATGCAAGTAATTTAAATAATTGATAGAAAATAATATGTATAACGCGCCGCGCTTTTTTTTCTTCCCAGCGCTTTAGTTTTTTTTTTTTAATATGGCAATGATAATTGTACCTATACATCCAAATTCAGAATAAAATCTTTTTACACTATTTTTAAAACGAAACTCGACTATAATGGATTTACAAAGGAAATTGCTGGTGGCTAAAACTCACAAGCAATGAAATTCCATATAACTTTACTGACGCCTATTCAAATAGTGCGGGAAGCTTTGCTCAAAGAAGTTTGTCAAAATAATGACCACATTGCAAGCATTTTTGAGTAATCTTATTATTCCATTATAATATGTTTATTAAATAGCGTAATTTCATTATTTTATTATTCGATGGCACCTAAAACCTATGAAGTGAGAACAACCTGGCTGATGCACCCAGTATTGGCTCCAGACAAGGGAACTCCTCAATGGTCAACAGTACAGACACGAAATTTTATATACGCATTTAAATAATATGATAGTCTGTTCTAAAGTCCATCATGACCTGGCTGCTATACCCACATACTAAAGTTCTATGTTTACGGATTTTTTTTTGTACTTCTAGTTAAAAAAAAAACTTGCTTTTAAAAAGATTTTTTCTTATATTTTATTTTGGATGGAATATGGATTTAAATACGTAACCAAACAGGGCGCCCTAAAAAATTGTCTTCCATACAGGGAATTCTATGTAAAAAAATGGCCAATATTGTCCCCTAGGGCGTAGGTACTATCAATAATCTTCTACCACCTGTCAATTTGCCAAGCTTAGTGATTGTCTCACAGCCAATCACTGCATCTACATAAATCTTAATAAATACGACGCATACTTTTTGCATGACTGAAAAAATTCCAAGAAAAGCTGCGATATTTTATTTAACTTTTATTACTCAACTGAGTTCAGCATGATTTATGTTCGACCGTGCCGGGCTCGAAACCGGGCGCGAATGTATTATGCTACTTACATTTTTGCTCGTCTGTGTCGTAAATGCCGTACGGCATGAGCAATTGATACCTACTAATGAAGGTATACGAATATATTTACAAATAAATAATTAATTAATAATATATGACGCGCGTAGAACACAACGCGTCGCTCCGGGCCTGGTTCTTAGCGGACGGCGAGCTACCTATTGCTCACCGTCCGCAAGCCTTTGCTGAGAGGATGTATCTTGAAACTGGCAGACGTCGATTACTTTCGTTTTTTTAACAGTAATATTTTTCGTACAAGTTGCGACACAATTGACATAATCATTAAAAGCATAAACCTTATTTTGCATGCATGACTTCAGAGCACCAAGAATGTGACAAGCGAGCGCGGGGACAAACTCAGATATAAATTATTATTTAAAACGGATTAATAATATAATAATAATCATAATTATTATATGATTATTATTATTATCATAATAATAATAATATAATAATAATAATCAGACGACCATCACTCAACGTCACTTGAGCGACATGACCGAATAATTTGATTATTAAAATGTACCTAGTAGCGCAGTAACAACTACTTACTGCTCTACTGATTTACAAAACTATTCAATTATTTTATCTTTGGCCATGTTATAAAAGAAGAAAGGGAAGATACTCTGTTTATATTTGTGTATATATGAGACATTCATTATAATTACTATCTAAAAAGTGCAGTACAACTTCATACTGTAGATGTAACTAATAAAATTTATTTGGTACATTGGTTCAAACTAACATAAAGAGCTTTATGTCCGAAATTTACCGCTCTTTTGTTAAGAAATATGTGAAAAAAATGAAAAGGGCAGTATTTCAATGAAATACTGCCCTTTTAAAGGAATAAAAGCAGTAAGAACGGTAAGATAATTCAGAAATAATTTATAAATACTGCGCTTTTACGTATAAATTATAAATTATTTCTAAATTATCTTACCATTCTTACTGCTTTTTTTCATCAAAAAAGAAAATGCATTAATATATGTACGTAGATGTATGAAACCTAGATAAGAAGAAAGCTCGTTTGACGTACATTCCAAATCAGTAAGAAAAAACAAATGGCCACCTTTGAGTTACTGCTCTCTCGATTACCACGGCAGTATGGGGAGAAGCCACTTGGAGGCTTCATGGTTACTCTTTTATAAAATATTGGTGTTTTACAATATTTAGAAATTACAGTGTTGTTAGATAAGGGAGGACAGTGTAGAACTGTCAACAAATTATATCATCTCTGAGTCAAGGCACACATCGTTGAGACAAAAGCCTTACCGAAGCTTCCCCTCAACGACCGGTCCTGCAGTTCCCGTATCCGTTAAACTGACGAAATGGTGACTACAGCCGATTGAACACTGGCACTAATAAATGAAAAAAAAAAACTATTCACAG
Source organism: Atethmia centrago (assembly GCA_905333075.3). Lineage (NCBI taxonomy): Eukaryota > Metazoa > Arthropoda > Insecta > Lepidoptera > Noctuidae > Atethmia > Atethmia centrago. The sequence goes on along the minus strand of HG995385.1, from coordinate 28,015,839 downwards.
TCTCGAGAAAACTTAACACAATAATCCAATCATTGCTAGAATATCTTCTACGAAGTATTCTTCAGAGAAGTTTGCTCGCCCGGGTGCACCGCGGTACAAATAAAGCGCAAACTTTGGTGTTGTGAGTGGCCCCTCTTAATCCTGTCAATGGAGCAGTTTGTGTTTTATTTTATTTTAATGTTATATTCGAGTTTTTGATTGTTTTGATTACGAACCTGTTAGTACAGTAGTATTACACTTACCTACTGAAGGTCACTTCTTGAGAAAACAATCTTTTTATGTTATTTTAATAAGGACTCGTTGCTTGCACAATGTTTTTGTCAACATTCTTAAATTATCTATTCATTTCGTTCCTTGTTTTCATGTCCAACAATATCACCTTGGTAAATTATGTACTACGTTTTAAAACTGCTTGTTGAAGTGAATTCTTATACCGGTACCGCCTCGACATTTCTACACGGAATGCAATACACCTAAAACTAACTGAAGTTTATATCAACTTCAATAGGAATTGTAACAATGCTGTGTTTTGCAGAACTCAACAAGTAACTATCTTAAGGTTTAAAGTGTGGTTTTCAATGAAACGCGCTGTACGAGGCAAAAAAAGAAATATTTTCTAAATATTTTCTTTTTTTTAAGAATTACAATTTGATTCAAACGTAAGAAAAAAAATCTGATTCAGGTGTGAATTATGGGTTGGATGATAGTAACGACCTAACTGGAAGATTGCAATCAATCCCTTAGGTGCGTTGAAGACGCCCAATAATCGCAATACCTGATGACCTTCTCAACCAATTGCCTACTGATATAAGAAGTCAGGAAATAAAAGGTAAATTTGCCAAATTACTTAAGCAGTTCTTTTTCAGGAGTTTGTAAACTAAGTTCTTAGGAAAGTGGTTTGCAGATTGTTGAGGGGGAGCAAATACCTAAGTGGTTAAGTGTTTTGTAAGATATAAGTCATTTGATACATATAAGATAAAATAATATCATTGGTTACTTTAGAAGTGTAAGAAGTGTAAATTAAGTGTCCGCACTAATAAACCTTTTTTGTAAAACTGTTTGTTCTGTTCTCGCAGACAAACCGTGAAAACGGTTTTGCGGGGCATAGTAATAGGTAAATGTTTTTATATTATTTGTTCATGATAAATAAATAATAAATAATAAATCAGAACGAAACAGCTTTAAATAACATGAGAATTGGTAAATAGCCAATAATATAATCCGAAATTAAGAAAAATTGGGAATACATACCAAATAAAATGGAATTTAAACAAATAGATATGACTTTAAACATAAAATTTAGATGCAATTAAATTTCAGAAAGCATTTGTTACAATATCTTTGAAATAGCACAACCTGATCTGATATGTCTACTGAAAAATTTGACGTTTCACCTTTGCGTCAAAAATTCCAGAATTCACTTATTAATATTCAAACGTTAGACACGTGTGCCAGTAGAGACTCGCAAAAGAGGTTGAATGTTTTCAAGGACTTAGAACAAATACCAAAAAAAAAATGTAGAATTAATAATTCTACAGTAGGTAACCGTAACAACGTTATTTAGAAATGGGTAGCACGAATCGTTTTTCCAATCAAAACATGCAGCAACAAGCATCATATTACAATAACACTCCGTAGATCCAATATTTATCCTCAATATAAACACACATGCCTATTACCGCAATCGCTGCTATGCTAATGGTCCCAGACGTCTAATGTCTCGCTCACAATCGGACATCCACTCCGATAAGACAGGCTCGGATGCTCTCTGATAGATCTGAGGCGAAGTGACATTGTTTATCGATAAATAAAAGCCTGTTGCTCTTATATTTCGATAAACAACGTCACTTCGAACGAATACGTGTATGTGTGGAGTGGGTGTAGATGACTTTTTCTTATTTATATTTTATAAATGCAATGTCTTTTAGTTTGCTTATAACTCGAGAACCATCGTTATCCATTTATAATTATGTTGTCAGAATACTTATATTGTTACATAAACATTTGATGTAGCTTCTTCTAGATTATTTTCAATTGCAGTATTGTGAATTTATTCGAGAATGTTACAATACTAACATAGTTTTTAGGACCTTTGTGACAAACATTATATGGACAATTTTTAACCCATTGACCGCCACGTCAAAAAAGCAAAAACGTGCCCTCGGCGCCAAGCTACGAATTATCATTTAATTACTAAAATCTGTCATGTAGTCGTGACCTTGGCGTGCTGGGCACATTTGATTTGTCATCTATACATGACTGTGGCGGACAAAATGTTAATTATGTCTGAAATAAATGTATTGTATTTTTTTTTATTATTTGTAACCATACAAATTGATAGCAAATAAAGAAAATAAATATTCATACCAACAGTGAAAGATATAGGACGGTCTACGTAATAAACCTTGCACTGAATAATGCATAACCTGTTGACCTAATTTAGTAATTGAATGCCCTATTACCCAGGTTTATGCTGTAATCAAATAGTGATTGCACTGTGATTGTTATTGGCAGGCGGTGGCCGCGTGAACTTGGTTGCAAAGTCGAGTGTTGTTTCTTGTAAGTACATTCTTTGAAGAAAAACACTATTTTCTTGCTAACACTTTTATTCCACATAACTGTACTATTTCACAATCAAACGACGACTGCTCTTACATTTCACCATTTAACTAAGCGCGTACCCCAAGTGGTGCCAAACAATGGAAAATCAATTGACTCATTAGCTGTCCTTGACCGATTAAAATGACTTTTGCCCCACCCAGTAATAACGATAATATCATAACCGTTATTTCTAAATGTTGCCAAAGTAATACATACATTCAGTTGCCATAGTGAAAATACAATAAAAAGTTCGTTACATTACTAATTTGTACTTTGACAGTGTTGCCACAGTGGATATTATAATTCGGTATTAAAACAATATATTTTTGTAAAATTAAATCAAAGAAATCAAGACAATTCGTACAACCTTCTACTAAATAAAAATCTTATATACCCACTCGTTTAGGCTTGAGTTGTCTGTCAGTACAGACAACTCAAGCCTAAACGAGTGGGTCTAGAATCTTGAAATATTGCACAAGTGTTTCTTATACAACTAAGGTGAGCACCATTTTTGTAATATAATCTTTTTTCAGAATCTCCACCTGTTAGCCGATTAGCTAGAATACAAGAAGAAGTCTAAAGCAACGTATTTTAATTTACCTTTTATAAATTGAACCTGCAGCCATGGAATAGATTGATCACGGGTGTCACCACTGTGTGGAACGCCCGGAGCTCCACCCACCGTGTCAGTGGAGCATACGGTGGAGGTCTGCCCGGCTTGGGCAGAGCACCGTCGTGTCCTCGTGGAGGCGATCGGCGGCAGAGATCTCTCGCGTCCGGCCCTGGTTCAGGCCATGGTACGGAGCGAGAGGGCATGGGCAGCCGTCACCTCCTGCGAAGCAGTAATGCTCTCGAAGAAAGAGGCGGGACGGTTGAGGGAAAGGCATGTTTCGCGCCCTCTCGCCCCTAGCCGCCGCAGGATACACCCTGGGCGTCGGGAATCCTAGGCGGATTTCCGGCCACCGTAGGCGCGGGATTGCGGACGGTGAGCAATGGGCAGCTCACCGTCCGGTAAGGACCAGGCCCGGGTCGACGGCGCGTCGTGTACCACGCGCGTCTCAAAGAGACGTCAGCACAAGTGTAGGCAGGGGTCCACTAGGGCCGAAGCCTGCCGGGGTCGCGTGGAAGTTCGAAAGGGTTACCGAGGCCCAGGCAACACAGACAACGAAAGGAATACGGGTGGGTTTTAGTCAGAAAGAGTCTGACACACCCTCCCGCTCCGCCCAGAGCGGGAGAAGTTAATTATAATTTCCCACCTAAGAAAAAAAAAGCCATGGAATAGATAAAAGAGCTGACTCCTATTGGCACTGTCCTTCAAAATCGCTTGCAGCGGACATCACATCTGAGTTCACATGTTAATTTTAATTTTAAGTTTATACAGCTCTTTTTAGGATTGCCGAAACGAGAGAAGGAAATTGAATGCAAAAGTGCTTCGAATCTCTGCAATTATCTGTAAAATTCGCAATATTCATAGCCATCTTGAGATTTTGTTTTTTTTTTAAGGAAATAAGTAAGATAGGTAGTTCAGCAATCGACTGTTGCTTTATTATAGCGACGAAGGTATACATACATAAACTCTACAATCCTTATACGAAACTGCATAGTTTGGCATTATAAGACTAAAACGTGAGAATTTACATTTTTTTTGTTGAAAGTACCATTTATCCAAAATCTGTGAATGCAGTTATCAATTACTCAAAAAGTTAAGGACAGTATCCTAAGAATGTTTTCTTGTAACTCAACAGTTAGTACCTACCCTCACTGTCCCGTCTCAACAAACCGCGTGCTACTTCAGCTGGTTTTATTTTATACATGCTGTCATACTAGATGTTCTTCGTAACGAATTTAAAACTAAAAACACTGACAGCCCCAGCGATACATTCTCGAATTGATTATGAGCTTGGATCTCCCGCTTTGGGGACCTCCTCACGTATCGCCGGAGGACTTTCTGATGACAGTGTGTATTGAATGTGCTCAGAACAGCCTTGATGGTTCGTTTAGCTATTAGCAAGGAAGTGGATTGTAGGGTCGCAGGTTAAGTTCCAGCACGAAGTTCAAAAGAAATCCTAAGACAACGTTGACATATTAGGAATTTAATATGGTTTCATGTGAGACATATCAGACCTTTCTAATACCGGTATTAATTATGTTTGGAAGATCCTGCAGCGTCAGACCTTTGCTGTAATAACTTTTTGCTTGCAAGCCGGTCAAGGTCTTTTTATTCTTATTTTTTTTATATATTCAAGTATGACAGGTTTCCAAACAGATCTTGTCATTTTTTTATAGGCACATTCGTGACAGTTTACTATGCGGAAAGAGACGCAAAAAAAATGTAGTATGAAATCATAATTTTAAGGCAATGCTACAATGTGTTGATGTGCTTGTGATACTAAAACAATTATTTAGCTGTCTCCGTTATTTGATTGAATCCTGAAAGAAAGAAAGAAAAAATATTTATTGGGACTCGCACAGGAGATCACAAATTAACTAAAAAACACTCACAGAAACATAAAAAAAACAAAAACAAAGTAAATAAAAATAAAAACAAAATGTCCTGTACGAGGCCAAAAGGCTCCTATCGCAGCATAATTCTGCGGTATTTAAAAAAAAAAGGTGGCAGTGCTGGTATTCTGATAGGGCCCACTGTGATGTCACGGATAGATATAGAAATAAAAAAATAAAAAATAAACATGTGAGATAACCTTTAAAAATAAAATAGTTATTGAATAAAATTCATGTAATTATAAACCGCGTATCAGAACCCGACGTAACATCAGTTACTTGCCAATGCCATTTGTGTTTGTGGTACTCTATGGTACTTAGTCTGTGATGGCATCGCTGTGACAAGTAAAGAAACGCGGGCGCCGTTATACCGGTAAAAAAATCTGCAGTGCGATTACCTTACGAGCGTGTTAATATCTTCGTTTGTTATATATTTCATACAAGGGCTTGTCACATCATAACTATTAGTCCTTTCTGGTCTAAAACCTTTTTATTTTTGTTGTCATAGCTATAAAACTAGTTAAAGGCTAATTTTGACTGGGTTAGGTCAAAATTGGCCTTTAACTGTGAAGCTGTCCAGGCGATTTGCGCCTGAAGATCCAGTTTGCTAAACGGCGTGTTGTCCATCGGCAGTCGGCGCACTGGATGTAATTCGTCGGGAGTGTATCAATCCTAACCCTTACTTAAGATCCTCGTAGATGTTAGTAGTTATAGATTAATCTTAAGTTCAGTCGCAGTATAAAACACTATTCTCTTTCAACAGTTGTACATATTTATAGAAGCGCTCACGGCACTTGCGGCACTTGCACAACACTTCACGACACATGCGGCAAGCGGTGAGTTAACGTTAATTTTTATTTCTCGTAAGAAAACCAGGGAAAAATTGCTTGACAAGCACTTGATATTTTCGAGGGCGTCTTGCTAATTTTGATCATCTAGGACCCCATTAGGACTTTGCGTCCGAATTCGGTCGTAAAGTGATCGCTATCTATGTCAAGACTGCAGCCCCTGGTCATTTATACCGAGAAGACATAAGTATATAAGTACATCAAAAGTCAATGACCAAAAATGGTGCTATAATATTTTTTTCCATCAATCAAACTTTATTAATTAGACGCAGAAAATATGATAAACAATAGTTAAAATCAAAATCAAAATCAAAAGCCATTTATTCAAACTAAGCTGAGGATCGGCACTTTTCGAACGTCAAAGTTACATAAGACAGACCCCAAAAACGCCCACCCTTCATACAATACAAGCATATAACGTACGGTAGTATAACCTAACAACAGTCTGAACTGAGATATATGGATATAAAAAAAAAACTTATTAACAGCTTATTTTTGACATAAAAAAACTAAATTCAAATATATCATCTTGGACTGCATTTGTAGAAAAATCGCTTATCGTTATATTTTTGTGAAAGGTTTTTGCAATACCTACTGAGGTTTTAACGATGGCCGCGGTATAAAACCTTTTCATAGTGATTTGGTCATTGCCCTTTCACGTAAATAGCGAATGCGGATATTGTGGCTAATTGTAATCGTTCCAGCGGCATCCTACGACAACACGTTTTTTTTTTTTTCTTAGGTGGGAAATTATAATTAACTTCTCCCGCTCTGGGCGGAGCAGGAGGGTGTGTCAGACTCTTACTGACTAAAACCCACCTGTGTGCCTTCCGTTGCCTTTGTTGCCAGGGGCCTCGGTAACCCTTTCGTACCGTCCCGCGACCCCAGCAGGCATCGGCCCTTGTTGACCCTTACACTTGTGCTGACATCTCTTTGAGGCGGGCGTGGAGCATAAGGTGCCGTCGACCCGGGCCTGGTCCTGACCGGACGGTGAGCTACCCATTGCTCACCGTCCGCACCTACGGTGGCCGGAAATCCGCCGGGTATTCCCGACGCCCAGGGCGTCTCCTGCGGCGGCTAGAGGCGAGAGGGCGCGAAATTTGCCTTTCCCTCAACCGTCTTTTATTTATGCTTCAGTTTACAAAGAAGGGTTTCGTGTTTGCAGCCTCCTTTTGAGCAAAGAATGCCTGTGTTAGGAGACTTTGCTCTTCCATAGTACAGCATAATCTTAATCTATTTAAACTTGTCCGTAGGTACTTAAAATATCAAATAAAACAATTATGTTAGTGAGAGTGTGATTCGAGTGTGAATACCAGTTCGTAATGTGTCTGTCAGAGTGAATGAGAGAGTGTATGCGAGAGTGTATTATGGTAACGTCCGTGACTTACGAGTTGTAAGATCGTAGGTTCGAACCCAGACAGTCGCTTTACTTTGTGTAAATTATTTCATCACCACTGCTCTCAAAACGGTGAAGGAAAACATCGTGAGGAAACCGGAATGTCCTAGAACCAAAAATTCGAAGACGTTACATCTACCAACCCGCACTGGGCCCGCGTGGTGGATTACGGCCTATTCCCTCTCACAGAGAGGAGGCCTGTGTCCCAGCAGTGGGAACATTATAGTCTGCTTATGTTATACGTATTATGTGGTGAAGAAATCGTTTAATTTTTTTCCTGCGATATTGCGTCCGGGATTCGATTCGCCGCCGCAGCCGCAACACTACACTACCCACCCAGTCGTTAATGAAGCCGAGAAAGCTATGGATGGAATGTATGAAAGATAATACGGTTAGAAAGGGGGCGAATACTGAATGAAAGAATTGTATGGAAGATAACACGCTGCGCCGATCACAAAACATTTAGATTAAGGCAAAAAAATCTTTCGTTACGTTGTCTCAAGTATGTATAAACCAGGGCTCTAGTCTCTTAACAATGGCAGTATTCCGGACAGAGGCACCCCGAACTCTCGTATTAATTATTGAGCCCCACTTGTGAGTTCGTTGCGACGTCACATTAAACTTTGACAAAGAGCGCCTAAAGCTACGTTCGGAACTGTTACATATTCAGTTAGTGTTATCTACTCTATCTCGGATGAGATGAAAAGGGAACTTTCACTTGACATGGATAGCACGCGAACAATAAAGATTATGATTGCTTATATAGGGTGGCCCGTTACTTAGAAGCCACTCTTCACGGGCTTTCCGAGAACTCCTCTTGTTTGTTCAGTGATTATTTATAGTTAATGAGAAAACTTAGCTCAAAAGGAAACATTTCGACAAAATTTAATTCCAGACTTTCTAAAATTAAATTTCTTTCCTAAAATTAAATAAAGAGAGTGTGGCAAAGACTTCCCAGTAGTTTTAAAAACTCTTATGGAACGTTGGCCTGCCTTTTTTCTGTTTTTCATTTACCGGTGTTCTAACAAAGTCGCATAAGTATTAATAATGAATAATAATCCTTTATTTCTTCCATATCTTACATATTAGATGACACATTAAATAATATAAATGTTAGTGTTAAGTAGTTTGGTTACAGCTAATTGTTTATATTATTAGTTTGAAATTTCAAGATTTGGGTTTGAGATATGGGTCATGGGAAATGAAAAGAAATTAAATTAAATTAAATTGTTTATTCTGTAAATAGGATATGAGAATCACTTTTACACGTCATATTAAAAAATAAGCTAGACGGAGTCGACATTTCCTATCTGACTACCCCTGAGAAGAAATGGCGAAACAAACTCAAGGGTCAAAGTCTCTTTTAAAGTCCAGACATAATCTTGGTCAGATCATGTGAGGACCATGTAGATCTATGTCTGAAATCGTCTTTTGAGGAAAGAACCACAGATTTGAGTGGACCCTTCCAGTCAGTGCAAGCATTTGTCAGTAATCGTGTAGCTCAACTCAAAACTTAAGGAGCTCAACGACTCGACGAACAAAGGGTGAAGGGGCTCTCTAGCATTTAATATTTAGTTCGGTCTTTTTCTATTTCCATCCATTCTTTGCCTGCTATTTGGGTGACATCGTCGACCCATCGTTTAATAATAATAATAATAATAAAACTTTATTGCATAAATGGTGCTGTAGTAGAATACATTAAACAGTTATACATAAACAAATAATCACTAGAACACTACACTAAATGGTTGAGGTACTGTCCTCTTAGATAGGCTACATAATAGCCTGTAATAAAGAGAAACAGTGCCGAATCCCTCTGGGGTGGACAATAAACTAGTGTTATATTTTATTAATTACAAAACAGAAAAGTATTAACTACATACATCGATTATGAAATGTGGATGAAGTGTTGTGTGGTGAAAGTTTATGTAACAGATGTGAGTGTGTGTGTAGTGAATGTCTGTATTTATGTGTGTGGTGCGTGTATATAGTGCCGTGTCTTTAGCTATATAAAATATGTACCTATTTTATGACAGTGTAAGAAGAAATGATTCTGTTTCATGATACGTTTTATTTAGTAGGAAGGAGCGAACTGCTGATTTACACTCATGATCGGATAAACAATATATTGAAATATTTGAATTAATTTTGTTGTACATAAACGGGCCAAGATAAAAGAAAAATCTTTTTGTAAATGAATAACGGGTCTTTGGAAGGGAACAAATTAAATCTTTGCGACGCTTTATAAGTTTAACATAGGGAGTTGTGTGGTGTTGTAACAAGATTGAATGCAAAATAAACAGCTGTCGTACGTTAAGAACTTTGCACTCTTTATATAACTGGGTGGTGCAAAATAAAATTGGTCGAAAGGTTGCAATCTTTAGTATCGCTCTGTGTGCAATTTCCAATGGAAGTATTGTGGTTTTAGAAGTCCCACCCCAACAAGAAATGCAGTAAGATATAAGCGACTGACAAAGTGCGTAGTAGACATTGCGGATAATAAATTGGTTAGCTACATGTCTAAGTGTTTTAAAAATATATATCAACTTACGCACTCTGCTCGTCAATGCTTCCACATGAGCTTTAAAGTTTAGAGTATTGTCTAAAATTATTCCCAAGTATCTAATATTATTTACAGAGTCAATTTGAGAGCAGTTACAATTTTGTGTAGTATGAGAGAGACAAGTGTGAGCTGTGAATTTATACGATTTTTTGGCTGGGATGCTGAGCTAATAGAAAAGGTTATTATTAGGTTAGGTATTTAGTTTTGTTGGTGTTGAGTGTGAGGGTGTGAGACAGAAGCCAGTCAAGGGTATATGTGAGACCACTTTGTGCTTTACTTTGTAGTTCTGACCAAGAGTCTGCAAAGAAGGTTATTGCAGTATCATCTGCGTATGTAACAATATTAGAATTTGGGATAGTGAGGTTGCAAAGGTCATTGATAAAGATAAGAAATAGTGTTGGACCAATAATGCTCCCTTGTGGCACACCATACTCAATAGGAAGCTCGTCACTTACGGAGTTTCCTATTTGAACCACTTGCGTCCGACCGGTGAGGTAACTTTGGAAAAATTGGAGTTGCGGGCCTCTGACACCTATGTTTTCGAGTTTTTGTAGAAGGATTTTAATGGGAACTGTATCAAACGCTTTCGCGAGGTCTAGGAACACTGTCAGTGCTTTTTTGTTGTTATTAAGGTTTGCAACAATAAAAGTGGTTAACTCGTGAACAGCATCAGAGGTGGACTTTTTTGTGCGAAATCCAAATTGCTGTGATGAAATAAGATTAAAGTGCTCTAAATAGTCCCTCAGTCTCTTATTAATGAGACGTTCCATTACTTTGGAAAGAGCACTTAGCACTGCAATTGGTCGATAGTTGTTCACTAAATTCCCATCCCCACCCTTGAAAATGGGGTGAATAACAGCCCTTTTGAATAAGGTGGGAAAGACGGAGGTCTGAAATGAGAGATTAAAAATATGGCACAAAGTTGGTGCCAGAGTACCTGAGTATCTTTTCAAGATGAGAGATGAAATGCCGTCCCAGCCAGTCGCTGCACTAGATCTTAGAGAATGTATTGTATTCAGAATCTCATCATTATCAGTTGCTTCGAGGACAAAAGAAGAGAGGCTAGTAGGAGTATGTGACGAGGCTGTTTGTAAAGGTAGTATAGAATTTCTGCTTATCTTATCCGCGAGCTCCTTACCGATGTTAACGAAAAATTCATTTACTTTGTTACAGGAATCAATTTGAGAATGTGAATGAAGTAGTAGTTGAGTAGATGAGTATCTTGATTTGGTAGAATAGGTTATGTTTTTTATAGTGGTCCAGAGCGCCTTTGTGTTTTGTCCTGCTTTTTTTAGTTGTTCGCTGTCGTACTGCCTTTTGGATTTTTTTAGGAGTTTTGTACAGAAGTTTCTGTAACGTTTATAAGTTGTAAGGAGGATTTCATTGCTTGGTGCCAATTTAAGCTTTTTATTAAGTTTATCTCTGTTGCGAATGCATCTCAACAAACCTGGGGTTATCCAAGGTTTTAGTATCCTTTTTCTCGCTAGCTGTTTCGAGGTAGTTGTGTTCTCCAAAATAGCTTTTGACATTTGGTTTACTAGATAATCTGTGGCAGCGTTTGGGTCTTGTATTGACATAATAGGGGTGAAATTCAGTTGTTCGAATGATTCGTCTAAGGTTTCATAATTTATTTTGGTAATAGTACGGTAGTCTTTTGTACGCGCTTTTTTAGTTTTGATGCATGCTAAAGAGGAGTAGTGGTCTGTGATGGTAGACTCAAAGACTAGAGTGGTTGCGGGACAGTTTGTTCGCACAAAAATGTGGTCGAGACAGTTGTTACCTCTTGTCGGTAGAGTGTGAGCAGGGAGAAAACCATGAAACGCGAGACAATTTAGGTAGTTTTGGGAGCGAGTATCCAAAGGTGATCCAATGTCAATGTCACCTGTAAAAATAACAGATTTAAATTCGCGTAGTGTAGGAAGTATATTATTTAGCGCACATAAAAAGCTGTCAATATTTCCAGTAGACGGTGAGCGGTAAATGCATAGAACTGCTGTATCAATTTTAGTTTTGATTATTAGCCCAGTTGCTGAATTGTTAAAGTCTAGTTCTTCTACTATAGGGTTAAGAAATGACTTTGTGTAAACTACCACACCGTCACTCTGGTTAATGTGTTTCATAGTCTTGTGGCTAGTGTAAGTTTGTAATTCAAGAATTTGTTGATTTCTTAGACAAGGGAGCCAGCATTCTGTAAGAACTAAGAGTTCACAGTCAAATGGAAGGAGATTTAGAAATGCTTGTAGGCTTAAAAAGTTACAATTAATAGACCTAATGTTTTGGCAGAACGTTTTTAGGTAGTGGTTTGGGTTACCTAAAATTTGGTTTACTTGTTCTGGTGTACAGGTGTGTGATTCAGATACTGAAGTTTCATCGACGTTGTTCAATAACGTCAAAGTTCATTTATTAGGTGTACCATCTTTCCCCTTTCCTTCTGGTCCTTTCCATTTTGCGGTTTTTATAGTCCATCTACGGGCAATATGACACCATAGCCCATAGTCACTTCATTTTAAGAGCATATTATACCGCATCAGTTACCTTCGTATTGTCTAATAATTTGACTTCTAATTTTATAACTTTTTACTCCTTTCCATTCCCTATAGATTTGATTTTGATAGTATATACCCACGTTTGGCAGCCTAATTATGTGAGACAAGGTCCATTGCTATTCTCTTTAATTAAGTTTGTAGTCTCCTTTAAGAATGTCTTTGTGTGACCAATTTTTTCCAAGTTATATTCATACGTCTTTTATTTCTTCATCATCATTATTAATTGAATCTCATTGGATATTTTTGTGAATGACACTTGTTTTCCTAGATATATCTACTAAGTAATAATATTCTAAGTAATACATAAAAAAAAGAACTAGGTTAATATAGTAATTTATGAAAGCAAATATATGTGATAATTTGTAGAAGGCATAAATATTACAAGTGGCAGCACAAATATCGGACATTGAAGGAACACCAAAACTATCCGGTGAGACAAGTGACGCCAAAAAATAGAATGCTGCATGCGTGAAACGTAACACCTTTTCTGACTAAGGCAATCCACGTCAGACAATAGATAACTGATTATTTCTTTGGCGAAAATAAAACAGAATGTCATACGGTAAACGCACAAGTTCTACAAAAAGTCGGTCGTATAAATGTATAGAATTTGTATCGGCCCGATAATCGGCTCTACATAAAGTCAGACGTGTGCGAGCTCCCTCACCCGAAAATATCTGACAGCCATGTTTGAAAGTAGAAATATCAATAATACGAGGGCGGGTCAATAAGTCCGTGACTTTTTGAATTTCTGACCTCTTTACTGAAACAGCAACACTGCTCCTGTCAACAGGCATCTGTCAGTTGACTCCTGTCAAAATTTAAACTTGCTGCGTCAGGTAGTTTGTGTTTGACAGCTATTTTTATCAGACTACTCACTAATTTGAGGAGAAAATGGAAAAAAGTGAATTTCGTGTGCTTATTAAGCATTATTTCTTGCGAAAAAAAACCATTACCGAGACCAAGGCTAAGCTTGATAAATACTATGGGGACTCTGCACCATCGATTTCAATGGTAAAAAAGTGGTTTACTGAATTTCGTTGTGGCCGTACAAGCACTGAAGATGCCGAACGTCCTGGACGCCCAGTTGAGGTCTCTACACCCGAAACAATCGAAAAAATTCACGATATGGTGTTGGCCGACCGAAGATTGAAAGTGCGAGAGATTGTGGAAGCCGTAGGGATCTCGCATGGCTCAGTGGTTTCAATTTTGAATGATCACTTGGGCATGAGAAAGCTTTCCGCAAGATGGGTGCCGCGTTTGCTCACAGTCGACCACAAACGCAATCGTGTAACAACTTCACAGGAAGGTTTGGCGTTGTTTAATCGCAATATGGAGGAGTTTTTGCGCCGTTTTGTAACCGTGGACGAAACATGGATCCATCACAACACACCAGAGACCAAACAACAGTCAAAACAGTGGGTTTCTAAGGGTGAATCGGCGCCGAAGAAGGCCAAGGTGGGTTTGTCAGCCAATAAAGTTATGGCGACTGTTTTTTGGGATGCACGCGGGATAATCCACATTGACTACCTTCAAAAGGGAAGAACAATCAATGGGGAATATTATGCCAATTTATTGGACCGATTCAATGACGATTTGAAAAAAAACCGACCTCATTTGGCCAAGAAAAAAGTTCTTTTCCACCAAGACAATGCAAGGGTGCACACATGTGCAGTTGCCATGGCAAAAATCCATGAATTGGGCTATGAATTGCTCCCTCATCCGCCCTATTCTCCAGATTTGGCCCGAGCGACTACTCCTTGTTCCCAAACCTGAAGAAATGGCTTGGTGGAAAAAGATTTGACTCCAATGATGAAGTCATCTCGCAAACAAAGGCCTATTTTGAGGACCTCGACAAATCATTTTTTTTGGAAGGGATAAAAAAATTGGAGAGGTGTTGGACAAAGTGTATAGAGCTCAAGGGAGACTACGTTGAAAAATAAAATTATTTTTTTATCAAAAAATCTGTGTTTTATTCCAAAAGTCACGGACTTATTGACCCGCCCTCGTAGGCGTTTTTTTTTTTCTTGGCAACTTAGTCGATGTCTACTATTGTAGCCAGCCTGTTCCACTGATTGGTCAGAATCATTATTTTTATTTATATATTTATTTACTAAGGCACAAAGTCACAATATACATATCACAAATACATAAAATTCATTACTATCATAGAAATAAAATACATTACAATTCATTACATCAAAACAATAATATTTTTTTTCATTTTATTAATTCGATTTGGTTATTCGGCGCATCAAAAGTAAAATGAAGAGTTTGTGTATGCTTGGTAGAAGGCTAATTGGCCTCTAGTTGCCCATATCGAGTGGGTTCCCTTTTTATGCAGAAGTATGATATCGGAATCACACTATTGATTGCTCTGGCACGGTTTCTGTTTGAAACACCGGGTTATATCTAGGTCTATTAGTAAGCTACTCAGGATAGCAGACCCAGTTTAAGAACTTCCTTGGTAATTTCATTCATCCAGGGCTCTTTTCAATAGTTTCTAATTCGGTCTTCAATAATTTTGTATTCACAATCACTACACTTACGTGGAATTATCTTCTACAGTTTTCTTCAAGGCTCGTATCAAATTTATATGCTTATTAACTTCCGAGATTTTTTATCCATTTTTTGTGCATTATATGCTGTTTTATGGGCCCTTTTAGTACTTCGATAGACCCGGTTTTCTTTGAGAAGTAAACAGAAAAAAAGTCGTATGACAAAACAAAAAATTCTGAGACGAATTATGTAAAAGAGTGAATTTCGTAAAAAGTGTAGTTGACTCTTTCGATTTTGCTGCCGTCGTACTTTCTACACGGAACATCATTTTTGTCTATTCTTCCATAGAAAAACAGTGGTCGTGCTAAACCTGCTTTTCTACAAAACCGAAACTACCTTAACTGTTTTCTTTTTAAGTTATTTGATTTGTCTCTTTTGATTTTTTTATCTTTACAGCACATGCTTACTTATGCTTGTCTCAGAAAAATCAATAAATAAATCAAGTACATTTAAAAAAAATGAAAAATCTATATTAACTTGTCTTGGACTAATGCCTTAAGGGGACTACAGGACCTAAACGCAATTTTTATAAGTTTTATAATGCCTTAAAGTACACATCCACTGCAGTAAACAAAATCAGAAAAATATATGATATTCTTAAGGATATATGCTAGGTAGATAGTGTGTTGAAACTTCTATTCTTCTATAACTAATTTGATACGATAGAAAAAATCACGAAGATACCTCTAAAAATTTCTTGTAACGATTAAAAACCATACTAATTAATATACATGCAATCATTCTGATTTTTCGTCAGATTATTCTACAAACAACATATTAGCATTTTAATGTTTTATTTTTTTTATAAAATCTATAGCTTTTTTGTAAATCGATAATTGCTTCACATTTTGCAATAAATAACCAGCGTTGTGTCATCACGCTTCTCTTTCTTTTCTATGCAGTCCGACAGTGACCACGCTTTAGGTCTTGTCGGTCTCTTAATGCACGGCGTCATTGTCTCAAAAATAAATTATTTTAAAAACAAAAACCCGACTGTCAATAGTTACATCATATTTCAGGTTATTCGACTATGCTTGTTTTTCCCTTTTCAGTTATGTGTTTTTGCAGTCGGGTTTTTTGTTTTTTAAATAATTTATTTTATTTCAAGCTTTTTAGTTTTATTAATATATATATTTGAAACTTACTCATTACTAGCTTTTATTTAATACCAATATTGTTGCAATTAATTAAAAAAAAAATCCCCTCCTTGTTTTGTATTTGCAGATGCAATTTATAAATTATTATAATTATATAACCTATGTCACTCCCACAACTAAGACGAATCGAAAGACACCTCATATGTTAAAATCCATCAAGCCGTTTAGGCTACAGAGCGTACCAAAGAAATAGGACATACATACATACATACTCTCGAAAAACATTACCCTCCTGAGGCAGTCGGGTAAAAACAATATTCCATCGTATATTTAACTCAGTCCAAATTATTTTAATATTAAACTAAAGCCAATTTTAGATCCGTATTCGTAATATTAAGCTTCAAAGTGCTAATTTTTGTTAGAGTCAAGAGTCCCTCCCCCCCGGGTGTCACCACTGTGTGGATCGCCCGGAGGACACGGTGGAGCATACGGTGGAGGTCTGCCCGGCTTGGGCAGAGCCCCGCTGTGACCTTGTGGAGGCGATCGGTGGCAGAGATCTCTCGCGTCCGGCCCTGGTTCAGGCCATGGTACGGAGCGAGAGGGCATGGGCAGCCGTCACCTCCTTCTGCGAAGCAGTAATGCTCGCGAAGAAAGAGGCGGGACGGTTGAGGGAAAGGCATGTTTCGCGCCCTCTCGCCCCTAGCCGCCGCAGGAGACGCCCTGGGCGTCGGGAATCCCAGGCGGATTTACGGCCACCGTAGGCGCGGCCTTGCGGATGGTGAGCAATGGGTAGCTCACCGTCCGGTAAGGACCAGGCCCGGGTCGACGGCGCGTTGTATTCCACGCGCGCCTCAAAGAGATGTCGTCAGCACAAAGGTAGGGGTCCACTAGGGCCGATGCCTGCCGGGGTCGCGGGAAGGGCCTCCTCCTTCGCGAGCATTACTGCTTCGCAGAAGGAAGTGACGGCTGCCCATGCCCTCTCGCTCCGTACCATGGCCTGAACCAGGGCCGGATGCGAGAGATCTTTGCCACCGATCGCCTTCACGATGATAAGGCGATGCTCCACCCAAGTCGGGCAGACCTCCACTGTATGCTCCACCGTGCCCTCCGGGCGATCCACACAGTGGTGACACCCGGGCGTTTCCTCCCGCCTTATGCAACACAGAAACCTCCCGAAGCTGCCGTGTCCGGTGAGGACCTGCGTCAAGCGAAAGGTGAGGACGCTGTGGCGCCTCTTTAGCTACTCCTCAAAGAGGGGACTTGTCGCCGCAATTGTGGCGTGCCCAGCACTGGGTTGCGACAACCGTACTCTCCATGTCGCCATGAGATCCCTCCGGAGCTCCGTCCGCTGTGCCTCGATTTCTCGTGGCAGTGGCGTTGCGCCCCGGCGTTTCACCTCCTCGCTCCACTCCCATACGTGCGCGAGGATTTTTGCCTCCAGATCCCATGGCGGCAATCCAGCAAGGAGGCTCGCTGCCTCACAGGAGAGCCCCGTTGCGTTTGCGGTAGTGTATGCTGTTTTAACTGTTAGACAGCTTTTTATATTATCAACGATACTCCGTAAGCATAAAAGCATTGAATGTATCCCGATTTCAAAGCGAGACAAAACAAGAGTTTGCTCAGGGACACCTCACAGAACGGTACTTGCTAGGCAGCAGTATTATGTTGCAAGTAATATTTTATACAACGTAGCAAACCGTTTGAACAACATGTATGCACTGCCGAATAAGAAATGTAAGGATGTAATACGAGACTGGCTCCTACGATTAAACTATAATGAAACTGAAAAAAATACTAAAAGTTAAACATGTTTAAAAACAGATACACACCAACTCATATACACCTACTTCACATGCACACCCTTACACATTACACACCCTCACTCCTTATCACACTACACACACAGTCTTCACTCATCATTGTGGTAACGTACTTATTCTAAATAGTTTGTTTTCCCTGTAAATTGTATTTAATTTAATTCGTTTCATCTTACAACCATTTTATTTCATCAATACTACATATATTGTGCTTAAAACAATGAATTGCGATTTTAATAAATAAGTGTGGAATACGCTGACGACTGTGACACAGTTTATACTAGTATGGTCGTAAACGTAATCTCTTATAAATATGTATTCATTGCACTAAGAGAAATTTGTAATTTTAGGAGTGATTAATAAATAATAATAATTATTATTAATTATAATTATGTGTAAAAGTGCGGTATCACACGGACAGCGTTTTAACATGCGTGTCTCACACAATATGCCAATAACGAAAAATTAGAAACAAAAATCATCTACATATTTTATTATTGATTCTTGTCGAGAATCATTAGCATAGTGTGACCTCCTTGAATTTTACGAGGATGCAAAATGACACTTTGTAGAATCAAAGTAAAAAAACTGAAACTAATACGAAAATAACAGTACCTGAAAGTCTTTAAGGGGATTTCACTCAGCGAAGATAATAGAATAATATTTATTATGTACACCATAAAAATGACATATATAAATGTAGAAATTTTACATAGGGTGTCACAATGGGCGGTCTTATCGCTAAAAGTGATCTATCTTTTAAAGACAATCTTTGGATGGATTGGAAAAAGAAAAAGAGAGTATACCATTTTCATATACCTATACAACAAATATATACATAGGTACATAAAACATATTAAAATTATCAATAAGTAATTAAATAATTCATTAATTAATATATATATTATAGCGCTTAATAAAAATATATATTATCTTAACCGACCTCACAGAGCTAATTTACGATAATTTATCGCAAAAGCGTTATTCTACTGGACGTCGTCTTAAGAATCGCACATTTTGTCCCTTTTACAAGCTGTTTAGTCTTTGCAACGAAGCGCATTCAAAACTTACTATTGCTAGAACTACTAGACAGCTCATCTGACGAAGATTGGAATAGGACGCGGGGTATATATTATATTTTTTTCTTTTTGCTCAGCTCTTAAGGGTGGTAGCGTGATGTTAGCCTTTTAGACTTTCCTCAAGAATTGGGCTACCAAATGCAAGATTTTTTTTAAATCCGACGTCTAAGTTTGTAAACTAAATGTCAATATACTGTTTGTGTCAGCTGTCAACAAGACACACCTGCCTTCATCTATCTGTTACAGTCCTAGTGGCAAGATATCTGCTCTGTGAAAACTTAAGTCTGTCCTCATCTTGTAGTATATTTTTATTTCTTACCAATAACAACCATCACAAACGAACAAACTATTCTATTAGTTTGTTCATTATTAGTTATATTATATTAGTATCAATAGAATAGACTTCAAATAATAATAATGGTTCTATGGTATTATCAACCAAATTCCGTAATGGTCATTGACTTTTGTCGCTGTCTGAACATCATCTTTAGGTAAATCCAAAAGATGATGTTCAATCAGAGCAGCTAAGGAACCATTCAAAATATTGTAGGTTATTAACATAACGCCTTATATGTATACTATAAAATTTGTTTTTTACCTACACATTACTATTAGAAGTGTTAATAGGAAGCAATATTTTATATTTCACTTACTAACTACGGTAAATATAAATAATAATAATAATACAATATAATGAAAAAATATCATCTGTCACGTCACTGTCTGTCACTTTTTCACAGCTCATATTTATTTAAATTTACATATTTTACGTGGCTCTAGATGTCCAAATTTGATCGTTTTCTTGTTAATCAAGGCTTAACTGCTGTGCCAAAGTATAGGCAGCTCCCAATTTCGATCAAATAATAAAATATCTTTTTGTTTCAGACGTTGCGGTCCTCCTTGGCAACGTTATGGCGTGTCGTCCTGACGTCCGACGTCAACGCTTCTGAAAGACTTTAAAATAGTTATATTTTAGTGATAATTTCTATTTTGTGTTTAGTTGAGTGTTTTTCTCTATTCAAGTGTTGTTTTCTGGTAAGTGGATGCATACCGCAACCCAATCCGGTGATGGCACGTTAAATCAAAATTAAATTTGTTTACATTGCGATAGATCTTTTCAATCAAAAAGGGGTCTTAACATTCATATTTCAAAAAAACATCGGCTTTGCATTAGCCAGAACGGCCCTGCTCTAAATTTAGACCCAGTTTCTTTACCGGCACCTGTTTCCGACAGTCCAAATTCTACCCCATTCCATTTGTACCTTAGTTACCTAAAAAATAATGTGCCTGTTATCAAACGAGTCCCACGTGGCGCCAGGATCTCCGTCGCAAACCACCTTTCAGGCTTGATTAAAAAATGTGTGGAGAGCAACTAAATTGTAGACTGGCATAATCTCTTCCTTTTTTCGTATACCACTTTGCATGTCAAAAAAGATGAGGCTACTATTTCTCTAACCCAAAACATCAAAAATAACTGTTTGACAAAAACATCTTCACCTTTTGATTCTCCCAAGAGGGGAGCATTATCTAGAATTAAATTAATTGAAGGCAAAATTGCCGACGGGGATCTCAAAGGCGCCGCACGTCTTCTTTTTACTAACGACGTGTTGTCGCCTGATACTCCTGATACCCTTTCGGCTTTGCATTCGAAACATCCCCCGGCTCCCGTGATCCCGTATTTTTTCGACTCTCCTACAGCAGACCAGGCCTGCCTCGAAATCGAAGGCAAAGACGTTATTGACGCAATAATTTCTTTTAAAACCGGTTCAGCGGCCGGCTTGGACGGAATCTCACCCCAACATTTAAAATATTTAACTTCTTATTCTATGGGTGATGCAGGTGAGCAGCTTATTTGCTCTATTACAAAATTAATAAATTTTATGTTTTCAGGCAAAATCAACGCTGATATTGCCTCACTTTTATTTGGTGCTAATTTGATCGCCCTAACTAAAAAGGACGGAGGGGTGAGACCCATTGCTGTGGGGTCAACTTTAAGACGTTTGGCATCCAAAATTGCGGTGAGACATATCAAATCTAAATTACAGTCTGTTTTCGAACCTATACAATTAGGATTTGGCATGAAAGGTGGGTGTGAGTCAGCCGTCCATGCCTTAAGAACCTACCTTTCGTATGATGATTGCGAAATTGTAGTCAAAATTGACGTCAAAAATGCTTTCAATTCAGTAAACAGGGATGCCATGCTGACAGAAGTTAAGAACATAAGAACAAAATTCCGGAACTCTATCAATACCTGCTTACCTGCTACGCAGAACCTTCAAAATTAATTTAGCGTTCCCATGAACTTTCTTCGGAGGTCGGCTGTCAGCAGGGCGATCCCCTCGGGCCAGCAATTTTTAGCTTGGCTATAAATCCGATTATTCAAAATTTAAAATCGAAATTTAACGTTTGGTATTTGGATGACGGAACCCTGGGAGGCGATGTGAACACTGTGTTATCTGACTTATCAGATATTAAAACATATTTCGAAAATATTGGTTTAGAATTAAATTTTAGCAAATGTGAACTCTTTATTCAAAAAACTTCTTACGGTTTGGATAATTTAAAATCAAAATTAAATTTTCTGGCACCCAATATCAAAATAGTAGACAGAAAGTCACTTTGCCTCCTGGGTTCTCCCATCTTTGAAGAATCTTTTCCTGATTATATTACTAACACTATTTCTAAATTCCAAAGTCACGCAAATTGTTTACTCGAAATCAGTCCTCATTATGCTCTTATAGTTCTAAAGTTTTGCCTTTTTGTCCCTAAATTTACTTATGTGCTTCGCTGTAGCCTTTTTTGGAAACATCCAAATTTGCTTTCACCAATAGATGATTTAGTCAAAACTAGTTTAGAAACGATTTTAAATATTCAGCTCAATGAACCATCTTGGTTACAAGCATCCCTCCCTATTCGGTTTGGTGGTTTAGGAATCCGCAAAATTTCGAGTGTTGCTTCCCCAGCCTTTTTGTCGTCCACCCATAGCACGTCACGTCTCATAGGTAATGTCCTAAGGGCTTTGCCCACAAACTATGAGACTGCGGGCTTGGAGGATGCCAATAATGCTTTTCAAATTGCTTGCCCGGGTAAAGAATTTCCAGACCACCTAAAATCTCAGAGGAGCTGGGACGATATTTATTGCGATTTAACATACAAATCGATTCTAAGCCGCAGTTCAGGTCCGGATCGCGCAAGACTTTTGGCGGTCGGAACCAGAGAGGCCGGTCATTGGCTACATGCCCATCCTTCTCCATATACCGGTACCTTCCTGGATCCGACCTCGCTTCGTCTGGCGACTGGTCTGCGGCTTGGGGTCACTGTATGCACTCCACACACATGCCCTTGTGGCACGGACGTGGACCGACTGGGTCACCACGGACTTTGTTGTCAAAAAAGTGCAGGCCGCTTTTAAAGACATGCGACACTTAATGACATAATCCGCCGGTCTCTTGCCAGCATCAATGTGCCTGCTCTTCTTGAGCCGACTGGCATTGTCAGAGATGATGGCAAAAGACCTGATGGTGTGTCTTTGGTCCCGTGGAGTTTGGGACGGATGCTTGTGTGAGACGCTACCTGTGTAGACACACTGGCACCGTCCCACCTCCAACGGACTACTTCTAAAGCGGGTGCAGCGGCAGAAAATGCCGAAAATCTGAAAGTTATTAAATATGGAGGCCTTGACAGAGAGTACAACTTTGTGCCCTTTGGCGTCGAGACCCTCGGTGCGTGGCGTCCCAGTGCGCATAAGTTATTTGCGGAAATCGCGAAATGTCTAGTTGATGTAACTGGTGACCGAAAAGCTGGCGGCTTTCTCGCGCAACGCATCAGCATTGCAATTCAGCGAGGAAATGACGCCAGCATCCTCGGTACAATGCCCCGAGGGCCTTTTTTAAGCTTAACTTAGTTTTAATTTAATTTAGTTAATGTTAATAATCATCTTGTAATTTGGTTATGTAAATAAATATATCCGACTACGGTCTACTTATAAATAAAATTGCCAACGCTTTACAATAAAGGTTACTCAACAATTGTTATTTTTTGTTTAATTTTTACGCAAATATTATAACATCCCTTTGTTTATATTTAAATCAATATCGTCATCTATCTTTATGTATATGTCATTATAAAATATTGTCTATTGTCCTCCATAGACAAGGGAGGAACCTTCGACCAGGCGAGTATTGTGTCTGGTACACAACTGCCCGACGATTAATGTCGGGACGTTGTATATATTCTAGTCGCGTAGTAAAATCTGCGTGCGCGATGCCAGATTTTGTTTGACGTCAATGTGATGCGTAGTTCATATGTGGCGATGTAGATGTCGCCACAATATTATATTCATAGTATGTCAGACGCTTTACACAGACCATCACTTTTTGAAAACAATCCTTTATTGAACTCAAAGTGGTCTCAAATGTACTAAACAAATCTCTTTAGCAGACGGACGAAAAAAAGATCGTATACAAGTTTAGTTTTCCCTTTTTACGGCAAAACCCCAAAAACTGATTTTTAAACGATAAAAACTGTTCGTTTATGACGCACGATACTGAGCGTGCAGTCGAAACTCAATGAATGTTTGTCAAAATAAATTATATTTAAATGATTTTATTTCTGTCACTAGATGAGGTCGGCGTTTCCTATCTGACTATTCGGAGAAGAAAGGCTGAATCAAATTCAAAGGTCACAGTCTCTAAGTCCAAACATAATCTTAGTCATGTCATGTAAAGACCATGTAAATAGGTGTCTAAAATGGTCTTTTGAGGAAAGAACCACATAGATTGAGTGGACGTATCCAGTAAGTGCACGCATTTGTCAGTAATCGTGCAGCTCAACTCAACTTAAGGAGCTCAACAATTCAACGAAAAATACCAAAGAAAGGACATTTGGGTAGGCCACATAAATTACTCAAACTGCCAGACCAAGATTAAAACTAACTGAGATCACATTCACATTTAAAATAATATAAATACTTTACAAAGTAAATATTCATATCATTGTATACATAAAAATTCATCAGTGTCAATATGATAATGAAAATAAATGCGGCTGATTGGTAGTTTCAGGAAACACCAGCCTTCTATAGGCGATGCAAACGGTACTTATAGATATACAATTTACACACAGTCGTGATTGTAACCCACTTCCATACCGAACCAATAACTTCCAAATCACAGTACATTTAATACTCAAATGTTCATTTAGCATATATTATTTACGTTGCTAAGTGAATAGTGCACGATATTATACATATGTGCCATAAGCGTGGCTGGCGGGAAGGCAATTGTGTTAACACAGAATAGATATGTACAGAAGGAAGGCTCCATATAAGGAGCGAAATCGCACGTACACGTTCGTACGGTGATCTCAAACGAATGCCGGTCGCGAGTGCGCTTGTACTCGCTGTACCTGAAGCGCGTCTACGTGTGCGTGCGTTTTCGGTCGTTGCATGGTGCTGACTTTCCGTACCTAGCTATTTTGTGGCGTTGGTGATTACATGCCCGGCGGGAAACTGGGAAATTGGGCATGGACGATAGATGATTGATAAGTGGGATATTGATGGATAGACTTGTTGAGATGTTGCGAGATGAAAACATTTGTGAAACATTGGTGGCACATTGGTGGTTGGTTTTCCTAACATTGGTGGAGTAAACACGGCAACTAACGTCAGGTTTCTGAACGGCTATTAAATAAAAATAAAAAAATTGTAAATTGTTCGGTTGTCAACATTATAACAGTTTTCTAAAACTTGATACTGTAATAATAACACTATCCCTTAGAAAAGTACTGTACGATTATCATAGGGGTTTTATTTCAGAAATAGGGGGGCTACTCCCTAAGCACTAAATCCGTAGTTTCGGTCTAAGTTACGGGCGTTTCCCACTCCGTATCACCAACGGACATAAGGTTACTTCGGAGCCCGAAATGAGAATGATTGACAACACAATTTCACACTCGCAATGTGTTGTTTTCCGTTCGAAAAATTAAATTTGTCACGTGTTTTGACGGATCAGCGACTTTTGGACGGGCCCATATCTTCGTTGACGGACTAAGAGAGTAATCCCCGGGTAAGGCACAGCTGCGAACCAGTCAGACAGTAGCCCCAAAACTAATCATCTACCTTAATAATTGTATGTAGGCCAGCTAAAATATGTGTAAAATATTCAGGCACATGCTTTACTGAACAGGTGCTTAGTATTCTGTGGAAAACGGCGTAATTCTCCCTAAATACGCATAAACTTTAGCGGTTAACGAAACCTTCGAAAAAATAATGTAGATACCTATTATGAGTATAGATGGTGTAGAAATGTTTGAATTACTCATCGACTCTGCATTATGAGTTACTAGATGCGCCCCGCGGTTTCACCGGCATAAGTTTTGACCCCGTGGGTATATCGGGATAAAAAGTATCCTATGTGTTATTCCACTACCTTTGATCTCTCATGTTTAATTAATAAGATAAGAAAACTCTTTAAAGAAGTTTAAAACACATATTCTGCACACTTACCCAATAAAAGAACACAAAGTTGATATCAAAGCGAAAAGCAAAAGTTTACAAAAGAATTTTCTCAAAGTTTTCCAAGCGACTTGCAAAAGGGATGGAAGATCAAATTAACATAATCTTTATACACAACACAAACATAACCAGAGAAACTTGACCTCTTTAATTTCACCCTTAAAATAACGAAAATTATTCAAAACACAAATCTTTTATGTTCCAATGAATTTCACATTTTCCTACTGTGAAAACATGGTAATGAAAGACTCAAAGTCGGCAAACGAATTCTTATTGTATTTGGCTCTTTCAGTTTTTAATAAAAGGTAGGTAGGAGTAAAAGAGACGACTACATTCCTGTCGGGTTTTAAAAGCTTAGTGGTTTTCAATCATTTTGCAATCAACATGGTAAAAGGCTAGCAACTGGTTATTTACGGAGATACGTCGCCTTTGATTTGAAACTTTTGGGGATATCTGTGTTTACTGAGATTTTTTCTCGCAGCTGGTAATGAAATACGGTTCCGATTACAGGTTTTACGGTTTTTCTACTTCGACTGGGACTTCATCTACGTGAAAATTAGAATAGAATAGAATAACGTTTATTGTCAAAAAAACTATAATAATAGAAGCAAAAGGTTTAAGCGGCAGCATTACGCTTAGGTCCCGTAGCGGGTTGCTTAGCGCTAATTTTCAGCTTAAACCCTTGACTCCTGTTTACAATAAAAAAGAGGTACATTTTACAACAACGGATTACTATATTAAAAAAAACTGGACAAGTGCGAGTCGGACTCGCCCACCGAGGGTTTCGTACAAATTTGTAGGTATTAAATAAAAGACTATATTTTTATGATTTTATTACAAATGAATGGTTTTCATTTTTTGCCCTGTACTTGTAGTATAAGACTATATTACTTGCCAAATTTCATATTTATAGGTCAATAGAAATTACCCCATACATTTTGATTCCCTAGAGAGTGTCGAAATATACGTTTTTTGCCGTATCTTTTTTACGTCAACTAAAGTTTGATTTTTTTCACAGCATCAAGGGACTAGTAGACCTGAGTATATGGTTTTAATTTCAACTCGAAACCTCCACGTATTCCCGAGATAAAGGGTCTTGACAAACAGACGGACAGACAGACAGACACAGATGGACAACAAAGTGATCGTATAAGGGTTCCGTTTTGTCCTTTTGAGGTACGGAACCCTAAAAACCACCAATATTCAAACAGCGCTCACCACCTACTATGCGTATGCTTATGCATGGCTGAGCTACACGTATTACCCATTGGGGAAATAGCACAGATGCACCAACACTCTTCACCCTTCAGAAGAAGTTAGTATGAATCCTAGTAAACATCGATCATACGGACAGCTGCTACCTCACTTCCAAAATTATAATATTTTAACCCTCGCCAGTATATATACATAGAGACCTGCAAATTTGTTCGAAAGCATCAAGGATTTTATATAAAACGCGAAGACATACAATGCCGTTACACACTCCGACATAAATCAAGACCAAACATTCCAACTTCTCGGCTAAAAATATATTCTACAAGTCCCTATGAAATGTCCATAAAAATACACAACAAACTACCTGAATTAATAAAGTCAAAGTCAAAGTCAAATTATTTATTTCAAATAGGCACATAAAAGGCACTTTTGAACGTCAAAATTAACAAAAAAAAAAAAAAAATATTCTAGTTGCCCCTTCCAAAAGGTAGTTTCGTATGGAGAAGAATGGGCAAGAAACTCCACCGTTACTCTTTTAAAATGTTTTATAAAATTTTGTATAGGTACATTTTAATATTATATGTGAATACGATGCACCTAGAATAAAATTACTATACCAAAATAGGTAAAAAAAGAATGAAAAATAAAGCAATGACAGATAAATTAATTATGTGATAGGTACATGATGCTCACATATTTACAAACATTGTAAAAGTATACGTTTTGCTAAAAATAATAAATAAAGTAATAGGTCAGTGTGTGAGTTAAAGTAATCACAGAATTTAAATTCAACATTGATTTATTATTTGTATCAAATAATAAATTGTACAATTAAAATAGCAATCAGTTTGATTTTGACTAGAGAGAGAGTAAAAAAAGAAGACAAAATTAATATATTTATACAAAAAACCTATA
Source organism: Atethmia centrago (assembly GCA_905333075.3). Lineage (NCBI taxonomy): Eukaryota > Metazoa > Arthropoda > Insecta > Lepidoptera > Noctuidae > Atethmia > Atethmia centrago. Next base: position 27,988,187 of record HG995385.1, on the reverse strand, counting down.
ACAGTTTTTTAAAAGTAAATGTTATTATAGTATACACGAATATTTAAACGACACAATATAAGTGGTAACCTAATAAATATTAGTACAGTAGACTATTTATGTATAAAAACCTTAATATAGTAATATTAGATTTAATTCAGGACACTGATAAGCCAAGTCTATCATAAAACATCTCCCGCTCTGGGCGGAGCGGGAGGGTGTGTCAGACTCTTACTGACTTTGAAAGCCACCCGTTTTCCTTCCGTTGCCTGTGTTGCCAGGGTCCTCGGTAACCCTACCGCACTTTCCCGCGACCCCGGCAGGAACATTCATGGTAACATTTCAGTGGTGAAATCTTTTAAATTATGTAAATACTATCTTGGATATTTATTAAATCAAACTTATTGTAGAACGTTTTAAAAAATAGGAATTCATGGGGATTGCCGACAGTAGTGCGCGCGTCCCCAGTCTGGCGCAACACGTCACATGACGCGGTTAGCATGTCGGTGACGCGAATCCATAAGTTTTGCCCCTACCAAAAGTCGCTCAACGCGGCTAAAGAAATGTTCACTTCAAAAATAATATAAATACTATAGGGATCCTATCAGCGATAATAACGTCTACTGTTGCATTATTAACAGATATCTGTTGGCATTTCTTAATACGTTTGAGTAAGTACTCCAACGTATTGTACAATGTCTTCGATACTTCACAAATACTCGTACTTTCCAAACAATTGCATTTCTCACACAAGTTGTAATAGAAGTTGTATTCGACTTGGAAACTACAAATATTGGTTTAAAAGCTTGGCCAATACTTTATGAGCGGCACTTGAAGATTTACGGAAGGAAGCAGAAAGGAATTTAGAAGAATTTCTGTTGAGAATGTGTTTCAAACAAAATATGTTATTGGGAAAAGGAGTTATTTTGGAAGGATAGTTTAAAAGAAAATGAGTTTATTGACTTGCACTAAGAGGCTCATATCTAAAGTGACGATCATAGCTAAAGTGCGGTCACTGTCGGACTACATATAAAAGAAAGAGAAGCGCGATGACACAACGCTGGTAATTTATTGCAAAATATAAAGAAGAAAGAAAAATATTTTACTTGGGACACGCACAAGAAATACAAAAAGTAAAAAAAGGAGATTTAAAACTAAACTTCGAATAAACAAAAGAAAAACAAAGAAAATCAATAAAAACGACTTGTGCGATGCCAAAAAGGCTCCTATCTCAGCATAATGCAGCGATATTTAAAAAAAATAAATACTGCAGTGCTGGTATTCTGATAGGGCTCGCTTTGATGCCATGGACACATCTACGGACACATATAAATCCCACCAATAAAACAATTATCTATTTTCAAATAATCTATTGATTGGTCTAAACAATTAAAACACTATTACGTCAAATGTTGCTTGTAGAATAATCTGATAAAAAATCAGAATGATTGCATGTACGTATATTAATATGGACTTTAATCGTTAAAATAATTTTTTAAAGGTATCTTTGCATTTTTTTATATCGTATCAAATTAGTTATACTTATTAGATTTTCAACACAATATCTAATTAGCATATATCCTGAAGAATATCATATATTTTTCTGATTTTGTTTACTGCAGTCGATCTTATGCAGTCGATTAGGCATTATACAACTTGCGTTTAGCTCCTGTAGTCTCCCTAAATTGGGTTTCGTGACCAGTCGAAGGACATAGTCAATTTTCACTTAACCACGGAAATGTATCACTAATATAGGATGGAGGATCTCAAAAAACCGGACAAGTGCGAGTTGAATTCGCGTAGTGAGGGTTCCGTACAATGAATATGTTATCTACCATGTTTTTTATCACAAGAACAAACTTAACATTGTAGTTGACAAATATGTTCTCCCATACATTCCAACTGCAAATGTAACTTTGTACGCACAATATTGAGAGATTTACCATGCTATTTTAAGACCATAGAATTCATAGAGGTTTTTCTATAATCTGTAAGTAAAGAACAATTTTAGACGAAATAGTTAGACGCAGTAGGCGTCTAACTTTTTGGGGATAAGGTCAATTTTGCACCATGTTATTTTAACACCATAGACTTCTTATAGATTTTCCTGTAATCTATAAGCAGATAACTATTTTCTGTATTTTTTCAACATTTTAGGCTCATCATAATGCTCAGAAGTTTCGGAGATAAGGGGCGTAGTATTGGTAAATTTTCATCTAGTTTCTTAACTAAGTTTAAAACTATTTAGTTTAAAACAAAAATGAAATGTGAGACCTCTCAGCAACCCCTTTCATTTGATATATCACACGGTACAGTTTGCAAAATATTTTTTTGAATTTACTAATTTTAAATTCATTTATTTACATTATACGTCCGTATTTACCAAATTTCAACATAATCGGTCTAGTAGATTCGGAGCAAATCAGCTGAGGCAGATGGACAGACTGGCAGACAGCCAGCCAGACAGGCACTCGAATAATCCTAAAAGGGTTTCGTTTTTCCTTTTGAGGTACGGAACCCCAAAAATAGCATAGTACCTAACGAAAGAAACAACTAACAACTACTACAAAATGTACAAAACAAATGAAAACAGTAACATATTATCAATTTACCCGTATCATTCGACATTTTTGTGAGCAGTGGTGGCCCAGTGGTAACGGCCGCGACTTACGAGTTGTAGGTCGTAGGTTCGAACCCAGACAGGCGCGCTTTACTTTGTGTAAATTATTTCATCACCACTGCTCTCAAAACGGTGAAGGGAAACATCGTGAGGAAACCGGCATGTCCTAGAACCAAAAATTCGAAGACATGTGACATCTACCAACACGCACTGGGCCCGCGTGGTGGATTACGGCCCACTCCCTCTCACAGAGAGGAGGCCTGTGTCCCAGAAGTGGGAACATTATAGGCTGATTATGTATGTATGTTATGTATTTGACATTTACAAAATAATGACGACCACCCAATGGATTGCACGTAATCTACACTTCTTGTTATTTACACAAAGCCGGTTACCTTGGTAAAGTGATCGATTTGCATCCACGAACATACAGTGCATACTGAATGATGTACTTATTAGATAAGATAAGATAAAAAAATATTTCTCACCATGTTTTTCAAATGATCATTCGACATTTTTGTGAGCAGTGGTGGCCCAGTGGTAACGGCCGTGACTTACGAGTTGTAGGTCGTAGGTTCGAACCCAGACAGGCGTTTTACATTGTGTAAATTTATTCATCACCACTGCTCTCAAAACGGTGAACATGCGGTTTTTTGACATCTACCAACCTGCACTGGGCTCGCGTGGTGGATTACGGCCTACTCCCTATGTCTCAGTAGTGGGAAGATTAGGTATAGGCTGATTATGCTATGCAAATTGAAACAAGATTAGACTAAAGACTAAATTGTCCTATGCTATAGGTAATTGTCCTATGCTATAGGTAATAGATCAACACAGTCATCTATAAAACAATTGGGGTTTGACTTTGAACTTAGAATATTTCGCTAATCAGACGTTTGAGCTACAATTAACCATCGTTTCTTGGATCATAAAACAACTTTTTTTTTTTCAAAAACTTGCAAATAGAATTGAATTGGCAAATAAATATCTCTCATCATCATCATCATCTGTCTAGCCTTTCTCGATGCAGCTGAATACTACTATTTTACATATAGTTACTGCCTATCTGACCTCCACAACCAGTTACTGGGTAACACGATACCCCTTGGTAAGACTGGTGGCCAGACTTTCGGGCTTCTGATGACCCTTAACAACTGTCAAAGATATGTGAAATAACAGCCGGAACCAACGGTTTAACGTGTTTTCCGAGGCACGCAGGGGTCTATGTAAAGAGTGTCACCCCATCCACGGAAAAACCGCGCCAAGCGTAGCTTAACCTTATCAATCAACCTATGGAGGCGTTATTACTGAAAAAAAAAAAAAAAAAAATATACCTCTCACGGCATGAACGCAGCTGGTCGTGGGTGCTTTGAGAGTTCAGTATACCCAACGCCTTCAGGGTGTGGATGGGGCTGCCTCGCTATTGCAGTGCGTCAGCGATGTTTGCAGAATCACAAGTGGATGACTATGCCATAATTAGAAAAAGAGCAGCATCGCTGATGCGCAGAGTGAGAGACAGTCCTAACAGCTACCTAAGGTTCATTGCTGAATACATTGAGAGTCCTATCTGGAGGCACTGGATTCGCCTACATATAGGATAATTATTATCGTTAGTTTTTGTATGGGTGTATTATTTACATAGTTTATAAGTTTCAGTGTATTACCAACTCTCTATGGATAACTTAGTCTGAAATAATAATTATTGAAAACCAGCAGTCTTATTAATTAAGAACTACTTAGTTTTTACCAAAAATATGATAAACACCTATGCCTTTTTATGCTTAAACAAGGGGAAGATAAACTCTAACATGAAGACTTTATTAAGTACTGAATAAAGACACCCGTTTGAACGTTTCAATAAACAGATTTAATTATATTTTAAACTAGGGTTGTGCCGCTGCGTATGTTGAATCGATATTATTTTTTCTTGGCAACTTGGGAAAGGCTTTTGTGTAGCTGTGGATGCAGTAAACTGACTTAATTGATTATCAAATCAATCAAAAATATTTTTATTTTTCGGTTCCAATTGGTCGTTTTCTATGGAGAAGAGCCGACAAGAAACTCCACGGTTACTCTTTTAAAAATAATTGGCTTTTACAATGTTTTCAAATTACAGTGTTAATAGGTATGGGAGGACAGTGTAGGCCTGTCGAGATGTACCAGGTACTTAACAAAAAAAAAGAAAAAGGTCTACAAAATATTTAGTCTATTAAGCCTACAACGTTCTCGCATTCACAAGGTACACAAGAATCTATGTAAAATATTAATAAAATAATAAAAATAAAAACTAATATGACATTGATAAAGTATATAAAGGCTGCACCTACCATTATACATATAATTGACACTATTGTTCATGCTGAACAAGGCTTTATTGTGTATCTTTCATAATGTATTAGTGAATAAGTCGTTGGAGTACCATAATAAATAAATAAATAAATAAATAAATAAATGTGTTAAATAAATACATATATTTTCTTTCTTTGATTTTACCAAATTTATTTACTAAACTTTTGATTTCAGCAGCAAATTCTTACAGTATCTAAATTAACCCGATTGAATAGGTAAATAAAATAAATCAAAGCCTTCCTCGTAATTTGAATAGTCGATAAAGCACTGTCAAACTCAAACTCAAACTCAAACTCAAACTCAAAGCATTTATTTCAATTAAACCATTTACAGGCACTTTTGAATTGTCAAGGAGTCGGTCAGTTAGAAATATGAAGCTAGTTGCCCATTCCAAAGCGTAGTAGGTACCTATGGAGAAGAACGGGCAAGAAACTCCATGGACACTCTTTTAAATGAAATTGATACATAAAGATTAGTACAAAAATAATGTTGAAATTATAACTAAATGTGAGGACGATGTAAAATAAAAAAAAACGCGCCCATAGTAAAAAGAGAAACAAAAACAATTTCTAAATAAAATAATTACAAATAAGCCGAGGACGCTAAGAGGTGACCAGTCCCAACTAACGGCGCCCGTTCACGAGCATGACACATGGATTAGCACCATTCAGCTCAACCATTTTGAAGGGAGCTAAATGATCCAACACACGCGCCACCATCAGCGAGACATCTGAGTGAGCATGACATACTCTCAGCCGCCAGGACCCATTCCAGTCAATTACATAACCGGCAAATGGTAGCTCTATTATACATAGTACTCACACCTGTGCAATGCAATTATACAATACAACGTAGGTTGAATTTATACAATGCAAAGATAGTCTTACAATGTTCAGCTGCTCCAACAGTATTTTCAAATGTTAATTATTCAATTGGTTGTGGTTGTGGAGCGGGACCAGCATTGAGCCAATTTTTATCAGCGATGTAATCACCCAACTTATAATATGCCTGCCTGCATAGTGTGCGTTTGATACAAGATTTGAATTTCATTTCATTCAGTTGAAGTATGTGGGGTGGAATTTTATTGTAACATTTTAAACAGTACCCCATGAAAGATGAGTCTACTTTAGCCAGTCTGAAACCTGGCTGAGATAATAGGTCCCTATTTCTAGTACTATAATTATGTCTTTCACCTCTTTTACTAAAATGATGTAAATTTTTTCTTACGTACATGATGTTTTCGTAGATATATTGACAAGGTACCGTCATGATGTTAATGTCCTTAAACCGGTCCCTTAGAGAATCGCGCCTGCAGAGATTATAAATGGCTCTGATAGCTCTTTTCTGCAGAATAAAAATTGACTCGATGTCTGCAGCCCGTCCCCAAAGTAAAATACCGTAAGACATGATACTATGAAAGTAACTAAAATAGACTAGCCTCGCGGTATCTACATCAGTAAATTGACGGATTTTTCTGACAGCATATGCCGCTGAACTTAGCCGTCCTGCAAGAGATGTTAAATGAGGACCCCATTGTAGCCTTGAGTCGAGCGTGATCCCCAGGAAAACAGTTTTATCGACGAATTCTAGTTTCTCTTGATTCAATACTATCTCATAATCACCACTTTTGACATTTGGTAAAGAAAGTCGAATGCACTTAGTTTTTTTCCCATTTAATACTAAATTATTGGCAGTGAACCAGTTCTGTACCTGCAATAGGGTGTTATTTACGTCGTCAACATTCGTAGCACGTCTATCTACCTTAAAAATTAAAGAAGTATCATCAGCAAATAACACCATTTGTGGTTGATTATTTAATAAATGGAGTAGATCGTTAATATACACTAAAAAGAGGAAAGGTCCCAATATCGAGCCTTGAGGAACACCCATTTTTACTGTCTCAAGTCGATCGACTAAGAATTAATATTCTCGACTAATTATCAGCAGCGCCCATCACTGCCAAGAGTTGAAACAATTTCATTGGATTTGACAGCTAGGTAGAGTTTTACCATAGACGTACAAGGTAATATAGAAGTGACATAGACTTTATTTTTGAGCAAAGGTGAAAGTAGGTTTGTTCTTATTGTGTTTGTGCTTATTCTTTTTTATCAACCGATTTCCAAAAAGGAGTAGGTTAAACTAAAAACCGGCCAAGTGCGAGTTGGACTCGAGCACGAAGGGTTCCATACCATTGTCTATAAAAACGGCAAAAACATCATGTCTGTTGTATGGGAGCCCATTAAAGATTTATTGTATTGTGTTTTTTAGTATTTTTTGTTGCAGCGGCAACATCATCTCTGAAAATTGCAACTGTCTAACTATCACGGTTCATGAGATACAGCCTGGTGACAGACGGACAGACAGACAACAGATGGACAGCGGAGTCTTAGTAATAGGGTCCCGTTTTACCCTTAGGGTACGGAACCCTAAAAAGGAAGCACTGCATTCGAAACGTACGCATTTTACTTTAAAACTACTTCATAAAATAATTTAGGTAATTTTTTTATTTACACCAAACCTTAAATAACTTCTATTCATGCCTTTCCGAGGTCTGACACATTTGACAGCCGCACTTCATGTGTAATCTGTGTCGTCCGCTAAGAAGAACATTCCTTTGTTTGTGTTTACGGCGAGTTTTATGAATGCTGACATTATTTTTGCTGAATCGCTGAGATTGTATCGTCTTTTGTGTTCGTTTGTTTAATTTCCCGCGAAGAATGAACAAACTTTGTTGTTGGAGTTAAAGTTTTGCTGTTTATTTCATGTAGGGTCATTATTTTTACAGTATCTCACTTAAGATAAAGAGGTTATATTAAAAGCAGTGGAGAGTTTTAGATAACACTGGATGCGCCACGCGGTTTCACCCGCATAAGTTTTGACCCCGTGGGTATATTGGGATAAAAAGATAATAATCCTATGTGTTATTTCTGGTTATAAACTATCTGTATGCCAAATTACATCCAAATCCGTTCAGTACTTTTTGCGTGAAAGAGTAAGAAACATCCATCCATCCAGTGCTCAAACTGTGTATAAACTTTCTCTGGTCACTGACTTTGTAGTGGTAATAATTCTAATATTATAAATGCGAAAGTGAGTTTGTTTGTTTATTTGTTTGTTACGCTTTCACGCTATAACAGCTGAATGGATTTAGATGACATTTGGCACATGGGTAGACCATGACCTGGATAAGGACTTATGATACTTTTTATCTCGATATTCCCACGGGATCGAGATTTATGCGGGTGAAACCGCGTAGCGCAGCTAGTTATATATAGAAATGGAATCATAGACTGTATTACCTTCTCAGTTAAATTGATATTAGGTAAGTATGATAAGGAAATGGATAAGTTTTACGAATTTTAGGCTACGAATAGAGACATGCAGGATCTTAAACTCTCATCGCTGTCTACTATTAACTGCTTCCACCATCATCATTCTCCTGCTCTTATCCCAATTTATTTATGGTCGGCGCAACATGTCGCTTTCTTCCTTACTTCTCTATTAGTTGTCATCTCGGTAGTCACCCCCTCTCTAGCGATATCATCTTTCACACAGACCATCCATCGTTTCTTTGGTCTTCCTCTACTCTTATAGCCATCGACATTCATACTCAAGACTTTCCTCACGACATTTTCCACATTCCTCCGCATCACATGCCTATACCATGACAACCGATTTCCACACAACTTTTCAGTCACCGGTGCCACTTTCATATTAACTGCTTCCACCAAACATTAAAATGCCCCCGAACTAAGTGAACCTCAAGTATTCAGTATACGACCACCAGTCACGTGACTTTCACAACTTTTAGTGCTAAAACTTTAAAAGTTTAGCTCGCAGTAAGTTCGCCGTGAGAATATCACCGAGGTAGGTGCTTTTAGAGGCTGCATGAGAAATTAAGCAGATGTTTTTATGTGCTAAGTACATTATGCATAAGAAGGGACTTGGAAGTCACTTTAAAAGTTGTGTCATCTAACTTTTGTACGAGATTTTTTTTTTTATTCCTGTCTATGCTGTTATGAGTCTCTTCTAAAAAAAATGCAAATTCATGGCCTTGCTTATATCTACATAATTGCGCTAGTTAACAACTGAATCACGATGTTGTTTCTTTTTTAAAGTTTTGCTCTATTTATCAGTTTTTATTATAAACCTAGTGATTTAAATACTAAATATAGTATGTGATTTACTTTAAATCATTTTTGTATCAGGGTAGGCATGGAGTTTAAAAGTATTTAATTTGACAGTTACCGTAAAAGTACTGGTATTTTTAACAGAACCGAATGGACAGCATGATATATTTGGTGTGCCACGGAGTTGCTAAGTTAGTTCTCTTTGAGCCTCGGAATGTAAAGGTTGTCTTCAAGAAGTCTAAAAGTCTATACTGATATTATATTGAGTACCTAATTAAACGGTGATCGAAAAGCTGGCGGCTTTCTCGCGCAACGCATCAGCATTGCAATTCAGCGAGAAAATGCCGCCAGCATTCTCGGTACAATGCCCCGAGGGCCTTTTTTAGGTTTAACTTAGTTTTAATTTAATTTAGTTAATGTTAATAATCATCTTGTAATTTGGTTATTAAATAATTTGTTGAATATTGGTGTGCTACCAAATTTGTGTGTGTGCAAGAATATAAATACAGACATATTCGTACTTAAAAGGCGTTTTCATTTCAGTTCTTTTACTAAAATTCACTCTGTATTCAATAACTACTGTCTTAAGTATCTACCAGTATAGCTACTTGCCCCATTCGTCAATATACCTATTGCAGAATTAATGTTTGTTACAAGGAAGGATAAATACAAAAAAAAATATATTGTATAATTGTATTGGGTTTGTCCATTAGGAATTTCTCAGTAGCAGCCCGGAGTTTGGATTTATGGCCGGTTGATGGCAATTGGCTGTTCCCCTATTACATGGGACTTAAACATAACTGGCGAAATGTGGGTGTACTAGGTGTAGGTGCACCTCTGCCTTACCCCTCGGGGATTACAAGCGTGATGTTATGTTTTATGTTATTGTATAATTAATAATTCTACACTATGTATAAAGTTACAAGGAAGTACCTCCCAAGGTATTAACTTCGTTCACCCCTTCGTAAACTTATTTATTCCTTTAGTCCTTCATTTACATAAAAAAAGGATTGTCCAAGCGAAACACAACGTCCACGTATACAAAGTAATCCTCGGCCTTCATCCAATAAACCCACATATTGGCTCGTACTGCGTCCCATACGCCTCGTACACCCCTACGCCCGCACCTTTTAGTACAACTACTGATAACTATCCATAGGTGTATAGGTATATACTGAAAGGGAAGCATCGAAAGGAAAGCGTAGACAGTGGGCTTATGTAGGATTGATATAAAATCGGATGACTTATTTGGGCTAGAATAGAATACTCTTTATAAAGAAAAGTCTAGTTACGCTAGCTTTGTAATGTGTTGTGAAGCTTTTGGCTACTTTGTATTAGTCTGTATTACCTTTATTTTTATTCGTTTTTTAAACAGGAAGAGGTTTTATGTTGATCTATTTTTTTGTTTTACTTTTTATGTTCGCCGATTTTTCCGTCAATTATGTACCGATTTTGAAACATTTTTTTTAGAATAGAATAGAATAGAATAGAATAGAATAACATTTATTTGCATAAAAACATGGTATATAAGATGGTACAAGAATTACATACAGAGCTTACATGTTTTTGCTTAACATTATAAGCGTGCAAATTTTCCGTGCATACAATCACTTCATTTACATTTTTTTGTCAAAAACTCTTTAACACTATAAAAACTATTAGTGGACAGCCAATCATGCAATTTACGTTTAAACATTCTGGTATTTAGGATTTTTAGGTCGCTCGGTATCTTATTAAATATTTCTACACACATATACAAACAGCTCTTTTTATATTTGGTTAGTCTTGGAATTACATCCAGCACGAGCCTGTGGGGGTCGCGCCGGTTTCGAGGACGTACATCGTCTGCTTTTGTAAATAACTCCCTATTTTTCCACACAAACATACATATCTCATATATTTAAAGAGACGGTAGCGGTAACGAACCAAGTTTTTGAAATACCGGCTGGCAAGAATCATCGGATTGAAATCCGTATATTGCTCTAATACATTTTTTTGTGCAATAAAAGCTCTATTTTGATCGGTGCTATTGCCCCACATAATCAACCCATAGCGTAACACCGATTCAACATATGCATGGTATGTTGTTATTGCCGTTTGGATGTTTGTGATATTCCTAATTTTTTTTAGCGCGTAATCAAACTTATTTATTCGTTTTGAGACAGAGTCGACATGGGTTTTCCAGTTTACGTCCTGATTCAAATTAATGCCCAAAAATTTAGTTTGTATTACTTCACCAATTTTATTTATATTCATTTTGAAATTATATTTAGGATGATTCGATCGATTAAATTGTATATATACAGATTTTTCAAGATTTAATGATAAATTATTTTTATTTAGCCATTTAATGAGTATATCAATTATATTATTAATGTCAGTTTCATGATCGTCAATTGTATTATTATTTTTATCAGATGCCACAATAATGGAAATGTCATCAGCAAATAATATACATTTATGATTAGTTATGTCAGTATTAGAATTAATATGTAATAGGAATAAAATTGGGCGTAACACACTTCCTTGCGGGATGCCATATTTGTTGCATTTGAGTTCAGAAGAGTGCGGTGTCATGTCGTTATATTTATCCACTTTTGTAATTATAACACGCTGTTGTCTGTTACTTAAGTATGTCTATATCCATTGAAGTGCAATGCCTCTAATGCCAATTGCCTCCAATTTTTGCAGTAACAGGTCGTGAGACACTAGGTCAAAAGCTTTTGATAAATCAAAAAACAAACCTGTAGTAAAGTGGTTTTGGTTAATATTAGTCAATATGGTTTTTATAATAGAGAAGATAGCTAGAGTTGTGGATTTGTTTTTTTGGAAGCCAAATTGCTCTTTTTTAATAATGTTAAATTTATCGCAGTAGTCTTTCAATATCTTGCACATACACTTTTCAAAAATTTTCGATATAATAGGTATTAATGTTATTGGGCGATAATTATTAATATCCGACTTTTCACCTTTTTTAAAAAGTGGCTTAACAATTGACACTTTCAATGATTCCGGAAAGGTGCCAAGTGCGAATGATAGATTGATTAAGTTATAATAATAATAAGTTCATTGGTGCATGCTTTTATAATCCTCGTATTAATTTCGTCATAAGCTGCTGAATTTGTGTTTTTTAATGATGTTATTACCGCTCTGACTTCATTCTCGGACACAGGTTTCAGAAACATAGAATGATCTTGTAAACTTTGGTCAGAATTAGACTTTGCACTTGTGCTAGAAGAGTTTGTTGTTTTGATGTAGTGATTATTAAACGCATTTACTATTTCAACAGAGTCTGTAAGTACTATATTGTCAATAAGAATGTTTTCTATATCGTTCTTAAAGTTATTGCCCATAAATTCATCCTTAATTACTTTCCATACCGCTTTGCATTTGTTTTCACTTTTATTAATAAACTTGATATTTGCGTTCGTTTGTTTTTGTTGAAAGGGTATTTTTTTTATCAAATAACTTCTGCCACTCTAGGCGGAGCGGGAGGGCGTGTCAGACTCTTACTGAACAAAACCCCGTGATCCTTCCGTTGCCTGTGTTGATAGAGGCCACCGTATCCGTTTCGGACTTTCCCGCAAACCCGGGAGGGAAAGGGTATGGTCTCGAGGTGGTCCTATTGTCACAAAGTCAGCATCTGATGAGGGGATCCCATTAAAAGCGTGGGAAATCCTCAAATTTTATTGGCACACCTATAGTGATTTGGGTATTTTTTTATAGTAACTCCTGCATTTGCTCTCGGAAAGCACCATTTGGTGATTTGGAACTGATGATAAAGACCACAGATGGCCACCGGAAGTACCACTTAATAATAACAAGTATTTCACGGGTTGCGATTCGATTAGGTACTTTATTATGGTAGCAATTTAAGCACTTTATGCTCGTCAGAAGGCATGTGGTGAAGTGGAGCTGATGGTGACGTCATGATCAGGTTCAGTTCTCCTGTTTCTTAGGAGAACTCCTCAACAATTAACGTCCCTGAATCGAGAAAAGCAATATTTTGTAAGTGGTGATGAGTAGTGGACATTAAGCTATTGTAACTTAGATAAATTACAAACTGACCCACAAAAAAGTGAAAATTAAAAAACTTTTTACAAATAAAAACAGACTTCCAAAAAACAAAACAATGTGAAGAAAAACTTTAAGTTCGGTGGCAAAAACAAAAAATATAGATCCAAAGACACTAACTCCCGTAACTAAAGTATTTTTCACTTTGTCGGTTGTTTTTTTGTAAAACGTTTTTTATAATGCGCGTTTTATGTGTGCCAAATAAACAATATTTCTTTCTTTCTTCTGTCTATGTGTAATGCAGTCGTATTACTAATTGCTTAACATTAATATTATCAATCAATTAACTTGGCCCATCCTACTTGCCAGCCTTGTTTACCAAGATCACAATACCCTGAAAAACCCATAATTCACACGCAATTCCTCTATGTCCGTGAAGATATGAAGCGTGCTAATGTGCTTTGATAACGCCAAGAGAAAGAAGATGGATTGCTACAATTGCAAGATGTAACAAATGTAATTTATAAGAAATACGATAAACGGAACTGAAAATAATGATACTTTTTCGCACCCAGTTAAATCGAAACCGAATTCTTAACTAGTTATGAAAATGCCGTATGTCTGTATCTCTGTATGTCTGTATTCAGTGGCGGTACCTTCATATAAGCCCAAAAGCCCGGCACGCCTTACTAAAATGCTCGATAGAGAATTTATTGTACCTAACCAGTAGTTTATGAGAAAATTGCGATGATACATACGTAGATACGTAGGTACCTACATACTCAGTCTAAAACTGAACTTTCTTTTTTTGATATCGGATAAATTTTTATTGGGCTTGCGTTATTTTGAAACCCTAGGCACGCCACTGTTTGTATTGCTGTATATCTGTATGTCTGTGTTGCTGTATGTCTGTATATAACTCGATTCAATGACTCTAAGGTAATTTATTAAGCTTTCAAATCTTATGACACTATAATTTTTTTCATTCCTAGTAAATTGGTAAGCTTTGTAATCGTTAAACAGTTAGTTTTAACATCGAATCAACTGGAACAGAAGGCCAACGTCTTATTAAGCTCTGGTAGAATGACACGAGACTTCTGGCAATTGAAAACATGTTTCAAAGCTTTACAAGACGGGATTTTAAGTGTTCAAACAAATGTCGTTCTAATGGAACTGCTTTGACATCTATCTATTTCTTGTGTCTTCGATCTCGCCAAACGAACGTTTTATGAAAACTTATTCAATTTAATTAATTGTCTGTCATATCTAGGTATATTATTGATGAGCAGGTTTTAATTTCATCACAGCAGTTAGCTAACATGAGTTTTGATTGAATATTTCCTGATCCTTGATCCCAGTTTATAGAATAGAATATTATTTATTTGCAGGAATACAAGTATGATAAGTTGAAAATTAGTATAAATAGCTTTACGTCATATTCTACCAGGTATCTGATGCGTACATTTTAATTAAATGTTATATGTAGTACTTAAGGCGCTGACAAGACCCAAACCCAAAATAGGCTTCTATTAAAACAAAATTGCCAAATCTGTATAGTTTGTGGTAGCGCAAAAAATATATGTTAATTTTGAACATATAATATTTCTCAGAACTTGGTTGTTACCAAAACACGTTTTGAAAAAAATTTCGATAAAAACTAACGTTAAACTAACCTCTTACCTTGAGTTCTAATCCAAAATATCTGTATTAAATATCATATCATATCATACGTTAAGTATTTAATTAATAACAAGAACGTCTTATTTGAATGCAGAACTTGGTTGTTTTTTATTTTCGATTACTCAAGACGATTTTGAGTAAATAGATAATTGCTTCATATTTTGCAATTAATTACAAGTGTTGTGTTATCGCGCTTCTCTTTCTTTTCTATGCAATCTGACAGTGACCGTAGTTTAGGTGTTGTCAGCGTCTTAAACACAAAATTTACAAAGATTAAAACATTACAAATAAAACAGTAAAAATATATATAAAAATCAAAAACATAACAAATCATTAATTAACTAAAATTAAAATGTAACTAAGACATTTAAATAAAAGATTAAAAATTGTATCAATACTTTGTCTGATAAAAACTTGGAAATAGAAGCTTTTTTGTAGTAGAAAGTTCTTTAGTGTTTTTTTTTAAATAAGTTAACATTATTGGCAAAATGCAGAACACACTTTTATGCATCAGTGCTGTACCAATACAGCACTGATGCATAATAATAATGAATAATGGATTACGTGTAAGGAAGTCCAAACTTTCTTACACGTAATCTGTTAACATCCCGTCAATTTTGGGTATTAGTATCTGATAGATTCTTAAAAAGCTTTTAGTTTGTTTTAACGAAGACCGTAACCTCATAAATGTTGCTTATTCTTTTGCTTAATAATTCCTCTGTCTGCACTTTCCAATTAATGAGGCTTTCAGGGACCTGGTGTAAACCTTCTAAACCCTTTTATTTAGTGGTAGTAAGTGGCTTTGGCTAGTAATCTAGGAGCTGGGTCGCCTCAGGACTAACTTTGTACAAAGTCTCTTCAGTAGCGGATAGTTGCGCTTTCGTACTGCTAGTTGAATTGTGCCCGCTTCAGGCTGTGAGTGGCGGAACTGTGCCTAGGAATTTAGTCCGTGAGATATATTAATTTTGGTAGGTTTAGTTTACATTTTGAAGTATGTTCTATGTTGTACAGTCAGTGGATGGAGATCAGTACACACAATAGATAACTACTGGGTCTGGTCCCTATTTAATATAACTGACGATGCGACATATTTTTATAAAAATAACATAAATGTCACATTTTGATGACATTTACTGTTGAATAAAACAGAAAATGTATAATGGAAACTTTTAAAATTGTCGGATTGTCATATGGACGCCTGTCGCTTGTCGGTTTTATTAAATAGGTCCCTAGGTGTTGCGAAATACGTGGTTGGGAGGATGCTTTTTTTTATATTTTAATCTAATAACCGAAGTTTCAAGGTTTTTTTCTGCACTCAGTTTTTTTTATTTAGGTACGGTGGCATTTTAAAGTTTTTGAGGGTTTTTCAGTTTGAAGAATATACATTATAAATTCAAAGTGACCATCTACAATCGTTATGTGCGATGGTGGAACAGTAACAAAATGGTTCTAAATCCCAAGAAATATCAGGATAAATTCACAAGAAGGAATATCCCAATGCGCAGTGATTGCCATATATCCAGAGACGAAATTGAAATAATTACGGACCTCGGTGTACTCTTTAACAAGAAGCTCTCACCACACCGACAGTATTATAAATAAGTTAAATTAAAAATTTTAAAAACCCCCGACACAAGCGAAAACCTCTAAAAGTAAAAAAAAAATACGTGTTTGCCCTTTACATTTAATATAAATTGTAGATAATATTTTGATCCAGGCGTTGTCGTCGCAGCAGGGGACGGCTAATCAAAATAGATAGTTAACAGCATCTATCCTTTTCACCACAGCGTAAATTCATTATTGCTAGGTATAAGCCTCGTCTATTTGGCGTTTTCATTAGCTGTCCCCCGACACGACGTTTGGATCAAAATATTACCTATAACTTATATTAAACGTAAAGGGATACATACATTTTTTTTTACTTTTTAGATATTTTTGATTGTGTCAGGGGTTTTTAAAAATTTTAATTTTACTTTTATTTCCTTTTTTTAAACCTCTATACTCGTATATTACTAGAAGACATCCCAAAATGCCGACTTTTATTGATTGTTGAACTTCTATATATTTTTTTTTTTAATACATTTGGAGTAACCTGCAGTTTATTATGACCCTAACAGCTTAGCTTGTATTAGCGTGTGTTTGTCAAAACGAATCGTATGAGCCCAAATACAAGGTTAATGCGTACATTGTTGAGGAGTTCTTCTGGTGGGCAGTGGCGGTACCTTCATACAAGCATGCCTTACTAAAATTGATGGATGAATTCACTTTTAATTTATTTTACCTAACCAGTAGTTTATGAGAAAATTGCGATGATACATACGTAGGTACCTACATACTCAGTCGAAAACTGAACTTTCTTTTTTTTAAATCGGTTAAAATTTTATTGGGCTTGCGTTATTTTGAAACCCTAGGCACGCCACTGCTGGTGGGTCGAGTATCCTGCAAAATCCTGGTGACACCTGCGCATCAAGTCAAGGCTATCTATACTTTATAATATCAATGAAAACCGGTCCCACTAACAGGATTTCCGAATCGAAAAGACCTGTGGAAGTTATTTATATCTCTTCATCAATTGGAAAAGAGTTCATGATCTTCAAATGGCTGAGCAGATTTTCTTGAAACATACGAGTAGATAAGAAAACTTTTACTCTCGACTAAGTCCTTTCGAAAAAAAAACAAAATCGGTTCATCCGTTCAGGAGCTATGCTGCTACAGACAGACACACTACACACAGATACACACTACAAACTTTTTAGTCGGGGGTTAAAAAGAGCTACAAAAATGTTTAGGTTCGTCCTAAGAAATTGTAAAAACCTTTCGTCACAATGGAACCAAAATACTACTGTATAACCATCTCATTCGTAGCATTCTTGAATATAGTAGTTCGGTTTGGCGTCCTCACTACGCAACACATTCATTGCGAGTCGAACATGCCCAGAAACGTTTCGCTTGGCACCTCGCTTTTTCCAATAGTATCGGCAAAAAAGTACGTTCGTACAATAAATGACTTCTGCATTTAAACATGACCTCACTAGACAAACGTAGACTTAGCATGAGCACAGTCAGCCTATAATGTTCCCACTGCTGGGACACAGGGCTCCTCTCTGTGAGACGGAGTGGGCTGTAATCCACCACGCGGGCCCAGTGCGGGTTGGTAGATGTCACGTGTCTTCGAATTTTTGGTTCTAGGACATGGCGGTTTCCTCACGATGTTTTCCTTCACCGATTTGAGAGCAGTGGTGATGAAATAATTTACACAAAGTAAAGTGCCTGTCTGGGTCCGAACCTACGACCTACAACTCGTAAGTCGCGGCTGCTACCACTGGGCCACCACTGCTCCACGCCTCGCCTCACTATGACTAAAGTTTAAGTTAAACTTACTTAGTTATTTTACTATACTAAAAACAAAAGAAAAGTGACACTACGCATGAGCGAAGTTGGAAAATGTTCATAAAACTCGCGTGTGTGTCACCATTTTAGCTTTACTAGTTTGTTTCTAACTAGTTTAGTAACGTATAACTTTTCTCTTAGCTTTCTTTCTAACATCTGCAGCATTAAAATAAATCTGGGGGACTAGATACGGGCCCGTCCGAAAGTAGTTGATCCGGCAAAACAAGTGACAAATTCAATTTTCCGAACGGGAAAAAACACATTGGGAGTAGGGACAACCGTCAAATCGTGTTGTCATTCATTCCCAGTTCGGGCTCCGAAGTAATGTTATGTCCGTAGGTGGTACGGAGTAGAAAACGCCCGTAATTAAGCCCAAGCACTAAATCGGCTGAAACCACAGATTTAGTGCTTAGGGAGTAGGCCCCCGTTAAGGTTTTATGTTAGCCTAGTACCGAATGATAGATTTTTGTAAATTCGTATCTAAAAACTGGGCAATTAGCATAATAAAATGTTATTTATTTTAAAGGCCTGCGGTTTAAATCTATCAGTTTACTTTTTCTAGCTGGTCTCCAAGTTTTTATTCATAATGTTTCTGTTTTTTTAATAATACTCGTATGACTTAAAAAAACCGGACAAGTGCGAGTTCGGGTAGGCAACATAAAATCGATTTTTATGCTCTAGTGAAAAATACGATCGAAACACAGCACAAATTTCATAACCGAAAAAAAAGGCGATAGCATATTTTGTCGGCCTGCCAAAGAATCAAACCTCACGCTTTAAGTCTGTTCCCGGCCTAATTCACTTTTTTTGTGAAAAAATGTGGACCTATCAAGTATTCTACATTTTATTTCTAGGGATAGACTTTAAAAGTCCACCCGTAGAGCGCGCAGTGATCGTTATCGAAGCCCGCTCGGATCGCGCAGTTACAACTTCGTTGGCGATTTAGCGCGAAAGCCGTTGATGGCCGTGTGGCTATTAGAAAAGCGGGGCGGAAGCGGGGTAATATTTTTTCTAGTACATGAACAGCCGAAATATTTAGTGGCCTTGTCCATTAAAAAATAAGACGGTGATTCATAGAGTCTTAGTGGGCGCTGTCTCGTGTAATATTTTCACGTTCTTAAGTATTATCAGCCTAATTTGAATAAAGGATTTTGATAACTTATTTGAGCTGATGAGAGGCAATTTTTTTTTTGCTTGAAAGATCAAGCATCATTTCTGGTTATTGCAAACTATAAATACAATAAATAACTAAACTACCTACTACCACTTCTGTTGCAACTAACTTCATCTTTCTGGCTGACAACTCCTTTAAAAGTTCAAAAGTGCCAATGGTTTAATTGATATAAATGTTTTGAGTTAATTTGTCGTCAAGCTTGCCAAATTTGCCTTGATTTCTTTAACAACGACTGGTTCGGCTTCAAATTATAATTCTTAATTTCCCTATATTAGTAGTTCTGTTATTTCTGAAAAACGACTGTTCATTGATTTCGTAGCTCCAAATGGTCTAAGTGTGAATGTGGACTCACGCCGCACCGTCCAATAACAGTAGCCGTAGCTACAGAACCAACGTGGCACACTGTTTAATGGCCGTGTGCACAGTGGCCACTATCCAACACTTTTCCGTCCATTACTTCATCTGTTTACCTTTTATAGACGTAGTTTGTTTATTTTTTTTATTTTAGTGCCATAAAACATGCAGTGGAGTAAAGTTAATTAAACAATAGACTAATAACAATAACCGGTCGCTGCCTGATCAAAATGAAATAATACAGTCTTAATCTTATAAATGCAAAGTCAACATTTAATTCAATAAAACCATCAACAGGCACTTTGAATGTCACGATTTACATAAAAATAATTGCATTGAATTGAATTAACGAGTGTTGTGATTGGTTGAATGAAATGATAATCTATACAAATGAATAAAACTGAAGTGTCTGTTTGTAATGTCAAGATAACAGTTTTTTTACTAAATCCAGACTGCCTCGATGGTCTAGTGGTCGCAAGCGCTACTGCTGAGCATGAGGTCCTGGGTTCGATTTCCAGGTCGTGCAAAGTGTTATTGGGTTTTTTTTTCTGGAATTTCTCAGTAGCAGCCCGGAGT
Source organism: Atethmia centrago (assembly GCA_905333075.3). NCBI lineage: Eukaryota > Metazoa > Arthropoda > Insecta > Lepidoptera > Noctuidae > Atethmia > Atethmia centrago. The sequence continues at coordinate 27,967,921 of HG995385.1, read as the reverse complement.
TTGGATTTGTGCCCGGTTGATGGCAATAGGCTCGCCCCCTATTACATGGGACTTAAACAAAACTGGCGAAATGTGGGTGTACTACAGGAACACCTCTGCTCAACCCTTCGCGGAAACAAGGCGTGATGTTATGTTTTGCTTATGAAAGTATATAGAGTACTTAAAACTAAAAACATTTTTTTGTGTGCTTGTTTGTTCCGACTAATCTCGGAAACGGCTGGACCGATTTTGATTAAACTTTCACTGGCAGATAGCTGATGTTATAAAATTGATATTATAAAAAGCCACGCAGGCGAAGCCACGCTAGTAGCCAATAAAATCACTTGACGTGACGAGATTTGACGTTACTTTAATTTCAAAACTCTATCAGAAACCGGCTAGCATTGTTTCTAATCAAAATTAAAAAATCAAAATCAAAAGTCATTTAATCAATCTAGGCTGAGAATCAGCACTTTTCGGACGTCAAATTTACATAAAAAAAGTCCCACAAAACGCCCGCCCTTCACCACTTCCTAGTGCTATAGCTGGGAAGAAGAAGTGGCGCAACAAACTCCCCAACAGTCAGTAATGTTAGTCTATGTACTACGCAGTACGCGCGTGGCTATAAATAACACCGAGTTTCAGAGTTTTAGCTTTCTCTGTCCCTCATACGTCGTGTGTCTCTCTTTCTACAGCTCGATGTGACATTATTAACGGCCGGGTACTATGCACAATTTTCAGCCATCTATTTGATTAATTTCCACCCCATCACGATCACTTATTTTTGTGACGTCAGCTGATCCTCAAAGAAAGTGAACCGCAGTGAGAGGTTCAAAAGTTCGTGCTCAAGTCTCTCGGAGTGAGTAGCGACCTACTTCTCGTAGGTAATCGACGAGTAGCCGAGACGAGTCTATACATTTGGTTATATTTACTTTACTGATAGAAGTTTTGACTTTTGTGTTATTAATTGTCAACAGAAAATACAAAGGGTGTATTGGAAAGGCAGGGGTGAGACACACACTTTTCGCTAGTCATTGTTAAGTCTCATGTAATCCTGCCGGGGTTGCGGGAAAGTCCGAAAGGGTTACCGAGGCCCCTGGCAACACAGGCAATGGAAGGAATACCGGTGGGTTTTAGCCAGTAAGTGTCTGACACACCCTCCCGCTTCACCCGGAGTGCAGAAGTTATCTGATAACTACCCAACCAAAAAAAAAGTCTCATGTAATAAGGGACAAGTGTTTTCTCATTCTCCCAAATCCAGACAACAGGCTGTTACTCAATAATTAATAATAAATCGTTTATTCACCAAATAAAGTATTCTTACACTTCCTCAAAAGTAATACAATTAAACTACCAGTAATAAATTACTTCTAAAATTATTGTTAGAAAGAAAACATAATTTGAATGTTTTAATTTGTGATCTCGTGGAGTCCTTGATAGTTTTAAACTATTTGTGATTTCAGGGTCGATACTGTTTTGAAAATTAAATGTAATAAAAACAAAAGACTTCAAACAGAAAATAATATCGCAAAAATAACTATGTTTTAAATAGTGTGTAAAACCAACACTTTGTCTAATCAATTGAAGCCAAGCCCCATTGGCTGATAGCAGTCGCGCTTCTGACCACTTTTTTATTTTTTCCGTGTGAAATTATCAAATAACTTCTCCTGCTCTGGGCGAAGCGGGAGGGTATGTCAGACTCTTACTGACTAAAACCCACCTGTGTTCCATCCGTTGCCTGTGTTGCCAGGGGCCTCGGTAACCCTTTCGGACTTTCCCGCCACCCGCGGCAGGCATCGGCCCAAGTGGACCCCTACACTTGTGCTGACATCTCTTTGAGTTGCGCGTGGAATACAACGCGCCGTCGACCTGGGCCTGGTCTTTATCGGATGGCGAGCTACCCATTGCTCACCATCCGCAAGCCCGCGCCTACGGTGGCCGGAAATTAACCTGGGATTCCCGACACCCAGGGCGTCTCCTGCGGCGGCTAGGGGCGTGAGGGCGCGAACTTTGCCTCTCTCTCACCCGTTCCGCCTGAACAAAAACAGAATAATGAATTCTTAGAAAAAACGCTTATTAGGAGAAAGAGTATTCATGGAAATTGTTATTACATTGTAGCGTGCAACAACATCAAATCACGATATATTACCAAGGCATCTCATTTGTACTGAACTTTAACGTCTTAGTACAAAGTCATCTTAACACGTGGACCCCACGCTATACAGAACGCGGGTAGCGGACACAAAAAGTGACCGAAATTCCGAAGACCAAAAATCTCCTTCTTTCGTATAGGCAAGTACTATATTGTTAGAATAGGGCATACCGTGGTAAAATATTGGGAACTCAGCAAGGCGACAGAAAGGCGGGAATGCCTACCCATCAGGGCACAAACCAGGTAAAATATTTAAGTGTTGCCAGTTGTACAGATAAATATTTTTTCGTAAAGCAAGAGTTTGATATGTCAGGTCCTGTTAAAGAACAACACCTGACACATCAGCCATTTAACACGTTCACTGTCCAATGACTCCAAATGGAGTCACATTTGTACCAAACTCACATGTCCATGACTCCGGTTGGAGTCATAATCCAAAAGTAAATTTGATGTTTTTTATTTGACTGGACGTATGAATAAGAGGAAAAAGATCCTCATGGACGTATTATTGTCAAGTTAGGGGCGAGTTTGTAGATGGACGTACGAATATTTTTTATAACTTTGTACTGGGACAGTGAACGTGAACAGAACAGAAGGAGGGTTATGCTTTTCTAGTGAATGTATTTATAGATTTTAACTTAAGAGGTATCATTTGATTCGTTTTAATTGCAAAAGTGAAATAGGGTATTAACTTTTGTTATGGCATCTGCGAATCTAAAAAGAGAGGGGGAATACAAAAATATATTTTGTGATTATAATATTATGAGTATCAAATGAAAGCTAGTAAATAGCCAAATCCAAATAATGAATCTACAATTTTGACACAAACTTCAAAAACAACTATTTTTAGACCTAACCTAACCTTACTTTACCGTATAGCTTTACTTAACAATACTTATCTGAACATTTTGCACTAAAAAGATAAAAATAATACAAATTATTTATAAAACAAAAAACCCGACATTTATTAATTTTTGGTACCTAAAGGATACTCATTTTTCATTTCATCTTGTTTCCAAGTTTTCTGTGCTTTTTTTGCAGTCGGGTTTTTGTTTTTTTTTATAATTTGGTTTTTTACCCAAATATTACCCACGCCCGCTCCAAGCGTATCGCAACTAACTTAACCATGTAGACATAGCCTTACGCTAGATGTGGCCCGCCCGCGCTATCGACGCAATTATCTCGATCGACGTTTTTGCACTGAAGTCTGGAAGGGAAACAACTGACTTTCCCTGCGATCACTGTTCATTAGTGCCTCGGGACTTTCAAATGCAAATGATAAAGAATAAAAGAACAAAATTATCTGCTTTCATTTTCTTTAATGTTTTGCCTTTGTAGTGGAGGTTTTTATTGAGTTTTCTTTAGTGACGAAAATGTTGATTTGCTCGACTGGTGTAAAGTAATTTATAAAAAAAAAAATCTGTCTAAATTGAAAAACTGGTTCCTTAGAAATTTCTTTCTCTGACTAATCGCAAAGAAAATTACAAATTCTTGAGAAAATATATCTCTCTGCAGTGCGAACTCAAATAAAATATATTCGCGTGTAATCGTGTCATAACACGTACAATAAGGTTACGCCTGGAGGCGCTCACGATCGCCCACAGCCACCTCGCGGCTGGAAATAGGATTTGGCGAGAAGCCCCTACAACTGTTGAAAGGAGACGTTTGGCGATTGTTTTACGATTTTGGTGAATATTTTTGATGGCGGGTTCAATTTTATTAAGTTAATTTAATTAAGGCTCTTAGTCTCGTTTAGTACCGTATCACGGTTACTTTATAAAGCCTACTTCTCATTAACGGATTGGATAATATTTTTGCTATAGATTTATGTAAAACGTTTCCTTAACAGGATTTTTTCGTAGGCCTAATACTTTTGCCTTAAAATAATATTTACAGAAACGCAATTTTTTGGCAATCCCTCCTACTAAAACGGCTTTGGGTTTTGGAAATATTTTTACACAGAAAAATGTATGGGTAGATGTACTACAGATATATAACAGCATAATATGCATATTATGTCAATCAGTCAATGATATAGGAGTAACAAAATAATAGAAACAAACTTTTTTTTTAACGAATCTAATGTCACAAACTGTCGGATGTAAGTTACATTTTTTTATGTGATCTATTTTGTTTCACTTTACTTAAATTAAAATAAAAAATTATGTCTAGTAAAAACTTAAAATATACGTAACATTTCTATTACCCTTGCATCCGCCATTCCCTTCTGGAATCGTAGGCAAAAATTCGTCCGACGTGCACATCTTATTCTTATTATTATCTTATCCCCTACGTATTCTTTGATCGTCGTTTTAGTGTTGCGCGCCGCCGCGCGTGTTTTACGTATTTGATAATAAGAACATGGTTGCGCGGGAGTAGTACGTTCAGCTCCACCTAGATGCGCAAGGTCATTGAGGCCTCTATACGCCTTAAATGGTAAACATATATATTTAATTAAACAGAGTTATAGTCATCATTCTCCTGTCCCTATCCCAATTTATTTGGGGTCGGCGCAACATGTCGCTTTCTTCCACACTTCTTTATTAGTTCTCATCTCGGTAGTCACCCCCTTTCTAGCCATATCATTTTTCACGCAGTCCATCTATCGTTTCTTTGGTCTTCCCCTACTCTTATTGCCATCGACATTCATACTCAAGACTTTCCTCACGACATTTCCTTCATTCCTCCGCATCACATGCCCATACCATGACAACCAATTTCCCGTCAACAAGTCGCCAAGTCACCGTCACAGAGTTATACTCGTAGTACAATAATTATTATTAATATAATGATCATGATCATTATATTTCACCACTTTACCCACATTATTGTTTGAATAATTGGTAGAAAAATCAATCAATTAAATCAATCTGTCTAGCCTTATCCCCTCTATGTTGGGGGCGGCTTCCAGTCTAATCAGAAGAAACGGAATATCAGTATTTTACATGCAGCGATAGCCTATCTGACCTCCACAACTCAGTAACTGAGCAACACGATACCCCTTGGTAAGACTGGTTGACAGAAATTTGGGCTTCTCAACCCGTAACAACTGTCAAAGATCTACAAATTACAGCCAGGATCAACGTGCAACGGCTTAACGTGCTTTCCGAAGCACGGACAGCACGGTCTCGATGTGTAATGGATATTGATTCCCCTCCGTGTCTTACAGCCGGTTCGTGGTCACCCATCCATGACCTAAGCATGGCAAGCGTAGCTTAAATTTCGATCGACCCGTGCGGCGGTACTTATTTAGGGACGAGCCCCCTCATTGACGAAGTTTTAGGTTATAAAATAAACCTCAATAGGGACAATGTCTGGGTAAAAAAAAAAGAAATTCTATTTAGTCCGTCATTCAGATAATAAAAAAACATAATAATAGACACTATTTTTTGCTTTGTCATCATCCTCATCATCATTTCAGCCGAAAGACGTCCACTGCCGGACATAGGCCTCCCCCAAGCACCGCCACTTCGACCGGTTTTGTGCTTCCCGCATCCAGCGGATTCCTGCGGCCTTCACAAGGTCATCGGTCCACCTTGTAGGAGGCCTTCCAACGCTACGCCTTCCGGTACGCGGTCGCCACTCCAGAACCTTTCGGCCCCATCGGCCATCTGTTCTGCGAGCAATGTGCCCTGCCCACTGCCACTTAAGTTTGGCAATACTTCAGGCTATGTCGGTAACCTTGGTTCACCTGCGGATCTCTTCATTTCTGTTTCGATCACGTAGGGAAACTCCAAACATAGCCCTCTCCATTGCCGTTTGAGTGACTTTTAGCATTTTACTAAGGCCCATTGTAAGCTTTGTCATATTAATAAAAATATACTTAGTTAAAACGCATTAAAGTTACGCATTAGAGTGGGGGTTCGCTACGTCACACTTCAGTATAAAATCTAGCAAGGTGTGACTTCATGACAAATTGTAAGTCAATGTATCGCTGTAATCTTTTGATTACGTTAAAAAACTAAAAAATACGTGTCCAATATTTTTTAATAACCTGAAGATTATTAAAAAATATTACGACACGTATTTATTTTTTTATTTTTTTCTTATTTTTCTTCTTTTTACTTTTTTTTACTTGAGGCATCATCCCTATTGTCAAATGAAAAAGATCTTAAAGGTGATTCAGAAATAGAATTTCGGATAGCTAAAAACAATCAAATCAAAGCACTTTGTAACACAAGTACTATAAATTGGTTTACATTTTGTTCAGCTAATTTTGCAATAGTCCATACGTAGTTATTACGGGTATGGGTTATTGAATAGCGAGATGAGATTATTTAGAGATAGTCCGTAAACGAACCAACACCGTAATAAACAGACTCAGTGAGAAGTAATTTTAGTTTTTTTTTCTAAACCTTTGTTCACCATGATTGAACAACATGTCGGTGACGGCAGTTGACAGAGCTTTGTAACAACATCGATAAATCCTTTACGGTGGCCGGACAGCCGGTCATCCATGCCATGTCGGGCCGGGCCGGGGCGTCGACCCGTCTGCGCGATAATATGTGCCGGAGCAATGGATTTACATTCCCAGGGGTGCCTACAAACTGACTGGAGTCGTGCGGTGCGGTGGATGTCGTGCGGTGTCCCACAGGGATCGGTCCTGGGGCCGCATCTGTGGGACATCGGATACGACTGGGTGCTGCGCGCTGACCTCCCTAGCGGCGTCAGCGTAGTGTGCTACGCTGACGACACGTTGGTCCTGGCGCAGGGGAGGTCGCACCAGGCGGCGGCCGAATTAGCGGCACGCGGGGTTGCGACAATCGTCGAAAGGATCCGGCAATTGGGACTCGAGGTGGCCCTGCACAAGTCCGAGGCCATGTGTTTTCATGGTCCTCGGAACGCGCCACCGTTGGGGTCCCAAATAACGGTAGGAGGGGTTTCTATCGGCGTCGAGTCGACGATGAAGTACCTGGGACTCGTCCTCGACAGCCGGTGGAACTTCGTGGAGCATTTCCGACGTTTGGCTCCCAAACTGGAGCGGGCGGGCGCTGCATTGAAGCGGCTCCTGCCCAATCTAGGGGGTCCAAACGCCTCCTGCCGGAGGCTATACGCGGGGGTCGTGCGGTCCATGGCCCTCTACGGGGCTCCTGTATGGGCGCGCTCTCTGGCGCTGCGGCCAGCCCGCCGGTTGAGCGCGGCCCAAAGGGTCATGGCCATCCGGATGGTCCGGGGATACCGCACGGTCTCCTGTGAGGCAGCGAGCCTCCTTGCCGGATTGCCGCCATGGGATCTGGAGGCAAAAGCCCTCGCGCACGTATGGGAGTGGCGCGAGGAGGCGAAACGCCGGGGCGTAAGTCCGCTGCCGCGAGAAATCGCGGCACAGCGGACGGAGCTCCGGCGGGATCTCATGGCGTCATGGAAAGTACGGTTGTCGCAACCCAGTGCTGGGCACGCCACAATTGCGGCGATAAGTCCCCTCTTTGAGGAGTGGCTGGAGAGGCGCCACGGCGTCCTCACCTTCCGCCTGACGCAGGTCCTCACCGGACACGGCAGTTTCGGGAGGTTCCTGTGTCGGATAAGGCGGGAGGAAACGTCCGGGTGTCACCACTGTGTGGATCGCCCGGAGGACACGGTGGAGCATACGGTGGAGATCTGCCCGGCTTGGGCAGAGCACCGCCGTGTCCTCGTGGAGGCGATCGGCGGCAGAGACCTCTCGCGTCCGGCCCTGGTTCAGGCCATGGTACGGAGCGAGAGGGCATGGGCAGCCGTCACCTCCTTCTGCGAAGCAGTAATGCTCGCAAAGGAGGAGGCGGGACGGTTGAGGGAAAGGCAAGTTTCGCGCCCTCTCGCCCCTAGCCGCCGCAGGAGACGCCCAGGGCGTCGGGAATCCCGGGCGGATTTCCGGCCACCGTAGGCGCGGGCTTGCGGACGGTGAGCAATGGGTAGCTCACCGTCCGGTAAGGACCAGGCCCGGGTCGACGGCGCGTTGTATTCCACGCGCGCCTCAAAGAGATGTCGTCAGCACATAGTAGGGGTCCACTAGGGCCGATGCCTGCCGGGGTCGCGGGAAGGTACTTATGGGTCACCGAGGCCCCCGCAACACAGGCAACAAGAAGGAATACGGGTGGGTTTTAGTCAGTAAGAGTCTGACACACCCTCCCGCTCCGCCCAGAGCGGGAGAAGTTATTTGATGATTTCCCACCCAAAAAAAAAAAAAAAAAAAAAAAAAAAAAAAAAAAAAAAAAAAAAAAAAAAAAAAAAAAAAGGGGTGCCTACAAACTGACTGGAGTTTGTAGAGTCAGCCATAAACTATAAACTGAGAAAACTGAATCATATACGTTACTAGCGACCTGCCATATGGGTTTTATGACTAGGCAAAACATCTGGGGGCACGGCCGTGCCCCCGCCAAGTCGAGCAAAAACAAGCAAACAAAGGCACAGCCGTACCATCCTTTTTTCGAAGCCATTCAGGACATTTTCGACCGTAAATTCGTTGAGTATAAAGTTACAGGCCTGAATTTTGGAAGTGACCAAGAGGGCATAATATAACCAGGTGTGTTCTCAAATTACATTCAATTTGAACTTGTAGATTAAGAATTATTGCAAGTCAAAGTTCCTTAATTTTGCCAATGACACACTCACCGATCACCAAAATTTTTGCAGACACACAAGCTTAAAATTTCTAACACAATTAGGCTAAACAGCCTATAAAGCAAGGAAAAACTAAAAAACATCGCAATTTCAGTCCCGTTTTTTAGATATACGAACTGCATAACTAACAATATTATAAATGCGAAAGTGAGTTTGTTTGTTTGTTACGCTTTCACGCCAAAACGGCAAAACGGATTTGGATGAAATTTGGCACATGGGTAGACCATGACCTGGAGAAGGACATAAACTTTCATCCTTCGTTTCACCAAGTCGCGGGCAACAGCTAGTCCTATACAAGGTGTCGTTTTGCATCCTCGTCAAATTAAAGGAGGTAACTATGCTAATAATTCTCGACACGATTCAATAATAAAATCAGAAGGCCTTTTTTTCTAATTTTCGGAAATCGGCATGTGTGTCACTCGTGTTAAAATGCTTACTTACTACCGGCTTCATTTCGGTTTCTCTATTACAAAAATTGACACCTCGCCACTGGTACCTACCTAAAGGAACATAGAATATAAACGTAGGTACAATCAGTCACTTCGAAGAGTACTTGTAAAATAAAATCTTCAATGGAATAAATTAAATCAATTGGCAACGTCAGTTGTCAAGTAAATTGTTTCGAAATTGAACGAAGAAGCAATAATAATATAATTAGGTATAATAACCTCTGGGATCTACCTACGATGCCATGATACTAATGTAGATTTAGTATCAGTAATGGGCTACCTACAAAAAGAAATGAGATTCCATAAAAAAATAACATGTCAAAACTGCAAAAATTTGTGAGATCTAATGTAAAACTAAGTCGGTTAATTTATTCAGTACGTACTGCAGCATAACCTCTGCCGTTTAATACTTTTTGCGTGCAAAACCGTCAAGGACTTTTTATTCATATTTTTTTATATATTCAAATATGATAGTGTTCCAAACAGAGCTTGTAATTTTTTAATAGGAACAGTGATTGGTGAAAATTTACTATTCGGAATAAGACGCTAAAATTTATGGAGCGAAATGATATTTTTTTTATTGTTATGCAATGTATTGATGTCCTTATGATATTAAAACATGTAGCTGTCTCCGTTATTTGTTTGGATTCTGCAGTGTATCTTTTTTGAGTATCTTTTTTGTCGAATATTATAAGACTTAGTTAAAGAGCGATTTTGGGCCAATCCACTGGGATACTAGACTACCGAGTAGGCGGTCCTATCAGCTGGCCTCATCTAGTGGAGTTCGTCAGCAACGTGTGTGTTTTATCCCGTTGCCTGTGAAACTATCCAGACAATTTGCGCCTGAGGGTCCAGTTTGCTGAACGGCGTTTTGTCCACCGTCGGTCGACGCACTGGATGCAGTTCGTCAGGAGTTTTCACTTCTAATTCAATACCCTTACCAACCTTATTGATTATCGTAGTTACTAGTAGTCATAGATTAATCTTTACGTTCATTTTTATTTCTCGTAAGAAAATCTGGTCATTTAATACCGAGAGGACATATGTAGATCATATTTTCACGTTACCTTCACGTAAATAGCGAACGTGGATATTGTGTCCGATTGAAATCGTTCCACGGCATCCTACAACTAAAACGTGACAAAATTTCCACCTATTGATTTTTCGCGCGTTTTCTCGATAGCCTTTCAAAAAAAATCAAGACATATATTATCATTTGACAAGACATATATTTCACACATTATCGCATGGCTATATTTTTTATATTTTGATAACATTTTGTGTTTTTTAAGACCAAATAAATATTTATTAATTTAACACAATACTTCTATCATTACAGGATATACGTATTTGTTAGTGAAGAAGCAATTGTTTCATTTCTCTACAGTACGTATGTATATTAAATTCAGTGAGTGCAAATCTTCAGGTAAATTTATTTATTTGTATAATGTACACTTAGTTACAGGTTAGGCTAAAACTTATGAATACATGACCCTGTTAGGGCGTAGCAAGTATTATTACATGTAACTTATATCTAGGTTAAATATTTAGAAATTAACATTACATTGCATACCTACTAGATATTAATATCACAACATTATTATAATACAATTACTAATTACTAATATAATTATAATCTCCTATTCTCTTATTTAATCTATATTCATTATTTAATTTATATTAAATAAGATTTTGTTGTAGGTAGTACAACAAAATCTTATTTAATATAAATTAAAAATCTTTAGATTCTAGTGCCGTGTACCATGGCCAAGTCATTCTATTTATTAAAGAAATAAAGATCTAATATTGATAATTATATAGGAAGACACTAAAGTTACAGTCTTAGTGTTAATTGACGTCTCCAATGCTTTTAATGCCGTCAGTCACGAAGTCCTTTTATCCATCCTTTCTTTTCATATGGTCTCTCCAGAGGTATTGGAATGGTTTTCCTCTTATCTTCGGGGGCGTCAGCAGTCTGTTCATGCTGGAGACTCTTCGTTGAGTTGGTGTGATCTTGCAGCTCGCGTCCCTCAAGGCGGTATATTATCTCCTCTTTTGTTCTCTATTTTTATTAATCTCATTACCACCGAGCTTCGGGCTGCGTATCATCTCTATGCCGACGATTTGCAGCTTCACTGCCATGCAAGTGTTGATAACATTTCTGATGCGATTGAGGAGCTAAACCGGGATTTAAGTGTGGTCAAAAACTGGTCTGATCGATTTGGAGTGGCGGTTAACCCTACCAAGTGTCAGGCTATCATAATAGGGAGTCCCCACAGCATAAGGAAGCTGAATGGCTTATGTTTGCCACCTGTAATCTTTGACAACTCAGTCATTCCGTTTAGCTCCGATGTTAAAGATCTTGGTCTGCATGTCGACAATTGTCTTGACTGGCAAAAGCAGGTGACGACTGTTAGTAAAAGTCACCGGAACGTTGCGGTCGCTCTATCGGTTGAGAAATTTTCTCCCATCACACATAAAAGCAATGCTTGTACAGTCCTTAACCTTTCCCATAATTGACTATGGTGATGTGTGTTACTATGACCTGAATGCAGATCTCCTCAATAAACTTGACCGACTTCTCAATAATTGCATTCGGTTCGTTTTCAATCTTCGTAAGTGTGACCATGTATCCGCACACCGTGTGCTTCTAAAATGGTTACCCATTCGTCAGCGCAGAGAGGTGAGGGCTCTGTCTATGTTGTTCTCTATTCTCAACAAACCCACTTGTCCTTCTTACCTGACTTCCCATATTTAATACTTGTGTTCTGTCCATAGTAAAAATCTTCGTTCCACCAACAATCGTCTTCTTAGATGTCCTTCTCACCGCTCTGGTTTCATTCGCTCTTCTTTCTTTGTCCAGGCTGTCTTTCTTTGGAATGCGCTTCCTCTGAACATCAGGACGGCGACCAGTCGGTTGTCTTTTAAACTGAAGGCGCGTGAACATATACGTAAGAAGTTGGCAGAAACATCCCAGAGCTGATATTTTTGCTGGATTCGTTTTCTCATCTACTGATCGTTATTTCCCCACTACCGATCGTTATTTCTCCTGACAAAGTTTATTGTATTTATATGTATGTATCTACGTATCTATTCTTGTATTGTATAGTTATATTCGTGTTATCTATCCCTTAAGTTGCACCTGCCATGTGTCTTCTCTGCATCACCCTAAGGTCGACTGGTAGAAAATGCCTCAGGCATTAAGTCCGCCTTTGTACGGTATTTTTCTTTTTTACTTGTGCATAAAGTTTTACTCAATAAATAAAAAAAATATGGTTACTATAAAATGTTGTTAGGTAAAAATTTATGACAAAGTTGTTTAACCGATTTTTTTTTGGGTGTGAAATTACCAAATAACTTCTCCCGCTCTGGGCGGAGCGGGAGGGTGTGTCAGACTATTTTTACTGACTAAAACCCACCCGTGTTCTTTCCGTTGCCTGTGTTGCCAGGGGCCTCGGTAACGCTTTCGGACTTACCCGCAACCCCGGCAAGAAATTAACCGACTTGGTTTTACATTAGATCTCACAACTTTTTGCGGTAAAAGAATTAACTGCATTGCGAGACTTGCATTCTTTTCATGTTATGCTTTTGATGGGTGGAGATTTCTAGTTTAAAATGTTTTTTTTGTTTATTTATTTATTTACACATAAACCTTCTGGAATACCACATCAAAATCCATTGTGGAGATAATAAAATAATACGATCACACAGACAGTCGCGAAAAGCGAAAAGTAAGTACCTATCTATCTATGAGAAAGTAATTATTATTCAAAAGTCATTTATTCAAACTAGGCTGAGAATCAGCACTTTTCGAACGTCAATTTTTCCAACAGACTGCCTCTGTTACAGTGGGTAATTAGCTACTGTAGCGCTTGAAGAGCGCTAGCTATTATGTCAAATGAATGAAATTATGTCATAGAATAATTTATAGACGATAAACATTATCTGTAATACTGTTAAAGGGTTACTACTCTAGGTACTGATGCTAAAAGTTCGAATTTGTAATATTTTAAATTATAATTTGATTATAAATACAATTAACTATCCCTAATTTGCCTTTTCGTTACCTGTAGCACTGTAAAAGACTTAATGTAGAAAAAAGGTACGTTTTGCGAAAGGTGCACTATGAGAAAGGTGCATTTTGAGAATGGTACGTTTTGCGTATGAGGTACATTTTACGAAAGGTACATTCTGCGACTGAACGAACTTGAAATATATTTGTTACCGACTTCGAGATTATCAATTCTATAAGTATGTATGTAATATTATTGTAACTGAAATATATTCACATATGATAATTTTTTAGAGCTTCCAAACAAATATACAATTTTTGTATACATGTATATATGTTTGTATGTTTGACCACGCATTTCTCCGGAACTATAAATCGGACTGGGATTTTTTTTTATTGGCTTACATATACTTCAACTTAGGTAACAGTGCAAGTTACATCAAAATCAGTTCACTGGTTTTCATGATATGTACTAATACGTGTAAGTGTGACGGCCTGGCTTATTGATACGAGCTACGTGTGGTGGTGTCAAAGGGAAAACATCTCAAAACCTTGGTCAAATTCTAGTGCGTATAAGAAAAATTAAAACATGAACTTTTATTACAAACAAATATTCCAATTTTACGCAAAACTTACACATAACATAATCCTATAATGTTCTCACTGCTGGGACACAGGCCTCCTCTCTATGGGAGGGAGTGGGCCGTAATCCACCACGCGGGCCCAGTGCGGGTTGGTAGATGTCACATGTCTTCGAATTTTTGGTTCTAAGACATGCCGGTTTCCTCACGATGTTTTCCTTCACCGTTTTGAGCGCCGTGGTGATAAAATAATTCACACAAAGTAAAGCACCTGCAGAACCTACGACCTACAACTCGTAATTCGCGGCCGTTAAAACTTAACATTACGAAACTAAAACTTAAAACTACAAAATAAAAAAGGTCTGTGCCGGCAAAACCATTTTTATATTTGATAAGTACTTTTCTTAATTGCGACCTCAAAAATTATTTACGTAGGTAATTTGTTTCGTACCTACTTTTCCTTTGCCTTCGTATTGTTGGTAATTACGTGTATATATAAAAAAAACATTACTTCATAATTTTGAGTAAATTTCTTTTTGAAGACGATCATTATTTTTTAAATTACTTATTGCATGTTTATCAGTTTATCTCAGAGAAACTTGCGTTAAACTAACGTCGTTAGTCGTCATCAACTAACATTATATTATTGTATATTACACGTCTATTTTTTTTCTGACTGACGTGTTTTTCTGAAACAAAACCTAACACTTTTTATTTAAAAGTAATTCTAAATTCGCTTGAATGATGCGACCATAGTTATTCTCATAACAGCATGTACGACATTTGGTCGCAAAAAACATTTGGTCTCAAACCAAATGTTTGACCTTCCCCATGCAAAAATGCGTTGCGCTCACGCCGCGCCACCGTTCGGTTACATAGGGAATACCTATTTATTGTTTGTGACGAAAATATGAATATTTGAAAAATCACAGATATAATTATAGATGATAGATAAAATAGCATGTTCATACAAAAAAAAACATGAAAATATCTTAAGTAGTTTAAAAGTAATTTCGTTTTTTATGCTTTGGGTAGACTTTACTTACTGAATTTATTTCTTAATGTATTTTACTATAATACTTAAATATTCACATATAGAATTGATGTGTATGCGTTCTAGTTTAAAATACAATTTTTGCATAATATCTAACTTGGATTTTATGAAGGCGTAATAACAGATTTAAAAGTCACTAAAATCATATATCTGCGCCTTATTGTAAGCTAGATTTATCTTGAAGTTCTCCAGCTGAGTATTTTGTGTTATTGTGAACGAGGGATTTCATAGTGTCGAATGTTACAATGAACATAAACACTTATATAAAGTGCTGCGTTTTTTTTTAATATCGCAGCATTACGCTGATATTGGGGCCTTTTTGGCGTCGCACACGTCTTGATTGTTTTTCTGTATTCTGTCAGTTTAAAATGTTCCTTTTTTACTTTTTGTATTTTTTTTTTATGCGTGTCCCAAATAAAATATTTTTCTTTCTTTTTACACAGTTAGTTAGGTGCAGTAGGCCGCATGCCAGGGGTAACAAAACCAGTATAAGCTGGCCTATTATTCTATTGAAATTCCGTACTACGGTTGAACTAGCCTAGCAGCTCAAGGTCAAACTGTTACCACCGACGTGCGATCTCCTGCACTACTTTCCCTACGGCTACATTGTCGCGATAACGCGAACTCCACTTCGCGCACTCTCTCTCGCACACCGGTCGACGTCTCGCTGTACATCAGATAGCGCAAAGTTGGTGTTATCGCGTCAGTGTAGCCGTAGCACTAGTAAATACATAATATTCCGTGCATAAACTCACCACAGCAGCACTTCGCGAGTAAGGACTTACCTGAAATCAATAAAACAATATTCAAACAACATTGTTTACGTTCAACAACATTACATGTTTGCTCAACCAGCATGCAAACTGACAATCACTCGATATCAACTATCTATGTTTATGTTAAACACGATAAAATATAAAGGCAATATGTCATCTGTATCAAAATCAAAATATTTTTATTTCACATAAACATACCCTGAGGACGTCGCCCCGTTAACGTTTACTTTTTGCTGCCTGTTTGATAGATAAGACAGAACAAGATCAGCAGCTTCTCCACGAATTCCGTAGTGGTGTAATTTATAGGTCAGTGTATTGTGGTCAACGCAGTCAAACGCTTTTGAGAGGTCACAGAAAATGCCAATGGCATCCTGGGATGCCAAAATGTGACTGATGAGTTTTACTCCTGCGTCAGTCGTCAGCCTAGCTTTCGTGAAACCAAACTGGCGACTATGTAAAATACCATTAGAAATGAAATGTGACAGCATCTGTTCTAGCATGATTTTTTCATATGTTTTACTCAATGCTGGTAGAACAGATATAGGTCTATAATTAGAGGGATCACTCTTACTACCCGAACTCTTACTACTCTTACTATCAGAACAGCAGGCTTATTACGTATCTTGCAGAAGCCTAGCGATAGCGAAATTTGCGCAATAATTACTCTTCAATCGCAAATCCGTACTAAGTATCACCAATAGCCACATCATAGAAAACTAGCGATAGTGCTGCCTCCAAGGAACAATCAGCTAACTATAGTGTACATTTTCCTATAGTGATGACATGGTGATTCTCAGCACCCTAATTGTGTAACACACCGTCAATCACGTATGAAGTATTTTGTTAATCCATTGCTTCATTTGTTCGAAAAATGTGTGTGCTCCGCAACGTAAATAACACAATCATTGTTGTTGAACTGTCAACATTTCCATTGCTACTGAAAGTGTGTTACGCAATTACCCCGAAGGTCTTATTATCTCTTTATGGTCAATACTCAATACTCAATACTCAATATCTTTATTGCTTTACCATAATGTGTACTTAGGTGGTAACTATATAATTGAGATCATTATGGACCCTGTAGGGCACAGCAAGAGGGTAGGAGAGAGGAAGCCGCGTTTTAGGAGATTTAACTTTCTTAAAGAGAGTTTTAGCTTTCATATACTCAAAGTCAGGAGATCGCTAAATAAGATACTAACAATTCGCCTATCTACTATTTATGTATTATTTTATCTGAAAAAGTACTTAAATATTTTAAACTAATTTTATATACCTGTACATATGTATTATAATGCTGGTTATTTTTTGGTATAAATTGTTTTTCTTTGAATAATTATTTAATTTCATTATTATTATTGTTATATTAATAATTAATTATTATTATTAAATTATTTATTAATAATGATTTACTGTTATATTAATATATTTTAAACATACCTATAAGTTGCGTGATTATCATTAATTATTGTTATCAATTATTTTTATTAAGTATATTATTTATTATTATATTAGTCATTTCTTTAACATATACAAATTACATTATTATTAATATGTTTTCCTATTATTTATGTTTGTCATTTAAATATTCGTCTAAGGAGTAATAACATTTGTTTAACAGTAATGTTTTAAGTTTATTTATTTAACTTTCTTCTTTCTTTATTACGTCAGGCAGGAGATGTAAGGAGCAAGGAGATGTAAGTAAATTAAAGTCAATAATATTCTGAAAATGCACAAGTCTATGAACAATAATGTATACCATCTTCCACCGAGTACGCGAGGCGCGAGCCCTAATCAATCAACTCACTGCACTGCAAGCAAGGATAGTTACAATGATTGCCAATATCACAGTCACAATAAATCGATCTCCTCGATCTTCATTTGTTTTCATTTTGGTTTGGCAGGCCGCTGCCTTAGTACGTCAAGTTGACAGCTGTCAAATTAGTACTAAAATGAACTCTGTAAGTTGGATTCTCGCCACGGTGTTCTTGGTTACCACGTGTGTTTAGAAATCTTTGCTGTTTTTAAGTGATTATTGATACTTTTGTGACATGTTATTGTTTATGTGTTTGTTATATCTGTGAGTGCCTCCCAGATACGTCATCACCATACATTCGGTTACTTTGAGTGGATTGCGCAACCTAACTTGATGGATCCAATAAAACTAACCAGCAGATTCGGCGCGGGGCCTTTCGTCACATATAATACATCGGTCGTTAGGACAAGCTCTTAGTACCTACTTACCTAATATTAAGAATTAATTGTAATTACTTTATTAAATCATATAGTGAAAGTTTTGGGTTTTTTTGGACTCCTCCGCTGCCTATCGCACAATTTGTAGTTTTTATGTTCGTAATCAGGGTTGTATAATGGTTGTCTCGTTTGAAGTCTCGTTTTATGAAAGATGTATAGGAATAAACCCCCTGATCCTGACTCCCCAGATGTTCTAGGTCCTTTAACTCCTTTTTCTCCGAATCCACTATCGCAATTCACGGATGTTGTCTGTAGCGTTACAGATACGGATGTATCCCAACAAAACTCTGCAAAATCTCCACACTCCGTGACGAAGAAAAACACACCCTTCCAAGCAAGCAAGCAACCAAAAAAGCCAAATTAGTCATATTAAGTACTCCGTAATGGATAAGGCTCCATACGTTGTCAACGTTATATTTCTATTTATTATAGAAAATCAACCAAATGCTGACACCAACCTACGTCACGCTCATTTTCGTAAGTTCCTCATAAATAACAACATTGAGAACACTGCTCGTGGTGGTGATAACAGAATTGGTAGAATTCGTGTGTCCGTAGAGTTTGCTTCCCTTCAGGATGCTAATTCCTTCTTGGTAAAACAGTCTGTTATCCAAATATAGTTATACTGCATCTATCCCTACATTTAACACCACAAGGATGGGTATTATTACCGGTGTTCACTCAGATATTACGGAAGCTAGAGCGTATCTGCCTGTGCCCTCAGCATAATCAGCCTGGGCAGCCGTCACCTCCTTCTGCGAAGCAGTAATGCTCGCGAAGGAGGAAGCGGGATGGTTGAGGGAAAGGCATGTTTCGCGCCCTCTCGCCCCTAGCTGCCGCAGGAGACGCCCTGGGCGTCGGGAATCCCGGGCGGATTTCCGGCCACCGTAGGCGCGGGCTTGCGGACGGTGAGCAATGGGTAGCTCACCGTCCGGCAAGGACCAGGCCCGGGTCGACGGCGCGTCGTATTCCACGCGCGCCTCAAAGAGATGTCAGCACAAATGTAGGGGTCCACTAGGGCCGATGCCTGCCGGGGTCGCGGGAAGGTACTTATGGGTTACCGAGTCCCCTGGCAACACAGGCAACAGGAAGGAATACGGGTGGGTTTTAGGCAGTAAGAGTCTGACACACCCTCCCACTCCACCCAGAGCGGGAGAAGTTATTTGATGACTTACCACCCTCAAAAAAAAAAAAAAGCATAATCAGCCTATAATGTTCCCACAGCTGGGATACAGGCCTCCTCTCTTCGAGAGGGAGTGGGCTGTAATCTACCACGTAGGCCCAATGCGAGTTGGTAGATGTCACATGTCTTCGAATGATTGGTTCTAGGACATATCAGTTTCCTCACGATGTTTTCCTTCACCGTTTTTGAGAGCAGTGGTGATGAAATGATTTGCACAAAGTAAAGCGCCTACCTGGGTTTGAGCCCACGACCTACAACTCATAAGTCGGGGCCATTACCAATGTGCCACCACTGCTCCTGTGCCCTCAGGCTGCGGGCAAATACTGAAAGTCCGCCGTAATAACAGGAAAACTCAAAGTGACGGGGTTAATGTGTGGAAACCCACTGAAAAATGTGTTTTGACATTTGATGGAAAGGTATTACCAAATAGGATTTACTGCTGTTACACATCCGTCCCTGTTGAGCAGTATACATATCCGACAATTCAAAAGCAAGTGTTGCAGATTTAGACATGTGGTGAACCTCTGCAGATCTATACCATGCTGCAGTAAATGTGCCCACGATCACGCAGGTGATGGTTGCAACCTTTCCGAGGGCGAGGCCTTCTGTGTGCTGTGTTCGGGTAATCACTTTGCTAATAGCAGTTCAAGCCACGAGTACAGCAGGCAGAGGGCTATTAAGACTGTCATGGCTGAGAAATCCATTCCCTATGCTGAGGCTGGCAAGGTTATGGCTCCTTAGGGCATTTGCCCTAAGGAGTCTTTTGTGATCACTGGAAAGTGTGTGGCTTTATCGGAAGCTGGCTTTTAATAGAGTCACATCAAAATATTGACAAAGCCGTAATTTTCACAGACTCTCTTAGCTAACTGCAAGCCTTGGTACAAGATCCTATCAAACGAAAATTGCACAGTTCCTTTATTTAAAAAATGAAAAAGTCTTCATTATCTTGTGCTAGTAGTCAAAAAGATGTTCAGTTAGTTTGGATGCCTAGTTGTATTCAACTGTAGCAATCTAAGAACGTTATTTGCTTTTAAACTTGTTATTTTGTTTTTATTCTGCACACTTGTTTTTCGATCTTACTTTTGATATAATCAGAATAGTCGACATCTAGGTTTTGATTTCACATTAAATATATCCTATAGCTGACCCCCCGCTACTTCGTTTTTGCTAAGCGTTCATTTTCTGACTTGTTTCTTTTAGCTCGGCTCCTAAGGGTAATAGCAATATGATAAATACCTTAAAACCTTCCTCAAGAGTTGGGCTATAAAAGGAAAAAGATTTTTTACACACGAGAAATTAAAAAAACACTTTAATAATCCCTTACAAAATAATGCTTAAAAATAACTTTTTTTCTATTAATTGGTCAAGGACGGCTAATGAGACACAATTGATTTTCTATTGTTTGACTCCGAATCGGTATCGTGCGGGGCTTAACAGGTACAGTTTTCAAGTACTTTAGTATTATTTGTGGTTTGAAGCTGCTGTGCAGCGTACCCGAGTGGTGAAATGTTGGATTTTAGCGCCAGAAATGACATCGTTGAGATAGGTAGAAATCATATATTTTATTTTCCTTTCTTCTTATATCGCTGGCGACATCCGAAAAAAAACAGCACTTTTTACGGAAATTGACAACGATATACCACCAATTCAACATTCAATCACTCTTGCAATTATTTTTAATTATCTCGTTTTACGTCAAATTACTTAGGTAGATAGATAGGTATTTGTAAAGTGTCAATCAATCAACTCACCCTACCGTAGTACACTGCTGGACTTATGCCTCCTAGTACACTGCTGGACTTATGCCTCCTAGTACACTGTTGGACTTATGCCTCCTAGTTCACTGCTGGACGTATGCCTCCTAGTACACTGCTGGACTTATGCCTCCTAGTACACTGCTGGACTTATGCCTCCTAGTACACTGCTGGACGTATGCATCCTAGTACACTGCTGGACTTATGCCTCCTAATACACTGCTGAACGTATGCCTCCTAGTACACTGCTGGACTTATGCCTCCTAGTACACTGCTGGACTTATGCCTCCTAGTACACTGCTGGACTTATGCCTCCTAGTACACGGCCCGACGCATGCCTTCTAGTGAAGTGTGCTTCTTCAGAATCTAGACTTTGTGTACCTACCTATTTACTTACATAATAATATTCTGGCTCATGATTGAAAACATGGCCGGCAGCCTTTCAGAAAACCAAAGATAATTGAAAGGATGACAAATATTTGTGTTGCCTACCCATATTTTACTTGTTTCGCTCTTTTGTTACATAAAAATGTTTTAAAAAAGAAAAACCATGTCAACCCTTTTTCTTAATGAGAATCCCTGTAAAATTTCACATAACTATCTGTCTGCAATCTCCCATTACCGCCACTTACAAAACTCTTCACGATTCATACCTCAAACGGGATCCTATCTCGAGGCTCGGGTCTTGAAACCGTGCCGGATATGAGGTCGGCGGCCGGAAATACGGCGGCAGTCACGGTTAGCCGACGTGGCGGAAGAGGATTTGCTGTTTGTGTGTACGTATTAGATGGATGTATTGTTTCATACATATAGCACTCCGCCAGCGTGGATTACGTACTTTCCCGTCAAAAAAAATAAAATCTTTCCATGCCCTAAAATGTAGTTTTCGAAAATGTATGATTACAATTCTAATTCTAAATTCCAAGTTTATAGATCAAAAGGAGATAAGTTTTCCCATATAAACTTTCCCCCTCCTATTCACCACCACACGGGCTTATTTTTGTTTACTTATAAGATGACTTAAATAATGTTGTTATTTATGTATAGTTCATTTTAATTATGAATAATTCATAACCATTTTCGGGTTATTTGAGGCAATCGGTAAAATCGTCCCCCTAAACTTTGTTACCTCTTTACACCCCGGCTGATTTTTGAAAAACCCTGCCACATATAATTTTAAGGGCTCCGTACATCAAAAGGTAAAAACGGACCCTGACACTGTGTGACACATTAAATGAAATAGCTTACTGTGAGGGTTTCCAATGTGTATTTTTTATAATTTTAAAATGATCAGTTTTAAAGTTAAGAAAATAGATGAAAATTGACCATTCCCCGTTATCTCCGAAACTATTGAGCCAATTTTTTTTTAGAATACAGATAATAGTTATATATTTATAGATTACAGAAAAAACCTACACAAAGTCTATCATCTTAAAATAACATGGCAAATCTCAATATTGTGCGTACAAAGTAAAATAAAAATTTTCAGTTGGAATGTATGGGAGAACATGTTTTTCAACTACAACGTATAAGTTTGTTCTTGGGATAAATTCATTCCTACCACGGGACCCTTCATTGTGCGTTGTTGCATGTTGCATGTTGGTCCAACATGCACTTGGCCGGTTTTTGTCTGATAGCGCGTTACAATGTTCCCTTAATTACTTTCACACCCCGTAAGCCATCTGTAAGGGGTATTATTAAGAAAACGAATAGTGACAAACTTTATTATTGAGGTTTAGGGGCAAGTATTCCGGGTTTAAATTTTATTACTCTTAGGAATAAGTTAAAAAAAAAATCAACACCCCTTCCACCACCTTAAAAAGGTAGTTTTTGAAAATGTAAATCACGCCTTCTTCCCATGGGGGTAGGCAGAAGCTATAGAATGCCACCTGCTACGCTCCTTACATACTCCTTTTGCTTCGTTTACGTTCATACATTTCGTCATACACGCACGCCGGTTGCGAGTACTACGCACCTGACCATTTTGAAGAACATCATTAATAAGGTCACTATAATATGTCTTTCTGGGGAGTCCCGGCATTTCCACTCACATCTGCCTTGTAAATATCTTTTGTTAGTCGCCTTTCATTCATCCTCTCAACATGACCAAACCATCTAAGCATACTCTTTTAAATTTTTGTCACTACATCTTCCTTTAAACAATAATTACTATCTTTAATTTAATTTATTCAGATAAGTATTCTGGAGCAGTGGTGGCCCAATGGTAACGGCCCCGACTTACGAGTTGTAGGTCGTGGGTTCGAACCCAAGCAGGCGCTTAACTTTGTGTAAATAATTTCATGACCACTGCTCTCAAAACGGTGAAAGAAAACATCGTGAGGAAACCGGCATGTCCTAGAACCAACAATTCGTAGACATGTGACATTTACCAACCCGCAATGGGCCCGCGTGGTGGATTACGGCCCACTCCGTCTCACAGAGTGGAGGCCTGTATCCCAGCAGTGGGAACAGTATAGGTTGAAGTATTCGGGCCAAAGTTTAGATAGGTCCTAGATCAAAGAAATAAGATTTTTCAAATATCATTTCACTCCTATAAGAGTAGACATTTTCGGAAAACCTAGTAAAAAAACCTTGTATTGTTGCTTTTCTGTCAAAGTCAAAGTCAAATTATTTATTTCAAATAGGCACATAAAAGGAACTTTAAAACGTCAAAATTAACAAAAAAAAATTGAATTGATTCTAGTTGCCCCATCCAAAAGGTAGATTCGTATGAAGAAGAATGGGCAAGAAACTCCACCGTTACTCTTTTAAAATGTTTTACAAAATTTTGTATATGTACATTTTAAAATTATATGTAAAGACGATGCACCTAGAATAAAATTACTATACCAAAATAGGTAAAAAAAAAAACAATGAAAAATAAAGCAATAACAGATAAATGAATTATGTGATAGGTACATGATGCTCACATATTTACAAACATTGTAAAAGTATACGTTTTCCTAAAAATAATAAATAAAATGAAATGAAATGAAATGAAATTGTTTATTTTGTAAATAGGATATGAGAATCACTATTACACGTCATATTAAAAAAATAAGCTAGATGGAGTCGACATTTCCTATCTGACTGCCCTTGAGAAGAAATGGCGAAACAAACTCAAGGGTCAAAGTCTCTTTTAAAGTCCAGACATAATCTTGGTCAGATCATGTGAGGACCATGTAGATCTATGTCTAAAATGGTCTTTTGAATATAAAAATAAAGACAGTGTGTGATTTAAAGTAATCACAGAATTGAAATTCAACATTGATTTATCAAATAATAAATTGTACAATTGAAATAGCAACCAGTTTGATTTTGTCAAAAGTATTACTATTAAGTCTCAAGTTAATAGGACCACGCGTTAAAACTCTTCCATACACACTTTAACACGCCCTAAACACTTCTTTGAGGAGTAGTTTTGTATAACGAATAATGACAAACTATATTACCTACTTAGGCATGTATTCGTGCCACAAGTTTCACGTTTAACAAAGGAATAAGGGTTTT
Organism: Atethmia centrago; assembly: GCA_905333075.3. NCBI lineage: Eukaryota > Metazoa > Arthropoda > Insecta > Lepidoptera > Noctuidae > Atethmia > Atethmia centrago. Next base: position 27,943,627 of record HG995385.1, on the reverse strand, counting down.
TCATACAAACAAAATCCTCCCCCCTTTTTACTCCCTTAAAGGTTGAATTTCCAAAAACCCCTCTCTACAATATAAAAGGAAGCTTTTTCGTATATGCGTTGATATGTCAGTCAGTTTCTCCTTTTATATATCATCTGCCTAGCCCAACTATGTTCAGGTCGGCTTCCAGTCTTACCGGACACAGCTGAATACCAGTATTTTACATGGAACGACTGCCTCTCTGACCTCCACAACCCAGTTACTTGGTAACACGACACCCCTTGCCAAGACTGGTTGTCAGACTTTCGAGGATCTGACGACCCGTAACGACTGTCAAAGATCTACAAATGACAGCCGGGACCAACGGCTTAACGTGCTTTTCGAGGCACGGAGGGGTCTTGGTATGTAAAGGAGGTCACCCATCTACGGACCAACCGTGGGTCGTATTACCCAGTAACTGGGTTGTGGAGGTCAGATAGGCAGTCGCTCCATGTAAAATACTGGTATTCAGCTGCATCCGGTTAGACTGGAAGCTGACCCCAACGTAGTTGGGAAAGGGCAAGCAGATGATGATCACGCCTGCGGAGTTTTGCTAGCTAATTGAATTTCAATCAATCAATCAATCAACTCAGCCTATAACAGTCCACTGCTGGACATAGGCCTCTCCCAGGCTGCGCCACAACACCCTGTCCTCCGCTTTCCGCATCCAGTCTGTCCCAGCCACCTTTTTAAGGTCGTCGGTCCATCTAGCTGGGGGGCGTCCCACACTACGCTTGCCAATACGCGGTCTCCACTCTAGGACTCGTCTGCTCCACCGGCCATCGGTCCTTCGACAAATATGGCCAGCCCACTGCCACTTCAGCTTGCTTACTCTGCAGGCTATGTCGGTAACTCCGGTTCTCTTCCGGATAACTTCATTTCTGATCTTATCCTTCAAAGAAACTCCAAGCATAGCCCGCTCCATGGCGCGCTGAGCGACCTTGAATTTGTGGACCAGCCCGACTGTCAGTGTCCACGTTTCGGCACCGTATGTCATAACGGGCAGGACGCACTGGTTAAAGACCTTAGTCTTCAAACACTGCGGGATTGGCGACGAGAAGAATTGACGAAGTTTTCCAAACGCTGCCCAACCCAATCGGATCCTCCTGTCGGCTTCTTTCTCAAAGTTGTGTCTACCGAGCTGGATAACTTGTCCTAGGTAGACGTACTCCTTCACAACTTCGAGAAGCGACCCTTCGATATGGATTGGACTCGGCAAGACGTGCGAATTGTACATGACTTTCGTCTTGTCCAAATTCATGCCGAGGCCAACCCGCCGAGAGGCTCCATTTAGGCTGTGCAGCATCTGGTCTAACTGTTCCAGTGTCTCTGCCATTATGACGATGTCATCGGCAAAACGAAGATGTGAGATGTACTCGCCGTTTACGTTGATACCCTGTCCAGTCCAGTCCAGCGTCTTAAAAACGTCCTCCAACGCATTGGTGAAAAGTTTCGGGGATATCACATCCCCTTGTCTCACCCCCCTAAGCAGTTGGATAGGGCCGGTTTTTTTATCCTGGATCTGGACAGTCATCGTTGCAGCGTCATACAAACACCTCAACACTTCGATATAACGCCAGTTAATTCGACATCGTTGCAGAGAGGCCAGAACTGCCCATATTTCGATGGAGTCGAAGGCTTTCTCGTAGTCCACAAATGCCATACACAGCGGCTGGTTGTACTCTTCGGTCTTCTGTACAATCTGCCGAACAGTATGGATGTGGTCCACGGTACTGAAGCCTTTTCGAAAGCCAGCTTGTTCTGGTGGCTGGAAATCGTCAAGTCTTCTGGTGAGACGGTTCGTGACGACTCTCGAGAACAGCTTGTAAACGTGGCTCAGAAGTGAGATGGGTCTATAGTTCTTCAGCAAGGTTTTGTCGCCTTTTTTGAAGAACAGAACCACCGCACCTCTGCTCCACGCCTCCGGCGTTGTACCCTCTTGGATGACGGAGTTGAAGAGACTCGCTAGCTCTATCAGGACTGGAGCCCCGCCCGCTTTAAGGAGCTCTGTCGTTATGCCGTCATCACCAGGTGCCTTGTTGTTCTTTAGCTGCTCGAGAGCCGCCCTAATCTCGCACTGGTCGACATCTGGGATGTCTTCCGTGTAGTGGCGCGTTAGTTCGGCTCGATGGTCATCTTCACTATGTCCCGCTGGTTTCGTCGTCCGCGTTGAGTACAGGTGCCCGTAGAAATCCTCGACTTCCTCAAGTATCTCGGACTTTGAAGTCACGATCCTACCATCCGCAGTTCTCAGTTTCGTCAGATGGGACCTCCCTAATTCCTGAGCGAACACTTTCGAACCTCGGTTCTGCTCAATCGCGACCATAATGTCACGAGTGTTAGAGCACCGAAGGTCGCGTCGCGTCAGCTTTCTAATTTTTAGGTTTAAGGCCCTCTTATCTGACGAAGACGGTGGCGTAGATGGTAACTCTCGTCTTTCCCTCATAAGTCCGAGAGTCTCCGAGGAAAGTTTGGACACCTTAATTTTTCGTTGCGACGGGAAAAGTCTGCGGGACACGACGCGTAGTGCTTTGACCACCTCGTCGGCCTTCTCATCGACAGTGCCTGTGGTTTCCAGGAGGGCGAATCGATTTTGAAGTTCCAGTTGGAACTTTTCGGATCCTAGAGCGGCTTGAAGCTGCGTAGGTCGGAGAGTAGGCCTCATCATGCGGATTCTCTCAGCACGAAAATTGATATTTAGAGTGCCTCGGACAAGCCTGTGATCGCTTCCGGTATTAAACCTGCTGATCACAGAGACATCTCTAAATATGTGCCTCTTATCCGTCATAATGAAGTCTATCTCGTTCCTTGTCACGTTATCGGGGCTCTGCCAGGTCCACTTCCTTTGGGGTTTCTTCTCGAAGAACGAATTCATCAAGAAGAGCCCCCGAGACTCTAAAAAGTTGACCAGCATTTGCCCCCTGTGATTCCTGTGCCCCAAACCGAACGGACCAACTTTCGTTTCGCCGCATTCTTGTACTCCCACTTTGGCATTGAAGTCACCCATAACAACGTTGTAGTGGGCCTTTGTAGTACTGTGCATTGCCTTGGCAATGTCCTCGTACATGGCCTCGGCTGTCTCGTCAGAGTATGACGAAGTCGGCGCATATACCTGTATCACTTTCAGGTAGTACCTGTCAGTGAGTTTCAGTACTAGGTACGCTACCCTTGTCGACACACTACTGATTTCCACAACGCTGCTAGTGAGTTCCTTGTTAACAAGGAAGCCGACACCGCCTTGGGAGAGCTGATCACCTTCGCGAAAGTAGAAAAGGTGACCTGACTCCAGGGTTATCGTGTCCTCCCCCTGTCTTCGGACTTCAGATAACCCCAGTATATGCCAGTTAATGCGACCTAACTCTACCTCGAGTTCGGCAAGGTGATGGTCCAGCCTCATCGAACGTCCATTGTACGTGGCCAGATGTAGTCGTCGTTGGTAGCCTGCCGTAGCCCGGGGATTCTTCGCACCCCCCGTCCCGCCGTAACCGTGACCGCTACCTTGACCAGGAATAGCGGGACCACCGGGAACTGGGGGCCATTGTTTTGGCACTTTTTTCATAGGGAGGTTTAATGCCCGTAGTCACCACGCTGGGCAAGCGGGTTGGTGACCGATTTAGGCAATTGAATTTGACCCTTTATATATATAGATGACATGTGGGAATAAAGGATTTGAATACGTTTACCTTTTTCTGACATCTTGTGGAACAGATTTTTCCTTGTTCACGAGAATGACCCATTTGTTTAGCCTATTTTTACACAAGACAAATCCTTAGTATCCTTTACTTGTTGAATATAGATTTGATTCTCTCAAATCAGTCTCCGAAACTTCGCCTAAAGACGATTTAATTGAAATATATCTTGAAGCTGCTTTCCTTCATAAATATAGCGTGGGACGATTTTTATAGCCTGTGTCGGCACTACTGAAGCACTTCACTTAATTACACCGTTATCTCTTTACGTCCTAAGAAGCTAAGCCTGTGGACTGAGTGACAGTGGAGAGCGGAGCGATAAGCGGAAGCTACGAGCGGCAGCGAGTGTACCCAGTATTCGCCCTTACCCAGTATACAAAATACATACATACCCGCCGCAAAGAATACAATATACCTAGTCACTGACCCCATATACCTATCGAAATGTCTGTATTAGAATTGTAATATCCACGCCATGTTACCTACACTTGAATACGTGTTGGAGTTTGTAGGGACTACAAGCATCAATAATGCTAGCGGTGCAAAATGCAATGTTCCCCGCGCACATACATAGTTTGGCGGCTGGCGGCCGGTAAGAAACACCAGGTACTTGATTTGGTAACAGTTAAATGACTTTATTTACAACTTTATACTATCCAAATTTACGATGGCTGACTGTCAAATAAAACATTTCTGTAAAGTTCTCTCTTCTTCTTCTTCTCAATTGCTCTCTCAGTGCTGAGAATCGTGACTCCGTTTCAAAATGTTAACGGTCGTTCTCCATCTATAACGATTGGTGATCTGGTGGAGTGCGGCGCTGATAGGTATTTGCAGTTGCTCGGATATTTGATCCGACCACCGTTTTGGGCTTCAGCCTCTAGGTCTTTTACCCTCTATTTTTCCTGTCACCATTAGAGGTTCCATGTTGTTGGTATCTATTCGGGCGATATGGCCGAAGTATCTCACGACACGTTGCAGGCAGGTTGAAGACAGTTTTTGTGCTGTCTCAAGTTTGAGTTGTTCAAGGATCGAGATATTTGTGTTGTGGGCTATCCATTGTGTCTAAATAGGTGGCACCAGCACCATATTTCTAAGGCGTCAATTCTATGCCTGTCGGTAGCTTCGATCCAAGTACCTGCCCCATAGAAAAAGATGGAGAAGCCAAGTGTGCGGACCAGGTATTTCTTTGTCCGATTGGTGATATTTGTGTCTCTCCATATCTTGTTAAACTGAGTCCATCGCTGTTTTAGGCATCCCAATTCGTCTTCAAATTTCTAGTTCGCAGCTACTCTCATTGATAATTACAGAGCCCAGATACTGAAATTGGTCAATGGTTTCATATTCTGATAAGATGTCGCTATGCTGGATGGTTTCGAAGCGATCAATGACAATGAGCTTGGTTTTACTTTTGTTTATCGCGAGACCCATTGTTAGGCTGATAATTTCCAACTTCTTCTGTAAATTTACGTAGGTTCATATTTTATGTTCCAGCTTTGGCTGTGAAAATAATAATTGTTTTGATTCGGTACTCGAGAGCACTCAAGTCAAGTAACAAATTATTTTCAGGCGTCCCTCCAACCCGTAGGCGGTATGCTACAGTACAAGGTTATTGAGTCACAGTTAAATGTTCCATATCGTATTTCCAGTTTCCGATGCGACACAAAATAAATTATTGTAACTCTAACTACAAACGCCAGAAAAACACAGTGAAACACACGTTCAAACATAAATCTAATCGGCTAAGACCAGATAAACCCGGATAGAACCAGTCTATACCGGAACGAACCAATTTTTTTTATTTTAAATTACCGCCGACGGGCTAACTGCGTTAACGGAACGAGTGGCAAATGGAAATAAATTGCCGCCGCACTCGAACGGTTTTTAAAAAATATCGCCAAAGGACGCTTTACACCCGCCGTGTTTACCAACGTGTCGTGTGAACCGATGCGAAGCGGGTTACGTCTCGTTTGTTTACATAAATATAAATTAATTCTATAAGATTATCTGTTAATGGTTAGCGATTTAGCAGGAAAGGTGTGCATTTAGTATTGGTTGAAATTGATTATTCGTCAGTATTTTTATACTTTAGTTTTGCTGTAGTTAAAGTTTACAAGAATATACTCAATTAGGTAATTATATACCTACCTGAATTAGTCTAGTAAAATAAGGAACCATTATCCAGTATGGCCTGGCCTTGGTGTAATGCTGTAAGTAGTTACAATAGCCCCTGCTTACCTCATAAAGGAACAAAATCATCATCATCATCATCTTTATTTGAGTCATATCGTTGTTGGAAAGCTATCGCTATCCAGATAAACTAAATGACGGTAAACAATATTTATGATTTCAAAGCAGTGTAGGGACTATTGGATATTCCTGTTTTTGCTACAAACCTATAATTTCAATGGCTGTTTTTGCTACAAACTTATTAAGTCAAACAATGAAGCAGATTTGACATTGAAGAACTGCATTCAAAGTTGCTTCTTCCATCCGTTAATCCCAGTTCTATCTGGGGTCACCTTCTTCTTGTACAGTGGCGCCAGGACGTTCTGTCCTGGGTTGTCATTGGAGTTAGGTTCTACGCTTTCATCTCACTCTCGGTACTGGACCATGTAGCGAGTGCGAGGTCCTCCTCTTCCCATGATATTCAAGATTGTTATATATTTTTTTTTTTATGTATGTTCAGCTTTTCCGTCAAATGTGGACCGATTTTGGAAATATTTTTTTCAGTTTGAAAGGGTATGCTCCAGAGGTGGTCACATTTTCATCAAGTCAGAATCTAATCAGGGGATCCCATGGAAATCGAGGAAAATCCTTAAATGTTATAAGGCACACCTATAAAATAAAATAAATATTTAGGTATTTTTTATAGCAACTCTTGCATTTGCTCTCGGAAAGCACCATTTGGTGATGTAAAACTGATGATGAAGACCACAAATGGCGACCAGAACTACTTAATACTAAGTATTTAACGGGTTGCGTTTCGATTAGGTACTTTAATATGGTTTCCATAATGCTCGTCACAGTGCATATGGTGAATGGCAGTTCATCTGGTTCTTACCAGGAGAAATCCTCAACAATAAACGTCCCTGCATCGGGAAAAGTTTATATTTTATAGAAGGTGATGAGCAGTTGACATTAGGCTATTGTTACTTAGACAAATTACAAACTGACCCACTAAAAATTGACAAATAAAAAAAAATACAAAAAAAAAAGCAACAGACTTCCAAAAAAACACCACAAAGTGAAAATAACTTTAATTTCGGAAATTGGTGTCTAAAACTAAAATACAGATCCAATGACACCGACTTCGGAATTTAAAGTAATTTTTCACTTTGTAGTGTTTTTTTGGAAGTCGGTTTTTATTTTTTTTGTAAAAAATTTTTACTGAGAAGCTATCATCTCTTCTCATTACGTGGGCGTACTATCTAAGCCTGCTTTTTTTTAGTTTGTCCGTTATTGGGGCCACTTCGAAAGATCCTCTCACGTGCTCATTGCGCATTCTGTCCAGATGTGTTACACCGCCCGCCCTGCGCAGTATCTTCATTTCAGCTGTGTGCAATTGTTGTTCATGCTTTTTTGCCGTTGGTTACACATTTATTTGTTTTTACTCTAAAATAAATTGGTGTTAATAAAGAAAAAAATCATCAATTTCTCCAATTTATTTGGGGTCAGCACAGAATGTCTTCTTCCACACTTCTCTTTCAGTGTCACCCCCTTTCTAGCCATATCATCATATATCTCTCATCATACTCAAAACTTTCATCACGACTAATATAGTTACATTCACTGCAATTGAAAACGTATAATGAAATAAGAGGTAGAAGATCATTATGAAAGTCATCCATTCAAATTAATCCCAACTGACTTCATTCATATAATCTGTATGAATCAGAGCTCGAGCGAGTTACATGGAGCGCGAATAATTAAAATAATACTACACCGCTGGTTAGAGAATTTGATAACTTAGAATTTAATACGTAATATACCCATTGGATTGGTATTTAATAAGTACAGTGGCCAACACATCAACTTACCACAAATTTCCTCATTCGATTTTAAACTTAACCATCAACATTTTAAGGTTTAAAATACATAGTCATCCTATAATGTTCCCACTGCTGGCCTCCTCTCTTTGAGAGGGAGTGGGCCGTAATTCACCTCGCGGGCCCAGTGCGGGTTGGTAGATGTCACATGTCTTCAAATTTTTGGTTCTAGGACATGCCAGTTTCTTCACGATGTTTTCCTTCACCGTTTTGAGAGCAGTGGTGATAAAATAAATTACACAAAGTAAAGCATCTGTCTAGGTTCGTACCTATGACCTACAACTCGGCCCTTACCACTTGGCCACCACTGCTCTAAAAGCGCGCTGGTTTAAAATTATTTGGAGTAATTTGACAGTTTGATGACGCCAGTTCACCAGTTCGCCAGTTTCAGTTTTCCTGACGTGTTGGCGACTGAACATCGGTGTAGTTTCCAGAGAGAAGTAAATATCAACCCATGTTATCTCGTCTAAAGCAGAAGTTACCTCTTACCAAGTTAATAACTACAAACTACGATCACTTTGTCTGCCAAGGGCGATGATCTACACTGATCACCAATTCGTCCTCTACCAAGCGTAGCGATTATGGCAAGACATTGAAGACCTTAGTATGACCTAAAGTCAAATCTTTATTTATGAAACATAGTTAAAAAGGTTGGTGCTGTAAATAAAGTTATAATAAGGACCCTTGTCGACGTTTTTACGCCGTTTAGAAACCTTAGCTTAAATTAGGAATTTCCTAACTGAATAACTCGATTACACACTGAGTAACATATAAAAGATCCATTTTTACAACCATAGGAACAATGAAAACAGACGAGCAATAAAATTGCCCATTAATTTTATTGTTAACTAGCTTCTAACCGCGACTTCGTTCACGTGGAAGTCGTAAGACACCACCATATACTAAAATAACAGCCAAATTTTTATAAAACTTCTCTTTTTTTTTGGGTGGGAAATCATCAAATAACTTCTCCCGCTCTGGGCGGAGCGGGAGGGTGTATCAGACTCTTACTGACTAAAATCCACCCGTATTCCTTCCATTGCCTGTGTTGCCGCGCCTCGTTGACCTTTTAGTACCTTCCCGCAACCCCGGCAGGCATCGGCCCTAGTGGACCCCTTGTGTGACGACATCTCTTTGAGGCGCGCGTGGAATACAACGCGCCGTCGACCCGGGCCTGGTCCTTACTGGGTGAGCTACCCATTGATCACCGTCCGCAAGGCCGCGCCTACAGTGGTCGGAAATCCGCCCGGAATTCCCGACGCCCAGGACATCTCCTGCGGCGGCTAGGGGCGAGATGGCACGAAATTTGTTCTCTGTATACTACGTTTGTAGTTTTTGGTCTCAGCAGTCAAAATACATACAAAGAGAGTCAGGACTGGTGACGCGGGAGCAAGCGACGTAAAGTTGTCCGTATGAGAAGCAGGTCGTCCTAAGGTCGACACCTTCAGCCTTCAGTAGCAATTTCCCATTGCTTGCAAAGTTTTTCGAACAGCTATCACACAGTAGTATATATGTTGCAGCCAACTAGCTTAATTAGCCGTTTAGTTAACTTCCTAACTCTTTCGCAGCCATCTGTTGAAATTAGCCCGTTAAGTGGATGCCTAGGCAGTTCATTGAACGCCGGCACCCAATTAAAAAGCTGAAGAACAACTAGAACTTTGACCAACCATGCGCGCTGAAGTGGTAGCTGTAACTAACCCAGGTCACTCCGATCAAAATGGGTTAGGTTAGGTTAGAAATGTGATCAACCGCGCGTGAGCCGAGCTAGCGAAGCGAGCGGTGCCGCGGCAGCGGCCGGCGAGCGCTACTTCTAACGGTTAGGCTGTTAACCTTTTGACCGCCACAGTCATGTATAGATGACAGACAAAAATGTGCCCAGCACGCCACGGGCACGACTACATGACAGATTTTAAGGTATAATTCGTAGCTTGGCGCCGAGGGCACGTTTTTGCTTTTTTGACGTGGCGGTCAATAGGTTAACTAAAAGGCTTATTAAGCTAGTTGGCTGTGACGTCGGTCTTCGGTGTTTAATGAGCAGCCTAGGCGTCCAATTAGCCAGCTAATTTAACCAGATGGCTACGACATATACATCACATAATAACAACCCAGTAGATTGTAAACACTGGATTTCTCATTAAGAGTCACCTAACCATAGATTTTATTATAACCATAGATGACAGAAGAGGCCTAATATTCATGTTTTTCTGTGTACGTTCTACGAACTATCATAATATAATAGTACCTATAAGAAAACGTAAAAAAAGAAGCACAATAAATATCAAACTGTTGGAAATCGAACTTAGGTTTGCTATTTGCTTTGTTGAACGTTGACTAAAATAGCCATTCTTATATATGTATCATTGACTGCTTAGCTCCTTCAAGGTATAGCGGTATAATCATTTAAAAGGTTAACTATCTGCTATCATTTCAGCTGAACGACGTCCAATGCTGGACATAGGCTTCCCTCAAGCACCCCCACTTCGACTGGTTTTGTGTTTCCCGCATCCAGCGGATTCCTGCGGCCTTCACAATGTCATCGGTTCACCCTGTAGGCCTTCCAATGCTACGTCTTCTGGTTCGCGGTCGCCACTCCAGAATCTTTCGGCCTCATCGGCCATCTGCTATATTCGTTCCCTATTTAGCCCCGTGAAATAAAGGAATATATGTATTCGACTGTTGTCATACACTGGTATATTGTGTTCTCTCTCATCTCAGTCTCATTGCCTGCAAAATGTATAGGACTTTTTTTTGCAATTTCTGACTTTTTTAGTACTCAAACCTCAGTCGGTCCAGTAGAGGTTTTTGGTCTTTATAAGAAACAAAACAAAGTTTTTTGTGAAGATATCCATTTTCTTGGTGACATTTACATTGTTTTCAAAAACTGTGAATGGGTTTCAAATTGTTTCATAAGTTAAGGACAATATCCTAAGACCCTTGTCTTGTAGCGCACATGGTTATGGTACCTGCCCTTATTGCCCCATCTCAAAAACCCACCCTGTATATGTAATGATTGACTGCTTAGCTTCATAAAGGTGATCCGTGATCATTCGTAAGGTTATATCTGTACCTATCTGCAATATTTTAACCTTTTGGCTCATCTTTTAACAATTTACGGTAAACTATAGAAGAATACGAACATAATGCAATATTGCTCAACCCCAATAGAAAATAGCGTGATAATACAAATACAATACAATACAAAAAAGTTTATTTTCTCTCTCACATAGAAATATTCAAGGTATAATATACATAATTCAAAGAGTACATAAGCGAATTATAATCTATGTGGGAGACTGGTTTCTGTACTAGGAGACCTGTATGACAGATTACCAGCCTCTTCAGACTCCGGAAGTGGGTAACAGGTTCTAGGTGTACATCATTCCAGGTAAGTGATATTTTAAATACGTAAAACTGGGTGAAGTTTGACTGTTGTGAGGATTAAGTAAATGAGGGTGTGAGAATCGGGTGTGTGAATGTGTATATGAGGGTGTGTGTGTTTTGTGGGTGTATATGTGTGTGTGTGGGGTGGGTATATGTGGGTGTATGTGTGGGAGTGGGAGTATGAGTGTGTGTGTGAGGTGGGTATATGTGGGTGTATGTGTGGGTATGGGTGTATGTGTGGGTGTGGGTGTATGAGTGTATGTGGATGTGAATGAGTGTGTGGGTGTTGTCAAGTAATACGTAGTAAGTCTAGGATGGGACTTTAAGCAAATTTTCTGTTTCATCGTAACTGAGGGACTTTAACCAAGTGGTTAAAGTCCTTTTACATTTGACTCGTGTAAGTGGGTAAATTGCAAGCTTCTTATTTATTTTATTGTAAAGATATCCACCTAAAAATTTAAAAAAATTGCGAGAGAAAGCAGTGTTTCGCTTGGTAAGCGTTTGGCAAACCCTGTGTTTGACTCTCTTGTTATTGTTCAACAAAGGATCATACCCTATTAGTGAGTGTTGTTTTAGAACTGTGCACAATATAAACAGTTGGCGTACTGTCAACACATCAGAGAGCAAGTAGAGATCCTTAGTAGGAAAGAAAAAAGGTAGTCACAAACTTACTTTTAAGACCGCTCTTTGGGCTCTTTCCAGTTTTAGTATGTGTGTCCTACAGGAGCCACCCCACACAGTAACACAGTAGCTCAAGATGGATTGGCATAATGCCATATATACCATTTTAATGACTTCTTTGTCAGCTATGTGCCTCAGACTTTTAAAGAAGTAAATCAGTTTCCTGGTTCTAGAGGATAGTAAGTCAAGGTGATGTTTGAAGCTTAGATTACTATCAATCATGACTCCAAGATACTTTATACTAGAAGCTATTTCTAAATGTCTACAGGAACAGAGATGGTTGGAGGGGCAGTAGTGAGCTTTTAAGGAGTAGTTTTTGTGAATTGCAGTTGTAGAATTTTTGATGAAAAACGGTATATATTTGGTTTTGTCAACGTTAAGTGTAAGGCCGTTGTCATTGAGCCATTGTATTACTGTGTTGAATCCAGTTTGAGCAAAGCCGTAAACATCATTCCAAGTGTCACCATGGAAGATCAGTGCTGTGTCATCCGCAAACGTCACGATTTTGCCATTTTGTAGAGGAAGATTACACAGATCATTAATGAAGATGAGGAAAAGTGTGGGACCCAAAACACTGCCCTGAGGGACACCATAGGATATAGGTAAGTCCTCACTGGTGGCCTCACCTACTCTAACTCTCTGATGTCTATCAGTAAGGTAATCCCTAAACAATTCGAGCTGCGTATCGCGAATTCCCATGGTATGTAATTTAGCTAACAGGAGTGGAACAGAGACCGTGTCAAAAGCCTTTGCTAAGTCCAGGAATATTGTTATTACTTTATTTTTATGGTCTAGTTTATTAACAATGTGATCAGTTAATTCGCGAACTGCATCATTTGTCGAGATTCCAGCTCTAAATCCAAATTGAGATCTCGACAGTAGGGTTTTGGTCTCAAGATATTTTATTAGACGTTTGTTAATGAGTTTTTCGACAAGTTTTGATAGTGTAGGAAGTATAGAGATGGGGCGATAGTTATTGACACAGCCTCTGTCACCACTCTTGTGTATTGGGATCACTTCCGCAAGTTTGAATTCCCTCGGAAAAACACCTGCGCGGAACATTAAGTTGAAAATATACGTTAAGGGGGGTGCTAAAATGGTGACATATCTTTTTAGAAAAGCTCCCGAAATATAGTCACGTCCAGCAGTATTAACCTTCTTTAAATTCAAAATACACAAATGAATCTCTGTTTCATCAGTGGGATACAAGGCGAAGGAGAAAGGAAAGGAGTTAGTATACGATGTACTGCTAGGTGGACTGCCGTGTTGAATGCTCTCTGCAAGGTTCTTCCCAATAGACACAAAAAATCCGTTTATGTTATTGGCTGAGGTGGTAGGGCTTGTCGGAGATATAAGATCCATAGCTGGGTTTGTTTTTTTATTGGAGTGTGTTATCTGTTTTATAGCGTCCCATAGATTTTTGTTGGTAGTTTTAGCTGCTTCATTTATTAGACTTTTTTCATATTCTCTTTTTAATTTTTTTAATAACCCGTTGCAAAAATTTCTGTACCTTTTATAAGTGATATTGATAAGGGTTTTTTTGCATTTTATATGGAGTTTATCACGGTTCCTCATACACCTTAATAGTCCAGTAGTTATCCAGGGCTTTTTAATCCTCTTGCGATTGGGTACAGTAATAGTTTGTGTGTTAGATTCTATTTTAGATTTTAAGTCATTAACTAGCATAGTTGTAGCTAAATTTGCATTTGATGTTTCATAGATGGAATTGAAACATATATTTTGCATGTCATTGTCAAGGCCTATATAGTCAATTTTCCTGTTAATAGATGATTTTTTGGATTGGTTAAGGTGTTCTAGCACAAGTATCACACTGTCATGATCTGTAACAGATGTTTCCGCAACATAGCAAAATGCAGGGAAATTACTTTTAAGCATAACATGGTCTAAACATGTTTTGCTATGTGTTGGCAACTGATGGGCTGGTAGGATGCTGTGTGAAGCTAGAAGGTTTAGGTAGACTAATGAGTTGGCATCTTTACTGTTTGTAATTATGTCTATATTAATATCTCCAGTGAGTATAATATTAGGGTAGTTTAAGCTGCTTAAGAGATGATTGAGTGATTCAAGAAAGGGATTAATAATTTAATGTTTTTATTGCCGGGGGGTCTGTATATTGCAACTATGATGGTGTTACTGTCTAACTTTATTGTTAGACAGTTGGCAATAATATATAGCCTACAGACTGTCAAGACTTATAGGGAATATCTATCACAAATTTGAACATAATCTATACAGTAGTATTTGCGTGTTGCCGGAACATACATTCAGACAAACTGATAATTCTAAAAAACTATATTTTCGGCATTAGAATCGTTCCCAGACGTAGCAATTTTTTTTTTTTAAATATTCTTTGTAGTGTTTTAACATTTCTACGATTTATTACATGTGAATATAAAATCCTACACTGTGTGAAGTGGCCTTTTTTATTATCACTTATATTATAACCTATTTGTTAGGATTACAGACTAAAGAAACTCATTTGGTAGGTTGAAAAATTTGAAACAGTCAGTCTTAATAACATTCAACCTATGATGTTCCCACTGCTGGGACACAGGCCGCCTCTCTTCGAGAAGGAGTGGGCCGTAATTTACCACGCAGGCCCAGTACGGGTTGGTAATGCCACATGTCTCCGAAGTTTTGGTTCTAAGGATATGCCGGTTTCCTCACGATGTTTTCCTTCACTGTTTTGAGAGCAGTGGTGATGAAATTATTTACACAAAGTAAATATTTTTTTAAATAATAAAAAAAAAACTCGTTTACCACTGGGCCACCACTGCTCACAATTATAACAATACTAATGTAAAATTATTACTTTGGGTTTCCGTTCCTACCTACGAGTACGTCGCCAATGACTATAAAGTATAGGAATAGCTCTTGAAAATGTTAAAAATAAAGAGCAAAACAATTTTCTCCTTTTACACAATAAACAAACTTGAACCTTGCAAGTAGGTACCTACTATTTATAAATCATGACCTTTACATTCAATGTAGAGGAGAATATGATGCTTGCCTCAAATAAAACGCAATTGACAAAATATACATGATCCAAAGATAAAATACTGTGTTCGGAGTGTTTCTATTAAATTACGTTTGAAGTCGTCACGGGAATCAAAATTGGAGTAGGGTGTCGGGGGGAAGTGAAACTTATACAGTTGAAATCCGAAAAGGAATTGACTTCGGATGTGACTGAGACAAAGGATTCTAGTGCTGGAGCTGTGAGTTAACTCCTGAGCAAAGTCTAGACTAGAATCCTGAGTGCAGTATTGAAGCTCGCCCAAGACGAACCTTTATCCCCGAGGAGAATACTCTACTTTTCACACCTTCTGCGAGGTAATAAATGTGGACAAGATACTAATTAAGACTTGACTAAAGTTGTAATAGCAAACATGTAATGTGATTCAAATAGGTTTTTATTATTTTATTAATATTTTACTTAAATTCTTTTATATTTTTTGAATTTGAGAACATTGTAGGCTTAATAGATTATATTTGTAGACCATTTATTTTTTTTTAAGTACCTGGTACTTCTTGATAGGCCTACGTATGACTGTCCTCCCATACCACGGTATTTATTAACACGGTAATTTGAAAACATTGTAAAAGTCAATTATTTTTAAAAGAATAACCGTGGAGTTTCTTGCCGGCTCTTCTCCATAGGAAACGACCAATTGGAACCGTGCACCTAGCTTCTGACGTTTCATAAGTGCCCATGTAGGTTTATGTGAAATAAAATATTTTGATTTTGAATAAAAAGAAATTGGATTTTCAAATGTTTTTTTTTTTTTGTATAAATATGTTTTTATTCATACTTTTTGTTGAGGTTGTGATGAATTTAATTACCGCCTAGACCCCAGGGTTATTATGACTTACTTTACGACTTACTTTACGGGGTCGCGGGAAGGTACTAAAGGGTCACCGAGGCCCCTGGCAACACAGGTAACAGGAAGGAATACGGATGGGTTTTAGTCAGTAAGAGTCTGACACACCCTCCCGCTCCGCCCAGAGCGGGAGAAGTTATTTAATGACATTACCGAGCAGGTGGTGTGAAAAACATCTAAAAGGGGTACTTGTCATTATAAAATAATCAGTTGTTCTCTACATTTTGTCGTTTTTTTCGCGGGTTCTGAGTTGTTCTCATAAACATACAACAATAAGAATTAAAAATAATAGACATGCGTAAAAACGGGAAATTTTACAATACATGTATGTATTTACTAAGAACTGCAGACCATTTAACGAAGCGTTCGGATTGGCTACTCATGTTGCAGCTAATAAGAAGGGTTCCAATTTCGAATTTCTTGCACCCGGTATGGACCCAATTAAGTCTCAAACGTCTTGAAGGACGAACGTGTTACAGAGTTTCGCTGACTGTATGGGTACTTACACAGTCAGAATCCAGTGTGTTGAGTAAGTTTCTTGCTTACATCATTAGGGTTGCTTTTATTGAAGTTAATTAAGCGGGCCATTGTTTATTTTCTCAAATAATCACCAACTTCTATATAACTGTGTAAAATAAAGTCGCTTTTCTGTTTTGCATCTATCTGTGTGACCGACGAGTTGCTACTTGCAATAAAAATGCACAAACTACAGAATACCAAAATGAAACAAAACAGGCCGGATAACTGCCTTATTACATTAGTTACCAAGCAAAATATCCCAAGTTACATTCAGGTCTGAGTACCAAGTTAAAATGCGATTAGTCAGGAAATTCTCAGTATCAGTCCGGACTTTAAAATTGTACCCGACGTAATGTCAATAGGCTTAGCCCCAATTCCGCAAGACTTAATTCAGTCGCCGGTGAAATGTAGGAGTACTATTACATTATTAAACGTTGTCTCTTCTGGGAAAACAGAGCTTGATGTGTACATATTGTTTGGAATTTAATTAAACAGATTTCTGATAAATACTGTCCAATTTAGGAGAACTGTATTTAATCTATTTGAGTGATTTTCTCAAGCGTAATTTTTAGGTGGCGAGTCTAAAAATCTTATTTTAAAACAAACGTATGTATAATAAAGTTTAAGTTTTTTTAAAGAAAGTGGACGTACATATTATAACGTACGTTAACACTTAATTTTTAACGTGTACTACAATGCTTTATTTTTGAATAATTAAACATTATTATAACTGTTTTTTTGACTACATATCTTGATCTCAGGCCGTAAATATTTTATAAGTTAGAAAAAAATAATGTTATTCAGCATTATTCTAAGTTTGGTGGGGCGTTGACAATCTGTTTTTCTGGGAGTTACAACCGCTTGAACGAAAGTACAATAGTTTACTAGAAATTACAAATTCTAAAGGGTAAAACGGGACCCTGTTACTAAGACTCCGCTGTTCGTCTGTCTGTCTGTATCTCATGAAATGTGATAGTTAGACAGTTGAAATTTTCACAGATTACGTATTTCTGTTGCCGATATAATAACAAATACTAAAAAACAAAATAAAATAAATATTTATGGGGGCTCCCATACAACAGACATGATTTTTTGCCGTTTTTATAGATAATGGGACCCTTCGTGCGCGAGTCCGACTCGCACGTGGACGGTTTTTCTATCTGATGACAGCTTTATTCTTATAGTTAGTGCAATATTTTTCCTAGAGAAAATCGAAAAGGGCTACGCATGAAATTTTAAATTTTGGTGGGAGTAATGGAATCATTAAGTGACTCGTTAATAATAAACCCAGAAGGACGACACGACCACCGTTCACTTCGTTTATTCAGACACTCACACGTAGCAGTGAAGGACATGTGCAAACCTGTCGTGATTTCTGAAGCATTTTCGTAGTAATCGGACAAAAAACCTGCAATTTTGGTGTTAATGTTTTAAAACATTTTTTAACTAAGTCGGTGTTGTACTACTATAATCAAAAGGTTTCATACAAATATAATTAATATTCTTAGTACTTAGTATTTCTTTTAATAAACATTTTAAACAATATTCTGAATTTGGTGGTGGTACAGTTTTGGCAGTTGCGTGCGGCATGGTGGAGCAGTGGTGGCCCAGTGGTAATGGCCGCGACTTACGAGTTGTAAGTCGTAAGTTCGAACCCAGGCAGCGCTTTACTTTGTGTAAATTATTTCATCACCACTGCTCTCAAAACGGTGAAGGAAAACATCGTGAGGAAACCGCCATATCTAAGAACCACAAAATTGGAAGACATGTGACATCTACCAGCCCGCACTGGGCCGCAAGGTACCTAGGTTACGGCCCACTCCCTCTCACAGAGAGGAGGCCTGTGTCCCAGCAGTGGGAACATTATAGGCTGATTCTGTATACAGTTTTGGTGGTATTTTACCAATCACCAAAATTGCTTACTATTACACTATTACACCAACATTTGTTTTTAGTGTTACCTACCTGAAAGAAATAAGGACGAGAGGGTAAAGTGCTTTTCTCAGTGGTTCCATCGGATGTAGCGATGTATTGATGTAAATGGACACTATTTTTAAAAGATATAATAAAACTAATAACTTGCTAGTTTGTTCAGTTTTTGATTTTCTAAGAACTTTCAGTGTCACCCTCGTATTATACTGTTTTTTTTTTAACTTGCTTCGTTTGTGTTTCCAAAAACTTCCTAGCCTTCGATTGTGCTGAAACTTAGGAAACGGTGATATTGCAATAATATTGACCATGAAGCTGGTCTGATGATGAAGCCAGAAGTTGACCAAAGGAATTCTTCAACTAACCAAGATAGCCCCGTCGTGTTTGATCTCTGGATTTGTCTTGACAATTAGTATAGCCCAAGGTGAAGTCCACGCTATGGTGGAGGAGCCGGCAGATGGCCACATGAATTGAAAAGTTCTTATTTAGTAATTTTCGTTAATAGCTCATATTTAAAGCTTATAATATATAATAATAACATTATTATTTAAGTACACTTTATTAAAAAAAAGACTGCCTCGTTGGTCTAGTGGTCAGAAGCGTTACTGCTGAGTATGAGGAGGACCTCATACTCAGCAGTAGCACTTGCGACCACGGGTTGGATTACCAGGTCGGGGAGTGTTATTGGCTTTTTCCATTAGGAATTTCTCTCGTAGCATCTCAGAGTCTGGATTTGTGCCCAGTTGATGGCAATAGGCTCACCCCCTATTACATGGGACTTAAGGCGCTGACAAGACCCAATTGACCAAAATAGGCTTCTCTTAAGAAAAAAAATGCCAAATCTGTATAGTTTGTGGTAGCAGAAAAAACATATGTTAATTTTGTACATATTTCCTTTTCCAGAGAACTTGGTTGTTAGCAAAACACGTTTTGAAAAAACAATCTCGATACAAACTAACGTTAAACTAACCTCTTTAACTTTAACTAACCTCGTTCTAATCCAAAATATCTGTATTAAATATCAACATACGTTACGTATTTAATTAATAACAAAAACGTCTTATTTGAATGCAGAACTTGGTTGTTTTTTATTTTGGATTACTCAACTCAATTTTGAGTAAATAGATAATTGCTTCATATTTTGTAATAAATTACAAGCGTTGTGTCATCGCGCTTCTCTTTCTTTTCTATGCAATCAGACAGTGACCGCGGTTTAGTTGTTGTCAGCGTCTTAAGCATAACTGGCGAAATGCTGGTGTACTAAAGGTACACCTCTGCCTAACCCCTCGGGGATTACGGGCGTGATGTTTTTTTATGTTTACAAAACACACTTAAGAAATCTTATTCATACAAGAAATGCATGAGTGATTATACTGTAGGTAAGTACTATCGGCAAAACTTAAGCATGCTCACTTAAGAAAATATTTCTGCGGCAAGCGCAGCTAGTGACAGACCACACCTCTTCCTGGTTTCGTCCAATTAGAGGCAATATGCATTTGTGTGAGTATTGGGCGGGTAACAAAAAATAACAACAGACATACTAGTACATTATGATACAAGTGTGTGATGTTGGTCACTAACTACACTTGAACCGGTATTGTTCGCGCGAGCCGAAGACGAGCGCGATAAGGGCGCCGAGTGAGTAATTATCAATACACACGCGTTTCATACGATGGTTTTCAACTTGAGAGGAAAAAACAGACTTGTATTGTTATTATAGTTTCGTAGGCCGCTAGGTATTTCTCTCTAGATTTTGGTGGCAAAAGGCGTGTCACTCGCGTTTCGTGCCTCGATTTAATTTCCGGGGGTGGTCAAATCTACGTGTTGCTCTTCGCTCTTCTTCCCTACTTGAAGTCAACATTTTTGATAATAATTAACCACACAACGAAAACGTTAACGAGTATTTATAGAAAATGGCGTGCTGGTTTCGTTTCTTCCGCGCGCCACGCTAGCGATGCGCGTCCAGGTGTAAATAAAGGCACGGCAAAACCGCTGAACAGCCCATATAAAAATATAATAAAAACAAAATAAAGTTTTGAATACGAAAATTAAGGTAAATTCGTAGTGAAAAATATATCATTTGAAGAAATGATAATAATTTTGATGATTGATTTATCATAAATGTATCCTAAAATAGTTTATTTATTCTCAAAAATATTCATTGTTTTTAGATATAAAAACTCTTTGCGGAGATTGAGAAAAATAACTGTAAAGTAAAAATACTAGTGTAATAAACGCTGAATTATGAACCTAAATGCGTTGCTATAAGAGTCACTTTACAAGCAAGTGTGTTGAAGAAATATTTTGTCATTTTTTATGACCGTATTTTATGGCCCTTCTATTAAGCCGTCCTATTGTTTAACCGGTTGTCGACCAATAACAATGGTACTTAGATAATGAACTTATTTTTATTGCAGTTGCAAAAGTTGCGACAGCAATAAACAAAAATCTCTGAAAAACTGCGTCAACTATTGGTTCAAACACTACTGTAATTTTGCTATTTCAATCAAAACAGAGCAATAAAAGAAAAATATACCAAATGTTGTCAATTTCTAACAAAACTACGTAACTTGCTCCTTTTTAGGGTTCCGTAGTCAACAAGGAACCCTTAAAGTTTCGCATTGTCCGTCTGTCTGTCTGTCCCTGGCTTAGCTCACAGACTCTTACTACTAGAATACTGTAATTTGGCATGGGTATACATATTAATCACGCCAACAAAGTAGTAAACTAAAATCTTGAAAAACATTTTTTTAGGGTACGTCCTTTGCACGTAAAGTGGCGATGATAACTTTTTTCTCCTATCCCATAGGTGTATCATTCGATTGGCCGTTCAAGAATATTGCTGATTTTCAAAGCAATTTTTCGATTCAGGGATCGATATGCGTGATATTAAGCTTTAAGTTCCCAAGTTTAAACACATTTAAATGCAGTTATTTACTTTCCAATAGCACTGCACAAGTAACAAGTCGCACGCTGATAAAACACAAAAATGTCAATATAAACATTTTATACCTTTATGCAGTGTCGGTTAACGCACCTAGCGCGTTCGCTGCGATTTGTTTGCCGGCATCGCATAGGACATCGCGAAAATTGGAGAGGCAGTGAAAGTAGAAGCAGTGGTGGCCCAGTGGTAACGGCCGCGACTTACGAGTTGTAGGTCGTAGGTTCGAACCCAGACAGGCGCTTTACTTTGTGTAAATTATTTCATCACCACTGCTCTCAAAACGGTGAAGGAAAACATCGTGAGGAAACCGGCATGTCCTAGAACCAAAAATTCGAAGACATGTGACATCTACCAACACGCACTGGGCCCGCGTGGTGGATTACGGCCCACTCCCTCTCACAGAGAGGAGGCCTGTGTCCCAGCAGTGGGAACATTATAGGCTGATTATGTATGTGAAAGTAATGATAAATAACTAAATTTATATACCCGACAGAGCATAGCCATGTGTCGGAGAGAGGTAAATATCAAAGTGTATAGAATAGACATAATTTGTTGTTTGAAATTCCTTATTCCAAATTATTATATTTTTTATGGAAATATTTTATTATTGATACTAATTAAATATAGCAATACTACATCATATACAGCATATTACATTTTCTAAACCAAACGGAAGATATGAGTACGAAATTACTTCTTGTCAACAATAATAATTCATAAAGAGCTCTCGCTGGCCGAGACCATTAAAAATGATCTCACAACAAGTGAGCATAACACGCGCCTAGTATGAGTGTCACACTTCTATACATAATTACGTTATAACGAACACGACTAAAATACGTTTCGTTCATCCCATTGGTCAAAACGCTTGCATCGGGCGATCGAGTCGTAAGCCGTGCTGTACGATTATCGCCTTAGAGGTGAGCATGCGGAAGTTTGGCCGATGGTACGTGCTGTTTACCTATACCACCACCAGTTTTGGACGGCAACTTATTATACTTATTTAGAAACAATTGTACGTTTTATTTAGACGGTGCCAGTTAATTGTTGCTTGAATTTTATGGTAAGCCACGGGCAATAAACTTGCACCGTGTAAATGGAGCTTAAGGCGCTGACAAGATCCAATTGACCGAAATAGGCTTCGCTTAAGAAAACATATTGCCAAATCTGTATAGTTTGTGGTAGCAGAAAAAATATATGTCAATTTTGAACATATTTCCCAGAACTTGGTTGTTACCAAAATACGTCTTGAAAACAAAATCTCGATACAAACTAACGTTAAACTAACCTCTTACTTTAAAGTTCTAATCCAAAATATCTGTATCAAATATCAACATACGTTACGTATTTAATTAATAACAAGAACGTCTTATTTGAATGCAGAACTTGGTTGTTTTTTATTTTCGATTACTCAACTCAATTTTGAGTAAATAGATAATTACTTCATATTTTGCAATAAATTACAAGCGTTGTGTCATCGCGCTTCTCTTTCTTTTCTATGGAATTTGACAGGGATCGCGGTTTAGGTGTTGTCAGCGTCTTAAGGCCTGTACCTAACCGGGACGCCATGGTGACGTCGCCAGGTCACGCTGCCAACTACATGTATACAGCTATATGGCGGGTGGCTCACCTGGCGTCCGCTTGGTTACGCAGCCAACCATACGTTTTATTAGTAACACGACCTGGCTTCGCCGCCATGGCGCACAGTGGAACGAATGTATGGGAGCGGTTGGACGTAGACATGTCCGAAAAAAAAGAGTAAAATTATGACAAACTAATGATGCCATCTTATTCGATTACTTAATGCCTTCATAACTTGTGGTGATGAATTTCTTCATAACTCCCATATTTCGGGAGTAATTTGAGAAAATGTGAAATTTTACTATGAAAATGAGTGTATCGAGCTCTCTCCCTCCTGATTCCGGGCTTGTTTCAAGTAGCGGTCTCTAATATCATAATGCTAATACTAAGAGCTATATTTAATACTAAGACACATAGTGCGCCAAATGTGCACTTTCTGGGATAAAGAGTGATGTTTATTTTATAACACAATTTTTTTATTTTTTGTTTATTTTGTTGATTAAAACCGTTTTTCTAAAGGTTTACCTTATTACAATAACATTTCTGAGCAGCCAATTAGAGAAGATATAAGCTAATTAGGATATATAATTAGGGACTTAAGGTTTACATATAAAACTGATGCACTAATGATTACTGATAAGAACATTGCTATTATTTAATTACTAAATGGCTCTTAATACACTAATTTAGCATGCATCATTTACTAATTATCACAATAACTAATTACCTTGCAATATTTAACAAAGGATACCTGGGATACCTGGATTTTATATAAATAGGTCACTATTAGTAACTTTAAAATCAGTGTTGATTTACACCTCGTTGTATCCAAGCTAATCTCGCAATGTATTTTCCAAATTTTAATACAAATCTTGATATTCACGTTGCTTTATGCGCACGCGCACATAAAGATTTACGCGACTTTAACTATTTGTTCAGTGTTTTAAAAGATAACAGTTGTGTTCAGTTATGTGAAAGTGCTGAAACAAGTTTAAAAGACTGGTGTCGTCGATTTTGCTACCGCATTTATGCAAAATGGACACAGTCTGGAAGAAGCACAGATAAGTTTCGGAAGAAACATGAGATTTGGCTACAGGCTGCAATTCAATGGCCGGAATTACAGAATGAAAATATGGAACCTTCTACAGAAAATATAAGTGACGTCATCGAGCCCATAATTTCTCCTGCTAAATCTGATGCTTCAACTTGTACACATCCTAGTCCTCGTAAATCTTTTGAGGACCTTAGTAACCGGCAAAAAAGAAGACGCACTGAAGATAGTCTTTCATGCAGCAGTAGCAGCGCTGAAATTATGTTTTCGGCCGAAAGGGCGCTTCAAAAGGCAGGACAAAGCGATACAGCTTATGTTATGAAATACTTGACGGAGAATCCAGAAGAGGCCTCAAAAATCAAAGCCTTCATTGAAGGTAAATCAATTCAGGTACGGGAAATATCCCCTTTGAAGGCATTGGCTCTTTATGTATCGATGAACTTATCGAAATGGCGCTATAACACTCTTCGGGATTTCAACACTCAAGAAGGAGCTCTTCAATACCCGAGTTACTACATGTTGGTTAAAGAAAAAATTAAGTGCTATCCGGCCAAAGAAGATCTCACAGTTACAGAGAGCTCTGCAAAAATCAAATTACAAGCCTTGATGGATTTAACCTCAAGAAGACTTATTAGGTCGTTAGAAACCCCTGTTGATCCCAATCAACAGCTCGTATTGACCAGCAAATGGGGTTTTGACGGATCATCTAGCCAAAGCATTTATCATCAAAGGACGAGTGAAGATGAGCAAATCGATCTTGCTAGTAATTTTATGATTAGTCTTGTACCACTGCGGCTCGTCTCAAAAGGTGTAACAATTTGGGAAAACGAGCGACCATCTTCCACTTCATTTTGCCGGCCAATATTGTTTAAGTTTATAAAGGAAACCAAAGAAAATGTGCAGAGAGAGATGGCTGAAATCGAAGCAGAGATTGAAGCCTTAACTCCATCCACCATCACTGATGGAATTAGTGTCAAACACCAACTGCTGTTGACAATGATTGATGGTAAAATTCATTCCATTATATCCAATACAGCAGCTTCAGTGTGTGACATATGCAAGGCTTGTCCTAAAGAAATGAATAATTTAGAGTTAATCAAAGATAAACACGCAAACGAGGACATGTATAAATATAGCTTAAGCACCCTTCACGCTTGGATTCGCTCAATGGAATGCTTATTACACATTTCCTACAAATTAGACATAAAATCATGGCAAGTAAGGGGTGATATAGCAAAAAGGCAAGTTGATGACAGGAAGAAAAGAGTTCAAGAGGCTGTAAGAAGAGAAACGGGCTTACTTCTCGATGTTGTGAAACAAGGCAGTGGATCCACCAACAATGGCAACTCGGCAAGGAGATTTTTTGAAAACTACACTAAATCTGCTGAACTGACCGGAATAGATGCTATGCTTTTAAGAAAAATCTGTGTGATCTTGCAGTGTATTTCATCAGGAGAGAAGATCAACGTAACTAAATTCCGAGAGTTCTGCTTTGATACTGCTAAGCTTTACGTGGAGTTATACCCATGGTATTATATGCCTTCTTCACTTCATAAAATTTTAATGCATGGGCCAGACATAGTTCAGAACATGTCAATTGTGCCCATTGGTTTTCTATCCGAAGAGGCATCTGAGGCTAGAAATAAAGATTTTAGAAAATATAGAGAGGGGCATTCTCGAAAGCATAGCAGTATCTCATGCAATGAAGATATTATGCACAATCTTTTACTGTCTTCTGATCCACTTGTTACAAGTATCCGTCCAAAAGGAAATAAGTTTGTAAAAAAATCTTCTTTTAAGGAATTTTATGAGCTTACGGATTCTGAGAAAAGTGATATCGAATTTGTTAACATAAATGATTTAGCGGACATCGATTCTGAATTTGAATTAATTGATGATGATGATGATGACGAAGATAATTAAATGATGTTATTGTTTTAAAATGTGTAACTTAGTAAATTAGAGCTTACATCTTAATTATTTATTGTACTTTTAATGAAACTAGGTAATTTATTATCAACTTACTTAAAAGTCATACTCTCATCAGTTCTTGTGAATATTTTTGTTAATATATATTTCTGTATATATATAATATATTTATAGACCTCTTAATAAGTCTGTCTGCGGTTTAAAGTAAATACAAATGGGGAAAAAACGTTTTTTTTTTTAAATTTTCATTTCCTTTTATCCCAGAAAGTGCACATTTGGCGCACTATGTGTCTTAGTATTAAATATAGCTCTTAGTAATAGCATTACGATATTAGAGACCGCTACTTGAAACAAGCCCGGAATCAGGAGGGAGAGAGCTCGATACACTCATTTTCATAGTAAAAAATCACATTTTCTCAAATTACTCCCGAAATATGGGAGTTATGAAGAAATTCATCACCACAATTTATGAAGGCATTAAGTAATCGAATAAGATGGCATCATTAGTTTGGCATAATTTTACTCTTATTTTTCGGACATGTCTACGTCCAACCGCTCCCATACATTCGTTCCACTGTGTGGCGTCCCGGTGAGGTATGGCTCTAAGCGATAAACAATCATTGTTCTTATTAATATTATTAGTTATTAACATAAATTACATCACACCTGTTTTACCCGAACGGTTAGGGTTAATGGTATCCCACACACCCACATTTCACCCGTTATGTTTAGGTCCTATGTTATAGATGACGATCAATCAATTATGGGTTTGAGTTTTTAAGTTTTACTAACATTGTTTTTAAGTCATGGTTACTAATAATTTATGGAATATGTGTATTTGTACGTGTGTTCCGCAATAAATGAGATTATTATTATTATTAAAACCATCAACTTGGTACCAAGCCAAACTCCGGCCTGCTACTCAGAAATTCCAGGAGAAAAAACCCAATAACACTGTCCGAGCTGAGAATGAAAACTTATTAGTACATAGTTAGGTACTACTGTTACAAGTATGTCTGTCTGTACTTTATAGTCATTATTATAATCCATAAGGAACTCTAGTCAATGGTGCCGATTCCCTTGTTCACAAACTAAACTAAATTTAAGTTCAGTGCATCTTTTTCTTTCTATTTCATTAAGAAAAGGACAGAAGATAAATTTTAGTTTAATCCTGTCAAATTAATCAGCGCTTGACGTAAATTGACGTAATTTTAGTAGGCAAGTTTTTAATCACGTCTAAACTTGTATGGAGTAGTGACAGGCGCTGATTAATTTGACAGGACTAAACTAAAGTTTGTCTTCTGTTCTTTTCTGAATGAATTAGAAAGAAACAGATGCACTGAACTTAAATTTAGTTTAGTTTGTGAACAAGGGAATCGGCACCATTAGTTCTTTATAAACATACTTAGCCTAGTTCAGGGATACACAGACTTATAAAGAATAGAGGAAAAATAACTAGGTAAACGTTTTAAAAGAAGGTACCTTTTTTTTGAAAACCTTACACATTTTTTTTTCCGCGCCGCGCCCGATCGCTTTCGCTCGAACTCACCCAAGTGCTACCCGAATAGTTCCGATCGCAAGCTCGCAACACATGCTTGATAATGTAGGTAATTAGGTATACAACATTGTCAACATTATTTTTTTTAATTTGTTGTTGAGTCACACGCGTACCGACATGGGGCTGCATGCGGCCAGTGGGCGAAGAAGTTAACTGGAAAACAACTCATCTTCTATTCACTAGCAAAACTCTTTCTTCGTAAAACTTTTCGGAAAAAAGTCGGTCCCTTTTTTTTGTAAAAAGTTTTTTATTTTTTACTTTTTGTGGGTCACTTTGTAATTTATCTACGTTACAATAGCCTAATGTCAACCGCTCATCACCTTTTACCAAATATTCCGTTTCCCGATGAAGGAACGTTAATTGTTGAAGAGTTATCCTGGTAAGAACCAGAGGAACTGCCACTAACCATATGCATTGTGACGAGCATAAATTGCTTAGCAACCATATTAAAGTACCTAATCGAATCGAATCGCAACCCGAAAAATACTTATTATTAAGTAGTTCCGGTCGTCATCTGTGGTCTTCATCATCACTTCCACTTCACCAAATGGTGAGAGCAAATGCACGAGTTACTATAAAAAATACCCATATCGCTATAGCCGTGCCTATAAAATTTGTGGGATCCTCTGATCAGATTCTGACATGATTACAATAGGGCCAACTCGAGAGCATACCCTTTTAATTAAAAAAAAATCTAAATCGGTCCACAATTGACGGAGAAATCGGTGAAATATATTAAAAAATATGTACATACAGACGAACATACAAAACGAATACACCTCGGTAAAAACAAACATTTTAATCAAATATTTCCCTGTAACAAGCCGCCCTTGTAAGAAACCCAGTTGATTTATTCTTATTTCTTTTCAGCCAATCAGCGTGAGATCTAATCCAATGGAACCATCTAATTGGCTGGCTCGACGATTGCTGCGCAACACGACGTAATATGATTGCTGCGAGCCGCGACTCCTTGCTGAGTTAATTCTAATGCGATGTAATACATGCTTTCCTCGAAGAATTATGTGCCAGTATTATCTGTTTCATGATTATTATTACCAGAAGAGGAAGAACATAATATGCAACAGTTTTTGTTTATATTTATTTTATACATTAATAAAACTAGTCGACTACGGCGCAACTTGCCAAGAAATAAAATGAAATGAAATTGTTAATTCTGATATCCTATTTACAGAATAAACATTGTAATTTCATTAAATTTCTTGACTTCGTTCAATGGAAAGTGCACCTCCAATAAACTTTGATACACTTTTGTGACTTAAGTACTCTTTTGATGTATTTTTTGGGGGGTACATTACCTGGGGCACAGAACTTCTCCTATAGGTTGGGTAGTGTCTCACCCGTAGACATCAGTGGATTTTACAGTACCAACTTTAGAGGCAATGATGATGATAATTAAATACTTTGTACATGTAGATACAATAGATTATTTATTAATGTTTTATTTATAGATTAATAAAATTGGATTAGAAAGAAAAATATATTTATTAAATAAAAAATTTAAAATCTCTAGCATTTTTTCCCTTTCCACTGACGACAACTCGAGTGCCTACCGTTAAGGCTCGTACATACTGGCGCGACTTGCCGCGCGACGCGACGCGACACAAAGACACCGCGTGTAGCGCTACAAGCGGTGCCTTTGTGTCGCGACGCGTCGCGCGACAAGTCGCGCCAGTATGTAGGAGCCTTTATTCGACACAATTCCCTCAATGGTAGATTAGTGCAGTAAGGTCTTGAAGAACAAGTTTATCTGGGCCATCACTTGATAATATCCCGAAATGTACTGCTTAAAGCTCGCAAACAAAACCTCTTTCATCTCATAAGTATCCATTCTTTAAGGAAATATTCTGAATATATTCAGTGGCGCGGCGTGCAAATGTTCGTTTCATCTTGTATATCATTATTTGCTTGTACTGTTATAACATTCATGTGCTCCCATTCCTTACACTTAGCATTCAAAACATGCAGCTTAGTTAATTAGGAACGTTTTTTGTTTACAATTCTAGCAAGTTTATGTTGTTTCTGGGAGTAGGGTAATATGAGATAAACCCATAACATTATACAAGTCTTATTACCTACATATCTACTGCAGCGTTGAGACTCTGCGATAACTTTTGGCTTGTAAGCCGGTCAACGAAATTTTATTCTGAAATTTTTGGATATTCAATATTACTTTGGTTTCCAAACCAAGTTATATTTTTTTTTATAGGAACCAGTCGTGAAGAATTACTGCTCACACTTACTCAATTACTGCAAGTCACAAAATTTTGGATTTGATATGAAATGCTAACTTATTGAAGTGCAGAGTACTAATTTGCTTGTGATATTGTAAATCAATACATCACACGAGCAAGATCCATTCGCCCAATGGTACGTATTCCATACAACGGCTCGTCATCCTTTTTCAAGGTAACTTTTAGTCTTTTTCTGTGGTCCTAAACCTTTTTTATTTATCGTAGGTTGACCAGTCGAAAAGACCAATTTTCGACCCAACCTACTGGGGGTACTAGCGTACTTATAAGGCCGATCTGCCGACCGCAACGATTGCTGTTTAACACCGAAGTGTGTGTCTCGTTGTGATACCTGCGAGGCAATCCTGACGGTTTACGCCTGAGGATCCAGGTTGCTTTACGGCGTGTTGTTCAGCGTTGGTCGAGGCACTGGATGCAGTTCTTCAGGAGTGGCTTATTCCAAACCTATAAATTCTATTTTATTCATATAAGGAAATCTGGTCATTTGTGCCGGGAGAACTTGGGTTCATCCCATTTTGAATTGTTCTTTACGTAAATAGCGACGCAAACTAAACGGCGGATTGCAATCGTATCGTGGCATCCATGGCTTAAAACGTAACAAAATTCCACCTTGTGATGTAGGTACCGTAAGTTTTCTCGTAAACCCTATTTCTTAAAAAAAAATTAGTACATTAAAAAAAAAATATTAACAGACTAATCGTATCGTATCGTATATTTTGTATCGCACTTTTGTTTTATATTCCTTTTCTATTCGTTTTCTATTTTTGTTTTATCGTTGGTGATGTTCATCAAAAAGGTCAGGTGCGTTTACGGTGCACGAAGCAAAAGGAGTATGTAAGGAGCGTAGCAGGTGGCGTTCTATAGTTTCTGCCTACCCCCATAGGAAGAAGGCGTGAGTATGTATGTATGTGTGTTTTTAAATTATGTTAACAGTTTTGGTTTCTTTCTCTCCATTTTTAATCTCCAAATTAATATTCGTGTTTTTGTAGTAAATCAGCTGTTTTATTTTTTAGACTACATACTACAAGCAATCATAATATATTAAATGTAAACTGGTCCTGAAATTACTCTGAAGTAGATTTCCGATGTTGAAAATAATCTATTCATATTATAAATTAAAGTCACTTTTCGTGTCTATCTGTGTGACCGCGTTGTTCTTCTCAACACAACGTATTTTTGACGCGGTTTCAACATTATTTCGAGAATTTATTATTAAACTTACATATTATAATATCCTTTAAGGCGATGACAAGACCCAATTGACCAAAATAGGCTTCTCATAAGAAAATAAATTGCCAAATGTATATAGTTTGTGGTAGCGGAAAAAATATATGTTAATTTTGAACATATTTCCCAAAACTTGGTTGTTACCAAAACACGTTTTGAAAAAAAAAACTCGATACAAACTAACGTTAAACTAACCTCTTACCTTGAGTTCTAATCCAAAATATCTGTATTAAATATCAACGTACGTTGCGTATTTAATTAATAACAAGTACGTCTGATTTGAATGCAGAACTTGGATGTTTTTTATTTTCGATTACTCAACTCGATTTTGAGTAAATAGATAATTACTTCATATTTTGCAATAAATTACAAGCGTTTTGTCATCGCGCTTCTCTTTCTTTTCTATGCAATCTGACAGT
This sequence comes from Atethmia centrago, assembly GCA_905333075.3. NCBI lineage: Eukaryota > Metazoa > Arthropoda > Insecta > Lepidoptera > Noctuidae > Atethmia > Atethmia centrago. Next base: position 27,912,486 of record HG995385.1, on the reverse strand, counting down.
GACCGTGGTTTAGGTGTTGTCAGCGTCTTAATTAAAGTTCGCGAGAACATTCGTAAGAAGCTGGGAGTATCATCACAACGGTAATGTTTTCCCATTGTTTGTCTTATCTGTTTAGTATATTCGTGTATTTATGTGTATTTATTTGGTCTTATATTCATGTATAATTAGGTATATGTATTATATTTAAAGTGTTTAATAGGTATATGTATGTACATAAATACTTTATTGTAATAAATATTTATTCCACAGTTTTCGTTATTGCACCTACCACTGTCTGTCTCTGCATCACCCAAAGGTGACTGGTTGGAAATGCCTATGGCATTAAGTCCGCCTCTTTACATTTGTGTGCTTAAAGTATTAAATAAATAAATAATAAAGAAATCTCGGATGTTTTTCAAGTCATAAAAAACATATATCCGAATTATTATATTATCACTAGCGAATGATAATATATCATTATTAAACCATAATTAAAATTGTGCTTGATATTTATTTAATCACATGTAGAGCTTGTTAGTCCAATACATTCAAGTCATCTTTTTTTCATTCATTAATTTTCTTCCTCGCCGTCTTTTATCTTTGCTTTTTTAAAATACAAAGCAAGTAACACAAAAGACAAAAAAGAAAAGCAAACAATTATAGATCACAGGTCTATCAGATGAGATTGAGAAAAAGATTGCTTTCAATTCCATTCAAAGGAACGATGAATGGGACCGAACGACTGAACGAATAATGGAGTTCATTCGCGAGCTGATTGACTCGCTCGCGATAACTTTTGGAATAAAACCGACGTTTGGTCGGTCATAAATTTTCTCCGATTAGATTATCCGAATTCTGTGTGGAAGTTAGTAGAGTGCGTATGTTGAATGACAACTTTACAAATGTTCAACTCGGTGCTGAGTTCGGCTTTTAATTTAATTGAGTTAACTTTGTGCATATGACTGTTTGTATGAGTTTATTTCACAAAGTACTCGTAGATATTCCTATAAAGCGTATTTTTGAAGTGAAACTTTTTAGGCCACAGACGGCGTGCGTGTATGACCAGATGCATGAACGTAAACGAAACAAAAGGTATATACGAGTACAAGGAGCGTAGCAGGTGACGTTCTATAGTTTCTGCCTACCCCCACGGGAAGAAGGCGTGAGTTTATGTATGTGTATGTGTAACTTCTTAGGCAGCGATTCGATAATTGGACGAGAATTGAGAGTGAAATTTCAAGGACGCGTCACGTTTAGGCACATTTCGTTACATGAGCGAGAATAAAGATGTAACTCTCTTTGTCTCTTACACTAAATCTATCGTATTTTTAAAAGTAGTTTCACTTCTATCACGTATACAGTGCTGCAGGCGCAATTATTTTTTCACATCTTCGGAAATACGAGTTTCTCTTTCTACAATATTGAATAATTTGATTTCCTGAGGGCTTTAGCGCTGGGCCTAACGAAGTCATCTAGTTTAAGAAGTTACATTTACTTAGTAGGTACTTAGCCAACTTAGCGGGTCTGCTAGTATGTAGCTAACTTTAATACTTTCACAGTATTTTTCACTCTTCCAAGTTCCACCTAACCTCCATAGTGACAAGAAGTAATTGTTGGATCCACAGCTCTTGTTTTTACGCATTTTTAATAATCAAATCACTCTAAATGTAACCTAACTACATAAATAATAAAAGGTGGCAAACTGCCTAATGTGATGACTATTGAAATGAAATGAAATGAAATGAAATGAAATGATGATGAAATGAAATGATTTTATTTTTTTTCTGTATGTGGGTTTGTACAAACACTTTTACACGTCAATCATATTTATAAAAAAACTAGATGAGCTCGGATGCTTTTCTATCTGACTACTCTGAGAAGAAAGGCCGAAACAAACTCAGAGGTCACAGTCTCTTTTAAAGTCCAGACATAATCTTGGTCAGATCATGTGAAGAGCATGTAGATTGGTGTCTGAAATGGTCTTTTGAGGAAAGAACCCCACAGATTGAGTGGACCTATCCAGTCAGTGCACGCATTTGTCAGTAATCGTGCAGCTCAACTCAGAACTTAAGGAGCTCAACGATTCGACGAACAATACCAAAGAAAGGACATTTGGGTAGGCCGCTTAAATGACTCAAAAAAAGATGAAGATGAATTTGATTGAAGATCTCGTATATTATAGTTTCAATATTTAATTTAAAAACATAAGTTACAATTTTTGTTTTGTTTTTCAAGTTATATTTATTTTTTAAGTATTGTAATGATCATTCTTAAACTAGAGTTACGAGTGTATATTTCGATGTAAATGAATCTTTTGTTTCCGATTAATTGCAATTATAACATAAAAGTATGGTAATGCTCGTCTAGCGGCGACCATTGGTCCATAAATATGTGTTATTTGCGGATAATGCAGTGGACTGCAACATTGCTTCTTAAAGTTTTGTTAACCTTACGTATATAAATGTTGTAGTTGTTTATTATCTCTTATTAAATAAAATAAAAAAGTAATTGACCAAGTAACTCTGTGTTTCTAATTATACGACCACCACGTATATGACTGTGTTTTTGCAGACAGATTTTAAGTTTTAATAATTTGCTTTATTTCAAGCTTTTATGTTTTATTAATGTATATATATTTGGAATCGACTCATTACTAGCTTTTATTTGATATCAATGTCGATATAATTTATTTTAAAAAGAACCCGACGTTTTTTTTGTATTTGCAGATGCATATAATATTATATAGCCTGTCTCACTCCCACAATTAATACGAATCTAACGACACCTAATTATGTTAAACTCCATCAAGCCGTTTAGGCTACAGAGCGTGCCATAGAAATAGACATACATACCTACATACATACTCTCGAAAAACATTACCCTCCTTTTGAAGCAGTCGGATAAAATACAACATGTCACTAGAATCCCCCATGATTGCAAGAACTACCTCAATCGTAACACGTCGCCTCCCTAGTCAGAGGAATAGTATCGTTCGGCAAAGCATTGTATTGCATACAAGCCTCGCTTCCGCACTTCACTCGTATTCACGTCATGCCCACTAACTCTTCAAGCGATCAAATACTTCACTATCGCTGACAACTGAAACCAAACTCTATTTCGTAGAAAGGAAGGTGTATATTGGTAATGGTAGTGTTTTATTTAGATGGGAAGCATTGATTGCTTGGCGATTAAAAAGTGGAATCGGTAGTTTTATGGACGAGTCCGTACGTGATTGTGTATACAGTTTAGAAGCAAATATTGATTGTGTGTGTGAGTGGAATGGACTGAAAATTGATTATGGCTTTCAGTTTTAAAAGTTTTGTAGAAAAGCTTTTGGAAGCGAAAACAACTATGTATTTTCGCATTTCCGAAGGCTTTTTCAACGTAAACAAAGCTGTTAGTTAAAGCTACAGTTCATTGTTGCGGTATTTTATAAGATTACGATCGATTTTTTAATCTGCCAATGCTAAAACTTTGGGTATGTTTAAAGAGAGTGCGTAAAAGAACATTCACGAGTGGCGATACTTTAGTTCGTCCAGCGCTCTCTTGGAGTTAAGTCCCACTACTAATCTTACTGACTGTCAAATACGACATAAAAGATTTTATAAATCATGGCAATACTAGCTTTTGGTCCACTCGTTCCACTAAAATCCCCTAGATCTGCCACCCAGGGGGGCTACACAGCACTCAAGCACTTCCACTACGATCCCCAATGCTGGGGATTCTATAAGTCGCGGCTTCGACCGCGTGGAGGTCGGAAATTGTCCCATGGAAACATTCCTCATAGAATAACCCAGTTCTAAAACAGTTATGGTCTATCCGTGTGCTAAATTTGATCAAAAGCCGTTCAGCCGTAGCGCGTAAAAGGTAACATACAGATACACAGGTAGACGGTCATTTTCGCATGTATAATATTATTATAGATTTAACTATTATGAATTTATGATAGACAGATGGGTTGATACAGTAATGTACTCTTTACTGCACACCGATGAGCGAAAATTAGGTACAGAGAGGTTAAACTTAATAGTTTGGTGATAGCTATGACAAGTTGTCACAGTCGGCAACAGAACTTAGCGATGGAAAGTTCAAAACCCACATCAAACGTGTCCTTATCAAAAAAGCATATGATAAGATTAAAGACTACGTTGAAGACAAGGAAGTTTGGCAATAATTCCTTCTGCACATGTGCATGTGTATGCTTCTTGGTATGGCATTACTATGTAAATGTCTATTCACTGCTCCTTTTTTTTTACATAATTCCTTGACATAATCTTTCATTACTGGACGTTACATAACTACAATTTTAATTTCACTCAATTTTTCTTAATTTACCAGTGGCTTTTGTGGACAGGGTATGAATTCATTCAGAATTATCACAGTTCTAATGGCAATCATATTATTTGGTTTAAACAGGTTTTTCTTTTATTAGTATCTTACATAGATTATATTTTCTATTTTGTGAATGTGAGAACATTGTAGGCTTAATAGACAAGATTTATAGACGATTTTCTATTTTGGAAAGTACCTGGTACTTGTTGAGAGGCCTGCACTGTCCCATCATATCTATTAACACAAATTTAAAAACATTGTTTTAATTTTGACTATTTCAAAGATTTAACTATGAATCTGGAAATCTGGCCCTTTATCATTCCGTGCCAGGTTCATTATAAAGTATTAATAGGCGTCAAGAATGTCTACTGCTAAGGCTTTTAGGGTTTGTTATCCTTTGCAATGTATAATTCTGTGTTTATACATACACAGAATATAAATCTACATTGTTTTAGACAATGGTAAGCATAAACTGGAATTTGCTGAAGGCTTAAATCTAAAACTTTGGAACCTACCTATCTAGAGAAAAGTCATCGTATTGGATTCAAAGCAAGCTGAAATTAAATGTTTAGACCGACTACATTTCTGTACCAATATTATTCATTGTTGCAAGATTTGTTTTATCCAAATTCCTGTTACTTAATGTGACGACGTGTATTACCCCACGTTTTCACAAATGACATACCAAAATTAAGAGAAAACATTCCATCCCCGTTCCCCTCAATAAAAACGAAAACATTTCCCTGTCAGCGTGCAATAATGAAGTTACCGTTTAGCAGGAATATCCATTAACCAGTAATCCACGCCAGTAACGCGTAATAGTCACTGGTGCGAGTAAATTGACTCGCCGTATGCCAGCGTATACCACCCGGTATTGAAAGCTATAGGTATTTAGGGCATGAGTATAATTGGTAAGGCAATGGACTTTTAAGTACTTTAGCACTTGAATTAGACTTTTGTTGCTATAACCAAGGTTATTAGTAGATTAATTGCTGTATCGTCTTGGTAGCTTGCTGCCAATTTATAAGCAGTCAGCATTGATGATAGCGAAGATGACTGGCAAGGCGAGTAGGCCGTATCGCGCTTACTTATCCATTGGACACTCTCGTATCCCATGGCATGGACCCTATAGTACCCAGAAAGTAGTTCAGCGATTTTACGTTTATTCGTTATATTTTTGATTTTATTAATAGAAAGATAGATCGAAAAAAAAAATCGTTGGCGGTCGCAGCCGCGTCAGGAATGAAGTTCTCAGGTATGATTTAAAACTCAAACAAAAATTTTTGACACTTGAAACTTGCGACCTTGAAACTGAAACTCTTTTGTCGAAGTTTCTTTAAGCTCGCACATACTGTTTTACGCAGACGCATTTTTAATACCGAGCTATCAAGGTATAAGTTTTTAGAAGTTTATACCAGATGGCTCGTATTAAAAACGCGTATTTAATTTAATTCACAGTTTCTCTTCCGAGAGATGGAGGGGGCATAACGCTTATTCCTTACGTGACGATTCCAGTCAACTCCTACCGCATTCCGCGTCAAACAACGTCGTTCCAAAAAAATGGTATGAACTAACAACAATAATAATAGTAGTAACTTCTGTGTGAGTTTGACTACATATCTAAAAGTGTTTAAGACGCTGACAACACCTAAACCGCGGTCACTGTCAGATTGCATAGAAAAGAAAGAGAAGCGCGACGACAAAACGCTTGTAATTTATTGCAAAATATGAAGTAATCATCTATTTACTCAGAATTGAGTTGAGTAATCGAAAATAAAAAACAACCAAGTTCTGCATTAGAATAAGACGTACTTGTTATTAATTAAATACGTAATTTATGTTGATATTTAATACAGATATTTTGGATTAGAACTCAAGGTAAGAGGTTAGTTTAACGTTAGTTTGTATCGAGATTTTTTTTCAAAACGTGTTTTGGTGACAACCAAGTTCTGGAAAATATGTTCAAAATTAACATATATTTTTTCCACTACCACAAACTATACAGATTTGGCAATTTTCTTTCTTAAGAGAAGCCTATTTTGGTCAATTGGGTCTTGTCAGCGCCTTAAACATGGATTTGTTTTACGGCGAACCACGATACTGCATTATCTAATTCGTCGATACCTAATGGAACTTCAAACATTTAGCACCAACGTATCCAAAAGTTTATTGTAGCCTGAAATTGTAGCAATAAATTCCATGCATCATTATGCTTGTCAAATAAAAACACACACCAAATAATAAAAACTGCAAATAAAAGTCAAGTACTTCACAAAGTATTCGTTCGGTCAATCACTTTGACTTTGTGCCTTTATTTCATAGCAATTTCGCAGCAATGTTCGTAATTCAAACAAATGTTACTGTGACGTTTGGCTGACCGTTTAAACCAGGGTTTCCCAAAGTGGTCGATATCGACCCCTTGGGGTCGAAATTGGTTTCCCAACGAAGCTTGCTTGTTTTGCTTTTGGGGGTCGACGCGGTCTAAAAATCGACCCCTGTTAATTAACACGTTCTTATTTGAAACTTTCAAGATACTGTATAAGTTGTGTTACGTGTACCAACTTGTTATAAGAATGACTAATATTTTAGTAGGAAGTAACATTGTTGTACTTTTAAAAAACTCAACAAGTCGATAAGCGTGCACAAGTTCTTACAAGATGAAAAAAATTGGCTATTGGGGTCTGAGGTATCCGTTCATTTTGGAAACGGGGTCTCTTGCCCAAAATAGTTTGGGAATCCCTGGTTTAAACGATAAAACCATATGTAATAGTATTGGCCGACCGACACGGGCGCGGCGTTGTGGCAGTAATAATTGATTGATGATACTCTGCTACTCTATCATAATATATTATGTACTTTGGTGACTAGTTTTTGCAAAGGTTTTTGTTGCTAAAGGCTATTTTTTGGTTGAAGGTCATATGCGTTAAATATTCAACAAGAAAGCGCGTGGAACGGAGTGTTGTTTTGCTTTTTTGTCTTCCTTGAAAGTCAGTTTTTACCAAATTTTTATTAGCCTGAATAGTATCTGTAAATTATGGCACCTCGAACATGATAATGTAAACAAACGGACTCACCCAGTTTCGAAAAAACCTGATCAATTCTCTAATCAGGTAACCTGCTTTATAACTGTTGTCCTTGTTTGTTTGCTTCTATTTTATTCTATTCTAGACCAAAACAGAGACAACCAATCAAATCACTTCACAGAATATAAACTAGATTGAATAAAATGAAGAACTTCAGCGAAACCGTTGGTAAAAGTCGTATTTTTTTAATTTAACGTAAATGCGAATGTCTATTAATATCCGACACATTCCGATGCAATAATCGTGTCAATATCCGACACATTCCGATGCAATAATTATGTATCGAATCTTCCGCTCAGTATTGAAGATAACTTCAAACTGTGAAACTATCTTCACTATGTTCAAACTATATTCTACAGGGTGACATTGAAAACATGCGACAAATCGAAATGGGAGATTGTACTCATCATTATGAACAACTTTTACTAAGGGACCAAAGCTACAATCCCAAAAAAAAAAAACTGCTGTCCCCTACATTTATGTTCGCAATACCTCATCAAAATGTAGGAAAAGCAGATTTTTTTTTTGGGATTACAGCTTTGGTCCTTTAGTAAAAGTTGTTAATAATGATGTATACAATGTCCCATTTCAGTTTGTCGCAAGTTTTCAATTTCAACCTGTATACAGATATAACCACATCCCCACTGTATCCCATAAACTGTAGATATAACCGCTGAAGTTATGTGCAGTTAACGCTTCGTCACACATCGCTGGTGTGAACTGACTGGCTTCTGATCATAATGGGCTCTTTAGTCTATGTATGGGTTATGCTATATTTTAGCTGTATTTAGAAAATAGTGGTTAACCTCTTGCGTAGGGGGTATCTTTTGGAAACGTTGAGGAAGTATTTTCATGAAAAATCTTCACGCATATTTAAAAAAAAATTGACATAATTTAATTTTATTTTTATTTTATTTTGAGATTTTGTAATATTTAAATTTAATTAATCTTAATTTTATTTTGGGTTTCTGTCTGTTTTTAAGTAGTCTAATTTAAATGTATTTTTGTAAAATATGGACTAAAATGATAACTGAAATAAATAATTAACCGGTGGATAAATAATTATGTCAGATAATATAAGGGTCAAAGTACTTTTGGGCTGTTCCTTCAGTGACTTCAATAGCGTCATTGGTTTCATTATAGATCTTGACATTGTATTTACGATTATTATGTTAGTTCTCTCTATTTTACTGTGTGTGCTCATTACTCGAGAACGACATACACGATTTAAGTTTTTATGATCCATACCACATACCGATGAATATATGAATGATGCTGTGTGCTGTATGTTGTTGTGTTTTGGTATAATTGGTCAAGGACAGCTAATGAGGCACAATTGATTTTCTATTGTTTGACTCCGAATCGGTGTCGCGCGGGGCTTAAAGGCTCCTGCATAATGAGGCGAAATCGCGGGCGCGACAGGCAGCAATATTCCTGTTGCGCCAGCGACATCGCCCCAGTCTGTAAGAGCCTTAACAGGTTAATGCGCTGTACAATAAGTGTTTAATAAATAATAATAAGCCAGGCTTTGTGGTAGTGGATCGAATAGAGCGGCGCGCAATGATTTCAAAATAACGGTCGGGTTTGACAGAAACCACGTAATACCCGAGAAAGATAAGCAATTCAAGTATCTTGACTTGGGGTGCGTGCAGAAAACCTCCTCGTGTGCTTGATTGCTGCTGGTTCCCTGCGAATACGTTCGGGGGAAAGAGCAGTCGTCGGGCCGGTGCATCCTGGGTACGGCCAATAGTCTCTCCATGTTTCGGAGAGGGTATTGACCGTGGCGAATTTCTGCGTGGCGGGGAGCTTCATGCTCGATCGTCGCTCGTCCACTCCCCTCTCTGCTTACAGAGAGCAGGTCGAGTGGGCGAAGAGTGGCGGTGCTTGCTGTGCACTTACCCTGCCAGCGAGCAAGCAGCGGGAGAATGATTCTTCTGTCTGCAACCGTCGAAATCGTAATCCGTAAAGAGACCACAGTCATGTTTTGTGGCTTGGAACGGGACGAGGATCTTGGCTTGATCGCCCGGATCGCGAGGAAGATAACCTTTATAAAAATTCCTCTAATATCAAGTTTTGGTGCGCGGCGAGGATATGAATGGCTGAGGAGTAGTGTCATCTGCAACTTCCGAGTTGTAGGTGGCGCATCAGTCGTTAGCGCACCCCCAGCCAGGGTACCAGTGGACCCCCTGGTTGAGTTACAAATTTACACTTACCTAGGGACAGGGGGTGAACCTAGGTGGACGTTTTAGATCCCCCACACTCGTGGGAACAGAAATGGTTAAACAAATTAAAAAAAACGAAAGTCATGTGGAGGAGAGTGATGCGGGGTCGGAGTCCGACGCCGCATCTAGCGCAAAGTGCTCAGGTCGGAGCTCGGAGTACAAACAAGTGGACGGGAGAAGCCGAGAGTTCAGACGAACCTCGAAGCGCCCCAACTCGGGGTCGTCCTCCGACGAGGTTGTCGGTCGGAGGAAAAAAATCCACTGCAGCCGGCGGGGTGGGGCCCGAGGAGGAAAAGGGGTGGATAGAGTGCCCTCCACCAGGGAGGTCGCCGAGCCGAGCCGAGCCTGCCCAGCCGAGAAGGCCCAGCGAGCCGAGAGGCTCGCAAAGGCAGTGCAGGGCTCAGAGGCTCCTGGTGGTGGGCCGGACGCCGTTGGCGGCCCCAATTCGGAGCGTGTGGCCGGGTTCGCGGAGGTGGTGCTAGCCCTGATCAAGGGGGTGGCCGTGAAGAGGCTCAAGTCCTCTAAGGACCAGGCCATATCCGCGGCCACGGCCTCGATTGTGGCAGCAGCGGAGGCCCTTCACCTAGGGCCTCCTTCAGACGGCATGTCGGAGATGCGGGCGGAGGTCGCCCGCCTGACAGCCGCCATGGAGCTTCTCAAAAAGGAGAATGAGGAGCTCCGAGCGGACCTGGCTGGGCTCAGAAGAGCCGACTCCCAAGTGGAGCCGAAGGGGGGGCAGCAGCATGGGCAGGGGCGGCCCGTGCCTGCTGAAGACCGGGTTTTGCGGCAGGAGATGGCTTCCTTGCGGAGTCGTTTCTCCGCTCTAGAGGCCATAGTCCTGCGCCCCCCGTTAGCGGCGAGCCAGCCGGCCTCGGGCCAGCGCAAAGCCCCGTCGCCGTCGTATTCTGCCGCCACAGCTGCCACGGCCAAACCGGGGTCGTCGGGGCAGCCAAAGGGCGGGGCGAATGCGCGGGCCGCGAAAGCTCCAGCCCCAGAGGCGAAGACTCCGGCCACGGCGGCGAGGGCCCCAGCCCTGGCGGCGAGGGCTCCGGTGGCGAGACGGCCGCCCCCGCCTCCTAAATCTCTTCCGGCCGATGCCGAATGGCAGGTAGCCGGAGATAAGAGGAAGGCGGCTAAGGCGAAAAGGGCGGCCAAAAAGAGGGAGAGGCGGCAGCGGCGCAAGGAGCGAACCGCCGCGGCTAGGCTCCGCGCCCCGAATTCCGCAGCTGTAGTGATCACACTACAGCCGGATGCGGAGAAGAAGGGCGTGTCCTATAGGACGGTAATGGCGAAGGTGGGTGAGGCGGTGCGCCTGGAGGAGCTCGGCGCAGCAAAAGGCCTCAGAATGAAGGTGACGGCGACTGGGGCCCGAATGGTGGAGGTCCCCGGTAGGGCCAGTGGCCCGGCCGCTGACGCCCTGGCCGAAAGGCTTAGGGTGTCACTAAATGCGGACGAGGTCCGAGTGTCCAGGCCTACCAAATGCGCTAGCATGCGCATCACGGGCCTGGACGACTCCGCGACGGAAGAAAAGGTGGTCGCCGCAGTGGTTAGGACCGGGGGGTGCTCTGCCGAGCAGGTGAAGGCAGGCATCATCCGTCCTGACTCCACGGGGCTGCAAACCGTTATGGTGAGCTGCCCCGTGTCGGCGGCCAAAAAAGTTACCGGGGAGGGCCAACGGCTATTGGTGGGCTGGGTTTCCGCGCAGGTGAAACTGCTGGAACCCAGACCTCTGAGGTGCTTCCGCTGCCAGGTGGGCAACCACGTGCAAGCGAATTGCACCTCGGAGGTGGACCGCAGCGGTCTTTGCTACCGCTGCGGTCTGCCCGGGCACAAGGCCGGCTCGTGCAATGCCGCGCCGCACTGTGCCGTATGTGCGGCGGCTGGCAAGCCGGCCGAGCACCGGATGGGGGGCAAAGCCTGCGCCCCACCCACCAAAGCCAGGGCCAGAGGCAAGCCCTCCGCCAACGCCGTCACCGCCGCAGCCGCCACCACTGCCACCGCCGCTGCCGCCTCCAACACCGCCGTCGTCGCCGTCGCCACCGTGGCCGCTGTGGCAGGCCCTTCTCAGGGGGCTGGGAAGGAGGCCCAAGAGGGGGCTGACATGGAGTGCCATTAATGGCCCCATTACGCCTCCTCCAGGCGAACATCAACCACTGCGCCGCCGCTCAGGATCTGTTGCTCCAGAGCATGGCGCAGTGGTCGATTAACATCGCCGTGGTCGCTGAGCCGTACTTTGTCCCGCCCAGGGATGACTGGGTGGAGGACCTGAGCGGCTCAGTGACCCTAATTTCGTCGGCCGCCGCCGGTACCCCGTCCCTCGAGGCCGTCAAGAGAGGACGGGGCTGCGTAGCAGCACGGTTCGGGGAGATTGTCGTGGTGGGGGTCTACCTCTCTCCGAACCGAACTCTTGCCGAGTTCCACAACTCCCTTGCGGAGTTGAGAGACGTCGTCGGGTTTGGTTCCCTCCCCATGTTCGTCCTCGGGGACTTCAATGCCAAGAATTTGGCTTGGGGTTCCCGGCTAACGGACACACGGGGCAGGATGGTGGAGGACTGGGCTCTGGAGACAGGCCTGGTCGTCCTAAACCGGGGTTCTGTCCCCACGTGTGTGCGGATGCGGGGTGAATCAGTGGTGGACATCTCGTTCGCCAGCCCCGCTCTGTCACCGCGTGTAGTTGACTGGCGTGTCATGGAGGGGGTGGAGACCTATTCCGATCGCCGGTATATCCGGTTCGACGTCTCCGCCCAGACCTCGGACGCGCTGGTCCGACGGGCCCCGAGTGGTCCGCGGTGGGCTCTGAAGCAGCTGGACCGGGAGCTCCTCCTGGAAGCCTCGATCGTGCAGGCCTGGGTGTCACCACCGGACAGGCCTGCCGACATCAACGACGAGGCGGAGTGGTTCCGGGAGGCCATGTCCGACATATGTGACGTGGCAATGCCCCGGGTCCAGCCTGGACGTGCCTCGCGCCAGGTGTACTGGTGGTCGCAGGAGCTGACGGCTCTGCGCACTGCGTGCGTGGCTGCGCGACGCCGGTACACCAGGCACCGCAGGCTCCATATCAAACCTCCGGATACGGAAGCCATTCAGGCGGAGCTATACGAGGGGTACAGAGCAGCGAAGACCGCCCTCCAAGCGGAGATCCTGCGGGCCAGGGGGTTGGCCCGCGAGGAGTCGCTGGGGACTCTAGACAGGGACCCGTGGGGACGTCTGTACAAGGTGGTGCGGGATAAACTCCGCCCATGGGCTCCCCCGCTAACACAGAGTCTCCGGCCCCAGCTTATGGAGGACGTGGTGAGCGCTCTGTTCCCTTCGCGAGGAGAACACTCCTCCCCGCCTATGGCTCCGCCTACTGCGGTGCCTGATGCGGACCACACCGCCGACGACGACGACGATGCTCCGGAGGTGACCGAGGGAGAAATGAGAGCGGCGGTACGCAGGCTTAATGCCAAAAATACCGCCCCAGGACCCGATGGCTTACCTGGGAAGGCCTGGGTCCTGGCCTTGGAGGCTCTCGGGCCTCGACTTAGGGGGCTCCTAAGCGCATGCATGGAGAGGGGCCAGTTCCCGCTTCGCTGGAAGACGGGGAAACTGGTCCTCATAAGGAAGGCAGGGCGCCCTGCGGACTCTCCGTCCGCTTATCGGCCCATCGTGCTGCTCGACGAGGTGGGCAAGCTCTTTGAAAGAGTAATTGCAGACCGCCTCGTCGGCCAGCTGGTGCGGGTGGGGCCGGATTTGGCGGAGAGCCAGTTTGGTTTCCGCAGAGGGCGCTCTACGGTGGACGCCATCATGCGTGTGCGAGCCCTGACGACGGGGAATGCTGTTGCCCAGGGTGGGGTCGTCTTGGCGGTGTCCCTAGACATCGCCAATGCCTTCAATACCCTGCCCTGGAGTTGCATCAGGGAGGCACTCCGGTATCACCGGATGCCGACCTACCTCTGTCGTGTGGTCGAGGCCTATTTGACGGACAGGGCCGTCATCTACCCCGGTCACCAGGGAGTGTGGAACCGGCAAGAGATGTCGTGCGGTGTCCCACAGGGATCGGTCCTGGGGCCGCATCTGTGGGACATCGGATACGACTGGGTGCTGCGCGCCGACCTCCCTAGCGGCGTCAGCGTAGTGTGCTACGCTGACGACACGTTGGTCCTGGCGCAGGGGAGGTCGCACCAGGCGGCGGCCGAATTAGCGGCACGCGGGGTTGCGACAATCGTCGAAAGGATCCGGCAATTGGGACTTGAGGTGGCCCTGCACAAGTCCGAGGCCATGTGTTTTCATGGTCCTCGGAATGCGCCACCGTTGGGGTCCCAAATAACGGTAGGAGGGGTTTCTATCGGCGTCGAGTCGACGATGAAGTACTTGGGACTCGTCCTCGACAGCCGGTGGAACTTCGTGGAGCATTTCCGACGTTTGGCTCCCAAACTGGAGCGGGCGGGCGCTGCATTGAAGCGGCTCCTGCCCAATCTAGGGGGTCCAAGCGCCTCCTGCCGGAGGCTCTACGCGGGGGTCGTGCGGTCCATGGCCCTCTACGGGGCACCTGTATGGGCGCGCTCTCTGGCGCTGCGGCCAGCCCGCCGGTTGAGCGCGGCCCAAAGGGTCATGGCCATCCGGATGGTCCGAGGATACCGCACGGTCTCCTGTGAGGCAGCGAGCCTCCTTGCCGGATTGCCGCCATGGGATCTGCAGGCAAAAGTCCTCGCGCACGTATGGGAGTGGCGCGAGGAGGCGAAACGCCGGGGCGTAAGCCCGCTGCCGCGAGAAATCGCGGCACAGCGGACGGAGCTCCGGCGGGATCTCATGGCGTCATGGAAAGTACGGTTGTTGCAACCCAGTGCTGGGCACGCCACGATTGCGGCGATAAGTCCCCTCTTTGAGGAGTGGCTGGAGAGGCGCCACGGCGTCCTCACCTTCCGCCTGACGCAGGTCCTCACCGGACACGGCAGCTTCGGGAGGTTCCTGTGTCGGATAAGGCGGGAGGAAACGTCCGGGTGTCACCACTGTGTGGATCGCCTGGAGGACACGGTGGAGCATACGGTGGAGGTCTGCCCGGCTTGGGCAGAGCACCGCCGTGTCCTCGTGGAGGCGATCGGCGGCAGAGACCTCTCGCGTCCGGCCCTGGTTCAGGCCATGGTACGGAGCGAGAGGGCATGGGCAGCCGTCACCTCCTTCTGCGAAGCAGTAATGCTCGCGAAGGAAGAGGCGGGACGGTTGAGGGAAAGGCACGTTTCGCGCCCTCTCGCCCCTAGCCGCCGCAGGAGACGCCCAGGGCGTCGGGAATCCCGGGCGGATTTCCGGCCACCGTAGGCGCGGGCTTGCGGACGGTGAGCAATGGGTAGCTCACCGTCCGGTAAGGACCAGGCCCGGGTCGACGGCGCGTCGTATTCCACGCGCGCCTCAAAGAGATGTCGTCAGCACAAAGTAGGGGTCCACTAGGGCCGATGCCTGCCGGGGTCGCGGGAAGGTACTTATGGGTCACCGAGGCCCCCGCAACACAGGCAACAGGAAGGAATACGGGTGGGTTTTAGTCAGTAAGAGTCTGACACACCCTCCCGCTCCGCCCAGAGCGGGAGAAGTTATTTGATGATTTCCCACCCTCAAAAAAAAAAAAAAAAGTATCTTGACTTCGCATGCGATGTGGGATGTGGACTCAGCGATTATTGCGCTGATAGCCAAGAGCCTCGACGTACACCTGAGGAGGTTCTCGTTGGGCAGCTTGATTAAGTGCTTGATTCAGTGAGCGGTACTTCTGGACACGGCTCGTATTACCGATTAATACGAGCCGTGTCCAGAAGTACCGATTTCTCTCTCTGGAACCCTGGCTGCCACCGGTAGCTTGGACACCGTTCCCGATACCAGTGGGCTACTACTTAAAAAAAATGTACTTTTATGTCTTTTACGAAAATATTTCAAAATTGAATGTGCATGTTTAAAGTGTCTTAAGGAAAATAATAATAAACAAATAAAAATAAAATATTATCTGGTTAGGATAGTTATTAATTAATTAAATCTGAAATACGCAGTCTAAGACGTAACAATTGACGTGCTACAGATAAAAATTCCACCATCTTAACACAAGATCCCCATAAATAGTGACTTTTAAATCTGTTATTACGTCTTCATTTAATGCAAGTAAGTTATGCAAAAAAATATGTTAAACTAGAACGTTTATCGTATACATCCATTCTATATGTGACTTATTAAGTTAGGAGCCTGTGGCTAAGTAATAACAGCCGCACGGCTCGATTTATCAGGTTAAGCTACACTTGCCGGGTTTGGTCCGTGGATGGGTGATCATCTTTACAAACCGAGACTCCTCCGTGCCTCAGAAAGCACGTTAAGCCATTGGTCCCGGCTATCATTCGTGGATCTTAGACAGCCGTTAGGTGTGGGTTGTCAGAAGCTTGAAAGTCTGACAACCAGTCTTTCCAAGGGGTATCGTATTACCCAGTTACTGGGTTGTTGAGGTCAGATGGGCAGTCGGTCCATGTAAAATACTGGTATTGAACTGCATCCGATTAGACTGGAAGCCGACCTCAACATAGTCGGGAAAAGGCTAGGCAGATTGATTGATTGATGTGAATACTTGTATTGTAGTAAAATATTTTATGAAATAAATTCAGGAAGTAATGCCTACCCAAAGCATTCTTACGCAAAGTCCTTGAACGGTTATTCTACAATAAAATAAAATAAATTATTTAAAAAACAAAAAACCCGACTGCAAAAACACATAACTGAAAAAGGAAAAACAAGCATTATAATCTATAGAATTTTGGTATCGCAGGCGGGGACAGTCAAAAGTTACACCATATTTCAGGTTATTCGACTGTCCCCCGCCTGCAAGACCAAAATTATATAGATTATAATGCTTGTTTTTCCTTTTTCAGTTATGTGTTTTTGCAGTCGGGTTTTTGGTTTTTAAATAATTTATTTTATTTTAAGCTTTTTAGTTTTATTAACATAAATTTGAAAATTACTCATTACTAGCTTTTATTTGATACCAATATTGTTGCAATTAATTTAGGCTACAGAGCGTGCCAAAGAAATAGACATACATACATACATACATACATACTCTCGAAAAACATTACCCTCCTAAGGCAGTCGGGTAATAACCACTTTTCTCTCCAAAAATAATCTACTCAACCCCTTCCAGTTAGGCTTTCGTCCTGGTCATAGCACCACCACAGCGCTTTTGAACATTACTGATGATATAAGGTCAGCCATGGAAAACGGTATTCTAACGGTCTTAGCTTTGGTAGATTTTAGTAATGCTTTTAATACGGTTGATTTCGATGTTTTGCTTGGCATTTTATGCTCGCTTAATATGTATCTCCATCGTTAATTGACTGGTTTCGTAGTTACCTGTTCGGTCGCCGGCAAAGTATTTGCATTGGAGAGACCTTGTCTTTCTGGAGTTATACTTCTGCCGGTGTACTACTGGGTGGCGTGCTATCCCCTTTTCTTTTAGCAGTTTATAAACTCCAGCTCCGACTAAAACTAATTTCTTCTTACAAACTTTATGCAGATGATTTACAAATTTACTCTCGAGCTCCTCTTTCAGAGGTTATTTTAACGATCAATCGTGATCTGGCCCGTATATGCGACTGCAGCAAGATGTATGGACTTATGGTTAACCCTATAAAGACACAAGTTGTTGTGGTGGGCAGTTCTAGGAAAGTCTCAAGGATTGACTGGACGACCCTTCCCCAAGTTTCTTTTGACCCTTCAGCGACAAAGTTAAAAACTTGGAGATTTTTATTGACAAGAACTTCTCTTGGACTGCCCAGCTACAGGAAGTTAGCCGCAAGGTGTTTGCTTCCGCTTCGTCTTTAAGGAGTAATCTTCTACCGACTGCCACCAAGATTGCGCTTGCAAAATAACTTCTTTTACCCATCTTTGATTCTGCTGATGCCAGCTTTCTTGACCTCACTCAAGAACAACTCGATAAACTTGAGCGGCATCAAAATTTTTGTATACGGTTTACGCAAATATGACCATGTTTCCGAATTTCGTATGAAGCTCAAGTGGTTACCAATTCGCCTTCGCCGTAATGCCGAATATTCTTTTCTTTTTGTATAATGTGATATTTTCCCCTTCCACCCCTCTCTATCACAAGAAACGTTTTCAGTTTCTTTGCGTCTCCCACACGAAATGTTTAAGGTCATCAGAGAACTTGAAGCTTAAAAGCTTGCCAATGCACTCCACAACTTTCTTTGACAAATCCTTTATTGTCCAGGCCGCTCGTTTGTGGAATGCATTACTAGTTCCAATTAAACGCGCGCAATCGTTGCCTGTGTTTTAAAGACTCGTGAAAAAACATTACTTGTCGATGTGATTTTGTTCTCGTTGTTAGCTGTATTAAACTATCTTCATTTATTTTTGTTGCTTATATAGTTAGTATGTATGTATATATATATCTATTATATGGCTTATATCTGTATATCTATTATAATTATTATATTGTACTTATATATTTTTTATTTGCACCAAAGACAACCCCATTTTAGAAAAACACTATCCATGGTTGCCTGGAAGAGATCGCAGTAAGCGATAAGGCCGCCCATATATTTTGTAGTGCTTTTTAATTTATTTTTGTAATGTGTAATCTGGTGTACAATAAAGTATATATAAATAAAAAACGATATTACTTTAAAACTACTTAAAATATTTTCATGTTTTTTTTGTATGATCAAACTATTTTATTAAATGTCTGTGATTTTTTTTTCAAATATTCATATTGTTGTTAATAAATATTGCCTATGAAACAGAACGGCGCGCGGCGCGGTGTGAGCGCGACGGGTATTGGTATGGCCTAGGTCAACGGTGATTACTCGACCCTTAAGCCAAACGATGTGCTAACCCATGCTATACCCTTTTGGTACAGACAGGAGCAGTTATCTGCAGCAAACGGTCCGATACACCAAGCTACTGAACGCGAGTACATTCACATCATTTGCGGCAAGGTCGGTCACTGTAGTGGGCTCTTTTTTGCGGCCCAGCCAATTGTCGTTTCTTTGGTATTGTTCGTTGAATTGTTGAGCTTCTTTAGTTCTGAGTTGAGTTGCACAACTACTAACAAATGCGTGCACTGACTGGACAGGTCCAATCAATATGTGTGGTTCTTCCATCAAAATACCATTTCAGACACCAATCGACATGGTCTTCACATGATCTGACCAAGATTATGTCTGGACTTTAAAAGAGACTATGACCTCTGAGTTTGTTTTGGCCTTTTTTCTCAGAGTAGTCAGATAGGAAACGCCGACCTCATCTAGTTTTAAAAAATATGTTTGACTTGTAAAAGTCTTTGTAAAGACCTACTTACAGAAATAAAATCATTTATCATTTAAGTAAGATGAAAAAACCGGCCAAGTGCGTGTCAGACCACGCACAAAGAAGGGTTCCGTAGTTGGGATGAATTTATCCTAAGAACAAACTTAACATTGTGGTTGAAAAACATGTTGCCCCATAGATTCCAACCACGAATGTAAGTTTGTGTGCACAATTCTGAGTGATTTACTATGTTATTGATGTGTAACATCTTTCCTCTCGTCTTCTGTGGGAGTGATCTCGTGAAAAGGGACGGAAGTATGTAGACAGGAAGTGACAGCTTGAGCATGGAATGAGTAAGAACTTTTTAATAGCCTGTAGTTAGTGTACTCGTAGAATAAGTAAGTACTATATACGTAGATTTTAAGTAGAGGGGTACTTTATAATTATTCGAATAAATATTTCAGTAGTAGTATTTAGTTTTTTTAATTATTCTGTGGTTTATTTCTGTCGCTGCTCCGTTACTTATTACAAAGATAAGATGTCAGATGTTACACCTCGTATGCGAGTACTGTAAGACTCGCTTGCTTTTTTTAGGAACAGATTTCTTATAGGTTTTTTTCTGTAATCTATAAGTAAAGAACTATTCTGTGTTTTTTTCGAAATTTTAGGATCAGCTATTTCGGAGATAACGGTCCCAATGGTCAATTTTTATCTAATTTCTTAACCAACTTTAATACGATGTATTTTGTAATTATAAAAAATATCTGAATGTGTACCAAATTTCAACTTAATCGGTCCAGTAGATTCGGAGCAAATCGGCTGTTAAAGACGGACAGACAGACACACGAGTGATCCTATAAGGTTCACGTGTTTTTCTTTTGAATTATGGAACCCTTATTAAATAATTGGTTAAGGATAAGTTATATATTTATAAATGTTTGATCGAATTCTTCAATTTATGTATCATGCACTTTCGAAACCTACTGGAAATCCTATTTAGTTAGGTGGCTTTTACAGAATGTATGTAAAGCAATTATTGCCAACCTAATTAAAGCCTATTTCCGATAAATAACCGACTGTAAATAGCTCTGCGTTTTATTTCCATGAAATCCTGTTAATATCTCCTGTTTAGGAATTGCCAAATCTTTACAGCATTTATCGTTATATTTTAGTAGGTAGATGGTACCTAAATCTGAACATGTCGATTTAGACATATGACGTACGTTACATCAATTCTATATGACGTCTGCTGGCCTATGTGCGCTCATCCGAGCTGTTATTAGGATAAACCCATAATATCTGTGTAAATATAGTAATATCATCGTTTATGCCGATCAATAAAAGCTATATTTGAAATAGCCATGCTTCTGTGGCCGATACAAACGCAGGATAGTGTTATGAAATAGTGTTATGCGGTCAATTATGTGCACTCCAAGAAAACATTTTTTTTAATCAGATCTTATAGGCATTTCCTTGGTATAATGACAAAACCTCGTATATAAATAGATAGAAAAAACATTTATTCAGTGCACACAAAAGACATAGCAAAACCCACAATAGCACCTCCTTTTTTGTATTGGCAGATGCAATATATAAATATTATATAGTCTATGCCACTCCCACAATTAATACGAATCTATCGACATCTCTTATGTTAAAATCCATCAAGGCGTTTAGGCTACAGAGCTTGCCAAAGAAATAGACATACATACATACATACTCTCGAAAAACATTACCCTCCTTCTGGGGCAGTCGGGTAAAAACAAGGTGCCAATATACAAAAAAGAAAAACATACTTAAAGAAATAGAGTGACACTATGACATACTTCAAATCAATTATCGAATATAGTAGAACTTTCGGTTGAACATAGCATTGAACTGTCTTGTGTTGAGCTAGATAAGCATGTAATAGTGTGCGTTTACAGACCACCTAATTATCAAAACTACTCGATATTTGAGTCAGATAAGGAAGATGTTTTGGCTAAACTAGCAAATGGAAATAAATCAGTAATTATCTGTGGTGACTTTAACATTAATATTTTAGAAAATAATTCAAATACCAGTAGATTATTAAATTTGTTTAAATAATTTAATTTGACAAATGTGTTTGTGGAGCCAACCCAAATAACTACGACTACGTGTATTGATAACGTTTTTTGTTGCTGCGAATTTTTAGATAAAGCCATCGTTAATTATCTCCCGTCTGACCACAGTGGTCAAACCGTAACTTTTGAGTCCAACATAACAATAGAAAAAGTGCAGATACAATTCAGACCAATAACATCTGTTAATTTAAATAAATTTAATAGCACTTTAATTTGTAAGTTAAGCGATCAGGACTTACAATGAACAATGTAAATATCTTGTATAAAGATTTTTTTCGGTAGTCCAGGCCGAGTTCAATATTTATTTTAAGAAGAACACTACAACTATCAGCCCTAGGTTTTTATTTAGTGACTGGGCAACTAAAGGACTCAGGAAAAGTAGGGAAAGACTTTTCGAGCTGTATGGCCTTAAGCCTTATATAAACACTGAAACTTTAATAGGTATGTTGCTACTTACTCTAGAATTTTTAAGAACACTTGTAAGGCAGCTAAAGCCTTGTACATTAGAAACAAGGTTAAATCAGCAGACAATAAAATAAAGACAGTTTGGAAAATTATCAATAATGAAACGAATAGGAACAAAAAGCATGATTCTGATTACACACTGGAGATGTCATGTGGTCTCATTTGCGATAGCAAAGAAGTTGCTCAAGAATTTGTACATTTTTTTACCAGTGTCCCGCTTAAAACTATTGAAACCTTAAATTCCTCGCCCTCGCTCGCTTTTGATTTAGTAAGGGAAAACGTTTAAGCTTGCACGATTGAATTTAACTTTAAGCATATTAATCCCATTATAGTAATAAAAGCTTTTAAGCAAATCAAGATCAAATTGTCTGAAGATCTTTGGGGAATGTCCATTAAAGTCTGTACCTCTATAATTGAGACTATAGCGCCCTACTTAGCCTTAATATTTAATTTGTGTGTGGATCAAGGAGTCTTCCCGAATTTTATGAAATACAGTAAGGTAATACCACTTTTCAAATCCGGGGACAGTAAAGATACAAATAATTAGGTATAGACTCGTATCCGTGTTGCCGGTTTTCAGTAAGGTGTTTGAAAAGGTAATGCTTAATCAAATGCTCAATCATTTTAACTCGAATAAAATCCTTCACGATCAACAGTATGGTTTCACTAAAGGACGGTGTACGACCGACGCCGGTGTAACCTTACTAAGACACATTTTTAACGCGTGGGAAGAAGCGCAAGACGCCATAGGAATCTTTTGTGACCTCTCCAAGGTATTTGATTGCGTCGACCACGAAAACTTACTCTTGAAACTTGAGCATTACGGACTTGGAAAACATACGCTCAGCTTAGTAAAATCTTATTTAAATGATAGACAACAGCAAGTACAAATTAATGGCATCAATTCACTCAGTTTAAAAGTAAAAATGGGTGTTCCACAAGGTTCGATATTGGGTCCTTTCCTCTTTTTAGTGTATATTAACGATCTACTCCATTTATTAAATAATCAAACACAAATGGTATTTTTTGCTGATGATACTTCTTTAATTTTTAAGGTAGATAGACATGCTACTAATGTTGACGACGTAAATAACGCCCTATTGCAGGTTCAGAATTGGTTCACTGCTAATAATTTAGTATTAAATGGGAAAAAAAAACTAAGTGCATTAGATTTTCTTTACCAAATGTCAAAAGTAGTGATTATGAGATAGAATATTGATTCAATAGAATCAAGAGAAACTAGAATTCGTCAATAAAACTGTTTTCCTGGGGATCACGCTCGACTCAAGGCTACAATGGGGTCCTCATTTAACATCTCTTGCAGGACGGCTAAGTTCAGCGGCATATGATGTTAGAAAACTCCGTCAATTTACTGATGTAGACACCGCGAGGCTAGTCTATTTTAGTTACTTTCATAGTATCATGTCTTACGGTATTTTACTTTGGGGACGGGCTGCAGACATCGAGTCAATTTTTATTCTGCAGAAAAGAGCTATCAGAGCCATTTATAATCTCCGCAGGCGCGATTCTCTAAGGGACCGGTTTAAGGACATTAACATCATGACAGTACCTTGTCAATATATCTACGAAAACATCATGTACGTAAAAAAAAACTTACATCTTTTTAGTAAAAGAGGTGAAAGACATAATTATAGTACTAGAAATAGGGACCTATTATCTCAGCCAGGTTTCAGACTGGCTAAAGTAGACTCATCTTTCATGGGGTACTGTTTAAAATGTTACAATAAAATTCCACCCCACATACTTCAACTGAATGAGATGAAATTTAAATCTTGTATAAAACGCACACTATGCAGGCAGGCATATTATAAGTTGGGTGATTACACCGCTGATAAAAATGTTTGGCTCAATGCTGGTTCTGCTCCACAACCAATTGAATAATTAACATTTGAAAATACTGTTGGAGCAGCTGAACATTGTAAGACTATCTTTGCATTGTATAAATTCAATCTACTTTGTATTGTATAATAGCATTGCACAGGTGTGAGCACTATGTATAATGGAGCTACCATTTAACGGTTAATATCTAATTGACTTGAATGGGCCCTGGCGGCTGAGAGTATGTCATGCTCACTCAGATGTCTCGCTGATGATGGCGCGTGTGTTGGATCATTTAGTTCCCTTCAAAATGGTTGAGCTGAATGGTGCTGATCCATGTGTCATGCTCGTGTACGGGTGCCGTCAGTTGGGACTGGTCACCTCTTAGCTTCCTCGGCTTATTTTATTTAGAAATTGTTTTTCTTTATTTTGATAAAATGGAGGCGTTTTTTATTTTATATCGTCCTCACATTTAGTTATAATTTCAACATTATTTTTGTACTGATCTTTATGTATCAATACCTATAATTTAAAAGAGTGTCCATGGAGTTTCTTGCCCGTTCTTCTCCATAGGTACAGTAGGTACCTATACGCTTTGAAATGGGCAGCTAGCTTCATATTTCTAACTGACCGACTCCTTGACAATTAAAAAGTGCCTGTAAATGGTTTAATTGAAATAAATGCTTTGAGTTTGAGTTTGAGTTTTGAGTTTATACGAGGAGGTGAGCGTCTCAAGGTTGCACCAAATGGGAGTCCAGTTCAGCACGTGTCAGGCAAATATACCTGCCACTGATATTCTGCTGCATATTACGTCTATCTATAAACGAACGAGCTGCCCATGTTGTTTAACAACGCTGACCACGCTTAGAAAAGGTTGAAAGGCTAAGGAAACCATTTTTTTTCACTATACCATTAATAGACAGGAATATAAGCCCAAGAAAAGTATTAAAAATTAAATTCAACTACTGCTTGTTGCTCAAAAAAAATATGAAACTCCTACAATTTTCTACTACCTACCTACCTACAGTACAAACGACCACTTCTGTCGCGGGCATAATGTGACGTCATTTGCCACAAAACTTCTTTGTTTACATCTGTTTGTAGCTCCAAATCATATAAATTAAATTACGAGTATTCATTTGTTGTGTACTTAGTGAGATTTCAAGCACTTTGCTAAGAATAGATTTTTATTAACAAAGTTTATTTCATCACTCCCGACATTGTCGACGACGACGCGTTTTGAGTTTGCGTTCCATTCCACCAAGAAAACGCAACATAAATTAATAAATTGTAAAATAAGTAATGCATTAAAAATTTTAATAAGAATAGTAATTTGTTTCTTGACTCCTACACAATGTATACTTAAATAATGGATACGTTTTGAATTACTTGCATATTCCCTATTACACCGAATCCCATAGCTCATGGTAAGTTTTGACCGCATGAGTTTCTTTCAAGGACGTCTACTACGTAACTGAAATTCCCAGTATTTAGGCCACGTTTACACCAAAGTGCATACTCACCAACTGTGAGCATCCAGTACAAAATCAATTAAAGAACAACTACAGCCACCAACTGACTGTCCTTTGATTTTCATACATTTTCACAGCCGCTAGACGGCAACCGACTATACGCTTAGAGTAAACGCTGCCTTAAATTGTGTCTGACGTATTTACCTACTTCATTATAACACGATCGTCA
The DNA here is from genome assembly GCA_905333075.3 of Atethmia centrago. NCBI lineage: Eukaryota > Metazoa > Arthropoda > Insecta > Lepidoptera > Noctuidae > Atethmia > Atethmia centrago. The sequence goes on along the minus strand of HG995385.1, from coordinate 27,887,493 downwards.
AACACTCATGTCGCATGTCTTTTGTTTAAGAGGCCTACAGGAGCTAAACGCTAGTTTTATTAGGCCTAAAAGTATATGATCCACTGCAGTAACCAAATTCAGAAAAATATATGATATTCTTCAGGATATATGCTAGGTAGATAGTGTGTTGAAAACATAACACAACTAATTTGATATGATAGAAAAAAATCACGAAGTTACCACTAAAAATTTCGTTTAATGTGTTTTAATTTTTTTATCTAATCAATAGATTTATTGTAAATCGTATATTCTTATTTCAGAGCATAATACGTACGCATGTGTGCGTAAACGCCTGTGTACCGACAGTGCCGGCCGAGGCCTGATGCTATACAGACGTGTCGTTCTTTTCGCCGCATTATTTCCGCCCAGACTGTATGTTTTTGTAAAGTTTTGTTTGTGAATTCAGTGTTTCATATTTTCTTTGAGTAAATATTTTTGTTTCGTGTAGATTTAAAATACTTTAAGTTTAAATAGCGTAATAAATTAGTTTGTCAAAAATTGTATCATTTGTAAATAATGGGAAAGAAAGTGAAACCCATTGCGAGGACTAAACATTAAAAAACGTTCATATAAATCAAATGCCGAACTTATGAACAAAATTAAAAGGTAAGATAGAGCATTTTCTTATTACTAAATATTTATTTTTGTTACCATAAAACTATGAATTATGGAAACGTCTAAGTAAGTGCAATCAGTTCATATGGTCTGTTTTTTCGGTACTTCTCTCAAATGATACAATTGTGAATTTAAAAGAGGTGAGGATTCACAGTCGAGAATGCCTGGGTTCAAATCTCAGGAATTTTGTTATTTATTTAAACTACTACGATGTACATAATTACATTTATTAAATACTTTTCTATAATTAAGTATATAAATAAAATAAAAACCTTTAAAATCGAATTATTTTTTACAGGAGAAAAACGGTCGAAAATATCAATACGGAAGTTATTCCAATACGTAAGTACCACCACCTTATATAATAACAATTAATAGAAGCTAAAAATACCAAATGTTTTTGTTTTTTCTGAAAAAGACCTCGGCTTATTGATAATAGGCATGACGAAATAACAGGTTCATCTGAAAATTGCGATGTTATTTGTCACAAGTAAGAATTTAATTTTATTGATTTTGTTTATAATACATATACACTATAATTATGTACCTACTTATGAATTTAGGTACCTACCTAATCTTTTACTTGCTGCTTAACAATTTTTCAAAGTCAAATACAAAAATAAACGATATGCATTTACCTATCTTGTGAACTACAATACATCATAGAACTACAATATTTAGAATTGACATTTCTACGTAATTTAAAATCTTCAATATTTTTATAGATTGAAAACAGAGGTGCCACAGAAAGATCACGATTGTGAAGTTATTGATAAAAGTACATATTCATCTAAGCATATACTAGAAAAAGCCTTTAGTAGACAGATAATATTTATAACATCACCTTGCCACAAACATGTTTAGATTTGTTTCAATTAGTTTTAAAAATAATACTGGAATTTTAGGTGGCTTGTACCCCTGTAGGTCAATATCATTTCCAACGTGGAAACCGAGAAAAACGATAGGTTAAATTAAAGATTATTATAGAAAACTTAAATTAATATATAATAAGGTTTTTCCGCGAACACATTTTACTTACATTGATTACTTAGAATTCTTGTAGGTTTAATATTTCAATGTTTTATACGAATAAAAATGTATCTTATCTATCAAGAAATTATATTTGTATTCATTTCTTTTTCAGATGGAAAACTATATTCCTGAAAAGAACATCCAAATTAGACTTATGATTATTAACGTTTCCCATTTTTTGGAAAAGTTATATGAGATCTCAAATCACGAACATTAGATAGAAATCTAACGAAAAGCTTGAAATTAAATTTCACATAATGTTAACCTGAAAAAGAGCGTAAAACTAAATGTCACTTATTGTTAAGCTGAAAAAGAGCTTAAAACTAAAATGTCATCATCTGCCTAGCCTTTTCCCAACTATGTTGGGGTCGGCTTCCAGTCTTACCGGATACAGCTCAATACCAGTAATTTATATGGAGCGACTGCCTATCTGACCTCCACAACCCCCTACCCCTCTCCCTTCCTCCTCCCACTCCGCCTCCCCTCCCTCCCTCCTTGAAACTAAATGTTTTATGATGTAAATCTGAAAAAACCCTTAGTGCTTAGTGTAAACCATAAAGATGTATAAAGGGCGCCACTTGGTTTTTTTTTTGTAATAAAAATGTTTTAAGTTTAATTGAATCAGTTTTATTTAAAAATAGCTGTTGCCCACGACTTCATCTGCGATCCAGGATGAAAAGTAAGTAGCCTATATCCTTTTCCAGATCATGCTCTACCCATGTCCCAAATTTTATCTAAGTCCGTTTAGTTGTTTCAGCGTGAAAGTATAAGACACAAAACTCACTTTCGCATTTATAATATTAGTTAGGAACACATCCTTAATTTTCCAAGTAACACATAAAACAAATAAAAAATATTTCATTGTCCTATCTATTTTTTGTTAGATCTATATCTTACTTGCGCGTCGTAGCTGCGCCATCTATTAGAATACTGGGGCGTAACCTCGCTCTGCCGTTAGTTATATGGGCGCCGTCGTTAGATGGCGTTCACGTCGATTGTCTGAATTGGTGCGTGCGTTTTTCAAGGACACTTAGCTCTTGTAGTCCTCTTAAGTATATTTATTATCTTTTTTTTTTTTTTATTTTGTGATGGGTTTGCTCTTGACCTTAGTCTATGTCAGAGGCGACAGAAACAAAGTCGACGATGGAGCGAGCTTACCCAGAAGAAGCCTGAAAAGGTTGAAAGGCTAAGGAAACCATTTTTTTCACTATACCATTAATAGACAGGAATATAAGCCCAAGAAAAGTATTAAAAATTAAATTCAACTACTGCTTGTTGCTCAAAAAAAATATGAAACTCCTACAATTTTCTACTACCTACCTACCTACAGTACAAACGACCACTTCTGTCGCGGGCATAATGTGACGTCATTTGCCACAAAACTTCTTTGTTTACATCTGTTTGTAGCTCCAAATCATATAAATTAAATTACGAGTATTCATTTGTTGTGTACTTAGTGAGATTTCAAGCACTTTGCTTAGAATAGATTTTTATTAACAAAGTTTATTTCATCACTCCCGACATTGTCGACGACGCCGACGACGCGTTTTGAGTTTGCGTTCCAATCCACCAAGAAAACGCAACATAAATTAATAAATTGTAAAATAAGTAATGCATTAAAAATTTTAATAAGAATTATTTAAGTAATTTGTTTCTTGACTCCTACACAATGTATACTTAAATAATGGATACGTTTTGAATTACTTGCATATTCCCTATTACACCGAATCACATAGCTCATGGTAAGTTTTGACCGCATGAGTTTCTTTCAAGGACGTCTACTACGTAACTGAAATTCCCAGTATTTAGGCCACGTTTACACCAAAGTGCATACTCACCAACTGTGAGCATCCAGTACAAAATCAATGAAAGAACAACTACAGCCACCAACTGACTGTCCTTTGATTTTCATACATTTTCACAGCCGCTAGCCGGCAGCCGACTATACGCTTAGAGTAAACGCTGCCTTAAATTGTGTCTGACGTATTTACCTACTTCATTATAACATGATCGTCAAACACTCATGTCGCATGTCTTTTGTTTAAGAGGCCTACAGGAGCTAAACGCTAGTTTTATTAAGCCTAAAAGTATATGATCCACTGCAGTAACCAAAATCAGAAAAATATATGATATTCTTCAGGATATATGCTAGGTAGACAGTGTGTTGAAAACATAATACAACTAATTTGATATGATAGAAAAAAATCACGAAATTACCACTAAAAATTTCGTTTAATGTGTTTGAATTTTTTTATCTAATCAATAGATTTATTGTAAATCGTATATTCTTATTTCAGAGCATAATACGTACGCATGTGTGCGTAAACGCCTGTGTACCGACATCGACAGTGCCGGCCGAGGCCTGATGCTATACAGACGTGTCGTTCTTTTCGCCGCAATATTTCCGCCCAGACTGTATGTTTTTGTAAAGTTTTGTTGGTGAATTCAGTGTTTCATATTTTCTTTGAGTAAATATTTTTGTTTCGTGTAGATTTAAAATACTTTAAGTTTAAATAGCGTAATAAATTAGTTTGTCAAAAATTGTATCATTTGTAAATAATGGGAAAGAAAGTGAAACCCATTGCGAGGACTAAACATTAAAAAACGTTCATATAAATCAAATGCCGAACTTATGAACAAAATTAAAAGGTAAGATAGAGCATTTTCTTATTACTAAATATTTATTTTTATTACCATAAAACTATGAATTATGGAAACGTCTAAGTAAGTACAATCAGTTCATATGGTCTGTTTTTTCGGTACCTCTCTCAAATGATACAATTGCGAATTTAAAAGAGGTGAGGATTCACAGTCGAGAATGCCTGGGTTCAAATCTCAGGAATTTTGTTATTTATTTAAACTACTACGATGTACATAATTACATTTATTAAATACTTTTCTATAATTAAGTATATAAATAAAATAAAAAACCTTTATCTTAATCTAAATATTTTTTACAGGAGAAAAACGGTCGAAAATATCAACACGGAAGTTATTCCAATACGTAAGTACCTCCACCTTATATAAGCTATAATAACAATTAATAGAAGCTAAAAATACCAAATGTTTTTGTTTTTCTCAGAAAAAGACCTCGGCTTGTTGATAATAGGCATGACGAAATAACAGGTTCATCTGAAAATTGCGATGTTATTTGTCACAAGTAAGAATTTAATTTTATTGATTTTGTTTATAATACATATACACTATAATTATGTACCTACTTATGAATTTAGGTACCTACCTAATCTTTTACTTGCAGCTTAACAATTTTTCAAAGTCAAATACAAAAATAAACGAAATGCATTTACCTATCTTGTGAACTACAATACATCATAGAACTACAATATTTAGAATTGACATTTCTACGTAATTTAAAATCTTCAATATTTTTATAGATTGAAAACAAAGGTGCCACAGAAAGATCACCATTGTGAAGTTATTGATAAAAGTACATATTCATCTAAGCATATACTAGAAAAAGCCTTTAGTAGACAGATAATATTTATAACATCACCTTGCCACAAACACGTTTAGATTTGTTTCAATTAGTTTTAAAAATAATACTGGAATTTTAGGTGGCTTGTACCCCTGTAGGTCAATATCATTTCCAACGTGGAAACCGAGAAACAGATGGGTTAAATTAAAGATTATTATAGAAAACTTAAATTAATATAGAATAAGGTTTTTCCGCGAACACATTTTACTTACATTGATTACTTAGAATTCTTGTAGGTTTAATATTTCAATGTTTTATACGAATAAAAATGTATCTTATCTGTCAAGAAATTATATTTGTATTCATTTCTTTTTCAGATGGAAAACTATACTCCTGAAAAGAACATCCAAATTAGACTTATGATTATTAACGTTTCCCATTTTTTGGAAAAGTTATATGAGATCTCAAATCACGGACCATTAGATAGAAATCTAACGAAAAGCTTGAAATTAAATTTCACATAACGTTAACCTGAAAAAGAGCGTAAAACTAAATGTCACTTATTGTTAAGCTGAAAAAGAGCTTAAAACTAAAATGTCATCATCTGCCTAGCCTTTTCCCAACTATGTTGGGGTCGGCTTCCAGTCTTACCGGATACAGCTCAATACCAGTATTTTATATGGAGCGACTGCCTATCTGACCTCCACAACCCCCTACCCCTCTCCCTTCCTCCTCCCACTCCGCCTCCCCTCCCTCCCTCCTTGAAACTAAATGTTTTATGATGTAAATCTGAAAAAACCCTTAGTGCTTAGTGTAAACCATAAAGATGTATAAAGGGCGCCACTTGGTTTTTTTTTTGTAATAAAAATGTTTTAAGTTTAATTGAATCAGTTTTATTTAAAAATAGCTGTTGCCCACGACTTCATCTGCGATCCAGGATGAAAAGTAAGTAGCCTATATCCTTTTCCAGATCATGCTCTACCCATATCCCAAATTTTATCTAAGTCCGTTTAGTTGTTTCAGCGTGAAAGTATAAGACACAAAACTCACTTTCGCATTTATAATATTAGTTAGGAACACATCCTTAATTTTCCAAGTAACACATAAAACAAATAAAAAATATTTCATTGTCCTATCTATTTTTTGTTAGATCTATATCTTACTTGCGCGTCGTAGCTGCGCCATCTATTAGAATACTGGGGCGTAACCTCGCTCTGCCGTTAGTTATATGGGCGCCGTCGTTAGATGGCGTTCACGTCGATTGTCTAAATTGGTGCGTGCGTTTTTCAAGGACACTTAGCTCTTGTAGTCCTCTTAAGTATATTTATTATCTGTGCAGTTTGAACTTCGCGCCTTGCAGTTCATTTGTTAATCTATGTTTTATCCATGCTCTCTCTACTCTGTGGAATATTGAACCGAGTTGTACTCATTTAAAGTGATCCAAATTAAAAATAATCAAATAATAGTAAAAGCTTTTTAATTCCAACATCTTTCATCAGAGCTGAACGACATGAGCAAAGTTCTTTACTCTGTGGCTGAACCAAGTTCGCTTTGTTTTTACTAAACAAATACACTCCGTATTCCCGCTTATTATGTACGAGAATGTATTGTACAAATATTAAATTATGGCTTATTATATTGGCTTATGGATTGCTGAACATTTGTTGATTCGGTGCAGCGTGAACAGTGTTTGTTTTGGTCTGGATTCTACAGATTGTTTAAATAGAACTTATGGGTTGAATAATATTATTCATGACAGACAGATAGATTGTTTTATTTACTCTGTGCAATTTTGTACGATATATTGCGTTTATGTTATATTTTCTTTGTAGTTTTCCCAAATAATATAATGTTAGCACCTTAGCCAAGCAGTTACATTAGTTTATAGATCTACCATACAATACCTTGATCATTTTTAATCAATTTTAGATAACTGTCTGACATAAAGAATTCTATCTACACAGTGTACGATTTTATTCACATAACAAAATCTATTTTTATTAATGTTAACATAAAAAAAAACAATAGGACATAATTTTTTACGAATATTGTATTTCAATGCTGAGTAAACACACTTTTATGGTATTGTCCATGTAAAAGCAGAAATGTACAGACAGCAAGAATTAAGCGTAGTTTCTTCGCCAATCTTCGAGTTAAGCGCTGCAAGCGAAGTGGAAAATATGAAGTAAATGAACCGCGGTAATCTCAGTCAGCACGAGCTGGGATATTGGATGTTCTGCTCAGTTCTCTTGCCAACGTGCAGCTGACGGAGCGTCTACTTTAAATAATAAGGTTTTTGGCTTCAGAAATCTTTGTTGAGACAAAGGTATGCAAAGTAAATCCCCTTTTAGTAAATATAATATCTGTGAAGGGTGCTTGCTTATTACATGCTTTAAAACCGCTTCACCTTTGATATTCTGCTGGTGCAAATTACTCGACACGACAAAAATGCAAGCATTTATAATTAACATGATCACTGTACTTAAAATCAGTTAGATGGTAGAGCATCGGTATTGGTCTGCAAAAGGTGACATAATATTATAAATAATATAAATATATTTACATTTTTTTTGTACATAATATTATAAATAATATTATGTACAACATTAAAAAATAATGTTGTACATAAAGTTTACTAATGGCTCACCAGTAACCCTCACGGGATAGGTACTTAGTAATACGCTGATAAGTATTCCGATAAATAAAGAAAGATTAGGAAAACTTAATTAGATTGCTCTTTAATTTAATGTTACTGCTTCTTGTCACCGTAATTTTACGAGAAATATAATTAATAATTATGTAGGATTTAATATTAGAGTTGAGTTCTTGGAGTAATTTGGGGGAAGCAGGTACTTACTAAGTGAACTCTTCGTGAATATTCAGAGACAAGAGTGCCGTTTAAAATATGGATCATTTTTTAAATGATTTTGAGTGATTAATGTTGTCTGATAATTTGTTATTTTAAGTCGATGCTTGAACTTAATAACATTTAAAATAATTCACCTGACTTAAAGGCTCTTTTTTCTTCACGTTAAAAGTTGCAGGTCTTTGGGACGTTACCGATTAAAATCGACGTAGAATAGTATTTTCATGCTTAAACGAAAATAAAGAAACTCGTTACAGCTACGAGAATATTGTACATGCAACAAGAATGTCTTGTGCGATATGTGACGACTAGCACTTTTGTTAATACTACAAAACCGTTCTAGTTAAAACAAAATAGTTATCACAAATTATTGTATCGCAATTATTACCGAACAGAATTGTTCACATTGCAGGTACATTTTTACAGCTACTTTATATATAGTTATTCATTACCATAATGTTATGTTATATGCAATAACTATACTTTTTGTGCTGGTTACTAGTTTGGGATATTGTGTATATTCCGTGTGCGTGAGTGATTTTTCACTTTAGACGAATATAAAATTGCGCATTGCGTGCGAATAAGGAACATAATTATACTCTACAGAACCAAAGAACATTATTTACTCTAGGGAGAGGAATGACAAGTACGTACAAATAAAATGGTACGGTTTTTGAGGCCTCCTGGTGGAAGCCCCCGAAAACTCGCGAAAGCGGGATATTCATAATCGCATTTGTTTGAGATATTTATATATAAGTCTGTCCACGAAAGCAGAACTGGGAAACTGTAACCGATGTTAAATGATTGTGCAATTTCACTGGTTATAATTTTCCAGTTCCGCTTTGGTGGTCAAGCAGCCTTATTGATGAAATTAACTTAAAAGGTAAATAGGAGACAATTTATTCTTGCTTGTAGAAAACTTTGAACAACAAAATCATAAGTTTGTGGTTGATTCGTAAAAGTCAAAAACTACTCAACGTCGTTAATGGCGACGATAACACTTGCACAACGTTGCAAAAAGAGAAGATGATGACAAGAGAATTCACAAAAAATAACATATAAAGTAAATAATTACCATACAACATAGAAGTGGGGCCTGTGGGGCTGCCAGGTATATTTAACAAAAAAATCCTCACCCAATTTTAGTAAATTAATTCTAGACAATAAGTAGCCTCAACCCTCTGCGCGGCCCAAAGGGTCATGGCCTTCCGGCTGGTCCGGGGATACCGCACGGTCTCCTGTGAGGCAGCGAGCCGCCTTGCTGGATTGCCGCCATCGGATCTGGAGGCAAAAGTCCTCGCGCACATATGGGAGTGGCGCGAGGAGGCGAAACACCGAGGCGAAACTCCGCTGCCGCGAAATATCGCGGCACAGTGGACGGAGCTCCGGTGGGACCTCATGGCGACATGGAGAGTGCGATTGGCGCAACCCAGTGCTGGGCACGTCACAATTGTGGCGATAAGTCCCCTCTTTGAGGAGTAGCTAGAGAGGCGCCACTGCGTCCTCACCTTCCGCCTGACGCAGGTCCTCACCGGATACGGCAGCTTCGGGAGGTTCCTGTGTCGAATAAAGCGGGAGGAAACGCCCAGGTGTCACCACTATGTGGAGACACGGTGGAGGTCTGCCCGGCTTGGGCAGAGCACCGCCGTGTCCTCGTGGAGGCGATCGGTGGCAGAGACCTCTCGCGTCCGGCCCTAGTTCAGGCCATGGTATAGAGCGAGAGGGCATGGGCAGCCGTCACCTCCTTCTGCGAAACAGTAATGCTCGCGAAGGAGGAGGCGGGACGGTTGAGGGAATGGCAAATTTCGCGCCCTCTGGGCGTCAGAAATCCCGGGTGGGTTTTCGGCCACCGTAGGCGCGGGCTTGCGGACGGTGAGCAATAGGTAGCTCACCATCCAGTAAGGACCAGGCCGGGTCGACGGCGCGTTGTATTCCACGCGCGCCTCAAAGAGATGTCGTCAGCACAAGTGTAGGGGTCCACTAGGGCCGATGCCTGCCGGGGTCGTGGGAAGTTACTAAAGGGTTACGGAGGCCCATGGCAACACAGGCAACGGAAGGAATATGGGTGGGTTTTAGTCAGTAAGAGTCTGACACAACCTCCCACTCCACCCAGAGCGGGAGAAGTTATTTGATGATTTCCCATCCAAAAAGAAAAAAGCCCTCTGCCCGAAGCGTTGCAGTAAATAAAATTAATTATTTCTTTCTTTTTTGGCTTGATTGGTAATTCTTGTTTATTTATAGTTACAACGTATGCTATAAGAGCGTATATCTATTATATTATGCATGAATTATATTTATTCAATTTTAATAATATTAAATTTATTTACATAACCAAATTACAAGATGATTATTAACATTAACTAAATTAAATTAAAACTAAGTTAAGCTTAAAAAAGGCCCTCGGGGCATTGTACCGAGGATGCTGGCGGCATTTCCTCGCTGAATGGCAATGCTGATGCGTTGCGCGAGAAAGCCGCCAGCTTTTCGGTCACCAGTTAAAATTAATTAATTAATAAAAAAATTAAAATTAATTAATATTATTAAATTAATTTAATAATATTAGCATTGAATAAATTAGCCGAAATAATAAATCGGCTAATTTAATTATTAATAATTTAAACAAAGATTGTCAATGATAAAACTACCTAAATGGTAGCTTTTTAACATGTGTGCACCTTTTCAGTTTTAGTTATGTTGCCATCCTTGAAAACGTGATTATTGAAGACTGAAGTTTTTAAGTCTCACATAATAGATGAAAACTTGTTTACATAGGTAGGTATTCCTAAGTTTACCCAATGAGACGACCCCACCTGTACATAACACTATGTCTTGATTGACACACTCAGTGGACTTCGTGAGAGAGCAAGTCCATCCGCCGCGCTCTGACCAAACCCCTCGTTCAAATTGGTACGTTCTGAACACAATATTTGTCTGTACGTGACAATGCGTGTTGTAATAATAAGTATAAGCATAGATCTAGATTGTAGACTACACAAATGTTTGTAATAATTACTATTTGTCAGTAGCGTTTACTAGACTGCGTGTAACTAGAATGAAATTGTTCTCTTTAATATTTGATCAGTATCTGCTAAAATATTCTAGTTGCTACGATCAAATTCTTGTTATCTTAATACTTTTTTCATAATTGTGCCTTCTTATTTCATTCCGTGTACGTAGTTTTTGTAAGTAATTGTAGCGTTTATGTAGCGATATTTCAAAAAACAGGATCTCATACAGTATCCGATCACACCAGTTTTACATAAAAACACGCATATTTAAACAGCACACGAATGTAAGCCTCCTACGGGTATCGATTACCGATATTCATTGTGCATTTATTACGCTTCGATATTAAACCAAGTACCTCCCGAAGTACGAACTGTGTGATAAAGTAGTGGTACCGCGATCGTCTATTGTCATGATAAACAGTTCCGTCGTTCTGCGCGACCGACAGTGCAGTGAAGTCGCAAATGTGCGGAATGTGCAGATATGACCGTTTGTGTTAGCTATGTGAGGTGTATTGTTGCCGGTAAAGGCCAGCTGCTGTTGGATTTATTTAGAAAAAAGTGTGCTGTGTGTTTTGGGCCTAAAAGGAGAAAGGTATAGTACAAATTGTTTTGAAAGAAATATGGTATGTTATCATTTAACATTTGTGGTAGTAACCAACCTGAAAGTTAGGTATTCACTGTCCAAATAGCGTGCCTATATTATACACAAACCACAAGGTAACTATATTGTTTGTTAGTCAAACATTTATCAAAACTGTTGATTTATTTGATTTACATATTTACAAAAATCAATCTTAGTGTAGTCTATTCTGTAATAATCGATATACTCGTATCGTAGGTAAAAGGAAAAACGGAAGCCTGCTTCCATTACTACCCATTGTCATCCTTACATTTACTTCTTGTTTGCGCTTTAACGGAGACGGACGTGTAACATTCCTAGAGAATTTGAATTGGCTAATATTAATAATTTATACATTTTAAAAAGCCCACAACTCGTTTTATTAAAGTGTTAGAACCTAGATTTCCTATAGAAACATTATTACAAATCTTAAAAAAAACAGGCTTATTGCACAACGCGTCTAAAAAAGTTTTCAATTCAATAAAATAATGATTATATAAAACACAATTTAAACAACGCACAGTATACACAAATTAAACATTACACGTGATCAATTTAACTTCAGCATGTTGGTGACGCGATTCCATAAGTTTTCCCCCACCCGAAATTCGCTCATTGCGCCTAAATAATTTTTCACTTGAAAAATCTCAACATTGCGTTAGTCTTTGGGAACATTTACATATTGCAAGCGTACCCAACAAATTATGAAAACGATCTACGCCAAAAAGCAAGTTTTACATTAGGAAGGTATATGATTGCCTTCGAATCTACGCTTTTATAACCAACAAACTTGGTTATTCTGTAACACAATAAGGTGTAAAGCACTTAATCCTCTAGCGACATTTTGATTGATTCAGATTCAAAGTATTTATTGTAAACATAGGTTACTGATACATTTTTGTAAGTTCTCTATGCTATTTGTACGCCTAATGGCAACATTAGGCGTACAAATGTTAGTTTAAATTTCAATTATTTAATAATTCATTTCATAATACCAAATAACAATAATTATAGAAAGGGCTAGTGTTGGATAAATCAATATAACAATGACAATGAATTAAATTTCAAATAAAAACTACAATGTCAAAACAAGTTCCTACCAAATAAATAAAATATTTCAAAAATGTCAACAACAAAAATTTAAGATAAAACAGAAATGTCAAAAATAAAAATAGGATAATGTCAATTAATCAAATTAGCACAAGAGTGTCAAACAATTCATATCTGAAGGAGGGATTTTAGAACTGTCATCCAAATAGTCCTTTAATGAGTAGTAACATTTATCGATAAAAATTGTCATAAGTACACTTTTGAATTTGTCCAGATTTAATGATTTTAATGTCTCAGGCTTGATAGCACGCCGGGGTCGCGTAGAAGTTGCCGGTGTCGCGTGGTAGTTTGAAAGGGTTACCGAGGCCCCTGACAACACAGGCAACGGAAGGAATACGGGTGGGTTTTACTTAGTATGAGTCTGACACACCCTCCCGCTCCGCCCAGAGCGGGAGAAGTTATTTGATAAATTCCCACACAAAACAAAAATAAATAAAAAAAGGCTTGATAGCACAAACGTAAGTGTTTATTTAAAACGTCTAATGTGATGTTGAGGTTTTATATAAATACAGGGAAAAATAAAATCTCGTTACAGTTACAAGAATACCGTGCAACAAGAATGTCTTGTGCTATATGTGACGACTAGCCCTTTTGTTAACATTACAAGATCGTTCTAGTTAAAAAAAAATCGGCCAAGTGCGTGTCGGACCACGCACAATGAAGGGTTCTGTTGTTGGGATGAATGTATTCCAAAAACAAACTTAACATTGTAGTTGAAAAACATGTTCCATGTCAATTCTCCAACTGCAAATTTAAGTCGGTCGACTATTACTCGTTAACTTGTAAAGCCCACTTAGCTGTGATAGTTTTCCTTTTAATTTCATTATATGTACTACTGCCATGATTTTTTTCACATCTCCATAATCAACCATTTAGCTAGCACTTGACCATAACAAAAATTAGCAATTTAAAGCTTAATATTACGCAAACGGATTCTTGAATCGAGAAATGGTGTTGATAGACCAACAATATTTTTAACGGCCTATCCAAAGATACCCCACACCATGGGATAGCCGCGAAAAAAAAATATCATCCCCATATTACGTTCAAGGGAGGTACGCTAAAAAATGTGTTATTTCTAGATTTTATTTTATCTCCTTATCGGCGTGATTATTATGTATGCCTATGCCAAATTACAGCTTTCTAGTACTAAGCGTCTCTGAGCTACAGCGGGGACAGACAGACAGGCAGACATGGCGAAACTATAAGGGTTCATTGTTTACTACGGAACCCTAAAAAGAGTAATCACAAATAATAGTACCGTAATTAATAACCGACCAGATTTGTTCACGTTGCAAGTGAATTTGTTACAGCTACTTTATATACAGTTATTTATTGATATATATAGTGATGTTATATTAAATGTATACTTTTTGTGCCGGTTAGAATGTTTTGGCATATTGTATATATTCTGTGTGCGTGAGTGAATTAGATGAACAAAAAATTGCGCATTGCATGCGAGAAATAACATAATTATACTCTACAGAACACTATTTATTTATTTATTCAGCAAGGCACGCCAACGAGATATTTACAAGGATAGTAATAATAGGTTAACACGAGTCTTCAATACTCTGTAAATACATCTCTTATAGGCATGGGCAATATTCACTGTAACTTGATTGATATACTCAATGTACTCAGTGACAGCGCAAGTCGTCGAATAGTTAGTCGAGTTTTTTTCTACTGTCCCCTTCCACCCGCCGCGCTCTGATCGAACCCCTCGTTCGCCCGGTCTAAAAATTGGATTGTTCTGAATACAATATTCTGTACGTGACAGTGCGCCTTGTAATCACATAGATAGACAAATGTTTGTAATAATTACAATTTATCAGTAGAGTTTACTAGACTGAGTGTAACTAGAATGAAATTGTTCTATTTACAATTCGATCAGTATCTGCTAAAATATTTCTTGTTACTAAGAAATTCTCGTTACCTTAATAACTTCCATAACGATGCGTTTATTTATTTATTAAACCATTTATGTATACACATATAAAAACAGAAAAGAAGAACAGAACAGAAAAATACGTACAAAGGTGATGCTTATTTCTAAAGAAATCACTTCCAGCATACCTGCGATAGGAAAGTAGATAAAGAGATGTAGACACCGTGTGTAAGAGTAGAAGAAAAAAAAAAAGAATACATAGAATTGAAACAATTTACAAAACAAATAATATAGGAATATACTAACATACATACAAAACATACATAATCAGCCTATATTGTTCCCACTGCTGGGACACAGGCCTCCTCTCTGTGAGAGGGAGTGGGCCGTAATCCACCACGCGGGCCCAGTGCGTGTTGGTAGATGTCACATGTCTTCGAATTTTTGCTTCTAGGACATGCCGGTTTCCTCACGATGTTTTCCTTCACCGTTTTGAGAGCAGTGGTGATGAAATAATTTACACAAAGTAAAGCGCCTGTCTGGGTTCGAACCTACGACCTACAACTCGTAAGTCGCGGCCGTTACCACTGGGCCACCACTGCTCATACATACATACTTCACTAGAATATAAAAAAATACAGTGTAATTTCAAATAATAAATACATACGCAACCTTGACGAAGTGGAAAGATAGTGTTTTTTACTCTACGTTCTTGTAGTATTGTAGAAAATATTTTATTCCGTGTAGGTACAAGGTGTTCATTTCCTCGGCATTAACTGCGCGTTGATTGTACTCATTAAGGCGCTGACAAGACCCAATTGACCAAAATAGGCTTCGCTTAAGAAAAAAAATTGCCAAATCTGTATAGTTTGTGGTAGCGGAAAAAATATATGTTCATTTTGAACATATTTCCCAGAACTTGGTTGTTACCAAAACACGTTTTGAAAAAAAATCTCGATACAAACTAACGTTAAACTAACCTCTTACTTTGAGTTCTAATCCAAAATATCTGTATCAAATATCAACATACGTTACGTATTTAATTAACAACAAGAACGTTCACACAAGACAAACGTTTAAATATTAACGAGATTATTTTATAGTAGACTAGCTGTTGTCCGCGACTTTTTCTGCGATCCAGGATGAAAAGTAACCCAAGTCCTCCAAGTCATGGCCTACCCATGTGCCATATTTCATCCAAATCTGTTCAGTCGTTTTAGCGTGAAATTATAACAAACAAACCCACTTTCGCATTTGTCATATTAGTTAGGATACTTAAACCAACAATTTTATATTGTTTGAAAATATTACATACAATTATTTACAGTAAAAATAATCGTAAAATTCATAGTATAGGTGAGTAGATTAAAATCTATAAAGCGTTTGCCTACGAATTTTACAATAGCAAAAGGTAGTTTTTTAGAAAAGGTATTTACAAAGCAGAGGTGATTGGAAACGCCGAGAGGACATATTTATAGTGATCACCTCATTGGTGATATTCTTCATAAAGGCCAGGTGCGTAGTACTCGCAACCGGCGTGCGTGTACTACTAACTACTGACAGTTGTAGACCACACTTTATTAACATAAGAATAATGACTTTTCCAGCCCTATACGCGTTTGAAGTAGCAATGTTCGTTAAAAAACACTGATATTTATTTGAGGCCCTGAGTAGTAAACGTCACCAGGACAAAATTCACGCTGTGCCTCATAAAACAGCATTATATGCAAAAAATTTTCTGGGCATGGCTCCAAAAATTTATAATATTATTGATACCCACGACTGTAAGACTTGCGAAGGATGTTAACAAGTTCAAAAGAATGATAACAGACCTTATGGTTAAAAAAGCGTACTATTCCATTGGTGAATTCTTAACAGATAACTTAAATAAATAATAATTAGATATGTCAAATGTCCGATTTATTTAAGCTTAATTCTATGTAAATGCAATTATATAATGTAATTTGAATGATTATTTAGTATATATTTATAATTACCATAATAATTTTAATATTACAATGCATGATAAATTATAAATTGGTAAATTCATTAATTATTTTGACATTATTTATTCTGACATTACTTTTAATTTGAATCTGTGACATTATTTACTTAATAATTTGAATGTATATTATTGCACAGGGTATTACTATTCTTTCGAATTTATGACATTATATAACCGATTAATTGGATTTTATGAAATTGTCTAACTATAATTTTTAATTTTGCATGCCTGAATTGGTAAATACAGTGGACTGCGCATTCACTTAACACCTGGAAATGCATATATGTACTGTGTTTTGCAATAAATATTTGAATTTGAATTTGTATGACCAGATATATGAACGTAAACGAAGCAAAAGGATTATGTAAGGAGTGGACCAGGTGGCGTTCTATAGTTTCTGCCTACCCCCATGGGCGTGAGTTTACGTTTGTATGTAGGTATGTAATTTTACTATTCAATTTGTAAAAATATCGTAGTTCTTGGACATCTTTAATCTTCATCATCCATCCACTAAAAGCTATCGAAATAAAACATTATTGGATTAACATTCGTGAATTTATTTTCCAATAGCGTAGAAAATAAAATAGAAAAAACATTTTAGTGTAATTGTATTTATAGTTACTGTATACACCTATTCGAGTATTTTATGTGTCTGCGAACTTTTTTTTAAGTCGCGGGTAGGAGCTAGTATAGATAGCGTGTGTAGGCATAATATTGTGCACCTATTACTCAGCCTACCCTTTCGTGCAATACAGGCGTGTTGTTATACAGGGTGGATTTTTGAGATGGAGCAGTAAGGGCATGTGCCTTAACTATTGTCGCTACAAGAAAATGGTCTTAGGAGACTGTCCTTAACTTTATCAGATATTATGATCTACACTCACAGATTTTGAAAAAAATAGTACAGTCAGCAAGAAAATGTGCAGTTTTCACAAAAACCTTTTGGTGCCAATCGATCCTGTTTCTTACAGGGTTCAAAAAACTCAATACTCAATACGTTTATTGCATTCCACAATGTGAACTTAGGTGGTAGGTACATAAAGACATACATTCGTTTTGAAGCATTGTGGGCCCTGTCGGGCATAACAACATAAACATTAGGAGGAGGCTATTATAGATATTTGTTAACAATTTTAATATTAATCTACTCTTTCGTTTTGTGTAGGTAGGTAGGCTGATAACTAATTGTGTACATATAATTTTTACTACTCATATATTGGATTTATACATTAATATTTATTTAAATTATACATATATTATTATTATCATTGGTAATTATAAATAAATTATTATTGCATTTTTTTTTTTGGTATTATTGCTTATTTATTAAATTTATCATTTAAATATTCATGTACATTATAATAACATTTACAGTATAGAAATTGTTTTAATTTATTTATAAAGATATTAAATTTTTGTTCATTTTTAATTTCATCAGGTAGTTTATTATATATTTTAACTGACATTACTAAAGTGCTTGTGGAGTGTATTTTTAGCTCAGAACCTGGTTGGTTTAGTCTATTTTTGTGTCGTAGTGTGTAGTGAGTCTTGTATGTTTTCGCGTGTAGTGAAGAGTTTTTGATTATTTCTAACAAATTTGCACATTTCCAAGATATATATGCAAGGTAGGGTTAGAAGTTTATGTTCTTGGAAATGGGGTTTGCAACTGTCTATGTTATATAATGTTAACTAGTATTCTAATCAGCCGTTTTTGTAGTATGAATAGTGTTGATCGTCTGTACTATTTCCCCATAATATTACGCCGTAGTTGAACCATGCGTATGCATAGGCATAATACGTAACCAGAACAGTGGAGAGGTCTGTGGATTTTTATTTCGCGGATGGCATAGGCAAATTTTGATAACTTTGACCTGATTTTTTTAATATTTGATTTCCAATTTAAATGTGTATCTATGGATAAACCGAGTAGGTTGAATTCTTTTACTGTTTCAATTTTAGCGTCGTTGTAAATAAATGTTAAGTCTAAAGGGGTTTTCTGACGTGGATGGAAGGACATGATTTTAGTTTTATTGAAATTTAATTCAAGGTTGAACTCTATTAGACCAACAGAGGTTTGCGTACTAGAAAAGTTACAAATCGCCCTAAGACCATTTCTTGTAGCGATAATGCCCTTACTGCTCCATCTGAAAAAAAAAATCCACCCTGTATACCAATTATGATTTTTGGTATCTAAATCACGTGTTAAATGAATTTAACAAAAAAATCCTGTAACATTTTCAATTCATAACATTTTTTGTACACTTAGTAAAGTTATAAAGGTGAACGCCCTCCGGCGGAGTCTGAACAAGCGTTTATTTCTTTTACTTTCATCTCGATATTAAGGCTGTACTTGTAATGATCAAGGTTATCTTACTCGTGGACGAGTGCGATGAATTTATTGAGGTGTTATTTTGTTTTATTTCAATACACATCAAATTATATTTTTAAATATTAAATATAATATAAAAAATATATAAAAACATTTAAAAATATAAAAAATGGTAGCCCACCGGTATCAGGAACAGAGTCCAAGCTACCGGTCAGCTCCAGAGAAAGGAACCTCCTAACAAAAATCCAGCTGCCCAACGTGAGCCTCCTTAGGTGTTGTTCGAGGCCCTTGGCAATTAAGCCATTGGCTGAGGTATTATTATTATTACTAGATCCATGTTTGCATTAAAAAAAATATGTTTACCTGCAGTACTATAATTAGCGACATTACAGGTGTTTCACGTCAATAATGCAGCGAGTGGAGTTCGAACTGACGACCTTTCACTGTCCAGTCCGAGTCTTAACCATTGGGTTTAAACGAAACTCAATGGTTAAAACCAACGCACGAGGGATAAGACAAGAAGATTTATTTTAAATTGTTTAATATGTCGCCACAGTTTCTTCTACTTTCATAAGTTAGTCCTTTCTTTCACAAACATAGGCCATGTTCAATTAGATATTAGGAAACATTCGAAGAAAACTATTACAAAGGTGATATAGAGGCATGATGACGACGTCACGCTGAAGTAGTTGCACGAAGGCTGCGCTGACGTCCATGTTCGGGGTCACCAGTATAGAGGCATGAGGAACAGGGTGTAAAATTCACTCATCCTCCATAGAAAAGGGAGGATCCTCCGACCAGACGGGTGTCGTGTCTGGTGGGCAACTGCCCGACGGTTGATGTCGGGATGTTGTATATATTCTAGTTGCGCGGTAAACTCTGCTTGCGCGATGCAGGATTTTGCGTGACGTCAGTGTGCTGCGTAGTTCGCATGTGGCGATGTAGATGTCGCCACAGTAATATTTTCCTTCCCAAATTCCTTTTATAATAATAATAATAATAATTCATTTAATTCAAGTAACAAGACTGAAAGTGTTAGTAAAAAAATACTTACAAACTATGTGAGCAACACATTAACACAAACAAAACCCTAAAAACCGACCCCAATAAACAAAATCCCTGATATTTCCCCCAACACAAAGATTACCAACACATCCACTTATCTCCCGAGGATAAAACTCTGTTCGACTTAAATCGGCTAAATCCGTATGCATTCGGAAGCCGATCGCTGTGACGGCTATTAGCTTCGATAGATTTATTGAGAGCTTAAATCTTAGTAAGTGATGTGGATACGAAATAGGGAACGTTTTTCGGCTAATTTAGAAAGAAATAAATTAAATCATTTGGCTCTAGAACAAAAAGTTATCATGATTAGGGAAGATTATTTTGTCCAGTAATGCAATAACAGCGGTGAAATAATTTTATCAATTTAGTTTATTTAGATATAGGATAGTTATTCCTCGTATACTACGAGTAGGATTTTCAATTTATTTTTAGCTAATAATTGTGAGTTATCCATTTTATAACTTGTATTACTTAAAAAGCTGCTACTAAACTCAACTAAGCTGTCTTTCATGATACTATCCGTAGCAGTTTTTATTTCTTACTTTGCTTGCTACGAACGTACTACGCTGCTACGACGTAGCGTCTCGTAGCAAAGTAAGTAATAATCTCCTTTACGAATTTTTGTTTCAAACTGTTTCGTTTTAATTTACTAGCAGTATATAAAATAATTATGCTTATTAGCAGTCACAGAAATTGACTTCCTTAAATATTAGTAAATAGTTATAACATTGAAATACATACATTTCTGACGTACTGATCAAATGTCCTCACCGCTGTCCTTCCGAGCAGCAGCGCATCCATCTCACTCTCCGGCACAGGTACCACGGCCACCGTGGGCGCGGGACCACCCTTCATCGGCACATTCATTTTGAACTTTATATTTATCGTACTAAGACACAAAATCCTTCAACACGAAACACTATTTACAGGAACGACAGTTTATTTATATACAGGAACTTCTATTTTCTGTTTTGAACACAAATGACCTTTCAGAAAACCAACTTAAGGTCACGATTGCTTCATTGTAAAAACAACTTTATGTCCACGACACACTTTGAATTTTATCACAATAAAACGCACCACTCTTAGAATAATGTTGGTATATATAATTCATTTAATCTCATTTCAGAGTCCGTAGCTTGTTCAATGAAAAATATGTTGTCTTTAACTTTAAAAATAATTGTAACTGAAGCCAATTGTATTGTTTTCTTCAATTAAACTGAGTGTTTTTAAAAATACAATTTTTTTTACTCCATTTTATTGTTCTAAAATAGAAATAAAAACTTGACGTTCTATTGTTTTTATATGATCAAATGATATGGTTAGAATTTTTTATTGTCTTTTTAATATGTATAAAATGATTACTTGTTTTAATAGAATTGCTTTTTTTCAGTTAAAACACTTCACTGTATTGTTTTTTCACTTGCACACTATATGTTTTCTCACACAATCTCGGAGTGTTATATCTTTTATCTCTCCGCGTTGATCCCGTGCGTTCAGTCTTCACAATTATCTTTCTTGATTTGCTATTTATTGGTTCGAGGATTGGAATGAAAATAAAATTCGTTTTTGGACCACTGTTACTGATGATATACCTATATCTGTAACATATTATACTGTGGTATTGTTTGATTTTTATATGGAAACTGAATTTACTGTAGTTCCTATGGTTTAATTTTTCAGTGTTTATAATAAGACCAAATACTATACGCGCATTCATAAAGAATTATAATACCGTATAGTCCGGCCGTCGAAAGAATGCGTTTCTGAAATTTGTCAGTTGGACAATTTCTAGTTGTAATAAGGATCAAATTCGCAAAACACATATTCGTTAATAGGAAACTGACAGGGATCAAAAACGCATTCTCTCATCGGCCGGACTGTAGTAGATTCTCTTTATTAATAAAACTAGACAATTGAAAAATACAGTGTATGCTACGTGTCATGTGGTCAACTTCATGTAAATGACGTGAAAGCAATTAAATTTAACACTATTTTAGATATAACAAGGAAAACCGTGTTATATCTTAAATAGTGTTAAATTTAGTATATAGTTCTGTTTCTGACAAATCAAACTATATACCATATTGAACACTATTTTGTAGTATAAGGATCAAATTCGCAAAACACATATTCGTTAATAGGAAACTGACAGGTATCAAAAACGCATTCTCTCATCAGCCGGACTGTAGTAGATTCTCTTTATTAATAAAACTAGAAAATTGAAACATACAGTTCATGCTACGGGTCACCTTCATGTAAATGACGTGAAAGCAATTTTTAACACTATTTTAGATATAACAAGGAAAACCGTGTTATATCTTAAATAGTGTTAAATTTAATATAGGTAGGTGTTATATTAATTGAATAAGCTCTTAATGACATTACTGGGGCTTCAACGTAACTAGCTTAGATGATTGTAAGTCTATAGTACATACAGTACCTAATCTGTATCTGTCTAGCCAGATTTCCAATTTTGTTGAGTTTTAACCTTTTCTATATTTCTCATGGCAAGCTGATATTAATTTCTGATAAGTTTAATGCTAGATTCATGACTAAGCTCTGTGCTGTCAAAGAAATGTATTCTTCAGTTGATCGAATTAGGTCAAAGATCTGTGAAGATAGTTGAAAGAGGTAAATAAAGCTTTTCATACTTCCTATACATGGTCGGTCCATTCCTTCCTTTCGGTCGCTTGACACTTAAGCGAGTGGACGTGTGTCGGTTCTCCGTATTTTTTGTGATTCATAATTTTGTGATTGGTCAATTGTCGTAATTTGCAATTCCTTGTCACACACGTTGAGTTCTTGCCTTTTGTTGCCTCCTACTGGGCGGTCCTAGAAAGGGATATAAACATTTCTAGTGATTCCGATTTTTTTTGAAGTGGCTGCGATTCGACAGGATTTGAACTCGCGACGCAGCGGTGAGGTGTGTGGACGATCCGGGCGCTCTCCCACTACGCCACCAAGCAAGTAACAGTGGCGCGCGAAATTGTTCTGTGCTACCAACGCGGCAACGTGTCCTACGTGTGCTACGCGACGACGCGACGTCACTGGCCTGTGCTACGACGTGCTACGAGCCCTCTACGAAACTTGTATCGGCTACGTCGGTTGCCCGCAACCGTGGAACTGCAAAGTGCGTCGTTGATATTATATTATATCATAACAACAACTGCGAGTAAAGCGGCGGACTAATTAATAGATAAATTGAGGTAATAATTCTTTATAATTATTAAGGATGGCTAGTCTCCAGCGCACTCCTCCGCAAACTTCAAATATTCCTCTGGCTGTCTGTCTCACTCAGTCTGAACCGTACATCAACTCGGCGATTGAGATAAGCGACTATGTTACCAGTAGGAATAAACGACCTAGACACGATCACTCGCCTCGAGGTCAGCAGGATGTGGAGGACTTACTTGCTAATTGGAAAAGAGACCAAGACACGCGTATCACTAAGATGCTAGAAGATCAATCTACTTTCATGTCAAAATTAGTAACTGACATAAGTGAGATTAAGGCCCAAAACATAAAGATTCAGGCGTCTAACGCCGAAATCTGCAAAACCAATGCAGAGATTGAGCGATCAATGTCTTTCATGAACCAACAATTTGAAGGATTAAAGAAAGAGGTTGAAGAGCTTAAGAAAGAACGGCAGGAACAGCGTGGCTATATAGAGGGTCTTGAGAGGAAGATTCTGGATCTCCAACATAAGTCTAGGTGGTCGGGAATAGAAATTAGAAATGTTCCACAAACTGACGGTGAGACTACGGCCGGCCTAATAAAAACGGTCCGCAACATAGGCCAACTAGCTGGAATGTCTATATCCGAAACCGAAGTTCGTGATATATATCGCCTCCCTGGAAAAAGTACTAAGGGTACGGCGGCCCCCACCACACGCCCAATCATTGCAGAATTTACAACAGTGCAAACAAAACACAACGTGTTGTCTTCTTCTTCATCCGTTCTTACAACAACAAGGAGTCCAAAGAGAACAAACTGAACACTGAGCTGATTGGTATACCGGGGAAACGGCAGGCGATATATGTTGCTGAGCAGCTGACTTCTTCCTCTAAAAAGCTATTTTACTTAGCGCGGGAATTTGCGAAGAAAAATGCCTATTCTTTCTGTTGGGTAAGCAATGGAAATATCTTCCTTCGCAAGCAAACGGGCGATAAACAACTGTTGATAAATTCAGAAAAATGTCTTCAGCAACTCACCAGCAAGTGACTAGTTGAACCTACGTCCAAACATAACTTGGAAACCATGGGCTATTTAATACATCTATTTCACTTTTTAATTACCCTCTTAACTTCGACTATAAACTTCACAGTTTGTTACAAATTATGCACTAATAAACACAACACACACAGATTAAAACCCTATTTACACACCTACAATGAATATAAAACACACAAACATACTTTCCCCCGCCACTACATTATATTTAACAGAAAAGCGATGTCAAATATCAAGAACATATTACCCTCAACGATTCTTTTTATTGCTCGTTATTAAAAAAACATAAATGGCTAACATAAATGATATAAATCAGGACCTAGATAACCTTAATCTTGAAAACTCTTTCTCTTGTGACCCGCATGAGTGTATTAAATATGTAAATAGGGCTGACAGTAGTATAACATTATTGCACGTAAATATTCGTAGCGTTAATAAAAATTTTGATAGCCTCCTGGCATTGATGTGTTTGATTAATATTGATTTTGATCTAATTGTTCTCACTGAGTGTTGGCTGAGTAAAGTGGTTAACCTTCCAGTTCTAGACGGATACCAATCGCACTCAACAAAAAATATTACAAACCAAAACGATGGGGTTATAATCTACACCAAAATTGGGATAAACGTCAAGGTATGGGAACCAAATATAAACTATGCAAATAGTCTTGTATGTCAAATTGATAACCAGCTCTCGGTAGTAGCAATATATCGATCTCCATCGAATAATACCAAGGATCAATTCGACAGCTTTTTGACTAGTTTAAATAATATTTATGATGAAATATCGTACTCACCTAGTATATCAACTGTGGGAGATCTGAATATTGACATAAAATTGGACAGTAGGAATGACCGTGCACTAGAATACCTAATCCTAAATGCGTCCCATGGACTGCTACCAACCCACCTCCTTCCAACTAGAATGGAAAACTGCCTCGACCACATTTTATTAAAAACAAAGGTAACGGCCACCACGTTGGTATTGGAGTCGCATATTACTGACCATAAACCGATTATTCTTTCGATCTCAAATTCAAACCCGACACGGAACAAAAGTTGCACGATATCTCGATTAAATTACGAAGCAATTAAGACAGAGTTAGAAAACACAGACTTCTCAGATATTTACAAAATTAAAGACGCAAATACTGCTATGACTACACTGATTACAAAGATATCAACTGCAATTACCAAATATACAAAGCATATCAACATACCGAGAAAACAAAGAGCGCTTAAACCGTGGATAACTCCAGGGCTTCTAAAATGTATAAAACACCGAGATAAACTGCACGTAAAAACTAAGAAGTCACCAGACAATTTAATACTACATGTAACTTATACGCGTTATCGAAATTTCTGCAATATGCTACTTCGAAAATTAAAGAGAGCTTATGAAAAGACTGAACTTGAAAAATCTAAGAATAACCCTAAAGCATTGTGGAAAACCATTAAGGAAATAACCAATACTAGTAAAATATGCTCTAGTCCTGATGAGCTGCTCAAAATATGCGAGAGTCCTGCATCTTCCCTCAACAATGTCTGTTCTTTCTTCAGCAATATAGGTAAAAACATGGCTGCAAAAATAATTAACGACCCAAATAAAGCCCCTTCAGCCTGCGATACCATTCATCCTGGTAATGATAAGACACTGAGGCCGCCTGTCAATTCACTCGTTATACAAAAAGTTGACGAATGCGACATAGACAGTATTATACTAGGAATGCGCCATGACTGCGCTGTGGGCTGGGATGGTATATCTTCCTCGCTCCTTAAGTCATGTCGTCATATTTTGGTAACGCCGCTAACATATATCTGCAATCTTTGCATTGACAAGGGAGTTTTTCCAGATTCTCTGAAGAGGGCCATAGTCCATCCAATCTTTAAGGGCGGGGACAGAGGCTGTGTCGATAATTATAGGCCTATATCAGTACTGTCATCTCTCTCTAAGATCCTTGAGAAGATTCTTAACCAAAATCTTAGAAGCTTTCTCGATAAATACAATATTATAGCGGATAACCAGTACGGCTTCCGGTCTGGTGTCTCCACTGAAGACGCAGTATTGGATCTAACGCAATCTATTGCTAAATCCCTGGACAGCAGAACAAAGTGCCTTGGTATATTCTTGGACCTGTCAAAAGCCTTCGACACAGTTTCTGTTCCCAAACTAATCTCCAAGCTGGAGTATCTGGGTGTACGTGGCATAGCTCTGGAAATTTTCAAAGACTACTTGAGGAATCGCACCCAGCAGGTAAAGATTGGCTCCAGCTACAGTAACGAAGAGGTTGTGCTGTACGGTGTCCCCCAGGGTAGCATTTTAGGCCCAACACTCTTTCAAATATACATAGATGACCTCTGTAGAATGTCATTACCAGCTTGTAGGATCTATGCATATGCTGATGACACAGCGATTCTGGTTGATGGGATCTCGTGGGAAGATGTGAAACGGAAGGCGGAATTTGCACTGTCTTCAATAATGAACTGGCTTGACATAAATCTGCTAACATTAAATCTAAATAAAACCTATTACTTACCCTTTGCAATCCGGTGCAACACCAAACCAAGTAGTTTTACGATAACGGCTCACTCATGCCAGAATCCGCTAATATCGTGTTCATGCCCCTCCATTTCTAGAGCTGTTAGTGTTAAATACTTGGGTGTGCACATAGACGATGGACTAAAATGGGACAAACAACTCGATACACTGACTACTCGAACACTTCGTCTTATTCACATTTTCAAATCTCTCCGAGAATCCGCCAGTACTGACATTCTCAAAATGGTATACTTCACACTATGCCAATCGATTATTGGCTACTGTATAACTGTATGGGGTGGAGCAGCAAAGACTTATCTTCTGCGAGCGGAAAGGTCACAAAGGGCTGTACTTAAAGTTATGTTGAGGAAACCCTACAGATACCCTACAACGCAGCTTTACGCTGATTGCAAAGTACTGACGGTCCGGCAGCTCTTTGTTCTCCGATCTGTCCTGAGGATACATGCCTGTTTGCCTCCATCTGATCCAAGCAAGCGTACATATGTTCCCCCAGGTGTACAGTACAAAACCTCATTTGCACGACGCCAATTCTATGTCTTAAGCCATCAAGTCTTTAAAAAAATTCAAAAAGAACTAGACGTAATAGACCTAAATAAATTTAACGTAAAATCAAAAACATCGGACTGGCTCATACTGCAGGACTATATGAAAACAGAATCTTTGCTATCATACATCGCTTGACTTATAAAACACAAACCGCACAAATACTCAAATACACATACACACATACATCGGCACACACTTACACTCCCTTCCCACACACACAGTCATGTTACACACACCTCAACACTCACACATATTTGATTAAACATATTAATATCGGTACCTACATTTAGAATAGTAATCGACACACTTTCACTCTTGTAAACTTGTATTAAATTTCAATTATGGCCGATCACTGTCTCTTAAGATACAGGTCTCCTAGTTTAAGAGACAGGGTTCATTATTATTTTGTATGCATAGACGTATTTTTTTTTTTTTTAGAGTTAAATCTTCTGTTTACAAAACTAAATTATATGCTTATTGTATTGTATTTTTTTGTCACCTTTTTGAACTGTGTCTGTGTCTGTTATTCGGATAAATAAACAATTTTATTATTATTATTATTTCGTTTATTAAGTTTTTTGCCTTATAAAATACATTTTTAAATATTTCTTAGAAAAAAACATAAAAAAACATTTAAAAATATATAAAATAGTGGTCCGCCGGTATCGGGAGCAGGGTCCAAGTTACCGGTGGTTAGGGCTCCAGAGACAGGAACCTCCTCACAATGCGAGCCGTATCGAGGAGTACTGCCTTCTGAATCAGGCCCTTGATCCAGCCGCCTAACGAGAGCCTCGAGAGATGATGGTTGAGGCTTTCGGCCATCAGGCCATTGGCCGTAACGACAATCGGCACAATGACAGCTGAGTTATTATTATTATTATTATACAGTGAAGATTTGAATATACGGTAAATTAAATTTGATAAAAAAATATCGTTTTTTTGACCGTACATAAAACAGACTGCTCTAGAGAATCACTTAATGTCGCTGTTATTTTTAGGGTTCCATATCTCAAATGGAAAAAACGGAATCTCCGTCCGTCACAGCCGATTTGCTCCGAATCTACCAAACCGATTAAGTTGAAATTTCGTACACACATGAACTTCTGTGATATCACGGACGTGTAACGTAAATCAATGAACTTTGAATAAGGGGCCCACTTTTGGGGGCAAATTATAATATAAAAATTGCAAACTGTACCGTGTGACATATCAAAAAAAGAGCTTGTTTTAAGGATTTCAGATATGACTTTTATAATGATTTTTATAATTTTAAAAGAAATACTTTAATTTTTTTTAAGAAAATTGATGCAAATTGACCCTTATCTCCGAAACTACTGAGCCTAAAATTTAGAAAATAGATTATATTTTAGATTTTTTAGATTTAGATTTAGAAATATTATAAATTACAGGAAAACCTATATAAGAAGTCTATGATCTTAAAATGACATGGCAAATCTCTCAATATTGTGCGTACAAACTTACATTTACAATTGGAATGTATGAGGGAACATACTTTTTAACTACAATGTTAAGTTTGTTCTTAGGATAAATTAATCCCCACTAGGGAACCCTTCATTGTGCGCGGTTGGACACGCACTTGGCCGGTTTTTTTTTACTTTTGTGCTATTTGGAACTTCCTACTTAAATAACTCCAGTTCATTTTTGTTGCTAAGTAGTAACTAATTAGTCAACACAAGACCACTCTCAGCATATCTGTGCGCCTCATTTAGAAGGAGTCCTAATTACCTCATTACACTCAGGATTCTTTGCAAATCAGTGCACTATAATTATCATACTAATATGCTGAAATTAAACTTCTGAAATTGAAAAGGCTTTAGCATATAATATCGTTTAGTATGGTACCTGGCTGAAAATATGGCTCAGCGAGTTTTAGAAAACTTTGGCACTATAGAACGTCGTCTTTACTATTTTCATACCTGCGTCTTTATCTGAGTCTTTATCTAAAACTTTATGTGACATTATTTACGCCCGGAAACTGTAAAGTCCACAGCAGTGGCGGCCCAGTGATAACGGCCGCAACTTACGACTTGAAGGTCGTAGGTTCGAACCCAGCCAGGCGCTTTACTTTGTGCAAATTATTTCATCAGTAACGTAAAGATCTATGAATAAGCATTTTTTTTTTGGATGGGAAATCATCAAATAACTTCTCCCGCTCTGGGCGGAGCGGGAGGGTGTGTCAGACTCTTACTGACTAAAACCCACCCGTATTCCTTCCTGTTGCCTGTGTTGCTAGGGGGCCTTGGTGACCCTTTAATACCTTCCCGCGACATGAATAAGCATAAGAACAATTCCCAGATTTCACCAGCTATTGTTTATGAATCTCCCTTCGAATAAATCTAGTTCATATTAATACAAATTATTATTATCAATGGGTACACAGGTACACCTCTGCCCAACCCTTCGGGGAAACAAGGCGTTATGTTATGTGTTATGTAATATCATATTGTACAAGTAGGCGTGTGACATCGGAGCGCGTCTCCAAAGTACGAGTATTGAAGGTTGATATCTGTCTAGAGTTACCTAATTAGTCTCACAGAGATACAGCGGTGGGCCGTTGACAAAGTTGTGATTTTGATATTATTATAGGGAAATGAAATACTCTTAGCTCTCTTTTTAGCGTTCTGGAATATCAATACTCACTACTCACATTGGGTAAACCTAGTGTGAGTAGTGACTATTTATTATAATTGTAAGGAATGCTCTTACAGTTAGACAGCTGTACGAACCATTACGAACGTAGACACGTTCGTAATGGTTGAAAATAGGACTAACAACCGGCCAAGTGAGTTCCGTTGAGTTTCAAGTGTTCCGTAGTTGTGAGTTGGGATGAATTTATCCTAAAAACAAACTTAACATTGTAGTTAAAAAACGTGTCCTCCCATACATTGATATAACATAATCAACCTATAATGTTCCCACTGCTGGGACACAGGCCTCCTCTCTGTGAGAGGGAGTGGGTCGTAATCCACCACGCGGGCCCAATGCGGGCTGGTACGTTGGTAGATGTACATCGATATACGTCACGGTCAATTGTCCAATTGCAAATTTAAGTTGGTCGACTATTACTCGTTAACTTGTAAACCCTTCTTAGCTGGCCCTTCAGCTAGCACTTGGTCAAGGACAGGTAATAAGACACAATTTAATTCTATTGTTTGGCACCGAATCGGAGTAGCGCGGGGCTTTACGGGTTAATATTACGCAAACGGATCTTTGAATCGCGAAATGGTGTTCACAGACCCGAGAATATCTTTGAACGGCCTATTCAACGATACCCCACACCATAGGATAGATGGGAAAAAAAATATCATCCCCACATTACGTGCAAGGGATACCTCCCTTGCAAGGTACCAGCACCAACGTACAACCCGACACTGAGCTGCAAGTTGCAAAAAAGGTAAGAGTGTACCGCAGGCTACAACGTCCTCCAGTTTATTAGAACCAATATCAACCACAAAAGTTATGATTAAAAGATTATATGACAAACATAATATTTACTTTCAAATATATAAAATTAGCCTGCAGAGTAAGCAGCTGAAGTGGCAGTGGGCTGGCCATGTTTGTCGAAGGACCAATGGCCAGTGGAGCAGACGAAACCTGGAGTCCAGCCAGACGGTCGCTGGGACAGACTGGATGCGGAAGGCGGAGGACCGGGTGTTGTAGCGCAGCCTGGGAGAGGCCTATGTCCAGCAATAGACTGCTATAGGCTGATTTAATTTTGATTGATATAAAATTATACAGATACGAATGAGATCTTAGTTCCACGTGGATTTCTAAATTATATACATTACCACAACATAACATCGCGCCTTCGGGGAATACAGCCCCGAAGGTTTCAGTAGAGGTAAATAAACACACCCACATTTCACCAGAAGTAATTTATATTAATAAGTTTATGTGAAACTATTTTCGTTTACTTATGGGTGTTTCTCGCTATTCATACAGTTTGCGATAAGGGTCTACGTCAGCGCCATCAAACGCGAATTAGTACAGTGTGCCTTGATTGAGTTTTAATATTTACCTAGCGTGATTATTTTCTAGCTAGCGTTATTATTTTACCGTTAGCTATACAGTGTGGTCCAAATAATGACGTCATAAAAAAATCGTTTTCAAGTTATAATTATTTAAAAAAAAATCTTGAAAATTAATAAAAATTAAACCGCCTTAAAAATAACCTACTTTTATTTTTACACGGTTTTTCACATTATTTTTTTTTTACAATTTTCATTATTATGGAATATTCTTTTAGACATCAAATAATCACCTTTCTATCATTAATTCAAGATATATAATTTTTTATCGAAAAGGAGAAATTTACGTTCAATAGTGACATACCGTACATACATGGGGTGTGGGGAATCTAATATTTTATATGAATTTTATTCACATCAAAAGACATGGCTAAATAGAAGTATGGGCGACTGCCCTAGTAATGTATAAAGATTGTACGTAGTAATTTGTAATGCTGAATAGCTGAATATTAATATTTCGTATGAATAAAGTTTCAGGAACTTTTCATATCGTTATAATCCTGAAAATAAAATCGTAGAAACTCCTACGTCAATAGGTATACAAACTTATAAAAGAAAAAGGTTTTGTTAGGAAAATCGCCCTACTCATACATATAATACGCACGTCATGTGTCAAACGACGTTTGACACATGACTGACGGTTGTTTTGTTTATAGAGATGGGATTGAACTTGGAATGTAACAGAACCGATTAAATAATTGAAAATACAATTATTGTTCGTCACTGTCAGTCAACATTCTTCGACATAAAATAGTTACTTATGTTGTTAAGGTTATTGGATCATTTGCACAGATTATTGAGTTTACACATGTTCCGAAGCTTTTGGTAATTTTTTTATTTGCTTCTAATCGAATCAAATGTAGTCGAGAAGAATCGACAGAATCGATTGTCACTTTTTTGTGCCGGCACGATTTAAGTTCCCGTTTCTTTCCAGATTTTGTCAATAATTTCTAGAAATCAGATAAAAGGCAATCAAAGAAATCAACGTTTTGAGACGTATTAAGATTTCAAAAATAAATAATATACATATAATAACTAATTATAATACGTATATTATTTATTTTTGGACAGTATAAATACTGTTCATTTCAGATTACGCACATATCTTTAAAAGAAGGTTTATCGTCCACATTTTCTTAGAACGGAACGTCACAATCGCTTTTGCTCATTCAAACAAAAAACATGAAATAAACTTTTAATTATTTGATTAGTTCGCAAAAGTTCTAGGAAAATAATAAAACCGTATTAATTAATTAATGAATATTTGAATGTTAGGAGCTAGTGAGATATTTCTATACATGCTAAATGCAGCTGTTTAGCCATGTCCTTTGTAGTATTTAGACTCTGGCGTAGCTGTCAAAAATGCCAAACTAAATGAAATCCTACCTACCTAATCTACATGGCAATATTGGCTAACAATATTTAATAAACGTTAAAGAAATCTTTCTACCAATTTTCCTTCTCGAATTTGCAATAGGTACAACAAAATGAGGTCAGTAACGTATTGAGAACTAACAATCAAATGCAGCGCTAGCTAGCTACAATTTTAGTTCATTTTTAGGGTTCCGTACCTCAAAAGGAAAAAATGGAACCCTAATAGGATCACTCATGTGTCTGTCTGTCTATCTGTCCACCTGTCACAGCCAATTTGCTCCGAATCTACTGAACCGATTAAGTTGAAACTTGTTACACTTTCTGCGACCCAAACTCGGACGTGTAACGTAAATAAATGAATTTTGAATATGAGGGCAAGTTAGAAAATAAAAATTAAAAAAAAATCGAACTGTACCATGTGACATATCAAATGAAAAGGCTGGTTGTGAGAGACTAAAATATTTTTTTTTTATAATTTTAAAATACACATCTTACAGTTATTTAAGAAAATAGGTGAAAATTGACCATTCCCCCCTTTTCTCCGAAACTACCGAGCCTAAAGTGTTGAAAAAATACCGAAAATAGTTCTTTACTAGATTACAGGAAAATCTATAAGAAGTCTTCGTTGTTAAAATAACATGGTAAATCTCTCAATATTGGGCGTACAAACTTACATTTGCAGTTAGAATGTATGCGAGAACATGTTTATCAACTAGAATGTTAAGTTTGGTCTTAGGATAAAAAACATGGTCGATAAAATATTAATTGTACGGAGCCCTCACCACGCGGGTTCCACTCGCACTTGTCCGGTTTTTTCGTCTTTTATTCGGTATCTTTCACTCGAAGACACACGTCTGAACACAACACGAATCAAAGCGAAAAATTAATTTAGTATTGAACCGATTCAACGATGTTGGATTTCAGCACTTGGCATCATTCACTCGCCTACCACCGTCTTTCTGCTGCCCTTATCCCAATTTATTTGGAGTCATAAAACTGGCAACATGTCTTTTACTTCTCTATTAATCGTCTTCTCGGTAGTTACCCCTTTTTAAGCACCAGTCACCCCTTTTCTAGCCAATATTGTCATAATTATCCTGCCATAATCCCAATTTATTTAGGATCGGCGCAATATGTCTTACACTCGCCTACCGAATGATGAAAAAACGAAATTAAAGGAGCAAATTAACGTGGTGTCATGTGAACGTGGAATGAAACAAAAAATAATATTCACTCGAGTGAAGCGTCTGATATCAGTTTAATAGCCATTTTAATAATACCCAGTCATTTGATCGTTCATTGAAGTGTCCGTATTTGACAGTGGACATAACAGAATTATACGTTTCTAATTATAATTTAGATTTTCAAGGAACGGCGAAAAGCGTTAAATTAGTAGTACCTACTGGATTTAGTCTCCGGAATCTGATAAGTGTAATTGGATTTTTCCGTTTGAAAAAATCTCACTTTGATGCGCGGATTTGGATTTATGCCCGAATTTATGAAATTACAAGCGGCTGGCTCTTATTGAATGAAATCTAATTGACCAAGTGAGCGAAGCGATTCTGCTTCAAGTCTGGCAAAATTTGTTTTCCTCTGTCAGTTTGTTGGTTGCTCTAGAGGTTGTATTTTTTTGCCTGCTGGGGTCGCGGGAAGGTACTAATAGGTCACCGAGGCCCCCGCAACACAGGCAACAGGAAGGAATAAGGGTGGGTTTTAGTCAGTAAGAGTCTGACACACCCTCCCGCTCCGCCCAGAGCGAGAGAAGTTATTTGATGAATTCCCATCCAAAAAAAAAAAAAAGAGGTCGTATTTTACAACTTATCTGGACGAAACTTGTTAAATAACTTTTACGACTTATAGATTTTTTTTACCGTCGGCGATTTTTGATTGGAGCGGTACTTCCTTCAAAAAGGAGAACAAGGGGGCTACTGGATATCTCCACCTTTTGAGATTCGATTTCGATGGTTCTTTTTTTTATTTGAAAGGTAACTTTAACTTGGTCTCATATAAATTAGTTGAAGATCTGATGAGAATCTTCGGCGTGATGAGCAGAATAGCTCCTCAAAATGCAGTAAATTACCCAGTTTTAGATGTCAACTAGTGGAATCGGCCCTTTAACTACTAGGTATTGATGGAGCACCTGGGACCACCTTCTTATCACAAAACTAGGCTGCAGCGTTACCTCTGCCTTTTAAAATCTATTAGTTATTTTTTTAGTATACTTACCTGAGCTTATTTAATGCTTTTAGTAACCTACAGCTTCAATCGGGGTTTTTTTAAGTTGTTTATTAATTATAGAATTTTAAACTGACAAGGTCATTTTTACTACTAAAGTTATTGAAAACATATCCTAGTCCTAATTAATATTATAAAT
The DNA here is from genome assembly GCA_905333075.3 of Atethmia centrago. NCBI lineage: Eukaryota > Metazoa > Arthropoda > Insecta > Lepidoptera > Noctuidae > Atethmia > Atethmia centrago. The sequence goes on along the minus strand of HG995385.1, from coordinate 27,852,366 downwards.
GCGAAATTTAGTGTGTTGGTTTGTTACGCTTTCACGCTAAAACGGCTGAACGAATTTGGATGAAATTTGGCACATGAGTAGACCATAACCTGGATTAGGACATAGGATACCTTTTATCTCGATATTATTACGGGATCGAGACTTACGGGGGAAGCCGCAGGGCGCAGCTAAAATACCATATTTAAAAAAAAAACATGGTAAGTAAATATCCCGTTTTAAATAACTTCGTGGTATATTAACTGTTGCAAAAAAGTTTGTGGAGTAATAGCCACTGGGAAATCTGAAAATGATTAAATATAGAGAGCCTTGGCAGAAAGTACAACTTTGTGCCCTTTTGCGTCAAGACTCTCGGTCCGTGGGATCACAGCGCGCATAAGTTATTTTTGGAAATCGCGAAACGTCTAGTTGATGTAACTGGTGACCGAAAAGCTGGCGGCTTTTTCGCGCAACGCATCAGCATTGCAATTCAGCGAGGAAATGCCGCCAGCATCCTCGGTACAATGCCTCGAAGGCCTTTTTTAGGTTAAACTTAGTTTTAATTTAATTTAGTTCCATAGCCACAAAACTTATTTCACATTTGGGTACTTACTGGTAATTTTGAGATTTTTGCTTTTGTGTTTTGTTTAATATTGTAAGTTCCAAAAGCAAAAAAACTTGAATAATATGATACTTAAATTAGGAGTAGAAACTATCTCTCCTAAATACAGACTACTCGGTGATCTGGCTAGGAGAGCAGCGATTTACCTAACAATTCGTTGTGCCTACACCATGTTATCATACTTTGAAAATCCCTCATGTACTTCAAAACCTTTATGTACCTAAATAAATTATTATTAACATTATATTAATACGTGACGCAAAAACTTAGTAAGTACCCCTTTTTACGAACATTACGCTGACGGAGGAGTATGAAATTTGGCACAGTTAAAGTTTATATATAGAAGGAGTGCAGATGGCTAATATTTTATTATAATATGCATTAGGATATAATTAAATTAATTAAAAAAAAAAAAAAAAAAAAAACATTACACACAGTACCATGCACACACAGGCACATATAGTACCAGAGCCTCGTGACTTGAAGATAGATAGGTGACAGAAGTGACAGCATAAGCATGGAATTAGTAAGTACTTATATAGATTATAGATTGTAAGTAGGTCGTAGGTCAAAGTTTGACCAGTGGGCCACTACTAGTATTTTATCATTAAATAACTAATCAATAATAACAGTTTCCAACGATAAATCTGTTTTATGAATTGTAGTAAGCATTGATATCTCTTATCCCTATTAACATTGTCGTATATGTATTTTTGCCATTTTCTTTTTATTACATTAATCACTCTTAAAAAGTCCCTTGTTTTAGTGGAGTCAAGAACATTTATTAAAATTCTGTTGATTTTTAACAATCTAATTTCTATATGTAAAAAAAAATGCAATTCAAACTTTGACACGCTTTCTTGCAATATTGCTGATTTTCACATCCGACAATGTTAATAGGGATAGGCGAATAACGATATGCAAAGATTGTAGACAATCAAATGAATTCTTGTCGATGTATACATTTTTTTGAAGCTGTACACAAATCGATTTAATAATGTATTCCATCAAAGGCGAATCGAACAGACGTGTAACTCCAGATTTTTTATTCGTCTGTGTGATGTCTTGTTTATAACTTTGTCGTTGGCGTTTATGTCCTATTTGGGTTTTAGTTTTTATTAACTTTCATCTTTATTTAAATTATTTTGGGTTTGGGATCATTGAAGGTACACTTCCCTACACTTTGAATTGGAAAAACTCAATAGTAAAATTTGGAGCATATTAAGATTATATAATTATGTGTAAATAATATATTTCAGAAAGTTCTCCTTAAGACCTTTGATTGGATACCTAACACGATACATATTTATTATATATTTTTTTGCTAACACATTATGCCGCTATAAGCTACTCGTATACCATCTTGAATTTTATGTAACATCAGATAACCCGAACCCGCGGAACAACATGACGCTTCTAACGATGTCTCGTTTGTCAAAATACGACGGGAAGTTTAGGAGTTATAAGAGAACAGATGTACATACATACATACATATAGCCTGTTAAAATCATACCCCTCCTTTGCCTTTGCCGTAGTCGGGTAAAAAGACGAAAACTAAAACTATAATATAGGTAATAAATGTAGATTAGAATAGAATATTTTTTATTACGTTCACCATAAAAATTACAGCTATAAATTTTGAAATTTTACATAGGGTGACACAATAAGCGGTCTTATCGCTAAAACCAATGTTTTAAAGACAAGCTTTGAATGGATAAAAGGGAGAATCAGTGGTCTACCAGTTACATATATAATAAATACAAATGTACATGAAGCATATACTTATCTACATAAATATGTATATATATACATGAAACAAGAGCAAGGAACAGTATTACGTAATGCATCATCATTACATAATACAGTTCCTTGCTCTCTCTTTTAAGAAGAGAGGTGTGACAAAATAAAGTGTTATATATTCCAATAGAGACTAAATTTGCTTGAAAAAATACCGTTGTGATTATTATCATAGGCAGCGCTAACCCACCTGTTGACATACGCCATGTTGACCTACTTTCCTCACCATAACAAACGATCGTCGCTGGTTTGTGAACGTTACAAACATGACCTTTTGATAATAATGAGCCTTGTCCCACTACAAGGTAAAGGAATCAACATAGATCATGTAAAGGCAGAAAGTAGACTCAAGACCCAGGTGGGATTTCCGGCCACCGCAGGCGCGGGCTTGCAGACGGTGAGCAATGGGTAGCTCGCCGTTCGATAAGGACCAGGCCCGGGTCGACGGCGCGTAGTGTTCCACGCGTGCCTCAGAGAGATGTCGTCAGCACAAGTGTAGAGGTTCTCTAGGGACGATTCCTGCCGGGGTCGTGTGAAAGTCCAAAAGGGTTACCGAGGCCCCTGGCAACACAGGCAACGGAAGGAATACGGGTGGGTTTTAGTCAGTAAGAGTCTCCTACACACACACCCTCCCGCTCCACCCAGTGCGGGAGAATTTATTTGAAAATTTTCCACCCAAAAAATAAACAAAAAAAGATCCAGGTGGGCCGAAGCAAGGAAAACCTGTTCAGGTAAAGATTCATAGACGACTCCGCCTTGGAGTGTAAATGTTATGCTGTTCCACAAACGATGGGACACTTAGTATCATGTCTTGCATGTCCTGTCAGCACAGGAACTGATGGATGCTAGTGATGGCACAGAACACGTAGCGGAATTCTGGGCCAAGTCCCTTTAGATTACCATCGACTCGCTAAGAAGAAGGATGTAAAGTCAGGGTTGCCAGTATATTCATACCACAACAGTCATTCTTTGACAGTTGTATGACATGGCTATCGCAGGGTATACTGACGTAGGGTGTCAAATTGCTTAACAATTAATAGGGATGAGGACTTAAATTATTTTTTGTCCGTCGGGTAGATTATAAATAAAAAATATTGGTTACGTCTTTTTTTTCTTTTTTTACGTATTCAAAAGATTACGACGATCATGATCAACAACTGCCTAGCCTCTTCCCAACTATGTTGGGATCGGCTTCCAGTCTTACCGGATACAGCTGAATACCAGTACTTTACATGGAGCAACTGCCTATCTGACCTCCACAACCCATTTACTGGGTAACACGATACCCCTTGGTAAGACTGGTTGCCAGACTTTCGAGCTTCTGACGACCCGTAACGACTGTCAAAGATCTACAAATGACAGCCGGGACCAGCGGCTTAACGTGCTTTCCGAGGCACGGAGGGGTCTTAGTATGTAAAGATGGTCACCCACCCACGGACCAACCGCGGTAAGCTTAACCTGATCGATCGACCCGTGCGGCTGTTATTACTTAGCCACAAGCCCCTTTGAGATTACGACGATACATTGAGTTAAAATTTGTCATGACGTCACGCCTTGCTAGATTTTATACTGAATTGTGACGTAGCGAGCCCCAAAGACCTTAAAAAGATGGCTGGGACAGACTGGATGCGGAAGGCGGAGGGTGTTGTGGCGCAGCCTGGGAGAGGCCTATGTCCAGCAGTGGACTGTTATAGGCTTAGTTGATTGATTGATTTGATTGAGCCCCCACTCTCCAAGTCTAATGCGTTTTATCTAAGTATTTTTATTAATAAGTCAAAGCAAAAAATACGTGTCTAATATTTTTTTGTTATCTGACTGACGGACTAAATAGATTTTTTTTTTTTGCCCAGCCATCATACCTATTTACATGCCTATACAAGCACCCATCACTACCCTCACTCAGTACGTTTTGGTGTATTCATATTTAGTCTAAGTAGTAGTAGTAGTATACAGGGTCAAATTAAATTAGCTAGCGAAACTCTGCAGACATGATGGATATCGATATTTAAACACGATAAAAAAAAAAGTTTGAAGTTTTTTTTGAGGGTCAACGACCGCTGGCAGTGTTGTTACTTGAAGGATGAGTTCAGGAAATCTGTTTTCGTCTGTTTTATCGTGTTTAGGTATCGATATCAATCACGTCTGAGAAGTTTACACAAAAAAACTGATTTTTTAAACTGATATTTCAAATGACTATACTAACAGAAAACAACTGGACGGTATTCCGCCTTACATAATCAGAGACTGTAGATCTGTGCTGGCTGTACCGTTGCTCCATATAATCAATAAGTGTCTGAAGGCAGCCGTGTTTCCAGAGAGATGGAAAACCACTCGTGTCGTGCCGGTACCGAAAGGAGGTATAAGTGACCACAATGTTAGTGGGTACAGACCTATTGCGGTACTATCGTCACCGGCTAAAGTGTTGGAGTGCGCTATTCATAACAGCATTTTATGCAAGTGAAAACGCAACTCTCAGATGCACAGATATTTAGACCAATGAGGAGCACCACCAGTAACTTACTGAGTTACATGGCTCATGTGTTGCCGATTGTAGACAGTGGGGTGCAAGCTGACGCTGCCTACTTCGATTTAAAAAAAGCATTTGACCTGGTCGACAATGACGTGTTGTTCAAGAAGTTAGCAGCCGTTGGTTTCATTCCGCACCTGCTTCATTTAGGACCTACCCCACCTATTTCATATAGGCAGCAATACGTAGAGTACGAGGGATATAAGTCAGAGCTGTACTTTACGTGGTCTGGTGTAAGCCAAGGGAGTAATCTCGGACCTCTGCAATTTATAATAATGGTAAACGATTTGCCCAAAGTCGTTAAGGATGCAAATTGTTTATTATTTGCAGACGATCTTAAGTTATCCATGGCAGTGAGGGGTGATGAGGACTGTGAACGCTTACAGGAGGCCATAGATAGCGTAGTTACTTGGAGCAAGGAAAACCTTCTGCAATTCAACGCCCTAAAATGTGTCACCATCACTTTCTCGCGTGCACGTAGTCCTATTATGCATAATTACAACATCTGGGCCCCACATGAGACTAAATATAGTCTCTTGTTGGAGCGAATTTTATATATATTTGAGGCTCTATGGAGTATATTCTTTTTACCCGCTTATGTATCCAACCTTGTTTATATTGGGCATGGTTGGGTACAATGAGCTGAGAGTTAGGCGTGAGTTCGCACTTGTCTCATATTTATTTGTATTAATTAGAGGCAAGATACATAACGCCAACATATTAGAGTTGGTGTGTTTGAGTGTGCCCGACAGATATGTGTGGCGGCGACGGCGGCCTCATCTGCTGGCTGTACCTCGTGGCCGCACTAATCTGTTAAATGAGGCGCCCCTGACGCGGGCGCTTCGCAGCCTTAACCTTGTGGCAGAGAAAATAGACACTTTTGCGTGTACACGTAGTGAATTCACAAGGAGGAAGTGATTCAGGAAGGAGGATAGTTGTAAGTGATTATATAAATAAATATATAAAATAAAAAATAAAATAAAAGAACTCAAAAGAAAAAAATAAAATGAAATTTATTTGTTTTTTATTTTATGATGTTTAGATATCGCCCCATCACTTCAGCGAAGTTTTGCTACCTAATTTAATTTGAACCTATATAGCATACATAGTTTTTGTTTATGTAAGATTTCAGTAATTATTAATAAATGCTATAATAATTTGTAATAATCTAATCTTGATAATTATTTACTTTATTCTTGTCCAGTCCTTACGTTTTTGCTAAATTAATTTAAATACCTAGATTTTTATTTTTATATTGGTAATAGTTTTAATTATGTATTTTGTAAAAAAAACTATATAATTTTATCCTGTTGCTGTTCCCTTACAGGGTCCATATTTTTGCACCTAGCTTTAAGCCTTTTGTAACATCCTTTCACAATATGCTGAGATAGGAGCCTTTTTGGCATCGCACAAGTCGTTCTTATTGATTTTCTTTGTTGGTTTTTGTTTATTCGAAGTTTAGTTTTAAATGCTTCTTTTTTTTTAATTTTGTATTTCTTGTGCGTATCCCAAATAAAATATTTTCTTTCTTTCTTTTCTTTCTTTATATGGAATGCAACAAATTAATATAAATATGTTTATGAGTGAAATAAGATATTTTTAGCATTTTAGTTGTTTGTAACTCTTGAACGACGAAAACCGCCCGTAATCACTAGATAATGACGCTCTCAATATCATATTGTTATCATGAATTTTCGGTTGTATACATTTACTAGGAAAAGAACACAAAACGAATGTTTTACAAAAATAATTCAAGTAATTAATGCATGTTTTCTTCCTATTCCACAAAATAGCATGCAATAGCACACCTTCTTTTCAAAGACCAATAAATTATGATCCTCTGCACATTTTCCACCTCCCATCCAACGCAATGCGTTATAAATCTCCATTGAGCAGCAAGGTGGGTCCTGATCTGGCCGCCGGAACAGACCGCTATACATCATTGTATGCTCTGTGGGGAAGTGTCGGGGTGCGTTACTGAAGATGGATGGCGGAATCTAAACGAGATGTGTTATATCTTTATATTTTTTTAAATATTATGACTTATTAGAAACAAGGTAACTTAATTACTCAAAAGAGTAGAAGACATAGTATTCACATGAGATATGCAGAAAAATCCTAAAAATATACACAAATTAAAGACCACATAATGTTTGAACACGTCGGCGAATTTCCCCAACAAAACTAAACGCGATCACACATCTGGGCCCCAATTCACTATCACAACTTAATGATTCCTTACTTCGAAATCACGTCAATTCCTTATCTAATCACGACATCTTCTGTTATCGTATTCTCTATGACACAATGAACGAAACCGCACAAAATGAACGCGAAGTTGGCGTGGTTTGAACTGGCACAATACCACGCTTGAAAACCGTACCCGCGAAATCGTTATATTTTCGATTAGAGGAAGATTGTGTTCGAGTAAAATTCAGCAATACTTATATTGAAGGTGGTAACAATCGTTTTTCGTATATACAGGTTGAAATTGAAAACTTGCGACAAACTGAAATGGGACATTGTATACATCATTATTAACAACTTTTACTAAGGGACCAAAGCTGTAATCCCAAAAAAAAATCTGCTTTTCCTACATTTTGATGAGGTATTGCGAACATAAATATAGGGGACAGCAGTTTTTTTTTTGGGATTGTAGCTTTGGTCCCTTAGTAAAAGTTGTTCATAATGATGAGTACAATCTCCCATTTCGATTTGTCGCATGTTTTCAATGTCACCCTGTATACATGCCCAAGGGTAAGTAATGTAAGGCCATGCTTTATGCTCTTATATAAGTACTATGGTCAAAAATGCTTTCTGATATATTTATTGGTTGATGACACCAATACCTAACAGCCCGAGATCGGACGACAACATACATTTTTTGTACTGAAATAAAAGTAAATACAAATAAATCAATATAGGCTATGAAACACCAACTCGATTTTTTTTTTTTAAATTGGTGTAGTTGATAAATGATAATACTTACGATTATTCCCAAATTACCACCATATTGGACCAATCAGTTATTGTTGGTAACATATTATTTCAAAATCTACAAGGACCCTCAAAACAAATAAAATATGTACCCACACGTAAACTCACTAGGACAACTTTTGAAAACAGACGTAAGTAGGTACGTACGCGTTCAAAAGCATTAAGGCTCCTACATACTGGCGCGACTAGTCGCGCGACGCGTCGCGACACAAAGGCACCGCTTGTAGCGCTACACGCGGTGTCTTTGTGTCGCGTCGCGTCGCGCGACATCTCAATAAATTTTAATACTGTTGTATAATGTTGACCTTGTATTTTTTTTGTTTAATAAGAATTTGCCTTAAGGTTTTTAATGTCATAAATAATAATAAAATTAAAATTAACCGGCCAAGTGCGAGTCGGACTCGCGCACGAAGGGTTCCGTACCATTCATCTATAAAAACGGCAAAAAATTCATGTCTGCTGTATGGGAGCCCCCTTAGATATTTATTTCATTCTGTTTTTTAGTACGGTATTTTTTGTTATAGCGGCAACAGAAATACATCATCTGTGAAAATTTAATTTGTCAAACTATCACGATTCATGAGATACAGCCTGACAGACAGACAGACAGACAGACAGATGGACAGCGGAGTCTCAGTAATAGGGTCCCGTTTTACCCCAAAGGGGTTTTTATTCTAAAAACGATACTTTTGGAATTATTGATGTTTAAAATGGAGTATTTGCTAGGCTTAGGATCAAATACTGTTGAACAAAACGCACGCGTGATTTCATAATGTGCCATAGACAATTTGTCTTGGAGCATACAGAATATGACATTTGGATTCCTTGCTTTGGTTTCTATAAAGACACGATATTGACGTGATTTGCTCATGCTAAGATATAAGCGGGGAATCATAATTAACTTAAAGAATTGGGGCCCTGACGTTTCGCGTTCGAGATCTGACTGTATCAATATTCCACATTTTTGTGGAATATTGATACGATGTGTTATGTTGATGACACTAACAGTTCTCGAATGCGGTGTAGATGTGCAGATCGTGACACTACGTGAAAGGGGGGTACCCAAAAAAAAAATTTTTTTTCACGATTTTATTTTAGCACCTTTTCGGCATGATTAATATGTATGTACCTATACTTATGCCAAATAACAGCTTTTATTACTAACTACTATATGTACCTATACTTATGCCAAATAACAGCTTTTATTACTGTCTCTGAGCTACAGCGGGGACAGTCAGACAGACAGACATGGCGGAACTATAAGGGTTCCTTGTTTACTAGGAAACCCTAAAAAGGCGTAGGTATTGTGGAAAGGGATTGGACAGATTTCAGCAATAAACAAGTTATTTTAAATTAATTTGAGGTCTCCCAAATTATTTGGATTCACATTTTGAATCCCATTTTCTAAGTCGGGCTTGTGGCTAAATAATAACAGCTGCACGGGTCAATCGTTCAGGTTAAGCTACGCTTGCCGCGATTGGTCCGTGGATGGGTGACCATCTTTACATACCAAGACCCCTCCGTGCCTCGGAAAGCACGTTAAGCCGTTGGTTCCGGCTGTTATTTGTAGATCTTTACAGTCGTTACGGGTAGTCAGAAGCCCGAAAGTCTGACAACCAGTCTTACCAAGGGGTATCGTGTTACCCAGTAACTGGGTTGTGGAGGTCAGATAGGCAGTCGCTCCGTGTAAAATACTGACTAGAAGACTGGAAGCTGACCCCAGCGTAGTTAGAAAAGGCAGGCAGATGATGATGATTTTGAATCTCATTTTCACTAAATTGGAATAAGCGTCTACTCCCATAAGTGCGAAGTTGTGTGAATACTGTACGCATGTCACCGCAGTGCAAACGCGGGCGTGTTTGTTCAGGCGTTCAACGTTGAGGTTTTAAACGTTTACATACCTACTGAGCAAGGTGTCAGCGTTGCTAATGATCACGATCGTGTGAACAGGCTTTAAGCTATTTCAGACACAATGGTACTGATTCCCTTGTTCACAAACTAAACAAAATTTTAGTTCAGTGCATCTTTTTCTTTCTATTTCAAAAAGAAAAGGACAGAAGATAAATTTTAGTTTAGTCCTGTCATATTAGTCAAAGCCTGTCACTACTGCATACAAGTTTAGACGTGATTAAAAACTTGCCTACTAAAATTACGTCAATTTACGTCAAGCGCTGATTAATTTGACAGGACTAAACTAAAATTTATCTTCTGTCCTTTTCTTAATGAAATAGAAAGAAAAAGATGCACTGAACTTAAATTTAGTTTAGTTTATGAACAAGGGAATCGGCACCACTGTTTTTTATCTGTACATCTTTGCTAGAATAAGAAATCAGGTTTAAACTGCATCGTAATGTTAATTACTTTGCATACGATTTGTATAGAATCAAGTTTATATAACTAAACAGACAGACGCGCTGCTGGGGAGTTTGTTCCACCACTTCTTCTTCCCAACTAAAGCACTAGGAAGTGGTGAAGGGCGGGCATTTTTGGGGGGCTGTCTTATGTAATCTTGACGTTCGAAAAGTGCTGATTTTCAGCCTAGTTTGAATAAATGATTTTGATTTTGATTTTGATTTAACATGATCGAAACCATAGATTAGGTAGAATCTAGAACGATTACCAATAAAGAATGTATGTTGTTTATTTGCTTTGTGCAATTTTAATTTCCTGGGCAAGTTCAAAATAGATCGAGTACTAGACTAACACAGGATATTACTTCTTCTTTATTTTTTTTCATTCGATCCATTAATCGTACTTCGTATAAACCCCACCCTAGGTAGGTGGATTGGTGCTTACCATAGGTTAGCATAAGTCACAAATGATTACAATTTCAATTGGTAAATAGCCAATTCATCCGGTCACGTCCTACAATCTCATTTCACGGTGAGATTTTTACTCAAACTTAAAGCAATTATTTCAAATAAACCAATTACAGGCACTTTTCAATTGTTATGGAGTCGATCGGTCTGAAAGATGAAGCTAGTTGCCCATTCCAGACCGTACTACTAAGAACGGGCAAGAAACTCCACGGAACTTTTAAATCAACATATGGTTACAAAATACTTTTTACATCATTCATTTTGAAATTATACATGTGATTACAGAAAAGTATTCACTTGTTTGTCGACTATGTAAAACACTGAAATAGTGACTGTTAGCACAATGATGACATGAGTAACGTTTATTTACTCTGTGTTGGTACTAGTAAATAACTGATCTTATCAAATAATAATATACATTAGTAGTCGATATGTTACTGACAGCGTCGATGCTGAGTATGTGTGTATGTGTGTCTGTGTGGAGAATTGACAGCTTGTTTACATCTACGAAATAAACAGAACTGAATACTTCGAATATTACACTAATATTTAATAGTGTTATTAATATTACGCTGATATTTTATAGATATATAGAGACTAGACAGAACGGACGGTGTCTCAATCGGTGGCCACAAAACTAAAAAACACTACAAAGTGAAAAATAACTTTTAATTTCGGAAGTGTCTTTGGATCTGTATTTTAGTCACCACCACCGACCACCGACTACCGACTTCCGAAATAAAAGTTACTTTACACTTTGTAGTGTTTTTTTAGAAGCCGGTTGTTTTTTTGTTTTAAAGTTTTATTTTTTTACTTTTTAGTGGGTCATTTTGTAATTTATCTAAGTTACAATAGCCTTATGTCAACGGCTCATCACCTTTTCCAAAATATTGCTTTTCCCGATGCAGAGACGTTAGTTGTTGAGGAGTTCTCCTGGTAAGAACCAGGAGAACTGCAACTAAGCATTGTGACGAGCATAAAGTGCTTAGCAAATGAAGTGCCTAATCGAATCGCAACTCGTGAAATACTTATTATTAAGTAGTTCCGGTGGCCGTCTATAGTCTTCATCATCAGTTCCACTTCACCAAATAGTGCTTTCCGAGAGCAAATGCACGAGTTACTATAAAAAATACCCAAATCGCTATAAATGTGTCTAAAAAATAAACTATACCAACGAACATATAACTTGCCCCCCCTTTTGGGAAGTCAGTTAAAAATTGCAAATCTGCGATAGGCTGATGACACCACGCTATTATTACTAGCGCAGGTCATCTAGAGGAATTACTTCATAAGATGGAGGCCACGAATTTGGACTAAAGATTAACCGCAAAAAAACTAAGGTGATGGTCGGCGACCGCGCTAACAACAACTTGCCCGAAGTCTCTAAAATTGAGAATTGCGACGTAGTCCAGCCCTACATTTATCTTGGAGCGTTTATCTCAAGAGCAGTGGTGGCCCAGTGGTAACGGCACTGACGTACGACTTGGAGGTCATGGGTTCGAACCCAGACAGGCGCTTTACTTTGTGTAAATTATTTTATCACCACTGGTGTCAAAACCGTGAAGGAAAACATCGTGAGGAAACCGGCATGTCCTAGAAGCAAAAATTCGAAGACATGTGACATCTACCAACCCGCACTGGGCCCGCGTGGTAGATTACAGCCCACTCTCTCTCTCACATAGAGGAAGCCTGTATCCCAGCGCGCAGCGGTGGGGACATTATAGGCTGATTATGTTATGTATGTGTGTTTATCTCAAACGGGGGTTGATGCATACCTAGATGAAATTAAGAGACTTATGGCGATAACTAAATCATCGAAGGACAAACTGAAAAGAGTCTGGAGGAACAGAGATATTACAAAAGTCACCAAGTTTCGGCTTGTTCCAAAACTGGTTTTCCCCATGTTCCTATACGCTGCTGAGACGTGGACGCTGCGTGACATCGAGAAGAAGAAGAAGATAGACTTTCTAGAAATGTGGTGCTGAAGAAGAATGCTTGGTGTATCGTGGGTCGAGTTTCGCACCAACACCTCTATACGCCAAGAACTCGGCATCAAAAAGCGTCTGTCTGTCCTGTCCAAACGCGCATCCTCAAATACTTCGGACATGTCTTGAGGCGTGCGGATGACTCTATAGAGCGCCTTGCCGTACAGGGTAGTGGGTAGTAGATGGACAAACCAAATTAAAACCGCAGTGGGCGATCCCTTGTATGAGTGCACTAAAAACACTAAAACTTGGAGTAGAGAAATCGTGAGGCGAATCACATCAGTCCCTGGACAAGAAACTACATGAAGACCACGACCGCTCTGACAATTAAGAGCGCTACGATGAAGAAGCAGATTTTATAGGTGGCACTATGTACGTACATAGTAAGTGATCGGTTCACCATAGTATGGAGTGGCACTGTACTAGAAATATTGTCACCACTTTGTTTTACTTTGAAAAAGGGGCTCACATCAAAATCTAATCTTCTGAAATAACCAATTAATCATAGCTTACGCATTCTTGAAATGAATGTCTGACATACAACTACCTATACGAAATATCTGTATAGAACAAACTCCCCAAAACGCAGTTACACCTTTTATTTAGGTCATCAAAAACTACCCACCTACGTATACCTATCTGAATGATTCCCCTTAATGCGATAAGAACGATCTCTCCCCTCTCAGCCCCTCCCCCACACATCCACATAACTGACAGTGACATGTTACGAAGGTTCATACATTCAGACAAAACGTATCTGTATGTATGTTCTCATATTTATCACTTTCTTTGTAAACGCACACCGCTGTGGGAACTACTAGTGACGTCACTGGGCAAAAATTTGAGAAGGTACACTAATAATAGGAAACCTACTAATAAAAACCGGCCAAATGCGTGTCAGACCACGCACAAGGAAGAGTTCCGTAGTTGGGAAGTTGGGATGAATTTATCCCAAAAACAAACATAACATTATAGTTGAAAAACATGTTCTCCCATACATCGATATATGCCACGGTCAATTCTCCAACTGCAAATTTAAGTTGGTCGACTATTACTCGTTAACTTGTAAAGCCCAGTTAGCTGTGATAGTTTTTCATATAATTTCATTATATGTACTAATGCCATGATTTTTTTCACATCTCCATAAACAACCACTTAGCTGGCAGGGGAAGGGGACACTAACAAAAATGAGCACTTTAATGCTTAATATTACGCAACCGGATCCTTGAATCGAAAAGTGGTGTTTACAGACCCGCAATATTTTTGAACGGCCTATCCATCGATACTCCACACCATGGAATAGACGACAAAAAATATATCATTCCACATTAGGTCGAAGGGAGGTAACCTAAAATTTTTTTTTTAAGATTTTATTGTAACACAGTCGTCGGCGTGATTAATATTTATACCTATGCTAAATAACAGCTTTCTAGTACTCAGCGTCTCTAAGCTACAGTGAGGACAGACAGACAGACAGACGGACATGGCGAAACTATAAGGGTTCCTTGTTTACTACGGAACCCTAAAAAAACTAACAAAAACATTGTAGTTGAAAAACATGTTCCTGCATACATTCCAACTGCAAATGTAAGTTTGTACGCACAATATTGTGTGATTTACAATGTTATTTTAGGACCATAGATTTCTTATAGGTTTTCCTGTTATCTATAAGTAAAGAAAGAAATTCTGCATTTTTTCAAATTTTAAAGATTTTGTAGTTTCGATTCTTAGATGTTTGTGCAATTTTATTGTGCCTATGCCTTACTTGACTTTCAAAAGTCAAGTAAGTAAAAGATCTACAAAAAAATGAAAGCCACAACTCATTCCGATGATATAAAACCCTTTAAATGAAACTTATAACATAATTTTATTTTTATATTCAGTTGTCATTTTGTTATTTCAAGTGAACTTTCTGTACGTCATTATGGGTATTGTCAACCACTACGTAGAGATTGAACAATATTTTTGACGGACAGCTTTAGCTTAGCAATGTGGAAATTATTCAGGATAATAGTTGGTTTTAGTTTTAGGAAAACAGTTTAAGTGAGTAGAAATATGATTGCGATATGATTTTATTATGATGGCCTTGACCTTGAGCGATGACCTTGTGAAGGCCGCAGGAACCCACTGAATGCGGGAAGCACAGAACCGGTCAAAGTTGCGTGCTTGGCTCCCCCAATCACGCAGCCTATATCCAACAGTGGACGTCTTTCGGCTGAAATGATGATGATTTTATTATACGTAGTGCCTTAAAGTGCAGTGAAGGAAAACATCGTGAGGAAACCGGCATGTCCTAGTACCAAAAATTCGAAGACAGGTGACATCTACCAACCCGCACTGGGCCCGCGTGGTAGATTATAGCCCACTTCCTCTCGATGAGAGGAGGTCTGTGTCCCAGCAGTGGGAACATTATAGGCTGATTATACAGTGCCTTAACGGTTAGGTAATGGCATTCCTTAATTACTTACCTACATTCTTAGAAAATAAATATATTCTATTCTGTTCTACTTAGCATTGTTAATCCAGTCAAAACCGACTTAACATTTTAATGACCTAGACATTTTTCTTAAACTCTGATAGGCTTAACTTCTTAAGGCGCTGACAAGACCCAATTGACAAAAATAGGCTTCTCTTAAGAAAAAAAAATGCCAAATCTGTATAGTTTGTGATAGCAGAAAAAAATATATGTTAATTTTGAACATATTTCCCATGCAGACCTTGGTTGTTTTTTTATTTTCGATTACTCAACTCAATTTTGAGTAAATAGATAATTACTTCATATTTTGCAATAAATTACAAGCGGTGTGTCATCGCGCTTCTCTTTCTTTTCTATGCAATCTGACAGGGACCTCGGTTTAGGTGTTGTCAGCGTCTTAATAAAGGGCTTATCGAGACACTGACAAGGCCATCATGCTTTAGCTTTTAAAATCCTGCTATCCATTGTGAAACAACACAGAAAAATCGATCTGATAGAAAAGCGTCGTAATTTTTGTTTAAGTTCCACACAATAAAACCATAAAGGTCACTCCCCGCTCTTTCTAATTCAATTCACTTTAAAAGTAACGAAATCTAAACAGCAGTGAACGTCTCATTCAATGCGCAGACTATAAAAGTTCTCATAAAACTGTCACCAGCTAATGGAAATAAGGGCTTATGTAAGCGATGTGTCGATACGTCTTTTACAGCCTAATTAGTTTTCATTCAGTCGTGGATGGCACTGAGTATACAGGGTTCAGTACATGATTCTGAACGCCCTTTATTTTTTTTGCGTGGGAGTTTATCAAATAACTTCTCTCGTTCTGGGCGGAGCGGGAGGGTTTGTTGCCTGTGTGTTGCTAGAGGCCATGGTATCCCTGGTCAGGTTCTCGCGACCCATTCTGAACCCTCTGCGTTGATATTTTCCGTCGGTTATTAAAGAGAATAGCTGTTTCATACATTTTGACCGCGTAGGTATTGCGGTCTCCACTCCAGGACTCGTGTGCCTCCAGCCATCGGTCCTTTGGCAAACATGGCCAGCCTACTGCCACTTCAGCTTGCTTACTCTGCAGGCTATGCCGGTTACTCCAGTTCTCTTCCGGATAACTTAATTTCTGATATTATCCTTCAAAGAAGCTCCGTATATCCGCAAGGATTCGTTACTTTTACTAAGTTCTTAGCTAAGTGGTTTGCAGATTGTTCAGGGAGAGCAAATAAGTGGTTAAGCATTTTGTAAGATATAAGTCATTTAATACATATAAGATAAGATAATATCATTGGTTACTTTAGAAGTGCAAGAAGTGTAAATTAAGTGTCCGCACTAATATACCTTTTTTTTTTGTAAAACTGTTTGATCTGTTCCCGCAGACAAAGCATGAAAACGGTTTTGCGGGGCATAGTACTATGTAAATGTTTTTATAAAATTTGTTTATGAAAAATAAATAAATAATAAGCGTAGAATAGAATAGGTCTCTAATATTTACATCATAAAAATTACAGATACAAAAGTTGAAATGCGTTAATTCGTTTTTGTAGTGTGGGACGACCCCCAGCTAGATGGACCGACGACCTTAAAAAGGTGGCTGGGACAGACTGGATACGCAAGGCGGAGGACAGGGTGTTGTGGCGCAGCTTGGGAGAGGCCCATTTCCAGCAGTGGACTGTTATAGGTTGCGTTAAGACGCTGACAACACCTAAACCGCGGTCACTGTCATATTGCATAGAAAAAAAGAGAAGCGCGATGACCCAATGCTTGTAATTTATTGCAAAATATGAAGCAATTATGTATTTACTCAAAATTGAGTTAAGTAATCGAAAATAAAAAACAACCAAGTCCTGCATTCAAATAAGACGTTCTTGTTATTAATTAAATACGTAACGTATGTTGATATTTGATAGAGATATTTTGGATTAGAACTCAAAGTAAGAGGTTAGTTTAACGTTAGTTTGTATCGAGATTTTTTTTCAAAACGTATTTTGGTAACAACCAAGTTCTGGGAAATATGTTCAAAATTAACATATATTTTTTACGCTATCACTAATTATACAGATTTGGCATTTTTTTTTTCTTAAGTGAAGCCTATTTTGGTCAGTTAGGTCTTGTCAGCGCCTTAATTGAGGTTTTGCATTTTTCTATGAAACAGCAGTTTTTTTTAAGTGTAACATCTTTCCTCTTGCTATCTGTGGGAGTGATTTCGCGAAAAGGGACGGAAGTGTGTAACAGCTTGAGCATGGAATAAGTAAGTACCTTAAAATAGCAGGGAAATTAGTTTACTCAAGGAATTAGTAAGTACTATATGGATTGTAAGTAGTGGGGGTCGAATTTCGACCAGTGGGCGACCACTAGTAATGAATAAATTATTCGAATAAATATTTCTGTATTTAGCTTTTTTTTAATTTTGAGGTTAATTTCTGTCGCTGCTCAGTTGGTTATTACCAAGGTGAGATATCAGATGTTACAGTACTTCTTAGTTTGTGGATGTTACACATCATAAGCGACTACTGTAAGGCTCGCTCGTTTTTTAGAATCTTGTGCTGAATTCAGAATTCACGGTTACAGAGTTAACTGTTTATTTATTTTACTTCGATGGTGCTAATTTATTATTTGTGACTTTGAGTTACAGCTATAGCTTTATATAAGCGGGCACACCCTTTATGCCTGGAGGCTTATATTTAGGTATTAAGTTCTGTATTTTTATGTTGTATTTTTTATTTCTGCTTGAGTACAGTTTTCATTGTTTTCTTGGTATATCGGTGTGTGCCAGCTAACATCTGGCAAGTAATTTAATTTAATGTTTTGTGTTTCGTAATGTTGTACTTTGCATACGATTTGTATAGAATCAAGTTTTTTCTAACTAAACAAACAGGTGTGCTGCTGGGGAGTTTGTTGCCCCACTTTTTCTTCCCAGCTAAAGCACTAGGAATTGGTGAAGGGCAAACGTTTTTGGGAGACTGTCTTAAGTAATTTTGACTTTCGAAAAGTGCTGAGTCTCAGCCGCAGTTTGAATAAATTATTTTTGATTTTTTTATTTTTATTACTTAAGATTGAATGTAAACAGAAGCTGTTGTTAAAATTTTAATAATAAATTAATAAATTCGTTCAGAATTAATGTTCTTTACCAAATGATTTTAATATCTTTAATATGTGCTTTGTAGTTATTTATGAATTTCGGAACTGTTCAATTCCTATCATAAAGTTACGGAAAGGACAGTTACAAAATACATCATAAATAGGAACCGTAGTACATTGTAGAGATATAATGAATAAAGGCAGCGAACACTGAAATTAATCTGAGAATAAACTCCACGTACAGCGCCCTAGTTATTCCAATTTGAAAGCTCTGTACACGATCTAGACTGTTTGTCCCGAATTAATCGTTGCAAATAAAGCGCTTTAAATCAAACATTAATTCAAAATAGACACAGAATTACATCACAGAATTTTTACAAACAAACTTAAACCTACTTAAATACGAGCTCCAAGTTGCAACTTCTAACTAACCAGCAGAATCCCTGAAGGATTCATTCGATACGACCTTGGCAAGTTGTGAAGGTCGTGTGTTGAACTTGTTTGAACAGGATTGTTCGCTTGTTCAGGCCGTGCCGATACATTGTTGCTAAACGGAATAAGAACTGGAATTTTGTAGACACAAACAACTGGTTTCTGTATCAAGGTCAGAGGGTTTTTTTTTATTTTCAGTAATTTTCAACTTAGACTAGCTAGTAAAAATAACTTTGCATGGTAGGTAGGGTTCTGTTCTTTCTCTGATTTAATTTTCAGTTCGTGAAACGTACTATTTTTTTAATGTCTCTTGGCAATCATCACAGTTCCGAGTACAAACGATTGCTAATTTCCATGTCCATCAACTATTAGATTTATCGTGTATAATAATTTGAATTCAGAACTAAGTACTTTTGAATTTTCTATCAATTGCAAAGGCCAACTGATATAAATCTGACGACTAACAAAACACGAAGTTTGCCGAGAGACATTAAGAAAATAGAAGCACTGTACGCACTGCAGTGTTCGAATATTCTATTTTTTAACTTTTAACGATTTTTTTCGGAATTTAAATTTGAAGTTTGCTATAGCTTCGGTTCTTTTTTTTGGGACCGAATGTTAAGCGCTGTATGTTTCCTATAAAAAAGCTACATTCCATTTTAATTTTGGACTGGACAGATCCACTCAAATTTGTATGGTTCTTTTCTCTAAAGACCATTTCAGACTTGGATCTACATGGTCCTCACATGATCTGACGAAGTTTATGTCTGGACTTTAAAAAAGAGTTTGACCCTAGAGTTTGTTTCGCCATTTCTTCTCAGGGGTAGTCAGATAGGAAATGTCGACTCCATCTAGCTTATTTTTTTTTTTTTAATATAACGTGTAAAAGTGATTCTCATATCCTATTTACAGAATAAACAATTTCATTTCATTTCATTATGAATAAACTCCAATCACTCACTTCATTTAATTTTACATAAATTGTAAACCATTTTGTTTCGCTTAATAATCTCACTAGTTCGTTTTGAAAGTGTTCAATCATCCCTTTTTTACTATCATCTAGTTCTACCAATCCTTTAAGGCATACGAACAAGACTTATATACCTACCTACTTTTCTATTTACATTGTTCTATGTATAAAGTCGTAAAATGCATCGGTCAGCGGTCCCCACATTACTGCCCCATGGTCAGCACACAATACTTCAGCACACAACGGCACAAAACTTTATAGAACGTAAAACATACGTTACGGCACATGAATGGTCTAGACTGGGGCTCATAGGGAGGGGTCTTACATGGAGGAATGATGGGCTTTATATTAATATTGGCTTTTATTGAGGTTGATAGTGGACTTATAGTATCATGTATTATAGTATCTAAATAATAAAAATCCGGACAAGTGCGAGTTGAACTCGCGTGGTGAGGGTTCCCTACGATGATTAAGTTATCAACCATGTTTTTTGTACCAAAATAATTTATCCCAAGAACATACTTAGCATTGTAGTTGAAAAACATGTTCTTTTATA
This sequence comes from Atethmia centrago, assembly GCA_905333075.3. Classification (NCBI taxonomy): domain Eukaryota; kingdom Metazoa; phylum Arthropoda; class Insecta; order Lepidoptera; family Noctuidae; genus Atethmia; species Atethmia centrago. Next base: position 27,832,139 of record HG995385.1, on the reverse strand, counting down.
CATTCCAAATGCAAATGTAAGTTTGTACGCACAATATTGAGAGATTTACCATGTTATTTTAACACCTTATACAGCTTATAAATTTTCCTGTAATCTATAAGTAAAGAACTATTTTCTGTATTTCTATCAAAATTATTGTTACAGTGACACTCGTATTTAAAATGAATTTATTTACGTTACCGAGTTTGAATCACACAAATTCATAATTGTAACAAATTTCAACTTAATCGGTCCATTAGATTCGAAGCAAATCGGCTGTGGCAGACGGACAGACAGACAGATAGATAGACACACGAGTGATCCTATAAGGGTTCCGTTTTTTTTCCTTTTGAGGTACGGAACCCTAAAAAGCAAGTGCGTTTTGTATTGGATAAGCGATTGGATTCTATACTGCGTTGCTGGTTTGATCGAATATTATGTACCTACTGAGATTTGCTTCAATTCTATTACAGCCAAGAAACTTTCTATGCTTTTAGTTAGCTGTTACACTAAGAGGTTTTCCTTATGTAGCCAATCTCCCAAAAAAGATATAGCTATAAAGTCTCAATAAGAGTTAAGTCTAGCAAGCTGGACAAGCTAGGTAATGCTTGATGGTTGAAACTGCTTAAATAAACACGTCTATAAAACAAATGATTTTCATAAAATCAAAATATTTTATTTCATATAAACCTACATGGACACTTATGTAACGTCAGAAGCTAGGTGCACGGTTCCAATTAGTTGTTTCCTATGGAGAAGAGCCGGCAAGAAACTCCACGGTTACTCTTTTAAAAATAATTGACTTTTACAATGTTTTCAAATTACAGTGTTAATAGGTATGGGATGACAGGCAGAGTGTAGGCCTGTAAAGAAGTACTTAACAAAAATACATGGTCTACAAATCTACAGTCTATTAAGCCTACAACTTTCTCACATTCACAAAATATAAAATAATCTATGTAAAGTATTTAAAAAAATAAAAAAACCTATTTAAAAATGACATGTGACTCCAAATGACATGTTTGCCATTACAACTGTAACAAGTCTGAATTCATATCATGTCCACAAAAGTCACTAATAAATAGTTTGGAATCAAAATTGTAGGTTTATACCTACTGTCAAATAATGAAAATATTTTATCAAGAAAGTATGTAAGAAAAAAAATATTATTTAAAATAAACATCGTAATTTGGGAGCAGTTAAATAGTAATATGAGGTACCAGGGAAGCCACATGTGCAGAAGGAATTATTGCCAAACTTCCTTGTCTTCAACGTAGTCTTTAATCTTATAATATGCTTTTTTGATAAGGACACGTTTGATGTGGATTATGAACTTCCCATCGCTAAGTTTTGTAACTGACTTTAGCAACTTGTTATAAAAGCGGATACTGTTGATAAATAATTATTTGCTTGTTTTTGTTAATCTGAATTTAAGATAAGTGTTCAGTTTTCTTCCATACATGATTTGTGATGTAAACAATATTTTGTAACCATTATGTTGATTTAAAAGAGTGTCCGTGGAGTTTCTTGCCCGTTCTTCTCCATAGGTACTACGCTTTGGAATGGGCAACTAGCTTAATCTTACAATTCAAAAGTGCCTGTAATTAGTTTATTTGAAATAAATAATTTGAGTTTTGAGCTTTGACACATTTACGTTTGCATGTTCAGTTAAAATTACAGGGATAGCGTTATTCCAGTCTATCACATTATCAAACACGGCGTAGAAAAATCAACAAGCCGTAGAACTCAACCCATTGTCGTGAGATAAATTTAAAATAGTCACAACGTAGGTTACATGCGTCAAGAGAATTACACAGTCGGACGGCCGGCTGTCCGGGTCGAACGCACTTCATAAATATGAAAAACGTTCGCAAACTTGTTGGCAGTTTTACTACAGGATTCTGTGAAGTTATAAATAGGTATAATATCAGTGTAGGTTATAATTGTTTTTTTTTTTGAGAGCGTTTTGGATACGTTTTTAATAAAAAATATAGGTGATAGATTGGATATTTGTTGATGACAAAAAGGCTGATTGTTTAATAGGGACATGAGTAGGTTTGAAATAAAGACAATAATAGTACATTACTGCCGCGGTCTGTAATGACTGCGTTTCTGGAAGCGCTGATGATGGCCGAAAGCAGAGCGTAGCGCAGCTCCAGTCCAACTTGAAGGCCGAGAACGTAACTAAGCTAAGCTCGAGGCCATCATAGCGTGGCCATCAACACAGTTATTGCGGACCAAGACTTGTATAGAAGCACTATACTCAAACAATGCGAGCAATTTAAATAAAACCAGCTTAGTAAAGTAAGAATTTATTATAAAATTAATGGAAAACAAGGGAGACTTTTCACCGCTCTGCCCTTTTAATTCAGCCAAATTCTGAATAAAAATGTTTTTGCACCTGACTATTTTTGAAACTCGACAATGACAGATTTTCAAAGGAAATTGTTGATGGCTAAAACTCACCAGAAATGAAATTCCATACAATTTTGCTGGCGTCTATTCACGTAGCGCGGAAAGGCCGACTTTGCTCCAAGAAGGTTGTCAAAATAATGACCACATTTTAAGCATTTTTGAGTAAAATAATATTAGTTTATTGGTAGGTATGAAAAAGTGGAGTCAAAACCCGGTAGTTACTATAGAAGTGAGTGTTTCTTGATACTTCTGTCCCCCCTCCCCCGAGCCTTGCTCGATGAATTGCCAGAATTTCCCTGATAATAATAATTATAGGTACAGGTCTGATCCAGCCTGTCCCACCTTGTTGTCTCCCAGCGACGCCCTAAGCCGAGCCCCACAGGGGCCCACAGCCCCTTAGCGTACAGTCGCGTAGTAATATAAGAAATTCGCCCCTGGCTGGAGTTAGCTTAAGGCAGCATAGTCCGGTCAAATAGGATAGTCCGGTTAAGTAGTCACGACCTCTCTAGCGCCCACTACGAGACGCCATCAAAAAAAAACTTACGATCCCTTACCAAACTAGAAAGACTGTACCTATAACTTATCTGTAACCCTCTTCTTATATACATTCGAAAGCAATCACTTTTTATTCCACGAACTAGTAACAAATTTTAGAGTATTCTAGGTACCTACCATTTAAATTTGCAGACTACCCTAGACTCCCTGGGGTATACACAAATACGAGTAGAGAAAGCCTGGCTAAGTGTTCGCGGTTTTTGATCCGCACAAAAACATAAGACTACAAACCCAGCAGTTGAGGTTTAATTCTACCCTACTCTGACCTTAGTTAGTCTACCGTAAAACCGGCCAAGCGAGGGTAGGTTCACTATTAAGTCATTATGAAGGATTCATTGCTGCCCTCATTATGCAAGATTCTAGAGGTATTACAGGGTTTAATGAAGACGTGGAATGGTAACTGGGGCTGTAACTTTTGCATGAAAGGCTTATTTTAAAATACATCAAGCAGGAAAATATCTTCTATGCTATCTTTTATGTATAGGAAAATCAGCAGCCTTTATTTCCTATTAATAATATAGAAAGATGAAATACGGATTAGACTAAACCTTAAATCGCTGAGTATTTAATACTTATAAGTTCAACCAACTTGTTAACCTGTTATTTTAAGATCTTGCACATATTATTTGATGTATACCTACTCATGTTTTACAATAAATATATTCTATTCTATTTTATTCCCTATAAGCAGATAGTTTTAGTAATCCACATGCTCTAATTCGCCGCCTCTGGATTGATCCCGGTTAACTAAGGTATCGTAGATTATATCACGATCTATTTTTAGGGTTCCGTACCTCAAAATGAAAAAACCCGAACCCACAGGATCACTCGTGTGTCTGTCTGTCTGTCCTTCTGTCACAGCCGATTTGCTTTGAATCTACATACCGATTAGGTTTCTGTGACCCAAACACGGACGTGTAACGTAAATAAATACATTTTGAATACGAAGGTCACTTATAGGGGGCAAAAAAGATTTTAAATTGTACCGTTTGACATACCAAATAAAAGGGCTTATTGTCTTAAATATTTTTTTTTTATAATTTTAAAATAAACAGTTTTAAACTTATTTAAGAAAATAGATGAAAATTGACCCTTATCTCCAAAAATTGCCCCAAAAATTTTGAAAAAATAAAAAAAATAGATCTTTACTTATAGATTACATCGAAACCTATAAGAAGTATTAAAATAACGTGGTCAATCTCGCAATATTGTGCGTACAAACTTACATTTGCTTTCCAACGGCAAATGTAATTTTGTATGGGAGAACATGTTTTTCAACAATGTTAAGTTTGGTTTTGGGATAAAAAAACATGGTAGATAATATATTCATTGCACGGAACCCTCACCACGCGAGTTCAACTAGCACTTATCAGGTTTTTCATTATATTATGAGATAGATAGTTCCTATTCAGCGAAGCAGGAAATTTCTATATAATCTCCTGTTTTATGTCTATATTTTATACTGATCTTAATAGAATACTGGCTTAACTAAAAAACGTAGATTTCTGGAAATCGCCGTTTAATGTTTTGCGTTTGTGGTCTAGTCGGCTTATTAGCCAATATAATAAATATGTAATTTACAGTTAAATATAATACCTACTTTTCAAAAACCATTGATTAAATATGTACAAAAAAATTGCAGAAATCCTAACTTTGACTCAAGCTCTAATAGGTCAGTATTCTATCAAGCGTGCGATATGATTAATTCTTTTCTACCTTCGATTCAATATTTCAATTCCAAAATGTTTGTAATTGAAAACAAAACACGATCAATTACCAATAAGCTCCACTCAAATCTATTAAATACATAAACTCAATTTTACAAAGTAAAATTGCCTGGAAGAGATCGCAGAAATAAGACCGCCCATTGTAAACTTGGAGTGTTTGATTTCTTATTGCTCGACTGCCACAGAAGGTGGGTAATGTTCTTCGAGAGTATGTATGTATGTATATTTCTTTGGTACGCTCTGTAGCCTAAATGGCTTGATGGATTTTAACTTAATATTATATGAGGTGTCGTTCGATTCGTCGTAATCGTGGGAGTACATAGGCTTAATATTTATATAGGTATTATTACATATGCAAATCCAAAAAGGAAGGGGAAGGTTTTTAAAAATAAATTACATTAATTTTTGGATCTTATAAAACCTAGTAATGAGTCAATTCCAAATATACATTATATAAATAAAACTAAAAAGCTTGAAATAAAGCAAATATTTCAAAAAAACATACAACCTGACTGCAAACAAACTTTTTGCAGTCGTTTTTTTTGTATATTTTTTTTTTGTTACGTATTTTCGCTGTGTACAGTAAAGTATATATAAATAAATAAAATACTTCGCCCAAATTGTCTAAAACAAGAGCCAATTTAAAGCAAAAGTTACTTCATTGGCAACTCGTCCTTTCATTAGCAGTTACTCAAATAATTTGTTAAAACGATACTTTGCTCACAAGACGAGCCAACAACTGAGTGCGAACAAGTTAATTCTCAGAATCAAGCATACTTATTCAAGTTACTTTACAACCACCCATTTCTAAGAAATTACTGCTTAATCTTATTCAATGACTCTGTTTGAGAGTGCTTTTTAGTGTTTCTATTTGCGAATTCTAAGAGTAACCGATCGTGATTAGTCTAATCCATCTATGTATAAAGGGCCTAAATACAGGACCGCATAGGACCTGAATAAAGGACTAGTAAGGTGGAAATTATCAAAAGCCAATAAGGGTCGGTCAGGTTAACGCTGTTGACCTTGGCCATACAAATGTGCGTCGCGCTGCCGCGCTGCCGTTCGGTCACAAAGGGAATATAATAAAATAGTCTGTTCATTTATATTTTTTTATTTTCTTTGTTCTTTGCACCTGTTTTGGTTCTTAGCGCTAGTTTTATGATTAATTATTATTGAATATACATATTATATAGATAATTTAATATGTTTTATGTATGTATGTATTTATTGTATATATGTGAATGGTACACCACAGACTACCTGCAGAATTGTCTCTCCTTTCCTCCCTAATCCATCCAAAGGTTATCTTTAAAAGGTCGCTTTTAGCGATAAGACCGCCCATTGTGTCACCTTATGTAAAATTTCTACATTTATAGCTGTAATTTTTATGGTGTACATAATAAAGAGACAAAAATATCTATCTATACAAAAACAAATCATGAAAATATCTTAAGTGGTTTGAAAGTAGTTCGTTTTTTATGTCCTGAGTAGACAAATCAAATCAAATCAAAATCGTTTATTGCAATCCATAATGTACAATTACAGGTGGTAAAAAATAAAAATAATAGAAACAATTATGAACCCTGTCGGGCACAGCAAATTTTTAAAAAATTAGAGAGAGGAGAAGCGTTAATTCCTGAATTTATTTCATAAAGTATTTTACTACAATACTTTAATATTCACATATAGAATTGATGTGTACACGTTTTAGTTTAACAATTTTTTTTGCATAACTTACTTGCATTGTTTGAAGGCGTAATAACAGATTTAAGTCACTAAAATCATATATCTGCGACTTAATAACGTAATACAACGATTTGTTAATGTATAATAACTAGTTTTTTTTTTATAAAATTGATACTCTACTCAATTGAAACAACTCACAGTAACTGCGTATGTCTGTCTGTAACTATTTACAGATAACCATTTAAACAAACAACTAGGTACCTACAATGTTGATAAATCAGCATTTCAGAACGTTAGTTTTGTCAAACAAACCAAAAAGAAATTGTAACCTACAGCGGTCTACCACATTGAATACACACTGATCCGTTACCATGGCAACGTAACGTGGGATATAACAGCTGACTGTCATCTCAAAGTTACCGAAGTCAGCTGATCGATGGATGGCACGAATGATCGATAACGTTATGTGCTTTCTATTCACTGGGGAGAGATAAGTGATTGATTCGGTGTACTTGGCTTTATTTGATGTGGCATGAAGTCACCACTATTCCTATGTACAATACCTATATAATGTATAATGTATATGTAAGCCACTGTAGAAGTCGATGTGCTTCCCGCATCCAGCGAATTCCTGCGGCCTTGACAAGGTCAAGGCCACGTTGCGGAAGGCCTTCCAACGCTACATCTTCCGGTGCGCGATCGCCACTCCAGAACCTTTTGGCCCCATCGGCCATCTGTTTTGCGAGCAATGTGCCCTGCCCACTGCTACTTAAGCTGGGCAATTCTTCAGGCTATGTCGGGTACCTAGGTTTCTTGCGGATCTCTTCATTTCTAATTCGATCACGTAGGGAAACTCCAAGCATAACCCTCTCCACTTTGTGTGACTTTTAGCCTTCTCATAAAACCCATTGTGAGCGATCACGTTTCAGTGTCATAGGTACATATTTTTATATAATCATCATTCTCCTGCCCTTATCCCAATTTATTTGGAGTCGGCGCAACATGCGGCTTTCTTCCATACTTCTTTATTAGTAGTCATCTCGGTAGTCACCCCCTTTCTAGCCATATCATATTTCACACAGTCCATCTATCGTTTCTTTGATCTTCCCCTGCTCTTATAGCCATCGTCATTCATACTCAAAAACTTTCCTCACGATATTTTCCTCATTCCTCCGCATCACATGCCCATATCATGACAACCGATTTCCGCACAACTTTTTAGTCACCGGTGTCACTTTTCACTGTCCATAATATTACTATATAATCAGTATAATCATAAGATTTAATATTATAGAATCAGCGATCCAAGAAAAATGTTGCTTTTAACCTAGAGAAGGATGCGGATAGCAATATCTTTATAATTATAGTTGTCTATTTTTTTCAACCAAGGGAACTGAGAGAGTGGTCTACTCTTTGCAGGAAACGACAAACTCCAAATCCTGGTGTTTTCTTGGAATAGTAGTGAGAACCCGTGAAAATAGCAATGATCACCTACGGTTATGGTAAGTTTTCTTTTGATAAGAAATAAAAGTAGTAAGTTTAGATTACATTAGAAACAAAACTTTACTTGAAATTGTACTTGATGAACGTTATTATTCTCCTGCTCTTATCCCAATTTATTTATGGTCGATGCAACATGTCCCTTTCTTCCTTACTTCTCTATTAGTTATCATCTAGGTAGTCACTCCTTTTCTAGCCATATTATCTTTCACACAGTCCATCCATTGTTTCTTTGGTCTTCCCCTACTCTTATAGCCATCGACATTCATACTCATAAACTTTCCTCACGTTATTTTCCTCATTCCTCCGCATCACATGCTCATATCATACAACTGATTTCCGCACAACTTTTCAGTCACCGGTGCCACTTTCAGACTTCCTCTTATGTACGTATTTCTTATTATATCTATTCGAGTCACACCACACATCCCTCTTAGCATTCTTCATACTCACTTGATGAACGTATACGCAGCTAAAGATGTAAGTAAGAATTGCAGGTGGTTTTCTGATGTTTCTGCCTACCCTCTGCATGAATTTATGTGTATGTGTGGTTCAAACATATGGCCTTACCTTTCAGTCCACGAACTGATTTAATATCTCAATGTCTTAGACTTTCAATATTCTCACAAACACTCATATTAAACTTTGTATGTACGAGTACGTCTGCCTCTCAATCTCGGGGCAACAGCTGCGGCTAGAGATGGAATATATCCTGAATTAGCACATAGAGTAGTTTTTATCGCGATTTGCTATGATCGATTCGGTATATTATTTTACGCCTGTAGTTGCACTGAAGTTAAGTTAAAGGTGTGCTAGAGAAAGCTAGCTTAAAAAAAATAAACTAAGTGCGTGTCGGACCACGGGCGTACAATGAAGGATTCTGTAGTTGGGATGAATTTATCCCAAGAACAAACTTAACATTGTAGATGAAAAACGTTCCCCATACATTTCAACTACAAATGTAAGTTTGTACGCACGATATGAAGAATTTACCATGTTATTTTAACACCACATGCTTCTTTTATATTATTGTATTTTTGTATCTGTATATATTTTTTGTATTTTTATTTTTATTTTAGGCCCATTAGTTTCGGAGATAAGGAGTAAATGGTAAATGTTCATCTATTTTCTTAAATAACTTTAGAACTGTTTATTTTAAAAATATTAAAAAGTATGTATTTGAGACTCTTACAGTAAACCATTTCATTTGATAAGTCACACGGTACAATTATCAAATCTTTTTTTATTTTTTATTTGTCCCCAAAAGTGACCCTCATTCAAAATTAATTTATTTACATTACACGCCCGTATTTGGGTCACATAAATTCATATTTATATCTAATTTTAACTTAACAGGCGCACGGGTCGATCGATCAGGTTAAGCTATACTTGCTGCGGTTGGTCCGTGGATGAGTGACCACCTTTACATACCAAAACCTCTCCGCGCCTCGGAAAGCACGTTAAGCCGTTGGTCCCGGCTGTCATTTGTAGATCTTTGACAGTTGTTACGGGTCGTCATAAGATCGAAAGTCTGACAACCAGTCTTACCAAGGGGTATCGTGTTAGCAAGTAACTGGGTTGTGGAGGTCAGATAGGCAGTCGGTCCATGTAAAACACTGATATTCAGCTGTATCCGGTAAGACTGGAAGCCGACCCCAACATAGTTGGGAAAAGGCTAGGCAGATGATGATGATACCAAATTTTAACTTAATCGTTCTATAGTAAGTTTAACATTTATTTACATAACCAAATTACAAGATTATTATTATATTAACATTGACTAAATTAAATTAAAACTAAGTTAAGCCTAAAAAAGGCCCTCGGGGCTTTGTACCGAGGATGCTGGCGGCATTTCCTCGCTGAATTGCAATGCTAATGCGTTGCGCGAGAAAGCCGCCAGCTTTTCGGTCACCAGTTACATCGTTCTATAAGATTCGTAGCAAATTGGCTATGACAGACGGACAGACGGACAGATAGACACACGAGTGATCCTATAAGGGTTCCAATTTTCATTATTTTGGACGTATCAAACCCTAACAATTAATTATGAAGAAGAGAAGTCTTTGTAATATAGTCACTGTTTTTACTATGCTGGGGTATTCAACAAAGTGAATACATTACCTATGAGAAAGACATCAGTAAGTCATAAATTGATACCACTGACGTTATAGTTTTGAATTTATTCATCTGTAACGAGATTTCGTTGTCATTTTTATTTTGTTTTTTTTACATTTCATTTTCACATGAATTAATATGAACTATTGATATGCCTGTTATCAGTGTGCCTGCTCTTCTTGAGCCAACTGGCATTGTCAGAGATGATGCCAAAAGACCTGATGGTGTCTCTTTGGTTCCGTTGAGTTTGGGAGATATGCTTTTGTGGGACGCTACCTGTGTAGACACACTGCCACCGTCCCACCTCCAACGGACTACTTCTAAAGCCGGTGCAGCGGCAGAAAATGCCGAAAATCTGAATATAGAGGCCTTGGCAGAGAGTACAACTTTGTGCCGATTGGTGTCGAGACCCTCGCTCCGTCGGTTCCCAGTGTGCATAAGTTATTTGCGGAAATCGCGAAACGTCTAGTTGATGTAACTGGTGACCGAAAAGCTGCCGGCTTGCTCGCGCAACGCATCAGCATTGCATTCAGCGACGAAATGCCGCCAGCATCCTCGGTACAATGCCTCGAGGGCCTTTTTAGGTTTAACTTAGTTTTAATTTAATTTAGTTAATGTTAATAACCATCTTGTAATTTCATTATGTAAATAAACGATTCAATAGACTATTGATATATTATTATCTCAAGTCGTGTCGTATATCTTAGGTCGGTAAGTACCTACATTGATCCATTGTTTAATTCCATCTCGTTTCATAAAGCTTTTGTGCGAATGAAGAGCAATGCACGTAGTATAAACAATAAAATGCAAGAACAAAATACCGCGAATTGAGAATGTAATGTGTGTTTCATCTTTCGCTTACAACCCTTTATCTGTTCGCATTCACAATTCTTTACAAATGTAAACAAAACTCCGATAAACAAAACCTCAGGAACCACGTTGTTTGAAAATGTTACATTTTTGTAAAATCGCACAGTTTTTTTAAAGTTATCCGCTGATGGAACGCGTCCGTGGGATACTATACAAAAATATTCAATTTGTTTATTTTAACAAGAAAACTTTCTACGAATTGTTTTTGCGATCCAACGGAATGTAAAGTGATTTTGATAAATTTTACACGAAATGCTGATTGAGGTTTGTTCAGTATACAATCACAAACGCAATTTATATAAACGTACGTGAATGAAAACACAGACATTGAAGCCGCTTGTAGATTTTTTTTCGCGCATTTTCCAGACGCTGTCTCGCGCTTTTGAGTGAAATTCCATCAGTAATTTAATAATGGTGTTCATTATATGGTAACCAAATTATACTGAAAGCACTTTTCCCACTAAAAACTGTCCGATTTTACCATTATTTTATTCTATCACTTCAAAAAAATACTTACAAAAAAATCAAACAATACCACAATAAGACACTTCACTACACTAGCTAAACTACAGGGTGTATAAATATAAATACTAAAGTGGTATGTATAAAAATATCGCTTAAACTTTGGAGCGGAGCGGGTGGTGAGCGGAGCGAGCGGAGCGCTCTCGCCGCGCGTCAGTCGACCACTGCCGCGCCCGCCTCCACCGGGCGGGAACACATGCAAGCACGCGTTATCAGTTAGGTGCCCTTAGCTGTAGTGGTTACCGTGTTCTGTGGGTTAGTTAGATTAGGTCAATTGAGAATGTGTGTTCTGGTAAAATTATATGGTTCAAGGTCGAAGGTTAATAACAAGGGTTGGTACAGTGAAGTCTATTTTCACCTTTATAAAGCTATCATTTCCTGAATAGGATTAGATTATTGTAACGTTTGAAGTTAAACAAAATTGGAAGGTGAAAAGTTCCGACAGTTTTCAGTATCTCAGAGCATTCTGAACTCCATTACTCGAGTTTTAAACCAGTCAACCCTAAGAGTTATGAGTTAGTAATTATGACACATTTTAATAATCACTTCCCTTCCAGATAACAAGCCACATAAAATACAAAGCTTTTTCAACAAACTTTTACAACGAAAATCCACTACAAGGCTTCAAAAGGACATCACAATAGTGACCTAGATATAATTCCCACTAATGATATGACCTAATACCTGGAAAGTGGAGCGTCCTCGATATTACCGGGAATCTGCTCTGTGTGCAGGAGGGCGGGGGAGGCAAATACCTGAGATATTATTCATCGCTACGACGAACCTTCAAACCGAGGCTGTGCGATACGTCCCAGGACGATACTATATACTGTACCAATGGGCCTAACACGGACGCGTGAAGTAAACGTTACGTAAATTCAAACGATTTCTGAATTCAGAAGACTCGTTTCGCACATAACATGTATTAAGTTTGACAACTTCATTCGTAACTATTGATGATACTTATTATGCATGTCGTATTTTGAACCAAAATGCTATGTGCGCAGTTGTATTTTAGATTAAATAAAACCTTATTCCAAGAAAAAAAACAGCCGACTTCCAAAAATATCACTACAAAGTGAAAAAACTATAATTTCGGAAAACGGTGTCTTTGGTATTGTATTTTCGTTTTTTGCCACCGACTTCCGGAAATAAAGTAATTTTTCACTTTGTATGGTTGTTTTTGGAAGGTGGTTGTTTTTTTGGTAAAAAGTTTTTATTTTTCACTTTTTTGTTAAGGTTAGGTACCTCAATCAATCAATCAATCAACTCAGCCTATAACAGTCCACTGCTGGACATAGGCCTCTCCCAGGCTGCGCCACAACACCCTGTCCTCCGCCTTCCGCATCCAGTCTGTCCCAGCCACCTTTTTAAGGTCGTCGGTCCATCTAGCTGGGGGGCGTCCCCCACTACGCTTGCCGATACGCGGTCTCCACTCTACCGACATAGCCTGCAGAGTAAGCAAGCTGAAGTGGCAGTGGGCTGGCCATATTTGTCGAAGGACCGATGGCCGGTGGAGCAGACGAGTCCTAGAGTGGAGACCGCGTATCGGTTAGGTACCTACACCACACAAATTCTAACACCACTTTCTGCTATGTAAATAACAGTGCCAGGAAGTTATAATAACATCATCCACATAGACTATGTGGGACAAATACGTATTACTGAAGCTAACTCAAAAACTGACCAAAGCGAAAGCTTCCTCTACCAAAAAACAATATTTTTTTTTAAATCTCTCCAAAATTGACGAAAATATCGATTAACATATATAAATAAAATACATACAGACGAACATAGAACCCACTCCTTTCTAAAAATCGGTTAAACATGAATCGAAATTACGATTTAAATATGACGGAGAAGGTACGTCTCTCTCGTTATCATCAGCCATATTTTAACTACTGTGGGCGTATAATGGGAAGTGTTGGTTATTGCACAATAGAAAAACCGTTTGCAGTTTAAATCAAATTATAATTTACGATCAAATAATCACACTGGCTATTTACACACTGTAGGTACATAACACAACTATACGGAACGCGCGACAGTTTTTAAACGTGTTCACTTATTGACCGCCTCCGACAAACTGTTCTCGATAAACTGCACTTAACCCCGGTCAAGCGTCATGTTGTAGACTCTGTCAAGCGCCGCTTGGTGGCGCTGGCATCCCGATTAGTCAAACGAGTGACTAACGTATTTCCGACAAATATTCACGCGTACGTGCCCGTTGTTACTAGTGTTCATGTGTGCAGTCACTAATATGACTGTATACACCTAGCAACATTCAAAAGCAATTTTCTCGTGAAATAAATATTTACTTTGAAATACGACCACGTATGAGTTCGAAAATACAATGTTCCTAACAACATACATATATTTGATTCAATAATTAAGGTGAAAATAGCTTTTGAATTTAACTAAGTTACATTTACTTATGTTCCTGACAGTATGTATGATGAACAAAGAGATTGGGACACTGATTTTACACTCTGTCACTACTTTACCTCACACACTGACTTATTACTTGTTAAAATTTTATGAAATCGTCTATGTCAATGTTTGTAAATTTATATGAGCACCATGTATCTATCACAATGAATTTATCTGTCATTACTTCATTTAATTTACTTCATTTTAAGAGCGACTTAGTGGTCCAGAGCAGATTGGAGTTGTGGTGGGAAAGATTGGAGACCATTGCCCTGAGATTAAGTCGGACCAAAACAGAGTACTTGTTTTGTGATTTTGGCGGTCTCTCCAATCCTGTGCCCATATATCTCGCCGGAACGCCTTTACCAATCTGCTCCGACTTTCGGTAAATCGGGTCGCTTGTCCAAGGGGATGGGGAAATAGACCGAGATCTAACTAAAATTGCACTTGTTTCGAGTATCTTAACAAATGAGATAGTTCATTATCTACACTGCTATTGCTTCTCCGAACAAAAAAAAATGAAAGAACTTGAAAAGATGCGGGTGTGCTTTCCTAAGTTTTTTTTTCAGGGGCTTTAATAGTAATGTTTTTTTATCCATCTTTCCTCTCGCTTTCTGTGGGAGTGATAAATGATAAATGATTTATTTTTCTGTGTGTAGGTTTGTACAAACACTTTTACAAGTCAATCATATTTAAAAAAAAAGTTAAATGAGGTCGGCGTTTCCTATCTGACTACTCTGAGAAAAAAGGCCGAAACAAACCCACAGTCACAGTCTCCTTTAAAGTCCAGACATAATCTTGGACAGATCATGTGAAGGCCATGTAGATTGGTGTCTGAAATGGTCCTTTTGAGGAAAGATTCACACAGATTGAGTGGAATTGTCCAGTCAGTGCACGCAATTGTCAGTAATCGTGCAGCTCAACTCAGAACTTAAGGAGCTCAACGATGCGACGAACAATACCAAAGAAAGAACATTTGGGTAGGCCGCATAAATTACTCAAACTGCCAGACCATGATTAATACTAAATGTGAAAAAAAAACAACAATGATTCAAATAGTGATTTCGTAAAAAGGGACGGACAGAAAGTGTGTGGACAGTAAATAACAGCTAGAGCATGGAATAAGTAGGTACTTTATAATAGCATGGAATTAGTGTACTCATGGAATTAGTAAGTACTATATAGATTGTAAATAGGGGGTCAAATTTCGAGCAGTGGGCGACCACTAGTAATGAATAATTATTCGAATAAATATTTCAGTAGGTATTTAGCTTTCTAAATTCTGAGGTAAATTTCTGTCGCTACTCAGTCGCTTATCACCAAGGTGAGATGTCAGATGTTTCACGTCATATGCGACTACTGTAAGGTTCGCTCGTTTTTTTGGTTCCGTAGTAAACATGGAACCCTTATAGTTTCGCCATGTCTGTCTGTCTGTCTGTCCCCGCTGTAGCTCAGAAACGCTTAGTACTAGAAAGCTGTAATTTGGCATAGATATACATATTAATCGCAGTGCTAAAATAAAATCTTTAAAAAAAGTGGGGGTAATATTTTTTTTCTCGTCTATCCCATAGTGTGTGGTATCGTTGGATAGTCTGTTCAAAATATTGCGGGTCTGTGAACACCACTTTTTGATCAACTGGGCTTTACAAGTAAACTAGTAATAGTCAACCAACTTAAACTTGCAGTTGGAGAATTGACCGTGGCATATATCGATGTTTGGGAGAACATGTTTTTCAATTAGAATGTTAAGTTTGTTTTTGGGATAAGGTCATCCCAAATTCCCAACTACGGAACCCTTCATTGTGGGTGGTTTTATTCGGTTTAGGTTAGTGAGTCCGCAGTTGTATAATCCCTATTATTAAGTAATCTCACAGCTGAACACGGACTCTTAAGATACAGGTTATAGTTAGTTTGAGAGGCAGGGCTCACAATATCTGTATATAGACTTCTGCAGCATACTTAGCATCTTGTTAATCAGTGTATAGAAGCATGAGGAACAGGGTGTAAAGCTCACTCATCCTCCATAGAAAAGGGAGGATCCTCCGACCAGACGGGTGTCGTGTCTGGTGGGCAACTGCCCGATGATCGATGTCGGGATGTTGTATATATGCTAGTTGCACGGTAAACTCTGCTTGCGCGATGCAGGATTTTGCGTGGCGTCATGTAATACGTAGTTCGCATGTGACGATGTAGATGCCGCCACAAGTGTATACTAATGTATGTATCTTTGTGACAATAAACTATTAATTTTTATTATTATTATTCCGATTCTCTAGTAACTTTTCAATTTTGCTGCTGAACTAGGTATACTGCCCTTATATACCAGACGCACTCTAATATGGAAATCATTGAGGCTCTTATAATACATTTCATATCTTAAAGTTTAAGTCATGATTAAAATAAATAAATGTTAGTATTACCAATAATGAAACGACCCCTCCATCGCTAGGTAACTGTTATATCATCCGACCCTGGGGGATATTGCTGTAACTCAATCATTATCACGCCTGCTACTCAAATTGGTAATGACAGAGTGATTTTATTACAACCAGTGGGTTGCTCTGTCCAACTTTTCGATGTAACGTGCGGTTAAAAGCGGAAAGCAGAAATACAGGCTTCAATTTTTGAAGCAACTTCAAGGATTTATGTAGGTATTAATTATTGTGTCAGGGTTAAAATCATAAAACCAAACTTACTAAAACTAATTGTACAAAATTGAATAGAACTTCAATTGATTCTTCAGCCATGTTCGCTTTGGGTCTGTGTCACATAAAACTCTTTCGTTGACACAACAAATTTTTTAACATAGCCTTTAAAAAAAAAAATAATAAGTTTATTTCATATATCTTATTTGGCTTACATAGCATGTCGATGAGTCTCCATTTAGGCATAGTTGAAGGCTCCGCTCTTCCCTTACATTATTTTTAAAAGTACTCAATAATTAATTTATAAAATAATTATTGAGTACTTTTTCCACAACCAATGATAAATTTCAATGTTAATTATAATTCTTCATGTTAATTTTGTCCAATGTTAATTTTGTCCTTTCCTTGGTATTGTTCGTCGAGTCGTTGAGCTCCTTAAGTTTTGAGTTGAGCTACACGATTACTGACAAATGCTTGCACTGACTGGACAGGTCCACTCAAATTTGTGTGGTTCTTTCCTCAAAAGACCATTTCAGACATAGATCTACATGGTCCTCACATGATCTGACCAAGATTATGTCTGGACTTTAAAAGAGACTTTGACCCTTAAGTTTGTTTCGCAATTTCTTCTCAGGGGTAGTCAGATAGGAAATGTCGACTCCATCTAGCTTATTTTTTAATATGACGTGCAAAAGTGATTCTCATATCCTATTTACAGAATAAACAATTTCATTTCATTTCATTTCATTTCATTTCCATAATATTTGTATTAAATGATGAGATTTTATTATTTTTATTTTTGATAATGTTATCAATCTGTTTTTAAAATTATTTCATCATAATCAGCATATAATGTTCCCACTGCTGGGACACAGGCCTCCTCTCTGTGAGAGGGAGTGGGCCGTAATCCACCACGCGGGCCCAGTGCGGGTTGGTAGATGTCACATGTCTTCGAATTTTTGGTTCTAGGACATGCCGGTTTCCTCATGATGTTTTCCTTCACCGTTTTGAGAGTAGTGGTGATGAAATAATTTACACAAAGTAGAGGGCCTGTCCGGGTTCGAACCTACGACCTACAACTCGTAAGTCGCGGCCGTTACCACTGGGCCACCACTGCTCTCCGAATCCGCTCGACTCTCAAAATTATTTAGAATGAAATTTTTGTTATTATTATTGTTACGTGTGAATTAATATATATTTTTTTTTAATTTTAAATATATTTTTTTGGCTTTATATTATTTTGTAAAACCATAAATAATGCATATTGTGTTAGCCTGTAAGTAATTGTTGCACTTATAAACGTTTTATTAAGGAAATAATGTTAAATGTATTGTGTAATCAATTGTTGGCTAACCTAAATAAATAAACAAATTATAGACCTTTGATAATATGATAAGGAGTTAGTATGGTTAATGTTTCGTTGACTGTACAATCATAGATAAATATCTTGGGCAAGCTGAATGCTCGGCCGCATGGCAGTCTGCGGTCAACTTACGATCCATTTAGAATGCAACCCCCTTGCACCTTACCTTATTAAGACCGTAAGGCGGTTTGAATGCGCACTGTTAGGTCAACAAGCATTGTGGCATTGTGTATGCTAATCTTATCGATGTGTGTGTAGATGTCATCTTATTGTTCTGCAGGATGTCCGGCTGAGACAATGAATGTACCATAGACAATGTTTACTTTGTTTAGTGCACAAGATGTGGCTTACATTTTGGAACAATGTATATAGAGTCTGAAATTACCCAACATTAGTGCGAAAACTCATTCTGAACAACAATTTCACACACACAACACTATCTCTCTCCACCCTTTGAACACCAGACTTCGGATACCTAAGTTCTTATGCACCAATGGTGTTTTACGTGACATATAAGAGATTAAAAATATTTTTAGGGTTTCGTTCCTCAAAAGGAAAAACGGAACCCTTATAGGATCACTCGTGTGACTGTCTGTCCGTCTGACACAGCCGATTTGCTCCGAATCTACTGGACCGATTAAGTTGAAACTTGGTACATATGTATATAAGTTTCTGTGACCCAAACACGGACGTGTAACGTAAATAAATGAATTCTGAATATGAGGGTCTCTTTTGTGAGGCAAATTAGAAAATTAAAAAAAAAGCTTTGCGTTCTGTACCGTGTGATTTATCAAATTAAGGGGCTTATTGTGAGGGTCTCAATAACTATTTTTTATTTTAAAATATACAGTTTTAAAGTTAGATAACAAAATATGTAGATAAAACTTGACTATTGGCTTGACTACTAAGCCGAAAATGTTGAAAAAAATACAGAAAATGGTTCTTTACTTATTTATTTCAGGAAAACCTATAAGAAGTCTATGGTGTTAAAATAACATGGTGAATATCTCAATATTGTGCGTACAAACTTACATATGCAGTTAGAATGTATGGGAGGACATGTTTTTCAGCTACAATGCTAAGTCTGTTCTTGGGATACAAAACATGGTAGATAACATATTCATTGTACAGATTCCTTACCACGCGAGTTCAACTCGCACTTGCCCGGTTTTTATATAGATAAGTATAATAATGTTTTATCTACACCCATGCTATAAATTCTCTATAAAAATTTCTGAAACAGTTAGCTTATTTCGAACAATAAAACAATTAGTGTCATAGTGATCATAATATCATCCGAACGAGTGTTATAGTGTACTAAATTTCATTATGCAACTCCTTTTCAAATAAAGAACATTGTCATGCACGCGCGCACTCACTACTAGTAATGGCAGCTAATGCGATTTCGGATAAATTTCATTAGCATGTGAATTATTGAGTCTTTTTTTTTTTTTTTTTTTGAGGGTGGGAAATCATCAAATAACTTCTCCCGCTCTGGGCGGAGCGGGAGGGTGTGTCAGACTCTTACTGACTAAAACCCACCCGTATTCCTTCCTGTTGCCTGTGTTGCGGGGGCCTCGGTGACCCATAAGTACCTTCCCGCGACCCCGGCAGGCATCGGCCCTAGTGGACCCCTACTTTGTGCTGACGACATCTCTTTGAGGCGCGCGTGGAATACGACGCGCCATCGACCCGGGCCTGGTCCTTACCGGACGGTGAGCTACCCATTGCTCACCGTCCGCAAGCCCGCGCCTACGGTGGCCGGAAATCCGCCCGGGATTCCCGACGCCCTGGGCGTCTCCTGCGGCGGCTAGGGGCGAGAGGGCGCGAAACGTGCCTTTCCCTCAACCGTCCCGCCTCCTCCTTCGCGAGCATTACTGCTTCGCAGAAGGAGGTGACGGCTGCCCATGCCCTCTCGCTCCGTACCATGGCCTGAACCAGGGCCGGACGCGAGAGGTCTCTGCCGCCGATCGCCTCCACGAGGACACGGCGGTGCTCTGCCCAAGCCGGGCAGACCTCCACCGTATGCTCCACCGTGTCCTCTGGGCGATCCACACAGTGGTGACACCCGGACGTTTCCTCCCGCCTTATCCGACACAGGAACCTCCCGAAGCTGCCGTGTCCGGTGAGGACCTGCGTCAGGCGGAAGGTGAGGACGCCGTGGCGCCTCTCCAGCCACTCCTCAAAGAGGGGACTTATCGCCGCAATCGTGGCGTGCCCAGCACTGGGTTGCGACAACCGTAGAATTATTGAGTCTTGGCATGGTAATTGCTATTGCTATGCTATTTGCTAATATGACGATAATTGATAATAATTAAGTATGTGAATTTTGTTATCTATTTAAGTAAGTACAATAATAGTATACATAGTATTCGTAATACTTGTATACTATAATTGTATACTATAATAGTATACAATTATAGTATACAAGTATTACGAATGCGTAAACTAAACTCTCACTATCACTTGCCAAAACGTACTGAACTTTGACAAAAAACGACGCGTGCCACGCGCGTGCCAAATAAATTGTTATTAAACAATCACGCATTCATTCAATCAATACACGGCCGTAAGTACGAGCAAATCAAAGACAACAAGGTAATAATTACTAATCATCGTTCTTCGCACCACCCTGCTAATGTAAACAATCACAAGCGTTCATTCAATATAAAACCGTAAGTACGCGCAAATCAAACATAAATACGACGACAATTGCTTAACCCATTATTCGCAAGTTCGCAGCACCTGCTAACAAATTTCACTCGCGAACGAAGTCACGGTCACGTGAAACCGATAGATTTAGTATTCCCGACTTCCCGTGGGTGCGACGGAGAGCGCAAGCTACCACTGCATGTGTCGACGCTCTGACGTATGATAGTATAAAAAAGTAAAAAGCGATTAATTCACTTCGCACTTCACAGAATTTCGCAACTACATTTCATTTGCTAAATGCTAAATGAGCATTCGCATGCTCTGCAACTAACGATGCGAATGCTAATTAATCCATCACTACTCACTACCACAGCGCCGTAATTGAAAAAGAACTTATAGGTTATTCGAATTCACGTCGTATCCCGCCAATTTTTGGTCGATATTAGTATTGCAAAAATGTATTACTTTGTTGTTTACAAAAATAAGTGATACACGCTTTGCTAACACACCACCAGATATTTTTAATGCAGCAAAGGACATTTCTAAAGAAAGAAAGAAAGAAAAAATATTTATTTGGGACACGCACAGGAAATACAACAGTAAAAAAAGGACATAAAACTAACAAAAGCATGAAAACATAAAAAAAAAAATAATATAATAGTGAAAACAAAACAAAATAGAAGGCATGTGCGAGGCCAAAAAGGCTCCTATCTCAGCATGATGCTGCGATATTTATTTAAAAAAATAAATAAATACCGCAGCGCTGGTATTCTGATAGGGCCCGCTGTAATGCCACGGACACACCTACGGACACAAAATAAATCCCAAAAGAGGATGCGGTAAAAGACAATAATAAATTTCTAACCATTTATTACCAGAAAAGTCAAGAAAACAATATGAAAAGGCAACTTTCCATGAATCTACATAGTTCTAACAAAATTGTACAACACTCTATGTTTTCAGAACCTTTTACAGAGGATTCATATAATGTGTGTAGATAAAGTCTTGTATGCACACACAAGTGTGTGGTAACTTGTATAGAGGACTTTATCGAGAGCTTCTAAAAACTTATACTAGTCCAGAATGCGGTAGTTTCAGACCCTATATACATTGTTTCAAAATGTAAGGCCATATCATGTACACTAAACATAGTAAACATGTGTAAGGTCCATTCATTGTCTCAGCCGGACAGCTGGCCGTCCGATAAGGACCAGCCCCGGGTCGACGGCGCGTTGTGTTCCACGCGCGCCTCAAAGAGATGTCAGCACAAGTGTAGGGGTCCACTAGGGCCGATACCTGCCGGGGTCGCGTGGAAGTTCAAAAGGGTTACCAAGGCCCCTGGCAACACAGACAACGGAAGGAATACGGGTGGGTTTTCAGTAAGTCTGACACACCCTCCCGCTCCGCCCAGAGCGGGAGAAGTTATTTAATAATTCGCCACCCAAAAAAAAAAAAATCTGGACATCCTACAGAACAATACGATATCATCTACACACAGCGATAATTATAATCTAGCTCTCATAAAGTTAACTTGTACATAGAACTTTATGAGAGCTTCTAAAAACGTATACTAGATGGTTCTGTATTAAAAATGTGTCTGTGGGTGAGTAAAACATTCTATGTGAGCAACATTTTTTTGTTTTAAATCATACATTAGCAGGAACTTCGTTCCTGACGGGGGTCCCCGCAACGCATACGTTTTTATTTTTATTTTATGTTTATGTAAATGGTACACCATAGACTACAGTATTGACTCTCCTCCTTCAATCGATCCAAAGGTTGTCTTTAAAAGATCGCTTTTAGTGATAAGATCGCTTATTGTGTCACCCTATGTAAATTTTTCTACATTTATATCTGTAATTTTTATGGTGTACCTACATAATAAAGAGTATTCTATCTTCTATCAATCTAATGACGCAAAAAAACGATTTGGTGATGGGTCCATTTACACCCATTAAACCGCGTCCTATTTATCCGATCGTCCGATCGTTGCGCGAATACATGATTGTTCGAAATTTTTGTTCGGTGTACCTGAACGCGTGGCCCCGCCGACAGAGGGCGGGTTTCAACTTTTTTGCGCCTTTAATTATTGTATCTGTAGTTATAGTGGCATACGGGTCGTGCGGTCCATGGCCCTCTACGGGGCTCCTGTATGGGCGCGCTCTCTGGCGCTGCAGCCAGCCCGCCGGTTGAGCGCGGCCCAAAGGGTCATGGCCATCCGGATGGTTCGGGGATACCGCACGGTCTCCTGTGAGGCAGCGAGCCTCCTTGCCGGATTGCCGCCATGGGATCTGGAGGCAAAAGCCCTCGCGCACGTATGGGAGTGGCGCGAGGAGGCGAAACGCCGGGGCGTAAGTCCGCTGCCGCGAGAAATCGCGGCACAGCGGACGGAGCTCCGGCGGGATCTCATGGCGTCATGGAAAGTACGGTTGTCGCAACCCAGTGCTGGGCACGCCACGATTGCGGCGATAAGTCCCCTCTTTGAGGAGTGGCTGGAGAGGCGCCACGGCGTCCTCACCTTCCGCCTGACGCAGGTCCTCACCGGACACGGCAGCTTCGGGAGGTTCCTGTGTCGGATAAGGCGGGAGGAAACGTCCGGGTGTCACCACTGTGTGGATCGCCCGGAGGACACGGTGGAGCATACGGTGGAGGTCTGCCCGGCTTGGGCAGAGCACCGCCGTGTCCTCTTGGAGGCGATCGGCGGCAGAGACCTCTCGCGTCCGGCCCTGGTTCAGGCCATGGTACGGAGCGAGAGGGCATGGGCAGCCGTCACCTCCTTCTGCGAAGCAGTAATGCTCGCGAAGGAGGAGGCGGGACGGTTGAGGGAAAGGCAAGTTTCGCGCCCTCTCGCCCCTAGCCGCCGCAGGAGACGCCCAGGGCGTCGGGAATCCCGGGCGGATTTCCGGCCACCGTAGGCGCGGGCTTGCGGACGGTGAGCAATGGGTAGCTCACCGTCCGGTAAGGACCAGGCCCGGGTCGACGGCGCGTTGTATTCCACGCGCGCCTCAAAGAGATGTCGTCAGCACATAGTAGGGGTCCACTAGGGCCGATGCCTGCTGGGGTCGCGGGAAGGTACTTATGGGTCACCGAGGCCCCCGCAACACAGGCAACAAGAAGGAATACGGGTGGGTTTTAGTCAGTAAGAGTCTGACACACCCTCCCGCTCCACCCAGAGCGGGAGAAGTTATTTGATGATTTCCCACCCAAAAAAAAAAAAAAATACCTCTGTTCCTATAACTAATGGAATATTAAAGGTTATTTTAGCCTTGTACAGTCGCCAGCACATCAGGTTTATACTAAACTGTCAAATTTCTCCAAATGATTTTAAACCTTAAAATGTTGGTTAAGTTCAAAATCGAATGAGAAAACTTGAGAGTTTGTGGAATCCTGTTGTGATGGCGACTCTACATATAACAAAATTATCTTAAATATAGAACAACTACGATATGCTAACTGACCGGTATTGATATATAGTGGGTTTCATTACAAAATTGGGGCCAAAATGTTTGATTATTTCTCGTGGAGTAGATGTTAACGTACTTTAAATCTACTACTTCTTTGAGATGCCTAAGGGCCTATTACAACGACTTTCTTATCACTGTAAATTAAGGAGATAAGCCTATAAAACTAACCCATTTCTCATTAATGTCACTAGTTCTGAAGACTTATTTTTTCTAGATTGCTATAGAGAACAAAAACATGTGCAAGAAACTGAAATTTGTTTTCACACTGTTTAATGTTATTTTAAAGGAAGGAATAATTAACTGTTGAGACAATCTTGAGTAACAATAAAATAACATTTAATAGATTGCAAAAGAGTTTTTTCTGAATTAAATTTGTGTAACTGTAATTAAACGCATCAATAAACACCTGGGATTAACATCTTGCTATACCCTGCCTCTCACCCCGCGCGATCATTGATTGTCATGTGGTTTTTTGGGTTCCGTAGTAAACAACCCTTATAGTTACGCCATTTCCGTCTGTCTGTCTGTCTGTCCCCACTGTAGCTCAGAAGCGCTTAGTACTAGAAAGCTGTAATTTGGTTTAGGTTAGGTTAGGTTAGGTTAGGATATTAATCACGCCGACAAAGCGCTAAAATAAAATCTTGAAAAAATAATTGCACCTAATGTGGGGATGATATTTTTTAACTCGTGTCTCCCATGGTGTCGTTGAATAGGCCTTTCAAAAATATTGCGGGTCTGTAAACCCGACTTTTCGATTCAAGGATCCGCTTGCGTGATATTTAGCATTAAAATGCTAATTTTTGTTAGAGTCAAGTGTCCCCCCGCTCCTGCCGGGGTCGCGAGAAGGTACTTATGGGTCACCGAGGCCCCCGCAACACAGGCAACAGGAAGGAATACGGGTGGGTTTTAGTCAGTAAGAGTCTGACACCCTCCCGCTCCGCCCAGAGCGGGAGAAGTTATTTGATGATTTCCCACACTCAAAAAAAAAAAAGTGTCCCCCGCTGCCAGCTAAATGGTTGTTTATGGAGATGTAAAAAAATCATGGCAGTAAGTAGTTCATATAATTAAATCAAAAGGAAAACTATCAAAGCAAAGTAGGCTTTACAAGTTAACGAGTAATAGTCGACCGAATTAAATTTTCAGTTGGAGAATTGACCGTGGAATCGATGTTTGGGAAAACATGTTTTTCAACTTTAACGTTAAGTTTGTTTTTAATTACTAGACGCACCTAAATATAAAATCATACGAAAATTCATTCATTTATCATTCATCAAATTCCTACTCTTTAACCGACTTCATAATTTGACTCTAAATTTGAAAACGACCCACGCAACGATTAAGTAATTCTTTATCAACTGGAAACAAAAACTTAGTGGTCCATTAATTAAAGGGAGAAGTTAAAAGGTTCAGATCCATGTTATCTTACTTCAACCGAGTCATTAGTCAAATAAATTTATCGGAAAGATTTTATCTTTTAAATTAAGGGTTCGTCGCTAGAGAGTTAACTGTAGATTGTGAGACGTTTTAACGTAGTAATTCCGTTAGTCTCAGCCATCTAAACAAATAAATAAAACTGAAGTGTCTGTTTGTAATGTCAAAGTAACAGTCATCAGAGCCATGCGTAATGTTCGTGAACGGGCGCCGTCAGTTGGGACTGGTCACCTCTTAGCTGCCTCGGCTTATTTTTATTTATTTTTTTGTTTATTTTGCTAGTATGGACGCGTTTTTTTTACATTGTCCTCACATTTAGTTATAAATTCAACATTATTTATACTAATTTTTATGTAACAATATAATTTAAAAGAGTGTCCATGGAGATTCTTGTCCGTTCTTCGCCCTATGTAACTACTACGCTTTGGAATGGGCAACTAGCTTCATAATTTCTAACTGACCGACTCCTTGACAATTCAAAAGTGCCTGTAAATGGTTTAATTGAAATAAATACTTTGAGTTTGAGTTTGACAGCTTTTTTACTAAAGGCATATGAAAGTATACGAGTACTTATAACAGAAAACAAGTTTTTAATTTTTTTGTCTGTTTGTTTGGCCCATCTAATCTCCAAACGGCTGAACCGATTTTGACAGGACTTTCACTGGCAGATAGCTGATGTTATACGCAGTAACTTAAGCTACTATTATTTTACGTATTATACGCTCGCTAGCAAAAGTATGTAATCACTTACTTGGAATTGATTCCGCGCGATCCTGAGTACTTAATAACTCGTTAAGAATAACAAAAATGTACCATTTTAAATGTTAAACTGTTAACTTTAAATTGATACCAAATTCATTTAAATCACACCAGAATTTAAGGAGCATTATTCTTAACTAGTTATTAAGTACTCAAGATCGCGCGGAATTAATTCCAAGTAAGTGATTCCATACTTTTGCACGCGAGTGTAGTACCTCATAAGGTAAATGACAGACTATAATACGTACAACCACGCAGAAGTCGAGCGGGAAATAAGTATCGTATTATAGTCCGATTCATACTTTATGGTGGCTCGGAACATGAGGCAAGTCACCGCGCAGTAACAAATTCACATGTCAGCAGGGGTGAGGTGTGCGGTACTGCGCAGCGAGTGGCGCACTTCAGAGCCGTCATCAATTTTGACACGTACTATACCTACGTTGATGAACATAATAATTGACTTATTAAGATAACATAACAACACGCTTTATTTCCCCGAAGGGTTGGGAAGAAGTGTACCTGTACTCGTAGTACACCCACATTTCGCCAGTTATGTTTAAGGCCCATGTAATAGAGGGTGAGCCTATTGCCATCCACCGGGCACTAATCCGGGCTGCTACTGAAAAAATTCAGATAGAAAACCCAATAACACTTTGCCCGACCCGGGAATCGAACCCAAGACCTTATGCTCAACAGTAGCGCTTGCGACCACTAGACCAACGAGGCAGTTATCATTCAATGTACTTATTAATTTATTTATTTATATATACTTTATTGTACACCACAAAAATACAGGACAAAAAGTAAATCAAACACTACAAAATATACAATGGGCGGCCTTCATTGTAATATTGAAACCTACACTCATCAGCAAGCAGAGAGCCAGCGTGATGAATATCACGATCTATGCACGTTCCTTCTCAATTGCATTGCATTGGCATTGGTCTTGCAGGAGGTAAATTCAACCTCATAATAACAAATGAAATAACACAATCGCGCCATCAATGTTAGATAATTAGAATTATGTAGCAATTATGTAACACCTGCATGTCAAAACGTCAAACAAATAGTTTTCTGACAGCTGCGCGCACAGATTAATTTAGGCCGGCGAGAATTAAATATTTGTATTTATGTTATTCTTTCTTTTAAATACTTGAATTTATGTTATTCATATTACAATCTCACTGTATGCTGCACCGGTCGACGTCATCACGTCAACGCCGGCTATCGCTGAAAACCAGCGCCGGGGCTCTGTTTCGGATAGGGTCGCAGCATTATGCTGAGCGTTGGCCGTTTTGCGTGGATGTGACGCATATTCTCCCCCAAATTGTTTCTCTTTTGTATTTCTGTTCCTTCTTTGCGTCATGTTTACCGCAAATAAACGTATTTTCTTTCTTTTCTTTCTTCTTTCTTTCTATAATGTGTACGGTCTCATACTTATTTGCTTAATCACCCTAAGCTATTGAATGTCATTTGCACGTCATAAAACAATAAGGGCTATTTCTCTATGTGACAGATAGACAGTTTTAACCTTACATATATAAACTCACGCCTTCTTCCCATGGGGGTAAGCATAAACTATAGAACGCCACCTACTACGCTCCTTACATAATCCTTTTGCTTCGTTTACATTCATACATCTGGTCATACACGCACGCCGGTTGCGAATACTGCGCACCTGACCTTTTCGAAGAGCATCACCAATGAGGTAACTATATATCTTTCTGGGGCGTCCCCTCCCGTCGTTTCCACTCCCACCTGCCTTATAAATACCTTTCGTTAGTCGCCTTTCATTCATCCTCTCAACATGACCAAACTATCTAAGCATACTCATTCTCTTCAATTTTTGTCACTACATCTTCCTTTAAACAACACCGTTGCCTTACCACATCATTTTTCAGCCTATCATTTATAGTCACACCACACATGCTACGCGAGGAACGCATTTCCACAGCATTTACTCTACTTTTATGCTTCCTTTGCCAATCCCAACATTCACTGCCATACATAAGCGTGGGTTTAACCTTAGAGAAGTTTAAAACTTGAAGTTCTTGGCAAAAGTGGTAAAGCAATTAGGAGATTAATCTATACGTGCACACTAGCTTACACGTGCTCTCAAAGAGCCTGAAGCTCTAGTCTTCAATTTATTGGCGTGTGTACAGCCCTTTTGATGTCACCGGCGAGCCCTGAGGGCCTCGTTCTACGTTATTGGTTTAGGTTCAAAATTAAAGCGCACGGTCAAACACAGGCTTACCTACTGTTTTACGTAAAGCTTTAGTGTTCTGTGACGTCAATGTATTACCTAACCCAGTGAAGGAAGCCCAGTCCACGTGTAAGGGTTTTTATTTTTCTGAAACAAAAGTATTGTATTCTGACTTTTAATCATTAATTTCAACTCGATTTTCACATTCAATGTATTGTATTCTGATTTTTAATAACAACAATTCAACTCGATTTTCGAATTCAAAGTATTGTATTCTGATTATTAATAACAATAATTTAACTCGATTTTCGCATTCATAAACACCCTGACCATTAATTTTATTATTATTAATAATTTATTAAACACTTTATTGTACACCACTTAGAACAAAATAGACAAACATATTGTGTGTCTTCGAATCGTTTCCTGTAACTTTAATGAAAATTTGTACCTCATGCATTTCAGTTTTAATGCCTCTAATTGCACATTTAAACGTCTATTTAAACTTTAACGTTTAAACTGTATATTGATAAGCATTTTACGATAACACGTAGGTAACAAGACAAGTTTATTAGGTCACGCTGACCTCGGCGCTTGGGTGCAAGGACCACGATTATTGGTCGGTTCATCTTGCTCAAGCTTTAATCAATTACCTGCTGCTTTGAGTCACCGCCTGATAACAGAGATAAGGAAGATGCTACTTTTATGAAGTGATGCCTACATAGCTATGCATTACTATATTACTGCTCGGCAAAAAATTCTAATTTCGTGATTCATTAATACCTGTCGTTCTTCGTGAGACCTTCAGTAACAACAACGACTTCTGACCACTTTTTGACCGATTCAGTAGTAGTGTCTGGCAGCCAGAAGCCAGTCAAAGACAAAGTTAAATAACATAAAAGGCACTTTTGAACGTCAAAATTTACAGAAAAATAGAAGTGATTCTAGATGCCCGTTTCAAAAGGTAGTTTCATATGGAGAAGAATGGGCAAGAACTCCACCGTTACTCCTTTAAAATGATTTACAATATTTTATATACATTCATTTTTTTTTTTTTTTTTTTATTTAAAAACGTTGCCCCACACTAGGAATTTCTTCCTGTATCGTGGGTGCGTTTACAAACATAGAAACTCACAAACACAAACACTCAGACCCGGAACAATTACTTGCAGACCATACAAATAATTGTTCCGTGCGGGGATCGAACCCGCGACACGCTGCGCAGCAGTCGATCGCTCAGCCATTACGCCAACCGTGTCGTCACTATATCCATTATAGTCAGCTAATCTAAAAAATCTCTTAAAGAAACCCCTTCGTAATACTTTTACCCTATTCAACTCTAAGGGTATAATTAGATACCATTGGATAGGCCATTTAATCAGAATTAAGAAAAAAATCGAGGGATTTTGTTTTGGTAAATCAAGGCATAAAAAACAAGTTAATTGTGAATGAAGAAGAAATTACGTTTTATTACAACAGCAAAGCTGACAATAAAGTTCTTTATCCTAACCTTAAACATAGCGTAACCTCACCATGCCCTGAGGACTGCATACCTGCGTTCTCTCATGGACGTTATTAACTTAACTACGCATTCTGGAGGAATGTTCTCCCGCCCGCACTCATCGTTTAACTTCGTCCCTAAGATCACCGCATAACAGGGATCCCAACTTCATACAAGTAGTCGCTTAAATTAATGCGGTGGGACAGCGAGCGTTGTCATGCATTAACATGAATCCACTGGCAACAAAACCGGTATAGGGGACCACATGTTCTTCCAAGATTCTGTTATGTACTAACGAGCAGTCAACGACCCTTGCCCGCGATCACTTCCGGTCCGGAAAACTCACATAAGGTTCGTTTTGCCGTCGACTGACATACCGCCCCAGAACATGCACGATCCACCCCTTTATTCCACTGTTTCTTGAATACAGGTTTGTGAGACCTGTATTCCTGTACCTACCTCATCACTCTTCTACACCTTTCTGTGTAGACAAGATACACCCTCGTGAAGAACAGAAAGGTTTCAGAAAAAATAGAAACATTAATATGGCAGTTTACGACTTCATATACACTGTCTCATCACATGTGGACAAGTCTTTACCTGTTTGTTCTATTTACTGGGACATGTCCCAAGCCTTCGATTATGTAGAACACAATATTCTGCTCGATAAACTTGAAGCCTGCGGTATAAGAGGTAATGTCTTAGAATTGTTAAAATGATATCTAACAGATCGTCAACAAGTAACTCAAATATCTAAATTCAATATTAAAGCTAAAAAGGTACAGATCTTCTCCTCTCAAAAGCATCTCATTACGCATGGTGTGCCCCAGGGAAGTGTATTGGACCCTCCCCTGTTCTTATTATATATTAATGACCTACCAAATGCAACTAAAGAACCCATGACATTATTTGCTGATGACAGTACTGTAACTATAGCATCCAAAAATTTATCTGACTATCATTTTGGCGCAAATAATTCATTAAACTCAATAATTACCTGGCATACGAACAATAATTTGAAAATTAATCTTAATAAAACTAACATAATGCATTTTAGACAAAGGATAAAATTACATAATTTATCAAAATTCAATTTATCTTATAATGACAATAATATACAAGAAGCAGACACAACCCGATTTCTGGGATTAATCATTGATCCGCAATTGAATTGGAAAAATCAGCAGCTCGTCGTTTGCCCTCTATAAACTTGCTCCTACTGTCAATACGAACACTTTACTAACGGCCTATTACGGGCTTGTTGAATCTTTATTGAGATTTGGGACAATTTTCTGGGGCAATTCAACAAACAAAGACACAGTATTCAAAGCACAAAAGCATTGTGTACGGGCTATGTTAGGGTTGCAAACTATGGACAGTTGCAGACCAATGTTCATAAAGCACAGAATTTTAACACTTCCGTCACTCTACATAATTATTAGAAATAGCTGTATTTGTAAAAAGTAATCCTCAATGGTTTCCTCTTTTGTCATATAACTCCGATAGAAATAGACGTGAGAAATATAGACTTTGGGTGCAGTCATACTCGGCCAAAACTGCACTTCTAAGAAAAAGTGTTGTATGCATGGCCCCAATCATATACAATAAAACTCCGAATGACATTAAGCAATTTAATTTTAATTTATTTAAGAAAACACTTAAAAAGCTGCTTAGTGATAAGTGTTACTATAACATAGTTGATTTTTTAAATGATAAATTTTTAATTTTATTATATATTGACATATTTTGTTTGTAATTAATATTTGACTACATTTTGTACTGACTCTGATTGTATATTGAATTATTGACTATATTTTGCACTGACTCTAATTTTATATAAGAAACTGACATTAATTTAATTCATTTATAATTGCTAATTTATATAATAACATACAAACATTTAATACGCCGAGTGAGGCAAAACATGTTGGTCCGGTAAAATTATGTTTCCATCTATATGTGCATATTCATGTATCATGTTACACATGTTTGAACAAATAAATTTATCTTTATCTTTATCTTTATCTCGTATCATTCGAGAAGAGCGCAATCCACATGGACGCGGGCAGTTTGCAACCGGTGCTGTGCAGAAAATTTTATGCCTGCAGCAGCTCTGTGGGCCGCAATTTTCTTCTTTCGTAACTTTCTCCTAACCGTGGAGACACTCTCGAAAGTTCTACGAGCTGATCGGAGCTGTTGTTGCACCTCAACAGCATTAGAGAACCGATTGCGTAAAGTCGTCGACATAATGAGGCGATCGCCTCTTTCGTATGTGCGGCGTTGTTACAAGATCCGCAACTTCGGATATTT
This sequence comes from Atethmia centrago, assembly GCA_905333075.3. Taxonomy (NCBI): domain Eukaryota; kingdom Metazoa; phylum Arthropoda; class Insecta; order Lepidoptera; family Noctuidae; genus Atethmia; species Atethmia centrago. Next base: position 27,800,015 of record HG995385.1, on the reverse strand, counting down.
CCACCAGTCCCTTGGAACCGTTGGATCACTCGTCGAACAGAAAACCGGCTAAGGTTCAGTTGTCGAGCAACATCACACGGTCGCATCCCTGATTGCAGTAGTGCGATAACTTGAGCGGCTTAATCTGCAGTAGTATCCATCTTAAGGGTTATTTTTTGCTGGAGTTATGCACGTGTGTTCTCTTTCAAGTGTGGATGGCAAAGGACCTACATTTGACTGGGTTCGGCCGTTTTATACCTTTGTATTGCGACATAATTGATGAGATGATTGTGAGTGCACCGTGCACGAATCCATCTAACTAATCGCAAAGAACAGGTTTTGTTGAGATAAGTAGTTCTTATTGTTTTTATTTTTGTGTGATTACTTAGTTTATTTATTTAACACATAACATAACATCATGCCTTGTTTCCCCGAAGGGTTGGGCAGAGGTGTACCTGTAGTACACCCACATTTTGCTAGTTATATTTTTAAGTCCCATATAATAGGGGGCGAGCTTACTGCCATCAACCGGGCACAAACCAAGACTCCGGGCTGCTACTGAGATATTCCAGATAGAAAAACCTAGTAACACCTTGCCCGACCCAGGAATCAAACCCACACCTCATGCGCAACAGTAGCGCTTGCGACAACTAAACCAACGAGGCAGTTCATTCATGTATAAATATAAAAAAATATTTTTACTTTTTAATTTTTTTTATTTTTCAATTATGTATTAGGTACGTAAATATTGTTGCACGTCCCGTCACTTGTCCCTAAGTTTCATTAGAAAACCAGCGTCAGACAGCATCTGTCTGGCATTAATTTGCTGGAATGAACCTTTTTAGCGCAGCCGTGAGGCTCACAGTATTGTTATTAAAACATTATTTTCACTTTTTTATTCGTTATTTGTATTTCGCGTTTCACGAGCTGTGTTTTATTCGTTTTTTAGGGTTCCGTAGTAAACAAGGAACCCAAACCGTCTTATTACAAAACAAGGATTATCTTCAGACCCAGGTTTAAATTATTGAGCCATTTTTGAATTTCGAACTTTATTCGTTTATTACGTTAAAGTTCTTAATGAAAAACTGTCAACTTAGTACCGGACTAAATAGTTAGTTTTGTATAAAGAACTGCATTTCAATCATAGTAAAGTTCTTATTACGAAAACTGGTTCGATGGTTTAAACCATGTCAAAAGAAATCTTTGTTTTGTAATAACACCGTTATAGTTTCGCCATGGGCGTCTGTCTATCTGTCTGTCTGTCTACACTGTAGCTCAGAGATGCTTAGAACTAGAAAGCTGTAATTTGGCATAGGTACGTATTAAACACGCCGATAAAGTGCTAAAATTATTTTATTTATATCTGTATCTATCCGTGACATCACAGTGGGCCCTATCAGAATACCAGCGCTGCGACACTTATTTCTTAAGTACTGCAGCATTATGCTGAGATGGGAGCCTTTTGACCTCGTATAGGACTTTTTGTTTTTATTTTAATTTTACTTTGTTTTTGTTTTTTTTTTTATATTTCTATGGGTGTTTTTTTAGTTTAATGTGTGATCTCCTGTGCGAGTCCCAATAAATACTTTTTCTTTCTTTCTTTAAATAAAATCTTGAAAACAACATTTTTTTAGGGTACCTCCCTTGCACGTAATGTGGGGATGATATTTATTTGTCTCGTCTACCCCATGGTGTGGGGTATCTTTGCAGGTCTGTGAACACCACTTTTCGATTCAAGGATCCACTTGCGTAATATTACCGAGTTATAGTCGACCAACTTAAATTTGCAGTTGGAGAATTGACCGTGGCATCGATGTAAAGGAGAACTTGTTTTTCAACTACAATGTTAAGTTTGTTTTTGGGATAAATTCATCCCAACTTCCCAACTACGTAACCCTTCATTGTGCGTGCTCCGACATGCACTTGGCCGGTTTCTTTCTTTCTTTCTGAATACAATATAATAAATCCTGTAGAAATGTATAGAAGATAATCTCAGCTTATCAAACGTCATGAAACTGTTTGTTTGCCACGCGATTTTGAGCACAGACCTTCAGTATTTTCCGGCCCTGGTTCAGGCCATGGTACGAAGCGAGAGGGCATGGGCAGCCGTCACCTCCTTCTGCGAAGCAGTAATGCTTGCGAAGGAGGAGGCAGGACGGTTGAGAGAAAGGCAAGTTTCGCGCCCTCTCGCCCCTAGCCGCTGCAGGAGACGCCCAGGGCGTCGGGAATCCCGGGCGGATTTCCGGCCACCGTAGGCGCGGGCTTGCGGACGGTGAGCAATGGGCAGCTCACCGTCCGGTAAGGACCAGGCCCGGGTCGACGGCGAGTTGTATTCCACGCGCGCTTCAAAGAGATGTCGTCAGCACAAAAGTAGGGGTCCACTAGGGCCGATGCCTGCCGGGTTCGCGGGAAGGTACTTATGGGTTACCGACGCCCCTGGCAACACAGGCAATAGCAAGGAATACGGGTGGGTTTTAGTCAGTAAGAGTCTGACACACCCTCCCGCTCTGCCCAGAGCGGGAGAAGTTATTTGATGACATCCCACCCAAAAAAAAAAAGACCATCAGTACTTGCCTATAAATTATTTGACACACTTGATAACTGTAAAAAATACTGTAGGCGTTGATAACAGAATGATTCAGATCTACTTCGAATGTCTGCAATAATAGTGTTAGACAGGTAGTTCAATAAAATTATACTAAACAATAGGACAATAGGTATCTATTGTTTAGCATATTATATGATGATCAATTTGTGACTGGATTAGAAAATGTACTATGATAATATAGAGGCATGAGGAACAGGGTGTAAAGTTCACTCATCCTCCATAGAAAAGGGAGGATCCTCCGACCAGACGGGTGTCGTGTCTGGTGGGCAACTGCCCGATGGTTGATGTCGGGATGTATATATGCTAGTTGCGCGGTAAACTCTGCTTGCGCGATGCAGGATTTTGCGTGACGTCAGTGTAATGCGTAGTTTTGTATGTGGCGCTGTAGATGCCGCCACATCACTCCCCTCCGGAGACCGGAGGTCGATAGTGGGCTGAGTCGTGTATCTTGCGATGCTTGCCAGTGCCAGGTGGGGTTCCAGTGGGTCGGAACCGGTTGTCGCATAGTTCGCGGTGGGTCGGAACTGTCTGCGGTGATGATGCCCCAGTGAGTCGGGGTGGCGCTGCGTTATGCTCCAGTGAGTCGGACGTGGTACAGCGCCGGGTTGAGGGCTGACTGCTGGCGTCGACCAGGAGAGCGTTGAAGAGCTCTGCTTGTTGACCGGCCGAAAGTGCAGTGTGCTGTGCCAAGGTTGCTGATGAGGCTTAGGGTGATGACCAGGTATGCGCGGTCGCTGCATGCTGGTGGTCAGGATACCCGTTGAAGCCGTGGGTGCTGGCTGGCTGTGTGACTCACCGCTCGAGAGCTTGAGGTAGTGATGATTATGACGTCACGCTGATGTAGTTGCACGAAGGCTGCGCTGACGTTCATATTCGGGGTCACCAGTATAGAGGCATGAGGAACAGGGTGTAAAGTTTACTCATCCTCCATAGAAAAGGGAGGATCCTCCGACCAGACGGGTGTCGTGTCTGGTGGGCAACTGCCCGACGGTTGATGTCGGGATGTATATATGCTAGTTGCGCGGTAAACTCTGCTTGCGCGATGCAGGATTTTGCGTGACGTCAGTGTGATGCGTAGTTTTGTATGTGGCGCTGTAGATGCCGCCACAATAATAACATTTAGTATTTAAAAAGTGATTTTTCCAAAAGAACATAAATATTAAATGAAAAAATTATATAAGACATTCCCCCAAAACGCCCACCCTTCACCACTTCCTAGTGCTTTCGCTCGGAAGAAGAACTGGCGCAACAAACTCCCCAGCAACACAGCTCTGTTCAGTTAGAAAAAAATATTAGATTCTATACAATACTACAAAATAATTTACACTACGCACAACACAAAACATTTAATTATTAGTCATGTCAGCCTAGCACACCACTCTATAACAACCACAAAAAAAACATCGAAAACTATACTCAAGCAGAAATAAAAAAGTACACAGAACTTAATACCTAAATAAAAGCCTCCAGGCATAAAGGGCGTGCCTGCTTACATATACCTGCAGCTGTATGTGTGTGCTGTGTTATTGTGTGTATTTATTGTTTTTCACAAGTTTATAATTAATTTCACCTGTCCAGTGTCTGTCTTTTTTTTTGCGTGGGATATTATCAGATAACTTATCCCGCTCTGGGCGGAGCGGGAGGATGTGTCAGACTCTTACTGATTCACTTCACCTAGCCCATTCACTTCGGCGCGGATGGTTACTATAGTTACGAGAATCGGGTGAAGTGATAAGATCACCGCGCTTGCGCGTGAGGCGCTGTTATTAATATCAAGTTGAGTTTTTTTTTTACCCGACTGCCTCAGAAGGAGGGTAATGTTTTTCGAGAGTATGTATGTATGTATGCATGTATGTATGTATGTATGTCTATTTCTTTGGCACGCTCTGTAGCTTAAACGGCTTGATAGATTTTAACATAAGAGGTATCGTTAGATTCGTCTTCATTGTGGGAGTGACATAGGCTATATAATTTTTATATATTGCATCTGCAAATACAAAAAAGGGAGGGATTTTTTTTTTTTAATAAATTACTACAATATTGATATCTATTAAAAGCTAGTAATGAGTCAATTCCATAATATATACCTACGTATATATAAAACTAAAAAGCTTGAAATTAAACAAATTATTTAAAAAACAAAAACCCGACTGCAAAAACACTTAACTGAAAAGAGAAAAACAAGTATTACAATCTATAGAATTTTGGTATCGCAGGCGGACATACCAATAATCTGAAGTATGGTGTAACTTTTGTTTGTCCCCCCTCCTGCGATACCAAAATTCTAAAGATTGTAATGCTTGTTTTTCTCTTTTCAGTTATGTGGTTTTGCAGTCGGATTTTTTGTTTTTTAAATAACTTGTTTTATTTAATTTGTATTTTTTAAATATAAATGCGCGGCAAACAAAAATTTGGTTTGGTTTATATCAAAATCCAAAATGGCGGCTACAAACATTTTTTATCATGGGTGTCGTTTACATGGTTTTCGGGGGTGTTACAGCCGATACTGAGGTCAAATCTAAAAAGCATGATGACGGTTGCGGAAATATTCAGATTTTTCATCATGGGTATCGTTTTCATGGTTTTTAGGGGTTTTAATTCGATAGTGAGGTCAAAATTAAAAAGCAAGATGACTGCTGCGAAAATGTTCAGATTTTTCATCATGGGTGTCGTTTTCATGGTTTTCAGGGGTATTAAAGCTGATAGTGTGGTCTAAATTAAAAAGCAAGATGGCGGCTTTTTTTTTTTTTTTGAGGGTTCCCGAAATCATCAAATAACTTCTCCTGCTCTGGGCGGAGCGGGAGGGTGTGTCAGACTCTTACTGACTAAAACCCACCCGTATTCCTTCCTGTTGCCTGTGTTGCCAGGGGCCTCGGTGACCCATAAGTACCTTCCCGCGACCCCGGCAGGCATCGGCCCTAGTGGACCCCTACTTTTGTGCTGACGACATCTCTTTGAGGCGCGCGTGGAATACGACGCGCCGTCGACCCGGGCCTGGTCCTTACCGGACGGTGAGCTACCCATTGCTCACCGTCCGCAAGCCCGCGCCTACGGTGGCTGGAAATCCGCCCGAGATTGCCGACGCCCAGGGCGTCTCCTGCGGCGGCTAGGGGTGAGAGGGCGCGAAACGTGCCTTTCCCTCAACCGTCCCGCCTCCTCCTTCGCGAGCATTACTGCTTAGCAGAAGGAGGTGACGGCTGCCCATGCCCTCTCGCTCCGTACCATGGCCTGAACCAGGGCCGGACGCAAGAGGTCTCTGCCGCCGATCGCCTCCACGAGGACACGGCGGTGCTCTGCCCAAGCCGGGCAGACCTCCACCGTATGCTCCACCGTGTCCTCCGGGCGATCCACACAGTGGTGCCACCCGGACGTTTTCTCCCGCCTTATCCAACACAGGAACCTCCCGAAGCTGCCGTGTCCGGTGAGGACCTGCGTCAGGCGGAAGGTGAGGACGCCGTGGCGCCTCTCCAGCCACTCCTCAAAGAGGGGACTTATCGCCGCAATCGTGGCGTGCCCAGCACTGGGTTGCAACAACCGTACTTTCCATGACGCCATGAGATCCCGCCGGAGCTCCGTCCGCTGTGCCGCGATTTCTCGCGGCAGCGGACTTACGCCCCGGCGTTTCGCCTCCTCGCGCCACTCCCATACGTGCGCGAGGACTTTTGCCTCCAGATCTCATGGCGGCAATCCGGCAAGGAGGCTCGCTCACAGGAGACCGTGCGGTATCCTCGGACCATCCGGATGGCCATGACCCTTTGGGCCGCGCTCAACCGGCGGGTCGGCCGCAGCGCCAGAGAGCGCGCCCATACAGGAGCCCCGTAGAGGGCCATGGACCGCACGACCCCCGCGTAGAGCCTCTGGCAGGAGGCGTTTGGACCCCCTAGATTGGGCAGGAGCCGCTTCAATGCAGCGCCCGCCCGCTCCAGTTTGGGAGCCAAACGTCGGAAATGCTCCACGAAGTTCCACCGGCTGTCGAGGACGAGTCCCAGGTACTTCATCGTCGATTCGACGCCGATAGAAACCCCTCCTACCGTTATTTGGGACCCCAACGGTGGCGCGTTCCGAGGACCATGAAAACACATGGCCTCGGACTTGTGCAGGGCCACCTCGAGTCCCAATTGCCGGATCCTTTCGACGATTGTCGCAACCCCACGTGCCGCTAATTCGGCCGCCGCCTGGTGCGACCTCCCCTGCGCCAGGACCAACGTGTCGTCAGCGTAGCACACTACGCTGACGCCGGTAGGAAGGTCGGCGCGCAGCACCCAGTCGTATCCGATGTCCCACTGATGCGGCCCCAGGACCGATCCCTGTGGGACACCGCACGACATCTCTTGCCGGTTCCACACTCCCTGGTGACCGGGGTAGATGACGGCCCTGTCCGTCAAATAGGCCTCGACCACACGACAGAGGTAGGTCGGCATCCGGTGATACCGGAGTGCCTCCCTGATGCAACTCCAGGGCAGGGTATTGAAGGCATTGGCGATGTCTAGGGACACCGCCAAGACGACCCCACCCTGGGCAACAGCATTCCCCGTCGTCAGGGCTCGCACACGCATGATGGCGTCCACCGTAGAAGATGGCGGCTGCGAAAATGTACAGATTTTTCATCATGGGTATCATTTTCATGATTTTCGGGGGTGTTAAAGCCGATAGTGAGGTTAAAATTAAAAAGCAAGATGGCGGCTGCGAAAATGGAAAGACTTTTCATCATGGGTGACGTTTTCATGGTTTTCGGGGATGTTAAAGACGATAGTGAGGTCAAATCTAAAAAGCAAGATGGCGGTTGTGAAAATTATCTATCCTTTTATAATAAAAAAATCAAATTGAGTTTCTGACTGAATTTCTGTTTTGCTATTTTATTTTAAAAAACCCTAAATACTCGTAGTAACGTTTCAACGCTTAAATACTAGTTTTGAAATAATATAAAATGATCAATAGAATAAGCATAAAAATATTATTACAATCTCGATTATGATTATAAATGTAATGCTTGGACACTCCCTAGCATCAGTGGGATGACACTGACAGCTTACTCCACGCGAGTTTTTACGGTATGATTTTTATAGAATCAACATGCTGGTCCTTATCGGACGGCGAACTACCCATTGCTCACCGACCGCAAGCCCGCGCCTACGGTGGCCCCTGGGCGTCCCCTGCGGCGGCTAGGGGCGAGAGGGCGCGAAATTTGCCTTTCCCTCAACCGTCCCGCCTCCTCCTTCGCGAGCATTACTGCTTCACAGAAGGAGGTGACGTGCGGTGTCTGTCTGTGATGAAATCTTGCAAGCTAAATTTTACCAATTTCCCAGTTTCCGGTTGAGCTGAAATTTTGAATGCAAATGTAAATCAGATAAGAATGTAATATTATCATGATATGAAACTGATCTGATGATGGAGCTGATAGGTGGCTATGGGAACTCTGTAATAAAACGATGCAACCCCATCGAGTTTGGGCTTGTTTGATTCGTCTTGATAAGGACTGGTCCTAGATGATAGCAAGGTCCTGATGATGGAGCCTGAAAGTGGTAACGGGCATTCCTCGACTAAAAAAGATAGCCCTGTTATGTTTTTCTTAAAAGCTTGAGGCGTGAACGTTCTTCTTACATTTAAAGATAAAGCCTCAAGCTTTTAAGAAAATATTAAAGTTCTTGTTTATGTAAGTTTTTTTTAATACTTTTTAGTTCGTTAAAAGTTTGTTTTGAAAAATATTTTTTTTACCTATATTTGAAAGCACGAGAGTTGGCCATGGTATATCATGGCTCCTTGACCTCCGACCAGTCCTTGTGACCTCATTGACATTATTGAGCCGCGAAACGTGCACGGGTGGCGATACACTTTTAATTAATTTGCTGTATCCTTTGATGAAAGTAAGTGGATATAGGTGGAGTTAAGTACCGGGTTAAGTTTTAAGGCGAAGGATACTGATAAATTATATTTATTTCTGTAATTTGGTTTTAAAAACTTTTTTAACTAATTATGTTTTAAAACCAGATGAGATCGTTGTTTTCTAGCCTACTACTTAGAGAAGAACACCAAAATAAACTCAGAGGTCACAGTCTATTTTAGTCCAGATATAAGAACCAACTGGATTATCTATTCGATGTTATTCTGGTCTTCAGTCAAGAAAGAAGTCGTACATAAAATTCTGCGCAGATAATAATCAGTACTTTACGAAGTAGACCTAAATTGAGCGCTTTAGGTAAAATAATTTTATTAAAGCATTGGAAAAGTTCTATAAAGTTGAGACTCGTAGCTTACTTCTATTCAATGAAAACGAAACTAAATACGAGTAAACACGAGTAAAAAGCTGTCTTTTACACATTAACTTATCAACAAAAGCTTAGCTTTTTACTGATAATTTTAACATACAGATATAAATTATCCAAGGACTATACTGGCTCTTGATGATGTAGTAAAAGCATAAACTATTTACTAATGCTTGGTTCATATAAACTAAAACGAATCGTTTTGCATACCAATGGTATTTTATTATATACATATTATAGTCATCATCATCATCATTTCAGCTGAAAGACATCCACTGCTGGACATAGGCCTCCCCCAAGCACCGCCACTTCGACTGGTTTTGTGCTTCCCGCATCCAGCGTATTCCTGCGGCCTTCACAAGGTCATCGGTCCACCTTGTAGGAGGCCTTCAAACGCTACTTCTTCCGGTACGCGGTCGCCACTCCAGAACCTTTCGGCCCCATCGGCCATCTGTTCTGCGAGCAATTTGCCCTGCCCACTGCCACTTAAGTTTGGCAATTCTTTGGGCCATGTCGGTAACCTTGGTTCGCCTGCGGATCTCTTCATTTCTGATTCGATCACGTAGGGAAACTCCAAGCATAGCCCTCTCCATTGCCCTTTGAGTGACTTTTAGCCTTTTAATAAGGCCCATTGTAAGCGACCACGTTTCAGTGCCATAGGTCATCACTGGCGACACGCACTGGTCAAAGACTTTCGTCTTGAGACACTGCGGTATGTGGGACGAGAAGATATTGCGTAGCTTCCCGAACGCTGCCCAGCCGAGTCGGATTCGGCGATTGACCTCTTTCTCGAAGTTATACGACATATTATAGTATTGATTATTTATTTACATAACCTAATTACAAGATGATTATTAACATTAACTAAATTAAATTAAAACAAATTTAAGTCTAAAAAAGACCCTCGGGGCATTGTACCGAGGATGCTGGCGACATTTCCTCGCTGAATTGTAATGCTGATGCGTTGCGCGAAGCCGCCAGCTTTTCACCGGTCACCAGTTACATCAACTAGACGTTTCGCGATTTCCGCAAATAACTTATGCACACTGGGACCTCACGGACCGAGGTATTATATTAGGTATATATATTATAGTATATAAACATATTATAGTACTTTTTTATTGCCAATCTGGGCATTTGGATACGTAAGCTAATTTGACCTCTGACAGCTACTTCCATATGGGAAATCTACTATACAAAGTTATGAGCTCTTTACTTCATTATTGGTAAAGATACAAGAGTCTGAATTTTAACCAATACATAATCAGCCTGTAATGTTCCCACTGCTGGGACACAGGCCTCCTCTCCGTGAGAGGGAGTGGGCCGTAATCCACCACGCGGGCCCAGTGCAGGTTGGTAGATGTCACATATCTTCGAATTTTTGATTCTAAGACATGCCGGTTTCCTCACGATGTTTTCCTTCACCGTTTTGAGAGCGGTGGTGATGAAATAATTTACAAAAAGTAAAGCGCCTGTCCTGGTTCGAACCTACGCCCTACAACTCGTAAGTCGCGGCCGTGAATTTTAATAATTAACGGTTCGTTAATTATAGGAATCGGCCATAAGATATTATCTCTCTCTATTGAAGGGGTTGTGGCAAAGTACTAACAGAAGCACGGGTCGATCGATCAGGTTAAGCTTCATTTGGTCAATGGATGGGTGACCATCTTTACATATCAAGACCCCTGCATGCCTCGAAAAGCACGTTAAGCCGTTGGTCCCTCCCGGGCGGATTTCCGGCCACCGTAGGCGCGGGCTTGCGGACGGTGAGCAATGGGTAGCTCACCGTCCGGTAAGGGCCAGGCCTGGGTCGACAGCGCGTTGTATTCCACGCGCGCCTCAAAGAGATGTCGTCAGCACAAGTGTGTCCACTAGGGCCGATGCCTGCCGGGGTCGCGGGAAGGTATTAAAGGGTCTCCGAGGCCCCCGCAACACAGGCAACAGGAAGGAATACGGGAGGGTTTTACTCAGTAAGAGTCTGACACACCCTCCCGCTCCGCCCAGAGCGGGAAAAGTTATTTGATAATTTCCCACCCAAAAAAAAAGCCTATTGATCCATAACAACTATCAAACATCTAAAATGCTGTTACTTTTATATGTTTGATAGTTGTCACGGATCGTCAGAAGCCCGAAAGTCTGTGACAACCAGTCTTACCAAGAAGTATCGTTTTACCCACTTTTACCTACATGACACACACCTATTTGACCTCCATAACCCAGTTAGGGTTATGGAGGTCAGATAGGTGTATGTCATGTAAAATACTAGCATTCAGCTGTATCAGTTTAGACTGGAAGCCGACCCCAACATGGTTGGGAAAAGGCTCGGCAGATGATGATGACTATCTCTCTCTATTAGTCTGTTGTAAGTAACTACTTACAAAAGACTGATTAGAGAAAGATAGTCGAGAAAACTAGTTCTGCATAGTTATGCAGAACTAGTTCTCTCGACTATCATCAGTCGTCACTCATGGAGAGTCTTTCAATATTTCAGAAAGAAAATGTATTTACTTTTCGAGTGAAACCATATAACAACAATAAAGTGTATAGGTTAACAATAAGTTATTAAATATGGAGGCCTTGACAGAGAGCACAACTTTGTTAAAACGTTTAACGCCCTTTGGCGTCGAGACCCTCGGTCCATGGGGTCCCAGTGCGCATAAGTTATTTGCGGAAATCGCGAACGTCTAGTTGATGTAACTGGTGACCGAAAAGCTGGCGGCTTTCTCGCGCAACGCATCACCATTGCAATTCAGCGAGGAAATGCCGCCAGCATCCTCGGTACAATGCCCCGAGGGCCTTTTTTAAGCTTAACTTAGTTTTAATTTAATTAAGTTAATGTTAATAATCATCTTGTAATTTGGTTATGTAAATAAATATATAACAATTAACACATTAGCATGTATTTAGTTTAGTTTAGAAAACTATTTGTATAACTTAAAGGATTGTAGCAGTAAGTAACCAGGGACAGCTAGAGAGGTGTTGTAGAACTTGAGGGAGGAGGGAGAGGGTATGCGGTCACAGCGAGGATACTAACTTACGAACCTATAGATAGGGAACAATCTATTTAGGTAACATATCGATCTAGAGTACCTAGGCAACTATAGGTACTTCGTGTTGGCATGCCCAACATTTGATTTAATATATTTTTTTAAACTTGCAACACTGTATGTAGTGTCAGTGTCAATTATCAATAAGTAAAATTTATTATTATTATTATTTAATAATAAAAACAAACAGATAAAAATATTGTTAGTTACAATATTTTTATCTGTTTGTTTCAGTGTACTAATACTCGTCAACAACGTTCACAGTATTTCAATAATTAACAAATTAATGGATTTAGGTTTATTTTTTTTTTCTTCCTTCGCATGTTTTCTCAACACATTGACATTGGCAGAATTGTCGACATCGGCACCATTGCCATACAGAAAAATAGAATAGAAAATTTATTTTTAATAAACTAGCTTCATCTTTCTGACTGACCGACCGAACCCTTGAAAATTCAAAGTGCCTGTAATTGGTTTATTTGAAATAAATGCTTTGAGTTTGAGTTTATTATCTTGCGTCTTGATTATCTCTATGAACAAGACACGCTTTTTATTAATTTAAGAAAGAAAGATAGAAATACGTTTATTTGCGGTAAACGTGACGCAAAGAAGGAACACAAATACAAAAAAGAATAAGTTGGGGGAAAATATGCGTCACATCCATGCAAAACGGCCATCATAATGCTTCGACCCTATGCGACCCTATGCCCCAGCGCTGGTTTTCAGCTACAGCCGGCGTTGGCGTGATGACGTCGACCAGTGCAGCATACAGTGAGATTATATTAAGACAAAAGAATAAAATAAATGCGTAAGTACTACTTAATTCTACATGTCTAAGTAAATATATAATAGTAGGTGCGCCACGCGGTTTCACCCGCATATATATGAAACTTTCTTATTTTCCGCACAACAATTTTTTTCTTACATACGAACCTTCTCCTGACAATAACATACACAACAAAAAATAATTAGCGAAATCGGTCCAGCCGTTCACGCGCGATGCCGAGACCAAGGGAAATAGGGATTCATTTTTATATATGTATATACAAGGTGTCGTTTTGCATCCTCGTCAAATTCAAGGAGATATCTATGCTAAGAATCATTAGCATAGTTATCGACACGAAATCATTTTTTCTAATTTTCGGAAATCGGCATGTGTGGGACTCACATGATAAATCGCGGCCTGTGTGATACCGGATACCGCACTGTAACTGTCCTTTTACACACACACACTACCGCATTCGCGACGTGGTGATTCTGTTCTGTTAAAGTGAAAAATACTGTCAAAATTAAACAACTTAACTAAAAAAACAAGTATGTATTAATTATTGAGCAGGTATCGTAATTTTATTTATATATGTCTTTCATAGCAGCCTCCTGAAATTTGACGAGGATGCAAAACGACACCTTGTAGATTTATAATGCAACATTCCGTCCCGTCGGCAACGACGTAGCGTACACTAAATCTCTTTTTTAATTTTATTAGTCAACAACCCACGAAATACAAAGGTTACACTTTGATATACTTCGTTAGTTATTTTATGCTGCATGGGGCAAACGAGTTTGTCTGCTTTATATTAAGCAATCACCGCCGCACTTCCCTTGAACATCAGCTACACTGCTCTCAAAATGCTCAAACAGCAAAAATATTAATAATGCTGAAAATTGTGCCAATAGCCACGCGATGGCTCAGCAATAAGGATACTATTTGGTCCAAAGACTTTAAAGCCTTATCTAGATCTTGAGGTCAAGAGTTGCCTGAAGAGTTTTTGATGACAAGGATTTCATTTTGTCCTACGCTGCTATAGAGAAAAATATATATATTTTCTTGTTCCTTTCCGAAGCCATAAGTGTTTTAATGTCTCATTATATTTCACCATTATAAACCGTTCAATATCCTAACAGAATCGTGAAAAAACTTTACACAATTATTAAGGCCTCCGTATCCACTTTCTCCTACTAGATTTCTCTAAGGCAATATCATGTTACTGGCAACGCCATCTATAAAAAGTTGAACACACTACTAAGCCGAGCATCTGACTGGAAAATAAGGGTTGAAGAAAATATACCGACAATAGCGCCATGCAGCGGCGAGTAGCGAAACTACAGCATTGGAAAAGTTCCTTTCATAACTGAAAAGATGGTGTTGTTTACAAATTGGTAAACAACACCATCACAACACAATAATTAATAATAAACAACCAGCTCGTTTAATTTTAATTATTGTGATTAATTTTTCTCTCTATTGTAGAAACAAATGATCGTCTCCTGAAATACCACAATGAAATACCGACTAAGAAATTCGCTAACGGCCGAACCCATTAACCTGTTTTCAGTGAAAGATAGATCGCTATTGATGATGGACTGTATATTTATACCTGTACTTATGTGACGTCTCACAATCATCGATAAAGGGTATCTAACGAAAACAACAGATAGGGTTCTCTACTTGGCCCTCCCATGCGTTCCGTTACAACCAACATCACTTTAAAAAGATTTCTTAATTCTAAATACTGAATTTAAGATATAACTTATATTGAATCAAAACTCTGTGAGTTCAAAATTCTGTAAAATCTTGTATCATGTACTACTTGTACATGATACAAGATTTTACAGAATTTTGCTAAACAAATAGTTAATGCTGGAGAGGACTAATGAAACGTAATTGACAGGTTGACATAAGAAACATTACACCTTGATAGGGTTACTTTTTTAAGAGGATATTATTTCGGTGATTAAATAACTCACTTATTTAATTGAATAATAACTTAATTTGCTCATCAGGTCGATGCGGCATTTATAGGTAAGTTTTCTGTGAAGTGATTGGACTCCAAAATCACTTTCCAAGTCGATAACTTCTGTTACCATTTTAAAATCACTTGTGGTTAACGAGAACGTACTACCCGAATTAAAAGGAAATGAATTGATGGTATTCCTAACAGCCGTGGAAAAGGTCATTGACTCATAGCGCTGCGCCCATTGTCGTCAACCATAATTATTTTTATTACGCGTAATTTTGAGTATTTATATTAATGATATGATGTAAAGGCATATTTTTTTTTAAATAACATATTTTATTGGATAAGACTTAATAATAATACCGGTTAAAATAGCTTCGGATACAACAATGAAACTTTTATCAAATTCTGAATGATAAAAATGGTGTTGAACATACATTTTATGTATGTCGTACGGTTTACGCGGCGCACGCCAGTAAAGCGGGAGTCGGTATGATTTTTCCCGACATCTTCAACAATAATCGTCATATTTCAGATAATTAACACAAAATCTAAACCTTCCTCATGAATCACTCTGTCCATTGGTGGAAACCGTTTGAAAATCCGTTCACTAGTTTTTGAGTTTATTGCGTTTAGACAGACAAATAAATAAAAAATTAACTTTTTTTTTTCATAAGTAGATAGACACAGGTTATATACTAGTTACATGCTTAGACTAAGTCAACTAACAATGGACAGGGGTAAAAAACAATTGTCTATATCAAGAAAAAAATAAATCCAGTCTCCTAAACTAGGGATTGCCTGTATCTTAGGAGACAGAGTGTTGAAAATTATATTTTTATCTTAGGAGAAAGATAAAACGCTATGTGAAACATTTAGCACTAAAAAATTAAAGACTTCGTCACAACCTTGCCCCGGGCTTCTCCAGCGAACTTATTAATGTTAACTTTCAAAATAATTTCGTTAGGTATACGTTTTGCTGCTTTACGGGAATAAAAGCAATTTCTCGCATTAAAATTAAATTATCAAGACAGAGCTCTTAGAATTAAGAAATTAACATTATTATTGGTATTCCAGTTTCTGTAATTGTTTAACAAAGTTACTTCATTTCAGTGGGCTGCCGTTAGGGGCTTATTTGATTCACACTCTGTATTCAAGGACAGTGGGTGTTTTACTTAGGAAAGCTATAATTAGTTATGAAAAGTCGAGAGGTGTCGTTGGAACGACACGCCTTTTGCTTTATATATTATGTATTCTATAACAGGCACAAACAAATAAATTAACAACGGTTGAGAGTAATCAAATAAAAAAAATATAATGAAGAAATGGTAATACAATTACAAATAAATATATACTATAGGAAAAATATCGTAACGGTAAAAAATGTTACCCTTTTTCGGTCTAGCTCTTATTCGCCAAGTGTGCAGAGTATAACGTGTGATAAGGAACTTCGTTCTAATAAAGCCTGGGAGATTAATTGTTAAGCAAATTCAGACTCTACGTCAATTTTCCGTGTTATAGCCATGTAATACAACTGCAATAAAGCCATTTGTGATTTAATATATGAACAATTTATGTGTGTTGGTATTCAATTTCTTTAACAATTAATTTATCTGGCTTCATTCAAATACTTTCGACCAGGGATCGAACTGTTAGAAATAATTTCTAAATCATTACTTTGAAATTGCTGATTTGAGAATTCATGTACCATATAAAACTGCTTGCTATGCAAGTCAACCCAGAAAATTATATCTGATTAACATTTATTCCGAACAACTTAAATTTTGATGTGCTATACATAAATTCAGTGTACCAGCAATAAAGTTTTTTTTTTTTATTATTAGGACCCACAGACTCCGTGGGTCCTACATGCTAAGAAACTTTATTAACAAAAAAAAAAAAAGGATTTCGCTCCGTGGCACGGAGCGCCATCCTTTTTTTTTTTGTTCCGGTGTGGAAAAACGGAGCGCCGTCCTAACAGAACCTACAACCCGTGTGCCCAGTCATGGCAACACTCGATATTATCGTCAAATGGGTAGTTTTCGATTAATCCCTTACATCGTCATTATACGCGACCCTTGTAATAAGATGAGTCAAACTGTTCGCGCTAAGACGGGACGGGCTCAAGTTTCAAACTGTGCTTCATTTTAATCTACGCCTTTGTTTCTGACTCGACAAGTTATTGTTACTTATTGTCAAGTAACATAGTTATGTTAACATTCTGTAGCGTACTTTGTAACATCATATCTTTTGAATTTTCGATATAAAGTTGGGAAGTTTTTGTAATTGTAGTATTTAATGATATTTCCAACTTGTCCTCGCTCTCAAATATTAATACTATTGAACGGTAAGATTTCATTCGGAGATAAAGTTACACTGAGCGACTAAACTCGCTGACTATTTCTGAATTTTGAGTTTATTTAATTTGATACCAGTCATTTGATGAAATTCTAAACAATAATATTCTTCTAATTACTTGGGACGAATTTATTCCAAAATCAAACTTAAAATCTGGTCTCCCATACATCGATTTATGCCACGGTCAATTCTACAACTGTAAATTTAAGTTGATCGACTATAACTCGTTAATTTGTAACGCCTACTTAGCTGTGATAGTTTTCCTTTTAATTTCATTATATGTACTACTGCCATGATTTTTTTCACATCTCCATAAACAACCGTTTAGCGCGGGGGGGTACGACGACGACACTCGGCTCTCAACAAAAAATTGCAATTAGCACTTTAAGGCTTAATATTACGCAAGTGGATCCTTGAATCGAAAAGTGGTGTTGACAGACCTGCAATATTTTGTATTTTCAAGATTTTATTTTAGCGCTTTGTCAGCGTGATTAATACGTATACGTATGCCAAATTACAGATTAGATTTAAGATTAGTACTAAGCCTCTCTGAGCTACAGTGGAGTCAGACAGACAGACGGACATGGCGAAACTATAGTGGTTCCTTGTTTACTACGGAACCCTAAAAAGAAGCATCTAAAACTATCAAAATGTAAATATTTGGTCCATTAAACAAAATACAAAGAAGATAAATAAAAACAAATTGTTCCACGCCAAAAAGGCTCCTATCTCAGCATAATGTTGCGATATTTAAAAAATAAATACTGTAGCCCCTAGTGCTATTCATAGTAAATCCCTGAAATCTTCCTCATTTGTTTGAGTTATCAAACTAATAATGTCTATGATATTAAATACCTTTACAACATTTCCTGTTGTTATAAAATAAGTAACGAGTTCACCGATCGCTACGCGACAAAAAACACAAATAAGAACGTATAAATACATTTATTTGATATTATAACCGCTATAACTTTTATATGGCGGTTCAAGTAAAAGGCTAACTTAAGTCTACGGGGATCTACGGTTAAGGAAACGTAAAATGTATCGGTTGATATTAAGTACAAGTTATAAGAAACTAGCTCTTGCCGCGTGAAGGCCGGAAATTATCCCACAAAAACGTACAACTGGGATAAAAAGTTCATGTCCACCCCGGTCATGGTCTACCTATGTGCTAAATTTCATCCAAATCCGTTCAGCCGTTTTAGCGTAAAAGCGTAAAAAGAAACAAACTCACTTTCGCATTTAAAATATTAGATAAGATCCATATTGAACTCAAACTAAAAGCATTTATTTTAAATAGCAGGCACTTTTGAATTGTCAAGGGGTCTATCAGTTAGAAATATGAAGCTAGTTGCCGATTTCAAAGCGTAGTAGGTTCCTATGAAGAAGATCGTGCAAGAAACTCCACGGACACTCTTTTAAATCAAAATATTGTTACAAAATATTGTTTATATAATTCATGTTGAAATTATACAATTACAGCTGCACCCTGCGGTTTCACCCACATAGATCTCGATCCCGTAAGAATACCGGGATAAAAAGTATTGTATGTCCTAATCCAGGTCATGGTCTACCTGTGTGCCAAATTTCATCCAAATCCGTTAAGCCGTTTTAGCGTGAAAACGTCACAAACAAACAAACTCATTACCGCATTTATAACCCTAAGATACGATATAATCTGTTTTACGATGTGCATATTATGTATAAGTATCTCTATCTGCTTGCTCCGCCCTAACAGGTCCTTGTACTCATAAATTTATAACAGTATACAATTTACAATAAATAACATAGGTACCCGTTTCCTGTACATAACTTTTGGCCGTGATTTTTATGGATTTAAAACTTTTTTCACAAATCGTAGCCAAAGGCCTTGTAACAAGCATGAGTTTTATCCACGATAACTTCGTGGATTTAACTCTGCAATCCCTTAAAATCTATGTTTTTAATCAATAAAAAACTGCCGCTTAAACCCTCTACAAATTCCACCTTTGTAACTTCAGCAAAAATCAAAGTTAATATTTTATTTCAAAAATAAAATAAAAATAAATATAAATTTTAAAATACTGGTATTCTATTCTGGTAAGACTAGAAGCCGACCCCAACATAGTTGGGAAAAGGCTAGGCAGATGATGATGATCTAATAATAAATTATACAATTAAAATAGCAACCAGTTTGATTTTGTCTCAAAGGTTTTTGTTTGATGGTTTGTGAAAGGCAAGGTTGATAAAACCGATGGTCCCGGGCGGATTTCCGGCCACTGTAGGCGCGGGCTTGCGGACGGTGAGCAATGGGTAGCTTACTGTCCGGTAAGGACCAAGCCCGGGTCGACGGCGCGTTGTATTCCACGCGCGCCTCAAAGAGAAGTCGTCAGCACAAGCGTAGGGGTCCACTAGGGCCGATGCCTGCCAGGGTCGCAGGAAGGTACCAAAGGGTTACCAAGCACTGGGCACCGTCGCAACACGGGCAACTGAAGGAATACGGGTGGGTTTTAGTCAGTAAGAGTCTGACACACTCTCCCGCTTCGCCCAGAGCGGGAGAAGTTATTTGATGATTTCCCACCCAAAAAAAAGGTTGATAAAACCTGCCTAAAAAGGCAGGAAAAAAAACCCCGAGCCGAACCGTTCGGGGAAAACCCCGAGCGCAGCCCGCCGCCTCTGCACACCGCAATCGTTTATGCCTCGTTCCGCGCGCGGATTTCATTACTTTACAACGTAAAATAAAACTTTATTGCCGTTTTTTTTGTCGTCGAAAATATTTGATGCCGTTTTTATCGGCGGTCGAGTAAAGTAAAGTAAAGTAAAGTAAAGTAAAATAGCGGCCGTAGAATTATTATCGGGTGTTAGAAAAGTGCTACTGACGGTTTCTGGACCTTCTTAATGAATGAAGCAGTTAATCTGCCGTTGTGTTTTATGTCTTTTGGCGTTTCACTTTGGTTGAATAATTGTGTCATTAGAATGTAACCGAGCTTTAGTTCTTATACATTTTTGTTGACATTTTTGTCTTTTCATGAGACCAAGCTTTTTTAATAATATTTATAAACGACGCACAAAAAAAAAAAAAAAAAAAGACAACATAACATGATGCGTGGCAAGATAAATTCTATCCATGAGTCACTTCCCACGACATCCACTGTAAAATGTTAAATGTATTTCGAGGCGGTTATTCATTTTTCAATTAAGTATTTTTAATCGTACGCACGTAATTAAAAACCCAGAAAAACCCTCCATCATATATATATTTTTATTTTGCTTTATTTTTTATCGCATAATACGGCGTAGGTATTCTCGATAAAAGTAATTATTTGAACAATGAAACGGTACACAGTATAATATTTTGAGAATCTAGACGGACAAAAGTTATTTTAGGAACATGTCTTAAAAGATCCTTTTAAAGGAATAAATTCAAAGCTAACAAGTTGTACTACAAAATATACTTAGTACATTTTCTGGGAATTCACGCGAAACAATAGCAATTTTAACAGGTCCTGACGCCCGGCTACCTGAGCCATACCGACTTGCTCGCTGCTATCGTTTCATTCGTCTGAGTTCGCTCGATGAATACGCTGTGTTTCTGTGTGCTAGTGGTGATTTTGTATTGTTATCGTTTTTGTGGGACTTTCAAGGTAAATTTTTATGTATTTTTTTGTTAGTATGTATATTAGTTTAATCATAAATATTTAATTAACAGAGTGAGGTTTTTAGTGAATCATAAATAGTACTTCTTGAGTTTCATCTAGGGTTTAAGTTGGTTTCCCTTCATTTCCCTGTGCATTGGGTATATTTTTCTGAAAGGTATATTTATATACTATAAGAGGGAAGTTCATTTGCTTGCGAAAGTCTGCGACACTCATACAACATATTCTTATTTTCAGAATGTCTTCACAAATTTCTCGTCGTTCGTTTTTTGACGTTTAGTTTGCTAACGCCAAAGAATCAAGACAGGATGCTTTGTTACATTATATTTTACAAGAACTTGGTGTTCAGTCCTTGACGGATGATATTTTGAAGAGTTTAAAAGCAACAATCAGTAGAGTTTGTCAAAAAATTGACGAAAAATGGTCGAAATCAGGAAGACATCGAGAACGCTTCCTGAAAACGAATTCTTCATGGTTAGAAGCGAACATATCATTTACGGGTATTGTCAGTGAAACTATCGTTGATGTTTCACTACCTGGAACAAGTAACCGGGCCGGAAGGCCACCGAAAGACTTTGAATTTTCCAGTGAAAAAACAAAGAGACGGCGAATTCGTCATCTTCTTGAAACTAGGTGTGCAGCTGAGATATCGATGGCAAACGAAGTACAGCTTCGCCAGTTAGGAAAAAGAGATTCAGCAGCTATTGTTAAGGAGCTATGCCTATCTTCACCCAGAAGAGGTACAGAAATAAAAAAAGCACGTAGGTGTTTAATCAACCTAAAGCAAAGTGGGCTTTCGAGTGACCAAGCTCTGGCATTAATGGTTGATGCAAATATGTCGTCACACCAATATGGTATCATACGAGAGCAATCAAAATTCATTAAAAAAAATCTGTATCCACCTTACTACAAAGTGAAAGTGGCAAAACAATTGTGCTATCCATGTGAAATTAATGTTGCTGAAGTTAAACTTCAATCTTTAATGGATCACACTATATTGAGATTATGCAAAGTGCAAGAAGAGGTCCTAAAAACGATAAAAGGCTTAAGAAACCTAGATATTATTGTAAAATGGGGTTGTGATGGAGCAGAACAAAATCGGTACAAACAAAAATTTTCTGAATCACACTCTAGTGATGAAAGTTTGTTCAGCATTTCAATGGTGCCAATACAAATGTATGCAATGAATGGCCAAAGTGGTAAACAAATTGTTTGGCAAAACCCTTCGACATCATCAACTAACTATTGTCGACCCATAAAGTTTGTGTTTGCTAAAGAAACTCCAAATATTATTGTGACCAAAGTTGACAAAGTCAAAGAACAAGCTACATCACTGGTGCCTACTAAATAAGAAGAAGAGAAGAGCTATTAGAAATAAGAATTCCAACTATTGAACGTGAGATACCAGTAGACGAAACAGATAGAGATTCTGATGGATCTGAATCAGAATCTGAAGACTCGGATGAAAGTATTGAAGAATCTGACGAAGATTTTGAAGAATCTGACGAAGATTCTGAAGAATCTGTTTCGTCTACTGTTAATTAATCTTAATTGTACTAAACTTAGTAAACCTTTTTTGTTGTATTTACTTTTACATTAATTTTGATATTTATTTGTGAAAATATGTTTTATTGCTAAATTATACGTCCAAAACTATCAATATTTGTTTTTCTTTATTTATTTATATTTTACCACCTAATAACATATAAATATGGCTGTAAATAACTTTGTCCCGCTAGATTTTCATAATAGCACACTGTGCGGTATAACGAAATAACAGAATTAATGGATTTGCGCTTCGACGTGTGTCTTCAATTATCTTCTGAAAGTACTTTGGTTTTGTTTATTTTGGGGTTGTAATTACAAGGCTATGTTTTCCTTGATCAGCTTTTTTTAGGGTTCCGTACCTCAAAAGAAAAAAATCTTATCGGATCATTCGTGTGTCTATCTGGCTGTCTGTCACAGCCAATTTGCTCCTAATCTACTGGACTGATTAAGTTGAAAGGCGAACGGCAGGCTTGTATGGGACTTTTGTACAGCTAATAAAATTTCGTGTTTTGGGATATTTTTTGTTTTAATTGGTAGTTAATACGATAGACAAGCCCTTTTTAAATTCTTGGATTTTTAGAACTTGGGACTTAAAAGTTATAACCAGTTTTATTTTTTAAGCTTAAGTACTTGTATCAATGTAGATTGTTACTTATAGGCACGTAAACATTGTTTCGGTAATAAAGTACATGTTCTAGATTGCTTGTCGCTATTTTTGTAGTGTTTTACTTACTATCAAGTAGGTAAATTGAGATGAGGATCATACCTACTCAGCGGAGTGCGTTAGGAGATACCTATGTCCAGCAGCTGACTGCAACAGTTTGATAATGATGAAGTCCTGATGGGGTTTTAAGTGTAGGTAAATAAAACAATACAGTTAATAGTTTTTTTTTTTTAAGTACGTTTATTTATTTACAATTAATTAATTCGTAAATTACTTCATCTAAGAAGGGGGCAGGTCGAGTAATACCCTCATGGCAAGCATAGCTTAAATACCAACATAACTGCGTTTAGTTTACGACTAAATTACGTGTTAACTACACGTAATTTAGTCTTAAAATCTTTTTTTTAAATATTATTAACTAATCCGAACTTCTAAAAATAGTACACTTACATAAAAATAAATGGCTTAGTTGCCTTAATATGTGGTACAAATTCTATAACAAAACAACAAAAAAAGTAAGCTGTACGAAATCTGCCGTTTACCTTTGGTACACATATGAATTTCTGTGACCCAAACACGGACGTGTAACGTAAATAAATGAATTTTGAAAATGAGGGTCACTTTTGTGGGCAAATAAGAAAATTAAAAAAAAAAGTTTTGCAAACTGTACTGTGTGACATATCAAATGTTCAAAAGGTCACAAAGTTTTTTACAAATTTAAAATTAACAGTTTTAAAGTTAGTTACGAAAATAGACGAAAATTGATCCATTATCTCCGAAACTACAGAGGCTAAAATTTTGAAAAAAAAAATACAGAAAATAGTTCTTTACGGGAAACGTTAGATTGCGGGAAAACCTATAAGAAGTCTATGGTGTTCAAATAACTTGGTAAATATCTCAATATTGTGCGTACAAACTTACATTTCCAGTTGGAATGCATGGCAGAACATGTTTTCCAACTGCAATGTTAAGTTTGTTCTTGGAGTAAATTATCTTGGGATAAAAACTAATAGATAACAAAAACATTGTACGGAACCCTAACCACGCGATTTTAACTCGCACTTGTCCGGTTTTTAATCGTGATGCTTGTTTTATTTTTTTGCCGTAAAACACCAGATCTTTATGCTAGAAAGTAATTCGTTACGGTGAAGGGATTTCAATGTGGTACTTTAGCGATGAAATCTACTCAACGGGAAATACTACATTTTAACCGACTTCACAAAACGAGGAGGTTCTATGTTCGTTCGTATGTATTTTTTGTGTATGTTCATCGATTTCCCGGTAATCACTGTACCGATTTAAGTGATTGTTTTTTTCATCTGGTACAGAGCTCGCGTGGTAGTCCCCTATACATTTTACTAACTCGGCTTGGGTAGCTTTTGTGTTAACTTCAATAATACATATTTCTTCCACTTTGAGTATGTTGACGATGTTTTTGTAAGTTACGTCTCGGCATCGTAAGTACTTACCACAGCCATAAAGTGAAAAATAAAAACAATTTTACGAAAAAAACAACCGATTTCCAAAAAACACTACAAAGTGAAAAATAACTTTAATTTCGGAAGTCGGTAGTATAAACGAAAATATAAAACCAAACGTTTGCACAGTTTGCACAAAAGAAAAAAATACACAAGTTTCTTTTTGTGCAACATTTTCCTCAAATAGTTGTAAGCGGTTTCGTGTTCGCGACTCGGCAATATTTCACGACCAAAAATATGAATTGTTGTAATGCTGTCGATCGAAAGAAATTGATTGTCGTAGTCTGCGAGTGACAGAATGCTGGATGCTTCATTTACTTACTTGAACAAATCATTTTGTATTCGCTCAACGAGAGGCTTACCAGCAAACAGAAATGTTTTTTTAAATAATCTCGAATAATATTCACGCAAAGTCTCTCTGTCTGTCTGTCCGTAAGTTTGCTTGTAACCGCTAACCCGATAAGCGTGATTTCCTATACTTCATAGATCATCTTTTCTTGCAAGGTCTTAGTAATCTCTAATTATATCTTAGAAATCACGAACGGTGAAGGTGGAGACTCCAATCTAAAATGATTGATTGTCAGTTTGTATTTATTGATTGCTTGATCAATAAATACAAACTGACAATCAATCATTCAATCAATCAATCAATAAAAAGTCATTTATTCAAGGCTGTGTATCAGCACTTTTCAAATGTGAAAATTACATAAGGCAGTCCCCCAAAACGCCCGCCCCTCGCCCCTTTCTAGTGCTTTAACTGGAAAGAAGAATTGGCGCAACAAACTCCCCAACAGCAAAGCTGTGTTAGTAAAATTGATTCTATGCAATAGTAGATAGGCAAAACATTTTTTTGAATGCAGTTCTAGCAGTTGTACAATAGTTTTTAATTACATGTAATGCTTATACAAAGTTCGAGCTCGTGATTTTGTAATACTACGAAATTAGTACACCTCAATTACATCTATGCAAATATTCTACAACCACAATCAACACAATCCAATTATTCCGAAACTTCTAGAGCAGACAATTAATTTGGAGCAAATAAATAATCTTTTATTACCTCTCCTTAACTCGATTATCTGAGGAATTTCAGAAAGTATTGCAATGGCTTTCGCGATCGTTGCGAAGTTTGAAGGTGAGCAATGTTATAAATTGATAATTTTACTGTACCTAATAAAGAACAGGAAAAAGTTTGGTTTCCATTAAGATAAGGTTTTTGGTGTTATATATACTTGTTATGCGGTGTTAAACAATTAACTATGAGTGTCTTCTTGTTTTTACAAAAACGGGACACACGACAAATTGTTTAGTATTATACTCGTAATCATAATACTATTCTTCACAGCTTCCTGAAATTTTTAAAGATTTGTCACAAAATAAATTTTAATAATTACCAACTAAAGACACTGTTAACCCAATTGTGTTGCTGATTGTACCATTATTATGTCAGAACTATTGTATTCTTACCTCAGCAGTGTATCGGTTGCCCCCTTTCCCCCCCTTGCCGTGTTCAGGGGAGTGGCGCAGCGCCTTCGTGTCGATCTGCACGTTCGTCTGCATCCTGCGCCAGCGCAGTATTGCCCGCGCGCACTATTATCCAACGGATACTCTTACAGACCGCGCACTATTACCCACGTGCACCTTTACTCATGTACACTATTACCCTTACGAGTAACTACGCGTAGCCACTATTAAAAACGTATACTTTCTGTTATGTTACATTTTACTTTGACTGTTTAGTTGAAAGTGTATGATTTAATTCAGTACCAACATTGTCTTTCTTAGCTGTATAATTAATTGAATAAATATTAGACATTACTTTTTCAATTTCATCGTCGTCTGTTGTCACAAAAATCATATAAGAGTATACATCAAACTGTTTGTGTGTTTATATTTTTATATTTACCGCAGCTTTAACCCACTTCCAGTGCGTAACTTTACGAGATGTGTTTAAAGGTGCATTTCCACCGGCCAAAGCGTTTTACAGCACTCTTTTACGACACTTATACGATTTCATTTGCACCTTAACTGCGCACTTTTACACGCCTTATCGTATTTCAACGCGGTTTCATTTTATATGGAAGTGTTTAATATATTAAATGCTGCGTTTATAGACCTGAAACAAACAAAATTTATTGTTATTTATGATGATACATAAATGTACAGAATTGTGGTTATGATAATGTAAGTAAAATTTGTTTTTCGAAACCATAAATATCAAAACCTTTATTCTGTCCCGACATTCACTTTTATTATAAAAATCACTGTTTATCTAATAAACAGTAACTTTTATAATAAAAGTGAATGTTTTCAGAACCGAAGACAGGCTTTTACTATCCAATATAATTACATTCCGCTATAAAACAGTCTATATCGTAGCTACTGCTTGGAACGTTATTATTAAAATATTTATCAGTAAAAATTGAGAATCAAAAAAAAAATAAAATCCTATGATGTAACAAAGAATTCTGAGTGGAATTATGTAAAAGAGTGAATTTCGTAACAAGTGCAGTTGACTCTTTCTACTTTGCTGTCGTCATACTGTCTACACGGAACGTCATTTTTGTCTACTCTTCCGTCGACAAAACGATGCTCGTGCTAAGCCTGCTGATTTTATCTTGGCGTAAAGTTTCCCATATCGTAACTGCCTGATCTCACCGACCCCGATGACCAAAGGGGTCATCGCGGTCGGTCCCCCTCCACCAGGAAAGCAGTAGGGCTACCAGTACAGTGCACAGATTACACAAACCGTCATTCCGACTTCGCTGCCGAGGTCCCTCGCGAAGCCCCCGACGTAACTGTCCGCCCCGACCCTTGCTTGACGAAGTGCCAGCCCGCGCCGTAGCTGAGCCTATAGCTTTAAATTGCTCCGATAATAATAACTATCCAGTTTTGATCCAAACTGCCCCAGATTGCTGTCTTTACCCCAGTGACGCCCTAAGGTTTGTACCCCACAGTGGGTGCCCTTAGCGTGCAGTGGCTTAGTAATATAAGAAATTCGCCACTGGCTGGAGGCTTTGAGTTCGCTTAAGGCAGCCACAGGATTGACCGATTAAGTAGTCACGACCTCTGAAGGTCAACTACGAGGTGCCATACAATTTTTACTAAAATAATAATTGAGGAATTTTTGCACAGTCGTTACACAAATTTTATTGTGTGTAAATGGCCATTATTATACCATATCGTACTTATTTAAGAGAATATCGTACATGGAACAAGAATGAAAAAAAGCGGCCAAGTGCGAGTCGGACTCGCCCATGAAGTGTTCCGTAGCAGCAAGTAACATAGTATAAAAGTTCTTGTAGTTCGTTGTAACTTTGATCGATGTTTTAATAACAGTGTATTTAAAAAAAAAATTAAGTTATTGATAAGTAAACATCTACTTACTAGATCTCGTTCAAACCAATTTTCGGTGGAAGTTTATATGGTAATGTACACCATATATTTTTTTTAGTTTTATCATTCTCTTATTTTAGAAGTTACAGGGGGGGGGGGCACATTTTTCCACTTTGGAAGTGTCTCTCGCGCAAACTATTTAATTTAGAAAAAAATGATATTAGAAACCTCTATATCATTTTTGAAGACCTATCCATAGATACCCCACAGGTATGGGTTTGACGAAAAAAAATGTTGAGTTTCAGTATGGGGTACCCCCAAAATTTATTGTTTTTTTTTTTCTATTTTTGTGTGAAAATCTTAATGCGGTTCACAGAACACATCTACTTACCAAGTTTCAACAGCATAGTTCTTATAGTTCCGGAAAAAAGTGGCTGTGACATACGGACGGACAGACAGACAGACAGACATGACGAATCCATAAGGGTTCCGTTTTTTGCCATTTGGCTACGGTACCCTAAAAATGAATGTATGTCTTGTGCCATATATGACGACTAGCCCGTTTGGTGACACTACCTTTACCTTTAACTTTACCGTTGCAGTTAAAGTAATCACAATGATTTGTTCACGTTGCAAGTAAATTTGTTTCGGCTACTTTATAAACAGTTATTCATTACTACAATGTAATGTTAAGTTAAATGTATGTTTTTTGCAATAACTATATTTTATTATTATTATTTATTTCCATATTTTATACTTTATTGTACACCACAAAAATACTGGCTACTGGATTATGTGATGGTTACTAGTTAGAGTACTTTAGGATATTGTGAATATTCAATGTGCGCGAGTTTTTAGATGAATATAAAATTCCGCGTTGCAAAGAAGGAACATAATTATGTTCCTTCATCGCAATTCGGAATTTTGTATCGCTAGTCGACGACTTGCACTCTCACTGAGTACACTGAGTGGATCAGTCAAGTATAGTGTTCTGTAGAGTATAATTATACTCTATCTCAATCAAGTATAGTGTTCTGTAGAGTATAATTATAATCTATCTCAATCAAGTATAGTGTTCTGTAGAGTATAATTATACTCTATCTCAATCAAGTATAGTGTTCTGTAGAGTATGATGATATACTCAGATACACTCAGTGTACTCAGTAAGAGCGCAAGTCGTCGACTAGCGAGTGTGACTAGTTGAGTCGAGTTTTTTCTACTGTCCCCTTCCACCCGCCGCGCTCTGAACGAAGCCCTCGTTCGCCCGGTCTACAAATTGATTCGCTCTGAATACAATATTTTTCTTTACGTGACAATGCGTGTTCTAATTATAAGTATAAGCATAGATTGCTGACTACACAAATGTTTTAATAATTATTATTTGTCAGTAGACTTTACTAGATTGAGTGTAACTAGAATTAAATTGTTCTCTTTACAATTTGATCAGTATCTGCTGAAATATTTCTTGTTACTAAGAACAAATTCTCGTTATCTTACTATTATTTTCATAACTATCCGTCCTTGTAGTATTTTCGTAAACATATTTGGCCGTGTTTACAAATTTAGATAGTGACTTGAGTTCTCATACACGTTTTTATTTTTGTTGTTGTTTAAAACTTCAAAATAATGCTGCGTCTAGAACAAAGTTATCGTGTTGTGTCCCAGTTCGCTAGTTATTAACGATGTTGTTTGCTAAGTGTTACTGTTTGCTTCACAAACGTATCTGACTCGCTACCATCAAGGTATCTATCAAAGTTAAATAGTCGCTTCACAGAAAAAAATACTTTCTACTATTTTAAACTACACGTAGGTTCAGTTTATCGTATGGACCTACAGTAGGCTGCATTATTTGTTGCGTGACTTAAAAAATATTTTTTAAATGTGGCTGACTTGCTCTAAGCAACAAACTGATCCCTGACATAGATTACTACTAGTTATTATAAAAACCAGCCACGTGCGTGTCGGATCATGCATAATGAAAGGTTCGTAGTTGGGATGAATTTATACCAACAAACTTAACATCGTTGTTGAAAAACATGTTCTCCCATATAACTTACATTTGCAGTTGGAGAATTGACCGTGACGTATATCGTCACGGTCAATTCTCCAACTGCAAATGTAAGTTGGTCGACTATTACCCGTTAGCTTGTAAGTTTTCCTTTTATTTTCGTAATATGTACTACTGCCATGAATTTTTCACATAATAATATCCAAAAACAACCATTTAACTGGCGCGGGACATGACTCAAATAAAAATAAGTACTTTATATTACGCAAATTGGATCCCTGAATCAAGACCGTTTTCAGAGACCGAAAATATTTTTAAAAGGCTTATCCAACGAAACCCCAGACCATGCAAAACATCCCCACTTTGCAAGGAAGGTACAGTACAATTTTTTATTTTTTTTTACCACTTGCCACACCCATGCCAAATTACAGCTTTCTAGTACTAACAGTCTTTGAGCTAAGCAAGCCGGGGCCAGAGAGACAGACAGACAGGCATGATGAAACTATAAGGGTTCCTTGTTTATTAAGGAACCCTAAAAAGAAATCGAAATCCTTCAGAGTACATCTTTTATTATCTACTAATGGCCGATATCGTTAGTGTGTATTGGAGTTTCGCAGTTAAAATGTTAACTGCTATATTGTTAATAAAACTGAGTTATGGCTGTTTAAACAAGTACGGCAAAAAGCGATCAGTTTTATGTGTTAATGTATTACTTGTTTTGACAAGAATAAAGGTATTGTCTATAGGGAAATGGCTTTCTTACAAAAATATCGACAGATGAAGTAAACATCGCATTCGTTACGGACAACCAATCCCTGAGTGACATCATAGTACAAGTGACAAGGTTTTATTTTTATTTAATACAACAAACATGGTGGCTGAAATGTAGGTATTTCACGTTTCAAAATCATCATTGAGCGATAATTATCGGGAACATGATTTGAATTTATAAAGTTCTCCTTTTCTCGTATTGAAAAGAGCTATACGAGTACAATAGCCCGTAATTTGTGAGAAAATTAGCCAGTCACCAAGATTGATAGCGGGCCTGACTGCTCAGTGCACGTCAGACGTATTCTAAGAGTATCTGATGAAAATTTATGCTACGTGAATATCGTCACTTGTAGAATATGTTTGTTTACTACGGAACCCTTACAGTTTCGCCATACCCATGCATCCATCCATGTCTGTTTATCTGTCTGTCTTTTTTTTTTGGATGGAAAATCATCAAATAATTTCTTCCGCTCTGGGCGGAGCGGGAGGGTGTATCAGACTCTTACTGACTAAAACCCACCCGTATTCCTTCCGTTGCTTGTGTTGCGGGGGCCTCGGTGACCCATAAGTACCTTCCCGCGATCCCGGCAGGCATCGGCACTAGTGGACCCCTACATATGTGCTGACAACATCTCTTTGAGGCGCGCGTGGAATACAACGTGCCGTCAAACCGGGCCTGGTCCTAACCGGACGGTGAGCTACCCATTGACATAGACAATTTTATAGTCTGTAGCATGGACAAGCGTTGATGTAACGTCGGATGTGGGTCAGTCGTACTTGTAACATCTAGTGAGTTATCGTAAGAAATACGGTTTTCATTTACTTAGTTGATTAATTCATTTATTTTTCTATTTTATTGTTTATTTTATTTATTATTGTTTTTTACCGCATCCTCTATTGGGATTTATTTTGTGTCCGTAGGTGTGTCCGTGGCATTACAGCGGACCCTATCAGAATACCAGCGCTGCAGTATTTATTTATTTTGTAAATAAATATCGCAGCATCATGCTGAGATAGGAGCCTTTTTGGCCTCGCACAGGTCTTCTATTTTGTTTTGTTTTCACTATTATATTATTATTTTTTTTTATGTTTTCATGCTTTTGTTAGTTTTATGTCCTTTTTTTAATGTTGTATTTCCTGTGCGTGTCCCAAATAAATATTTTTTCTTTCTTTCTTTCTTTCCATTGCTCACCGTCCACAATCCCGCGCCTACCGTGGCCGGAAATCCGCCCGGGATTCCCGACGCCCAGGGCGTCTCCTGCAGCGGCTACGGGCGAGAGGGTGCAAAATTTGCCTTTCCCTCAACCGTCCCGCCTCCTCCTTCGCGAGCATTACTGCTTCGCAGAAGGAGGTGACGGCTGCCCATGCCCTCTCGCTCCGTACCATGGCCTGAACCAGGGCCGGACGCGAGAGATCTTTGGCGCCGATCGCCTCCACGAGGACATGGCGGTGCTCTGCCCAAGCCGGGCGTTTCCTCCCGCCTTATCCAACACAGGAACCTCCCGAAGCTGCCGTGTCCGGTGAGGACCTGCGTCAGGCGGAAGATGAGGACGCTGTGGCGCCTCTCTAGCCACTCCTCAAAGAGGGGACTTATCGTCGCAATCGTGGCGTTCCCAGCACTGGGTTGCGACAAGCGTACTCTCCATGTCGCCATGAGATCCCGCCGAAGCTGCGGAGCTCCGTCCGCTGTGCCGCGATTTCTTGTGGCAGTGGAGTTACGCCTCGGCGTTTCGCCTCCTCGCGCCACTCCCATACGTGCGCGAGGACTTTTGCCTGCAGATCCCATGGCGGCAATCCAGCAAGGAGGCTCTCTGCCTCACAGGAGACCGTGCGGTATCCCTGGACCATCCGGATGGTTATGACTCTTTGGGCCGCGCTCAACCGGTGGGCTGGCTGCAGCGCCAGAGAACGCGCCCATACAGGAGCCCCGTAGAGGGCCACGGACCGCACGACCCCCGCGTAGAGCCTCCGGCAGGAGGCGCTTAGACCCCCTAGATTGGGCAAGAGCCGCTTCAATGCAGCGCCTGCCCGCTCCAGTTCGGGAGCCAAACGTTGGAAATACTCCACGACGTTCCACCTGCTGTTGAGGACGAGTCCCAGGTACTTCATTGTCGACTCGACGCCGATGGAAACCCCTCCTACCGTTATTTGGGACTCCAACGGTGGCGCGTTCCGAGGACCACGAAAACACTTGGCCTCGGACTTGTGCAGGGCCACCTCGAGTCCCAATTGCCGGATCCTTTCGACGATTCTCACAACCCCGCGTGCCGCTACTTCGGCCGCCGCCTGGTGCGACCTCCCCTGCGCCAGGACCAACGTGTCGTCAGCGTAGCACACTACGCTGACGCCGCTAGGGAGGTCGGCGCGCAGCACCCAGTCGTATCCGATGTCCCACAGGACCGATCCCTGTGGGACACCGCACAACATCTCTTGCCGGTTCCACACTCCCTGGTGACTGGGGTAGATGACGGCCCTGTCCGTCAGATAAGCCTCGACCACACGACAGAGGTAGGTCGGCATCCGGTAGTACCGGAGTGCCTCCCTGATGCAACTCCAGGGCAGGGTATTAAAGGCATTGGCGATGTCTAGATACACCGCCAAGACGACCCTACCCTGGGCAACAGCATTCCCCGTCGTCAGGGCTCGCACGCGCATGATGGCGTCCACCGTAGAGCGTCCCCTGCGGAAACCAAACTGACTCTCCGCCAAATCCGGCCCCACCTGCACCAGCTGGCCGACGACGCGGTCTGCAATGACTCTTTCAAAGAGCTTGCCCATCTCGTCGAGCAGCACGATGGGCCGATAAGCGGATGGAGAGTCCGCAGGGTGCCCTGCCTTCTTTATGAGGACCAGTTTCTCCGTCTTCCAACGAAGCGGGAACTGGCCCCTCTCCATGCATGCGCTTAGGGGCCCCCTAAGTCGAAGCCCGTAAGACTCCAAGGCCAGGACCCAGACCTTCCCAGGTAAGCCGTCGGGTCCTGGGGCTGTATTTTTGGCATTAAGCCTGCGTACCGCCGCTCTCATTTCTCCCTCGGTCACCTCCGGAGCATCGTCGTGGTCGTCGTCGTCGGCGGTGTGGTCCGCATCGGGCACCGCAGTAGGCAGAGCCATGGGCGGGGAGGTGTGTTCCCCTCGCGAAGGGAACAGAGCGCTCAACACGTCCTCCACAAGCGGGGGCCGGAGACTCTGCGTTAGCGGGGGAGCCCATGGGCGGAGTTTATTCCGCACCACTTTGTACGGGCGTCCCCACGGGTACGTGTCCAGAGTCTCAAGCGACTCCTCGCGGGCCAATCCCCTGGCCCGCAGGATCTCTGTTTGGAGGGTGGTCTTCGACGCTCTGTACCCCTCGTACAGCTCCGCCTGAATGGCTTCCGTATCCGGAGGTTTGATACGGAGCCTGCGGTGCCTGGTGTACCGGCGTCGTGCAGCCACGCATGGTAAAATCTTGAAAACATCTTATTTTTTCGTCTATCCCACTTTTCGATTCAAGGATCCGTTTGCGTAATATTAAGAGATGTGAAAAAATTCATGGCACATCATATCATCATATGTATTTTAAAAGAAAAACTTTATTTATTTATTTATTTAAACTTCTCGCACACAATTAAGTACAAAGGCGGACTTAATGCCTTAGGTATTCTCTACCAGTCAACCAAGGGTGGTGAAGAGATAAGATGGCAGGTGCTCTGAGAGGAAATAAAAATAACGAAAAATATTAAAGATAACATAATAGATTATAAATAGAATAAGTACAGAAATACATAAATAGGTTACAAGCATAAAATACAAATTCAAGGAAAAGAGATACATAATTGAGATGACTCTATGCTATTTGTTTTGAAAATAACTCTGCAATTTCTGCTTAAATGCATACCGACTGGTGGAGGAAGCGCATTCCAAAGAAGAATGGACTGAATATGAAAGGAAGAATGAACAAAGTCTGAAGTATGAGAAGGACAGAGTAGAAGAAGATTGTTGGAAGTACGCAGACTTTTAGCGTGCGAAGAACATAGATATTGGAAGTGAGACATAAGATAAGAAGGAGGGGTGGGAGAGTTGAGAAGGGAGAAAAGAGTGGTCAAAGCGCGCAAGCTTCTTCTTTGGCGAATGGACATCCATTTGAGCTCAGACCTGTAGCTCGAAACATAGTCATATTTCCTTAGGTTGAATATGAACCATTGTTGAGTAGTCTGTCGAGCTTATCCAGCAAAACCGCGTTCAAGTCAAAGTAGCACACGTCACCATAGTCGATTATAGGGAAAATCAAAGTCTGCACAAGCATAGTCTTCGTTTTAGCGGGCAAAAAGCTCCTTAGACGATACAGGGATCGCAGAGTACCGTTGACCTTTTGACTAACACTAGACCTGGCGTTGCCAGCCCAGCGTTGATTCAAGATGCAAACCGAGATTTTTAACCGTAGGGGTAATGGGTATGACGGTACCATTAAAAATAAGAGAAGGAAGAGAGCTAAGTGCCACCCTACCCATCATGCGCGAGCTTCCAGTTACAATGGCCTGGCACTTTGAGGGGTTTACTGACACCCCAAAACTATCAGACCATTTTTTGATAGCGTCTACGTCTCGGTTTACATCTGCTATAGCGTCCGATAAACCTTCTACCCGCTCAGCTGTATACAACGGAAGATCATCAGCATAAAGATGATAAGAACATCGAAGACGGTGAGTAATAAAATTAATAAAGATGGAGAATAACAGTGGAGAAAGAATACCGCCTTGTGGAACACCAGCATTCAGGACGCGCCAACTCGATGAGCTCTCATCAACGCGAACCGACTGCTGATGACCCCGAAGATAAGAAGAGAACCATTCCAGGGCCTCGGGTGAAACCATAAGATGAGAGAGGATAGAAAGGAGAATATCATGACTGACGGCATTAAAGGCATTGGAGAAGTCAATTAATACCAAAGCGGTAACCTTGGTATCCTCCATCGCTTCTCTAATGTCACCAGTCACTTTAAGAAGAGCGGAGGCTGTACTGTGCCCAGGCCTGAATCCAGACTGAAAAGAGCTAACAAGGTTGTTCTGGTGAACAAACCCCGTAAACTGCTTGTGTACGCAGGCCTCAAGTACTTTAGACAGAAATGGGAGAATGGAAATAGGTCGAAAGTGGCTGGGTAGGGAGGGACTTGGGATTTTAGGGAGTGGGCGGATATAGGCCATACGTCACAGGGATGGGAATTGTCCGGAATCAAGAGAAAAGTTGATGATGTGGGTAATCGGAGGGAGAAGGATATCGAGGATCCAAACGACCATACTACGGCTGATGCCGTCATAGCCCACAGCCTTAGATTTTATGGAAAGGGTGATCTTTTCCATTTCTTCCAAGGTGACCGGAGTGAAGTAAAATGGTTATATTATGGGACTAGCTAAGACAGTAATGAAATCGACCGTCTGGGACATCACTTGGGAATCCAAATGACAGGAGGTTGTGAAGTGACGGTTGATATCATCAAGGCCAATCGTATTAGGAAAATCCACATGACGTGGTCTACCGATACCAACAAGGAACTTCCAGATATCAGCAGGTGAAGAAGAAGATATGTTTTCGAGAATATGGCGGCATTTAGCGTTGCGTTCACAGCTAAGTGGGCTTTGCAAGTTAACGAGTAGGTAATAGTCGACCAACTTAAATTTTCAGTTGCAGAATTGGCCGTGGCTTATATCGATGTATGGGAGAACGTGTTTTTCAACTACAGTGCTAAGTTTGTTTTTGGGATAAATTCATCTCAATTTTCTGCGGAACCCTTCAATGTGCGTTGTCCGACACGCACTTGGCTAGTTTTTATAAATGATAAGGCTTTCAGTATAATGGACTAGGGCTACCTTATTACCCCACTTGACCAATACTGGTAGTAGCTAGTACTTGCGTGCGAGTACATGATTTTGTATTCCGTCGAGAAGGCAAACGCTTAGTAAAAATATGAGAGACGTTGCCTGTAAGTACGGTCACCGTGAATCATACCAACAGGAAACACGAATCCTCCCTACTTGATTTAAGTAGCCGAGTAAACTAATTCACCATAGAAAGCGCAGTGAAAGAAAGAAACAAAGCTTACTTCTAGCAGAAACACGTGCATACAAAAAGATCTCGAGTAGGTAAACAGAAAAAAAAAATAGATCTACATAAATAAACACGAGCAGAAAACACAAATAGTCGGCAGTTGTACATCATGACATGTGTGGTTGAGTGATTGCCTTCAATGACGGCTCAATTCCTGAAAGGATCAAATATTGGTGTAACATAATCAGCCCATAATGCTCTCACTGCTGGGACACAAGCCTCCTCTCTGTGAGAGGGAGTTTGCTGTAATCCATCACGCGGGCCCAGTGCGGGTTGGTAAATGTCACATTTCTTCGATTTTTGGTTCTAGGACATGCCCGTTTCCTCACGATGTTTTTCTTCACCGTTTTGAGAGCAGTGGTGAAATAATTAAGAAAAAGTGAAGCGCCTGTCTTTGCCCGTGGAAACGGCTGCGACTTCGAGTTCGTGGGTTCGAACCCAGACAGGCGCTTTACTTTGTGTAAATTACTTCATCAACACTGCTCTCAAAACGCGACCTATAAGTCGCGGCCGTTACCACTGAGCCACCACTGCTCGATAATATTGGTATATCCACAGATATTTGTTACGTTTCTGTATGTATTTTTTTTTACTATAAACACTGCTCACGATACCGGAGAACATCACATCACATCGGACATCTTAAAACAAGATGTCCGATGTGATGTGATGTTCTCCTTGTGGAACGCAAATAAATGAATATGAATGAATATTATGAGAAATGATTTTATAACTGTTCAATGTGTAAAAATGTTTTTTGGTAGGTATCTGTTAAGCCCCGCGCAACACCGATTCGGATTCAAACAATAGAAAATCAATTGCGTCTCATTAGCCGTCCTTGACCAATTAATGAAATAACAAATTGCTCCATAAAAGCATTGTTTGATAAGTTTGTATGATAATAACTCGTTTCAGTTTATCGTTATGATGTAATTACAGAACGTTTATACTTGAGGGAGGTCAGTAATTGCTATGGTTCGCGTAATTTGAATACCAATTATGATATTGAAGGTTGTTACTATAATTACATAATTATTCGTGACCAAACACGAGGGGCAAAGTACAACGGGTTATATTGTGCGTCATTTGTTTTGCAAAAATAAAAATGTTTTGTTTACATTACTCATTTAGACTTTATTGATACAGGTCAAAGTTCGATTGATGGAAGAAATTATGTGTATAGCTATTGCTTGCAGTTGGTTGTTTGAAGCAGATTAATTGTCTACAAAGAACGAAAATATGAACTTAATCCTGCAAATTTAAAGCATGCAGTTATATTTTACTTAAAAGCTGTGCGCCCGATGGGATCTCTCGTCGGCAAAGATGACGAACTTCCATACAAATGTTTAATCCACTATTTGAGGCCGACAACACCTAAAGCGCGGTCACTGTCGGACTGCATAGAAAAGAAAGAGAAGCGCGATGACACAATGCTGGTAATTTATTGCAAAATATGAAACAATTATCGATTGACAAAAAAGCTATAGAATGTATAAAAAAAATAAAACACTATTATGCTAATATGTTGCTTGTAGAATAATCTAACAAAAATTACAATGATTGCATGTATATTAGTATGGTTTTTAATAGTTAAAAGAAATTTTTAGAGGTATCTTCGTGATTTTTTTCCATCGTATCAAATTAGTTATATGATGTTTTCAACATACTTTCTACCTAGCATATATCCTAAATAATATCAAATATTTTACTGATTTTGTTTACTGCAGTGGATCATTTTATACTTTAAGGCATTACAAAACTTATAAAAGTTGCGTTTAGGTCCTGTAGTCCCCTTGACACTCTCTCCACTCCTCACTTTACGCTAGTTTTCAAGTATATTTTATTGTTATTCTAAGTTTCTGTTGCATAGAATATAAATTGTAAATGCGTAATTGGCTGAAATAGTAGTACAATAAGTGTGTTAAGGTATTTTTAAGAGCTGTGGATTTTATGATTATTAAATTAATTAATTAACCTACCATATAGGTACCTATTACAGAATGGTAGTTACAATACAGCTTTACTTAGGAAAAGTGTTTTCGGCATGGGTCCCACCATATTTAACAAAATACCAAACATCATAAAAAAGATCCAATCCTAATGTTTAAAAAGAAACTGACAGTCTTATTACTTGATAAGTGTTATTACTCAATTAAAACGATTATTTAAATGACACTACACTTTAGATTTATTATTTGACATTGCGTATTTCCTTATTATTATTATGGTCGCTTTAAATTTATTCTATCTTTTATCATTTTTAATTTATTATTTTTGCCAATTTTAATTTAATTGAGTGTTTTTAATAAAAAATATTTTCAATTTTTGCATGCCTAATTTAGGGTAGATTGTACAGGGATCACAAATTGTATGTACCTTTCTAAGCTAATAAACGATTATTGATATTTTAATGACCACTTTAGGGCATTATTCAATATACTGTTTGGAACTTAATATTTACTTGTAAAGTATTATATTGTTTTCAATTATTGTGAATGTGAAGCCTTTTTTTTTTTTTTTTTAGGGTGGGAAATCATCAAATAACTTCTCCCGCTCTGGGCGGAGCGGGAGGGTGTGTCAGACTCTTACTGACTAAAACCCACCCGTATTCCTTCTTGTTGCCTGTGTTGCGGGGGCCTCGGTGACCCATAAGTACCTTCCCGCGACCCCGGCAGGCATCGGTCCTAGTGGACCCCTACTTTTGTGCTGACGACATCTCTTTGAGGCGCGCGTGGAATACGACGCGCCGTCGACCCGGGCCTGGTCCTTACCGGACGGTGAGCTACCCATTGCTCACCGTCCGCAAGCCCGCGCCTACGGTGGCCGGAAATCCGCCCGGGATTCCCGACGCCCTGGGCGTCTCCTGCGGTGGCTAGGGGCGAGAGGGCGCGAAACTTGCCTTTCCCTCAACCGTCCCGCCTCCTCCTTTGCGAGCATTACTGCTTCGCAGAAGGAGGTGACGGCTGCCCATGCCCTCTCGCTCCGTACCATGGCCTGAACCAGGGCCGGACGCGAGAGGTCTCTGCAGCCGATCGCCTCTACGAGGACACGGCGGTGCTCTGCCCAAGCCGGGCAGACCTCCACCGTATGCTCCACCGTGTCCTCCAGGCGATCCACACAGTGGTGACACCCGGACGTTTCCTCCCGCCTTATCCGACACAGGAACCTCCCGAAGCTGCCGTGTCCGGTGAGGACCTGCGTCACGCGGAAGGTGAGGACGCCGTGGCGCCTCTCCAGCCACTCCTCAAAGAGGGGACTTATAGCCGCAATCGTGGCGTGCCCAGCACTGGGTTGCAACAACCGTACTTTCCATGACGCCATGAGATCCCGCCGGAGCTCCGTCCGCTGTGCCGCGATTTCTCGCGGCAGCGGACTTACGCCCCGGCGTTTCGTCTCCTCGCGCCACTCCCATACGTGCGCGAGGACTTTTGCCTCCAGATCCCATGGCGGCAATCCGGCAAGGAGGCTCGCTGCCTCACAGGAGACCGTGCGGTATCCTCGGACCATCCGGATGGCCATGACCCTTTGGGCCACGCTCAACCGGCGGGCTGGCCGCAGCGCCAGAGAGCGCGCCCATACAGGTGCCCCGTAGAGGGCCATGGACCGCACGACCCCCGCGTGAATGTGAAGCCTATGTGGGTCATTATTGTTTTTTTTTTTTTTCTCATTTAGTATTAATCATGGTCTGGCAGTTTGAGTAATTTATGCGGCCTACCCAAATGTTCTTTCTTTGGTATTGTTCGTCGAATCGTTGAGCTCCTTAAGTTCTGAGTTGAGCAGCACGATTACTGACAAATGCGTGCACTGACTGGACAGGTCCACTCAATCTGTGTGGTTCTTTCCTCAAAAGGACCATTTCAGACACCAATCTACATGGCCTTCACATGATCTGACCAAGATTATGTCTGGACTTTAAAAGAGACTGTGACCTCTGAGTTTGTTTCGGCCTTTCTTCTCAGAGTAGTCAGATAGGAAACGCCGACCTCATCTAGCTTTATTTTAAAAATATGATTGACGTGTAAAAGTGTTTGTACAAACCTACTTACAGAAAATAAATCATTTATCATTTATCATTTATCATTAATTTTCAAAATCCCTCTAGCGGTCACCTTCGGTACATAAGAAACTCTTGAGCAAAATCTAGACCCAGCGGTTCACGCTGCACGTTGTCTGTCAGTCAATTTAAGATTTTTATTTAATAATTAGGCAATGTATTTTTCGTACCAATGTCTAGTCGTGTGGTCACAGGAGTCGCGTGTCTGCACGACAGTGGCCAGTACTGAACTATCTATAACAAAACACCGCAATTAATTGACCCCATCTCACCGTGTAATTGTAAAGAACACGCGGTTATGAACAGTGAGAAATGTGCTCATATAGCTATTTTAAGTCACACGATGCCTGCCGGGGTCGTGGGAAAGCCCGAAAGGACCGAGGCCCCTGGCTACACAGACAACGGAAGGAACACGGGTGGGTTTTAGTCAGTATGAGTCTGACACACCCTCCCGCTCCGCCCAGAGCAGGAGAAGTTATTTGATAATTTCCCACCCAAAAAAAAAAGTCGCACGTTAAGTAAAAATAAATAAAAATGTTTATTTCAGTTACATAAAGCTTTAACCTTTTGACCGCCATGTCAAAAAAGCAAAGACGTGCCCTCAGTGCCAAGCTACAAATTCATCCTTTAATCGATAAAGCTATCGATAAAACTGTTTATTTTTTAACATTTAGTATATTTTTAATAAAAGTTACTATTTACCCGAAATATATAATACAGGAATTTTATTTCATCCCGCTTTGTCCTATAAGACAGAAATGATAATGATATGTGTCACAGTTTCGACGTTCTTTATAATTTAAATCCACAACTAAAAACAACAATCGTCTAAATCAAGTCAATACCATCACAGCACTATGATCAATCATGGCGTACTTTTTGTCACCATATGATGACAGTGGCGTACCAGGCACGGCTGTTTTTAATTTACTCGCCTCTGCACTAGAGGTGTGTACCTGGGACTCGTCCTCGACAGCCGGTGGAACTTCGTGCAACATTTCCGACGTTTGGCTCCCAAACTGGAGCGGGCGGGCGCTGCATTGAAGCGTCTCCTGCCCAATCTAGGGGGTCCAAACGCCTCCTGCCGGAGGATCTACGCGGGGGTCATGCGGTCCATGGCCCTCTACGGGGCTCCTGTATGGGCGCGCTCTCTGGCGCTGCGGCCAGCCCGCCGGTTGAGCGCGGCCCAAAGGGTCATGGCCATCCGGATGGTCCGGGGATACCGCACGGTCTCCTGTGAGGCAGCGAGCCTCCTTGCCAGATTGCCGCCATGGGATATGGAGGCAAAAGTCCTCGCGCACGTATGGGAGTGGCGCGAGGAGGCGAAACGCCGGGGCGTAAGTCCGTTGCCGCGAGAAATCGTGGCACAGCGGACGGAGCTCCGGCGGGATCTCATGGCGTCATGGAAAGTACGGTTGTCGCAACCCAGTGCTGGGCACGCCACGATTGCGGCGATAAGTCCCCTCTTTGAGGAGTGGCTGGAGAGGCGCCACGGCGTCCTCACCTTCCGCCTGACGCAGGTCCTCACCGGACACGGCAGCTTCGGGAGGTTCCTGTGTCAGATAAGGCGGGAGGAAACGTCCGGGTGTCACCACTGTGTGGATCGCCCGGAGGACACGGTGGAGCATACGGTGGAGGTCTGCCCGGCTTGGGCAGAGCACCGCCGTGTCCTCGTGGAGGCGATCGGCGGCAGAGACCTCTCGCGTCCGGCCCTGGTTCAGGCCATGGTACGGAGCGAGAGGGCATGGGCAGCCGTCACCTCCTTCTGCGAAGCAGTAATGCTCGCGAAGGAGGAGGCGGGACGGTTGAGGGAAAGGCAAGTTTCGCGCCCTCTCGCCCCTAGCCGCCGCAGGAGACGCCCAGGGCGTCGGGAATCCCGGGCGGATTTCCGGCCACCGTAGGCGCGGGCTTGCGGACGGTGAGCAATGGGTAGCTCACCGTCCAGTAAGGACCAGGCCCGGGTCGACGGCGCGTCGTATTCCACGCGCGCCTCAAAGAGATGTCGTCAGCACAAAGTAGGGGTCCACTAGGGCCGATGCCTGCCGGGGTCGCGGGAAGGTACTTATGGGTCACCGAGGCCCCCGCAACACAGGCAACAGGAAGGAATACGGGTGGGTTTTAGTCAGTAAGAGTCTGACACACCCTCCCGCTCCGCCCAGAGCGGGAGAAGTTATTTGATGATTTCCCACCCTCAAAAAAAAAAAAAAAAAAAGAGGTGTGCAACCGATATTTATTAATAATATCGAAATAATAATAGGTATTTTATTTTTATGGTTTCGTATTTTCTATACATTTTCAGCATTGTCAAATAATAAAATTTAAGTTTCTCTGAAAGAACAACCAGTAATAATGCCTTAACGTACCGCTACGTACTGATGCACTATGACTGATATATTTGCTGAAATAAATACTATTTACTGTACATTATTACCCGACTGCCTCAGGAGGGTAATGTTTTTCGAGCGTACGTATGTA
This sequence comes from Atethmia centrago, assembly GCA_905333075.3. NCBI lineage: Eukaryota > Metazoa > Arthropoda > Insecta > Lepidoptera > Noctuidae > Atethmia > Atethmia centrago. The sequence goes on along the minus strand of HG995385.1, from coordinate 27,756,972 downwards.
TGTATGTATGTATGTATGTATGTATGTATGTATGTATGTATGTATGTCTATTTCTTTGGCACGCTCTGTAGCCCAAACGGCTTGATGGATTTTAACATTAGAGAGTATCATTAGATTCGTCTTCATTGTGGGAGTGACATAAGCTATATAATTTTCATATATTGCATCTGCAAATACAAAAAAGGGAGCGAAACGATTTTTTAAAATAAATTACAACAATATTGATATCAAATAAAAGCTAGTAATGAGTCAATTCAATATATATATATATATATATATATATATATATATATATATATATATATATATATATTAATAATAATAATAATTTATTAAAGGCCAACACGGACCAATTATAAAAATAAACTAATACAAATACACATACAATTTCAATACAAAACATACAATACAATACAAAACAATTACAGGTCAAAACAATTAAAACAATATTTCCACATTAGCCCGTACATGTACCATGTCACAGTGATACATGTACTGGCAGTCGAATCGCTGAGCGAAGGCGCTCAGGATAATGTTCGGGCTGACCGCACCCTGCGCACCAGGGATGTGCACCGCTTGCGCATGGTTGTATAAAAACAATCCACGCCCGCTTCGGCGAACATCCCCGAAGCGCTACAGAAGCGAGGCAGCCCCAACAGCACCCTGAATGCATTATTGTATTGGACGCGTATAGCGCTGTACTGCTTTGGCGTATAATTCACCCACAGACTGCTCGCGTAGAAGGACGTGCAAAATGCCGTGAACAGGGTGATCTTGACGTCTCTTGAACAGCGAGAAAATCTGCGTGCTACCATATTCGCACGAACAGACAGCGCTCTACGCTCCTTTTCTATGTCATTATCGTCTTTCAGATCCGAGGTCAGCAAGTGCCCAAGGTATTTAAACTGTTCTACCCTACTAAGGGGTTGGCGATTCAGTCTAAATTTAGGTGTTTGACTTAGGGGCCTTCCCCGAGCCTGAAAGACCATCCACTCACTTTTCTTTATGTTGTATACCAACCCGTGTTGTCTAGCATATTTTGCGCAAATGTCGAGCAACTACGACAGTCCACCTACAGAAGCACTCAGCAGCACCATGTCGTCCGCGTAACTAATATTATTAAGGCAGACTCCATCAATATGGCAGCCGACATGTGTGCTGCCGAGCTCCTCCACAAGCGCGTTCACATACAGGTTAAAAAGTTTCGGCGATGTCAGCCCCCCCTGCCTCACGCCGCACTCCAACCTGTATGGCGTGGTAATAAAACTAAAAAGCTTGAAATAAAACAAATTATTTAAAAAACAAAAAACCCGACTGCAAAAACACATACCTAACTTAAAAGAGAAAAACAAGCATTATAAGCTATAGAAATTTGTATCGCAGGCCGACAAACCAATAAACCTGAAATATGGTGTAACTTTTGTTTGTCTCCGCCTGCGATACAAATTTCTATAGCTTATAATGTTGTTTTTCTCTTTTAAGTTAGGTATGTGTTTTTGCAGTCGGGTTTTTTGTTTTTTAAATAATTTGTTTTATACTTTTCAGAATACGAGGACAATATGCGAAAGCAACAAAACTAACAAATATAATAATCGCATTGTTATTGAATTTAGGAGGGGTTTGTGGCTAAGTAATAACAGCCGCACGGGTCGATCGATCAGGTTAAGCTACGCTTGCCGCGGTTGGTCCGTGGATGGGTGACCATCTTTACATACCAAGACCCCTTCGTGCCTCGGAAAGCACGTTAAGCCGTTGGTCCCGGCTGTCATTTGTAGATCTTTGACAGTCGTTACGGGTCGTCAGAAGCCCGAAAGTCTGACAACCAGTCTTACCAAGGGGTATCGTGTTACCCAGTAACTGGGTTGTGGAGGTCAGATAGGCAGTCGCTCCATGTAAAATACTGGTATTCAGCTGCATCCGGTTAGACTGGAAGCCAAACCCAACATAGTTGGGAAAAAGGCTAGGCAGATGATGATTGTTATTGAATTTAGAATTTACTAGACAGACGAACACCGCCATCTTTTAGAATTCTTACGAACAATCTTCGCACGTCGTGTTATTATTCTAATAAGAGTGGCTAAACAGACCTATAAACAAAGTTTTGTACCTATTCAACGATACATTATGCATTTTTACAAAATAAATATACAATGTTCAATGAGTCGAGTCATAAATAGGTACTTAATTTATAGAGATAAATATGTCAATGGTTAGTTATGCGAGGACGTATCTAGTCTACGAATAGGTGAGCGACAGCGCGGCGCGCACTAATGAGACCGAACGGCGAAATCTTAGCTAACTTAAATTTTAAAACTGATGACAGAAATTCCATTATTTGGCTACGATTTTTCAAAGTATATTTTAAAGTACTAACTAGTAGAAACTAGTTGTTAGGGCCAGATAAAAAAAATATTGTAAATGAAAAGTTATTTGATTTTTTCATTACCGTTTAGTGTAGCCATTTTATATTTATTCTGCCAAGTGACAGTTAGTACAGCATTATTGTATTGTTTTAGTTAAACGGAGTAAATGAATTAACAATACAGTTTATTTCTAAGTGTAGGTGTTCCTTGCATGTAGGTAAAAATACTGTGGTGTAAAAATAAATAAATTACATTCAATTAATGACTAGCAAAAAGACTATTAAGTAACCCAAACCAAAAAGAAATTGTTTGCTTATTGACGACTGTTGATTGGTTCATAGTGATGCTCATGTTGTAGATACCTATTGTATACCTAAAGTAGGTAAGGCCAAGACATTTCATTATGAATTAACTACGTAAGGAAAATACGATATATGCGTTAAGGCTCTTACAGACTGGGGGGATATCGCGGACGCAACAGGCATATTGCTGGATGTCGCGCCCGCGATATCGCCTCAGTTTAAAATATAAAAGTTACCATTGAAATAACCCACAAAAGTTCATGACTGAATGTTTATTATTCTCGGCCTTCTCGAACAAAAAATCTTGCACAAACTAACTAAGAAAGTGATGGTATTTTTTATTTAAAGACGTAGAAATTTAATCTCAGCTAAAACTATGTATGCCATTGTTCATTAGTACGTATGGATATTAATATTTACTAAGAAGACTTAATTAACACACTATGTACGTATTACAAAATGTTACATCAAATTTAATCTTATTTAACTCATCAGTACTCATATTATTGGCATCCATTGTTATTACTATTAATAATAAAGGAACAGTTCTATTTGAATATTTTCCGCGTGTGACGTCATGGGAATGTCATGATTAGATGACTGTGGCGTTCCAGGCACAGACAATATGACAGTGTGATAGAGACGGGCGTTACAGTTATTATGATTTATCGATAATCAACTGACACCGACATTTCCTGAGCAGAGAGTTCAGTAATATAAAATTTTCATGATTTCTCAATCACAAAAACTACAATATCAAAAGTTGCATTTATTTATTGAGGACTAATTTAAAGAAATTAAATATAACGTAGGTTACCGTCGAGGTCGATATGCTTGTTATATTGATTGCTACCTACATCACTACGTGTCATGATATGGTGACTGTGGCGCTGAGGGCAGTATGTTTTTCGAACTTTTTAATGGGTATTAGTTTTTGTCATCTTATGTTAATATAAATGGAATATACAGAAAGAAGTTCAACTAATCTAAATTAGGATGAGCCAAGGAACATAATTAGCAAAGGAAATAAAAAAACAATGTTGTTTTATGAGTATTATTGACGTATAAAAGTCTGTCATGTATTCGTGACCGTGGCGTACTGGGCACTTTTTGGCTTGTCATCTATACATGACTGTGGCGGTCAAAAGGTTAACATACGTGATTTGGAGATTACCTTTTAAGCAAGAAGATGCTTGTGTTAGGTGACTCCACTCTTCCATTTAAAATTATACAGTGTATGCAATTGAAAACAAAAAAATAAAATAAAAGAAAATACAAAAGGGGCGCACTTGTGCGATATATGCGAGTGGGTTTTGAGTATGTGTGCGCGCGAGTGTTTGTAATAGTGTGAGTATGTGTGTGCGTGAGTGTGTATTGTAGTGTAAGTGTACATTGTGTTTGAATTGATTTCGTTTATCTCCATACAGGTTTAAGTTTTTGGTTTCAGATTAGGTTTAGGTCTGGGTTTAGTTTAGCCCTGCGACATTGTCTTGGGATCGGAGGAAGTCAGGAACAACTTCCTCCACTAACGATAACGTGTTAGCAGTAATGTTCAGACAGAACAATGCCCACTTCCCATACATTTAAAAACCTGATAATGAGAGTTAATGTATAGTTATGAGGTACTTATAGTAGAAAGGCTACCTATATGTTTAGACAATAATGTCTTATAGTCATTTTTTCGATTTAAACGCTACGAAGACCAAAAAATATTAATGTTATTTTTTACTCTTTTTAGGTTAGGATTTGCCGTTACCAAATAGACAATACAGAAATAAATGTGCTAGAACTAATTATTAAAGCTCGAAGTTTAGTCTAAAATAAGAACACTTATCTAGCTATGGTAAAACGTCTCTTTTACTTTTGAATTCCTTGAAACCATTATATAAAATCAAAAATCAAAATCAAAATATTTTTATTTCACATAAACCTACATGGGCACTTATGAAACGTCAGAAGCTAGGTGCACGGTTCCAATTGGTCGTTTCCTATGGAGAAGAGCCAGCAAGAAACTCCACGGTTACTCTTTTAAAAATAATTGGCTTTTACAATGTTTTCAAATTACACAAATTAGGTATGGGAGAACAGTGTAGGCCTGTCGAAAAATACTTAACAAAAAAAAGCGAAAAGGAAACGGTCTAAAGAAAAAAAGATCTAGTCTATTAAGCCTACAACGTTCTCACATTCACAACGTACACAAGAATCCATGTAAAATAATATTAATAATATTAAGTCTGAAATATAAATTGTAGGTATATAATGTCAAATAGTGAAAATATAATGTCAAAAATGTATGTCTAAAAAAAAATAATAATAAACATCGTAATTTGGGAGCAGTTAATAGATATTTCCATAGTTATGCCGTTTCTGATGTACCAGGGAAGCCACATGTGCAGAAGGAATTATTGCCAAACTTCCTTGTCTTCAACGTAGTCTTTAATCTTGTAATATGCGTTTTTGATAAGGACGTGTTTGATGTGGGTTTTGAACTTTCCATCGCTAAGTTCTGTAACTGACTTTGGCAACTTGTTATAAAAGCGGATACTGTTGATAACAAATGATTTGCTTGTTTTTGTTAATCTAAATTTGGGTATCACAATTTCATGTTTACTACGTGTATTTATATTATGGAAATCACTTCTTGTTTTGAAAAGACATAAGTTCTTGCGAACATACAAAATACTTTCTAAGATATAAAGTGAAGGCAGAGTTAGTACATTAATTTCTTTGAATTTGTTTCTAAGGGACTCACATAAGTACCTACTTAACAGTTACTAACTACATTTTTAGTAAAAAACGATAGTTGAGGTAGTTTATATACATAAGGAAAGTCTAACTTAGTTCTTGTATTGTCAAAAGTGATCACTTATCTACCCAACACATTTCATTGGCCGCGGTTCATACTTACATACATACCTGATGAACAAAACGGGAAAAACAAATAAAAAACTATGTTAAAGTGAAATGGCTTATTAATTGTCATCGTTTTCATCTAAATGACAAGCAAAGGTCGTCAGTTGAGGAAGATATCGAGGTCCAGGGGCGGTAAATAGGGTCGTAAAAGTAGTAACACACACAAAATGGCACAGTTCACAACGCGACGCAAGCGCGACAACGAAGGAGTGCGCCATGCCAATCGCAGAACTGTCAACAAATGTAAAAAAAAAATCCGTTTCTCTCGTGCGAACACAAATACATACTGCATGATTAATTTATTTAATTATTTTGTTGTTTTTAATTAATCTTTATTATACACAGACGAATAAAAAGTACTTACTGATTAAATAAAATGTAAATTTATGTATAAAACTCAGAAATAGAGTTAAAAAAAGTCAAGTAGTTGTGTGTAAAATGGAACGTCGTAAAAAATGGGTAGTTGAGATGCGTTCAGGGTAATTGAGATGCGTTCAAAACATGGTAAAAGTTTACCTTTGACGTAGAGTAAGCATTAAGAAAAATTTTTTTTTTCCTGCGTTTCTTTTAACATTGTGATAAGCGCAATTAATATACAATTAAATTAGCTGATTTTTAAGATTTATTTCATTTATATACATAGGTGAAAAATGGTGATTCTTCTTTACTGTTTTTATTGATTAATAGTTATTGCAAATGTGACTGCGCTTAAAGTGTCGCCTCCTTTGAAGTCGAGACTGCAGTTAAGATTTCCTTTTTTTTTTTTTTTTTATTTTTTTTTTTTAGGGTGGGAAATCATCAAATAACTTCTCCCGCTCTGGGCGGAGCGGGAGAGTGTGTCAGACTCTTACTGACTAAAACCCACCCGTATTCCTTCTTGTTGCCTGTGTTGCGGGGGCCTCGGTGACCCATAAGTACCTTCCCGCGACCCCGGCAGGCATCGGCCCTAGTGGACCCCTACTTTTGTGCTGACGACATCTCTTTGAGGCGCGCGTGGAATACGACGCGCCGTCGACCCGGGCCTGGTCCTTACCGGACGGTGAGCTACCCATTGCTCACCGTCCGCAAGCCCGCGCCTACGGTGGCCGGAAATCCGCCCGGGATTCCCGACGCCCTGGGCGTCTCCTGCAGCGGCTAGGGGCGAGAGGGCGCGAAACTTGCCTTTCCCTCAACCGTCCCGCCTCCTCCTTTGCGAGCATTACTGCTTCGCAGAAGGAGGTGACGGCTGCCCATGCCCTCTCGCTCCGTACCATGGCCTGAACCAGGGCCGGACGCGAGAGGTCTCTGCCACCGATCGCCTCCACGAGGACACGGCGGTGCTCTGCCCAAGCCGGGCAGACCTCCACCGTATGCTCCACCGTGTCCTCCAGGCGATCCACACAGTGGTGACACCCGGACGTTTCTTCCCGCCTTATCCGACACAGGAACCTCCCGAAGCTGCCGTGTCCGGTGAGGACCTGCGTCACGCGGAAGGTGAGGACGCCGTGGCGCCTCTCCAGCCACTCCTCAAAGAGGGGACTTATCGCCGCAATCGTGGCGTGCCCAGTTAAGATTTCCCTGGGATGCATTCGTGGCAGTGATTTCTAAAATTCTTGCTTTATTTTTCAATATTGCCTCTATTATAATAAGTTGGGCATCTAATGATATGGGTCCCAAAAAATTCTCTCCCGACTGATCGACACTTCACGTGGCCAGAAGGCTGGCTCGTTCTTTGGGCAAAGAATTAGCTTTGCCATTCAATGTGGTAATGCAGTCTTCTGGTCACGTGTCCGGATGACAGCGATGCGGATGAGTACTTGGACGCCTAAGCATCCTTTTGTTTTTGTATGTATTTATATATTTAGTTAGTCATTTAATTCAGTAACTAGTGTAAATAGTTAGAATCAAAATCAAAAGTCATTTATTCAAACTAAGCTGAGAATCAGCACTTTTCGAACGACAAAATTACATAAGACAGTCCCCCAAAAACGCCCGCCCTTTGCCACTTCCTAGTGCTTTAGTTGGGAAGAAGAAGTGGCGCAACAAACTCCCCAGCAGCACACCTGTCTGTTTAGTTATATAAACTTGATTCTATATAAATCGTATGCAAAGTAATTAACATTACGAAACACAAAACATTAAATTAAATTACTTGCCAGATGTTAGCTAACACACGCCGATATACCAACAAAACAATGAAAACTGTACTCAAACAGAAATAAAAATTACAACATAAAAACGTAAACAGAACTTAATACCTAAATAAAAGCCTTCAGGCATAAAGGGCGTGCACGCTTACATATATCTGTAGCTGTAGTAGTTAGTGTCGTCATATAGGTATTATATATAATATATATAAGGGGCTTGTAGCTAAGTAATAACAGCCGCACGGGTCGATCGATCAGGTTAAGCTACGCTTGCCGCGGTTGGTCCGTGGATGGATGACCATCCTTACATACCAAGACCCCTTCGTGCCTAGGAAAGTACGTTAAGCCGTTGGTCCCGGTTGTCATTTGTAGATCTTTGACAGTCGTTACGGGTCGTCAGAAGCTCGAAAGTCTGACAACCAGTCTTCCAAGGGGTATCGTGTTGCCCAGTAACTGGGTTGTGGAGGTCAGATAGGCAGTTGCTCCATGTAAAATACTGGTATTCAGCTGCATCCGATTAGACTGGAAGCTGACCCCAACATAGTTGGGAAAAGGCTATCAGATGATGATGATGATGATAGATATTATATATAATCATTTTAATATATTTAAAAAGAAAAAGCTCACGTGAACCGTGACCATTCGCATGTTATCATAGACAAATTCAGCTAAGAGGTTAACAAGATCAACCATCCCATCCAGTCAGTACGTCAAGTGATCCCTCCCTAAGCTAACAGTAACGTGACAGAGTGCGTGTCGTCCCTCCGTCTCCTGATCTGTTACACTGACCGTGATCCGCCATGATCTGAGGAGCAACCAGATTGTACTGAACGGATTTGATACAAGAGGTGAGTACGGTCAACTTCACGTAACGCGTCAGTAGTAACTTTATGAGCTACGAAAACAGCTCTTACTGCTACGAAATAAAGACGCTGTCAATTATTTGGGATTTTTACCATGGACGTGCGAGTGACTACCTTTTTTAAAGTTAAGGTCACAAGATAATGTTTTTATGGGGCTAGATATTATGCTAAGACAGTTTTTTGAACGAATGGGTTTTCATTCAGTTTCCGAATAGCATATTTCTGCTATTCGAAAACCATATTTCTGAATCAAATCATACTTTAAAATTCGTAAAGACCTCTGTGAGAGAGATTCATGAATATTCATTAGAGTTTCAAAGTTTTGCATACCCACGCCACACTCATACATACAAACATACCATCATAAAATTCTTATTTTTGCTGTAAATACTTTAAGGCTCCCGCAGACAGGCGCAAGGTGACAGGCGCTGCGGACAGTGAGCAATGGGTAGCTCACCGTCCGGTAAGGACCAGGCCCGGGTCGACGGCACGTTGTATTCCACGCGCGCCTCAAACAGATGTCGTCAGCACAAGTGTAGGGGTCCACTAGGGCCGATGCCTGCCAGGGTCACGTGGCAGTCCAAAAGAGTTACCGAGGCAAGGCAGGCAACATAGGCAACGCGGAAGGAATACGGGTGGGTTTTAGTCAGTAAGAGTCTGACACAACCTGCCGCTCCGCCCAGAGCGGGATAAGTTACTTGATGATTTCCCACCCAAAAACAAAAAAGGCGACAGGTGCGACGTGACAATAGCAGCTCAATTTCTATGAAAACTTCATGGAAAGTGTCGCGCTACCTGTCGCGCCAGTCTAAACAAGCCTTTATTATATTCAATCTAATATAGCTCAGCGTAAAGCTTTTATTCAAAACCCTTTATCGCGGCACTTAGCGGCATTTAACAGCATTTTGCTGACGTGGTTCAAGCGCCAATCAATCATGAATATAGCGCACTTAGTTACACGAGTACTTTTATACAGGTTAAGGGTATATTAACAGGATATCTAAAGAAGTGTTGAATTTAATGTCGTGGATCGTCTCAAAGAAGTCTCTGCCTATAGAAGGAAATATATAGCAACGCAGTGTGATATTTCCAGCAAACAAAAATACATAACTGCCATCTCTTGACAAGACCGCGCAATTTATTAAGACCACACCGGCCTGATTTTTCTGGGAAAGCGTAGGCGGTGTATATTTTGAGTCCAATCTTATAATTATTTTGTTACTCCTTACGCATGTTATGTGCCAAAGAATACTCGGAAATATAATCTCCATCCTTACAAAAACAAAGTCCCCTCGCTGCGTCTGTCTGAACGCAATGAACTCAAAAACTTCTGAACGATTTTCAAACGGTTTTCACCAATGGACGATTATGAGTGGTGATTTATGAGGAAGATTTAAGTGTATAATTCCTTAATTACACTTAAACCTTTCTCATGAATCAGGAATATGCGTAACAAACCACAGTCATATAAAGCTACGACAATAAAACAATTTAAAAATAAGATTCGAAATCTATTTACAGACTAGTGCTATTATAATATAAATAACTTTTTGGCAGATACCTGTTGACATGCTTGAACTTTATATTATTATTTCTATAGTATTATTATTCTCCGAAACTGTTCACCGCTGCACTGGAGGATGTCTTCAAGGTTCTGGACTGGAAAGGGCCAGACATCAACATCAATGGCGAGTACATCAATCACTTTCGGTTTGCCGACGATATAGTTGTCATGGCTGAGACTATGGAGGACCTCAGTGCAATGTTCTATGACCTAAGTAAAACTTCCGAAAGAGTGGGTCTTAAAATGAACACGGACAAGACAAAGGTCATGTCAAATGCCCATGTGACACCCACTCTCATGAAGATCGGAGTCGCTACGCTCGAGGTTGTGGAGGAGTATGTTTACCTAGGACAAACTGTCCAGTTAGGTAGGTCCAACTTCGAGAAAGAGGTCAATCGTCGAATCCGACTCGGCTGGGCAGCGTTCGGAAAGCTACGCAATATCTTCTCGTCCCGCATACCGCAGTGTCTCAACACGAAAGTCTTTGACCAGTGCGTGATACCAGTGATGACCTATGGCACTGAAACATGGTCGCTTACAATGGGCTTTATTAAAAGGCTAAAAGTCACTCAAAGGGCAATGGAGAGGGCTATGCTTGGAGTTTCCCTACGTGATCGAATCAGAAATGAAGAGATCTGCAGGAAACCTAGGTAACCGACATAGCCTGAAGAATTGCCCAGCTTAAGTAGCAGTGGTCAGGGCACATTGCTCGCAGAACAGATGGCCGATGGGGCCGAAAGGTTCTGGAGTGGCGACCGAGTACTGGACGACATAGCGTTGGAAGGCCTCATACAAGGTGGACCGATGAGCTTGTGAAGGCCGCAGGAATCCGCTGGATGCGGGAAGCACAAAACCAGTCGAAGTGGCGGTGCTTGGGGGAGGCCTATGTCCAGCAGTGGACGTCTTTAGGCTGAAATGATGATGATTATTATTCTCATAAAATTTAATAATGAATGTCAGTGAACCAGTATTTAGTCTTTGGTGTATTCAATTAATTATGTGTTTGTTATACTAAAAAAATTGTGCGCCGCGTCAGGCAAAACATGTACGGACATTTTACCTATATTTAAGATCCTGCATGGTTCATTTGTATGTAATGCGTTTACAAATAACTTTGACATTGACATTTGTTTGACAAATAAATTACATACATACATCACGCCTTGTTTCCCCAAAGGGTTGGGCAGTGGTGTAACTGTAATTCACCCACATTTCACCAGTTAAGTCCCATGTAATAGGGGCGAGCCTATTGCCATCAACCGGGCACAAATCCAGACTCCGGGCTGCTACTGAGAAATTCTAGATAGAAAACCCCAATAGCACTTTGACCGACCCGGGAATCGAACCCAGGACTTCATGCTCAGCAGTAGCGCATGCAACCACTAAACGAAAGAGAGACGAGGCAGTCGAATAACAAATAAATTATTTTTATCTTTATCAAAATAATTATGGTTGACGGCTTCGGTGGCGCAGCGCTAGGATTCAATGACCTTTTCCTCGGCTAATAGGTTTACAATCATCGCTATCGTTTTATCTCAGTAGTACGTTCCCGTGGGATATTTTCCGACATCCACTCGGGTGAAGCTGCGGGCAAAAGCTAGTACATCATATTTTCCAGACAGTTATTAAGCACCATGTGTGCGGGCACTAACACGCTTTATTCATCATATTCAGTTGCGCGTCAATCAATGACGGCGTCTCATATAAAAGCTATTACAGCTGGTTTGTTCAGTGTACTGCAATTATAACGCGCTTAGTACTGCTTGTGTGTATAAAAAAGTATCGCGATTTTCACAGCTTCGTAAAGTTTCGATCGTTTTTGCAGCAGTACGGTTCTTTTGCTTTCATCTCGTGTAGTTATTATTTATAGTTTACACCGAGTTCAAAACCTCCGCTGGTCAACCAGGATTGTAAAGTCGTTCACTAGCCATGGTGTGTAACTCTTCTGCAAAAAAAAAAAAAAACTTATAAATTACTTATTGTTTGCTTATAAAATGAAACTGAAATGTAACCCCGATTATGATATGTTATTTAAATATTGTAAAATCATAAATGTTTTCGATAAAGTTAAATTGGCTGTTGCCACTGCGTATTCTGATTTTATGAATAAGCTGCAGAAAACAAACAGACCAAACTTTGTTCGTAACCTCTCGTACTTGCTTTTATATAAGCTGCCCAAGTATAACAACGTGTATGGTAAGAGAGCCTGGACGTACGCCCTTCCTAACATTCTAAATAAGCTGCCAAAGGATATTGCCAAAAAACTGGAAACCAAAAATGGTCGTCAATTTAAAAATATACTAAAAGCCCACTTTACCGTGGGGAAGTTAGGAAGGGAGGGCTGCGTGTAGGTTCTTAGCCTTTAATTGTGAGTAAACTCTTAAATAAGTTGATAGTGCAAATAATCTTTTTAAATCCAAGATTGAGTGCTATTGTATGTGTAAAATGTTCATGTCAAGTTGTTTAAAATAAATAGTTTTAATTCTTTTTTTAATATTTAAAAAAATATGGGTATGAAAATAACCAAGAAGTCATGTTGTAAGCTTTTCATTGAAACATTTACTACCAAATTATAAAATCAACCAATAACACGTATTCCACGAGTAAGAAAAAAATACCTAGCATAAAACAATCCTCTTTCTGTTTATAGAGAAAACTTGCCACGACACCGAGCGTAATGTCGGAAGCCGTAGCTCCAATCCACCGCAACAGTTACACCGTAGCTAATACTTTTTCCGCAGCACCGCACCGCTCGGCACCACTCGGGCGCGCTCGGAACTACTCGAAAGTCATCGGCAATTGTTCGTTTCTTTTGTGTTGCTCAAGCGAGCAATCAGTTGCTTGCTCGCAACAATTAGGTCAGCCTCAGACTGGGCGAGTGCAAGGTCTAATACTTTGTGAATACACTAATAAATGAATGGTACGGAGAGCGGACTATTGGACATTGTGAATAGGACTGGCTCTTTTGTTACTTGCTTTTTTAATTTGTCTACTTCTATCCTTTTAAAAACGTGCTTTTGCCCACGACTTCGTCCGCGTAGAGTATTTCTTTTTTACCCGACTGCCCCAGAAGGAGGGTAATGTTTTTCGAGAGTATGTATGTATGTACATAATTATGTCTATTTCTTTGGCACGCTCTGTAGCCTAAACAGCTTGATGGATTTTAACATAAGTCATTGTGGGAGTGACATAGGTTATATAATTTTTATATATTGCATCTGCAAATACAAAAAAAGGTAGGGAAACGTTTTTTTTTTTTTTAAATTACAACAATACTGATACCAAATAAAATCTAGTAATGAGTCAATTCCATATATAATTTTATTAAAACTAAAAAGCTTGAAATAAAACAAATTACTTAAAAAACAAAAACCCAACTGTAAAAACACATTCCTAACTGAAAAGAGAAAAACAAGCATTATAATCTATAGAATTTTGGTATCACAGGCGGGGACAAACCAATAAACCGAAACATGGTGTAACTTATGTTTCTCCCCGCCTGTGATACAAAAATTCTATAGATTATAATGCTTGTGTTTCTCTTTTCAGTTAGGAATGTGTTTTTACAGTCGGGTTTTTTTGTTTTTTTAATAATTTGTTTTTCTAGATATGAATTACTGGTTGCATGGAAGAGATCGCAGTAAGCGATAAGGCCGCCCATCGTATATTTTGTAGTGTATATTTTTTATTTTTGTAATGTGTAATCTGGTGTACAATAAAGTATAGAGCTTTGTTCATGGCTGTCCTCCGTCACTATGTGTCATATTTGACAAAAGTTCAGGTAGATACCATCCTTTTTATAGTATTTCTGTACAAACAATGTTTTTCGCTAATTCGGAAGCGGGTACTAAGATAACCAGGCTAGTTGGAGCGGTCACACGTGACAATTTAGGAGGCCGTTTATTTCTAAGCAACATGGCGGGAGCACCTACACGCAACATAAGCCTGTCAACCAGAAGACCGGCGGATTGAGAGAGTTTAAAAATTCATCAGGCTAATTTACCGACTCGTCCATATCGACCATGGTGTCAACAGAATTATAAATCGAACTGATTCACCTTCGAATGAATTTATCAACATTTCGTTAATAGCATCGGCTTGGTCGTTTTTGGGAGTCAAAATGGACCTAGCTACTTGAAATTTCAGAAAGATATTTAAGATAGTGTAAGCATCCACTAAGGAAAGATATTTGCAAATTCCACTCATAAGGGGGTAAAATAAGGGATTCAAGTTTGTATGAAAGTCCGTCAGTTTCATAGTGAGGATCTTCATTCAATTCAGGCAAAATTTCAAGTCTCTAGGTCCAGTGGTTTGGGCTGTGCGTTGATATATCAACAGTCAGTTTACCATTTTATGTAGTACTAGTCAGTTTACCATATACTAGATGGGCAATTCCCGTATTTTTAACACGTCCAAATGTATTCTACTCTAAGTATCAATTTGCCAAAAATACCTCGATTCAAATTTCATATTTGCATAGAATTTACACAGCGTATAAATTGACTGATGTCAGTCCAAATGCTGTGTGAATTCCATGCAAATATAGCTTTTAACTACTTCATAAATGCTTCAATTTCCTTTGATACATTGTAAAATGCCGATGCGGACCGACGCGCGGCCGTCGGTGTAAATCATACATTATTTTCCTATATTCTTGACATTGATAGTCGCTGAGATGAGATTGCGGCTTGAATTTGAACGTGTTGTTTAAGTACGAAAGTTGGCCTTCTGGTTTCTCAAAAGCTGCATGCATACTAAGTTGACAAAATTAACAAACTTGAGATCATGAAACTGACTTTTTTATCAAAGTTTACTTGCTATCGCATAGAATGTTTTACCTTCCCACGTCCAGACGTCTTTAATACAGAGCCATCTAGTAGCTCTCATAAAGTCACCACACACACACACACACAAGTATGTGGTAACTTTATGAGAGCTTCTTCAAAAACTTAGATGGCACTGTATTAAAAACTCGCATAAAAATCGCGTATTAAAAATCGTACTTTCTAAAAGAGAGAAAGTCGCATGGAGGCGCTTTTTTACCTGAAAAATTCCTACCAGTCAACTCCTACCTGTGTTTCAAAATATGACCCACATAGTTCTCACATACACAATAATTAAATAAATATAATACATAATTTACTAAGTAAATATTCATGTCATTTTGATATAATATTCATCAGTGTCAAATTGTATATTATAGTAGTTATGCAGAATAAATAAAATGCCGAAATTTATGGTTTTATCACAAGGCTTAGCAGAGCAAGCAGGTCAATCCCAAGCTTTGTTGTCTACTAAGTAATCAGAAACTTACCCATTAAATCGTTTAGTGGGTAAGTTTCGAATGCTAATGGAAAGTTTTTGTAAAAGCATATACATAGACCCAATTGCCTACTCTGTGGAGGCGAGTACGGTGTACAGCAAAATTGTATTTGTACCTGGTATTTAAACTATGAATATCGTAAATTATCTTAAAATTTGATATATTTTTGTATATACAATAGATTTTCAAATTTATATTGTGAGGCTACAGTCCCAGCTTGTGGAGGACGTGGTGAACGTTCTGTTCCCTTCGAGATGGGAACATACCTTCCCGCTAATGACTCCGCCTACTGCGGTGCCCGATGTGGACCACACCGCCGACGACGACGATGCTCCGGAGGTGACCGAGGTAGATATGAGAGTGGCGGTACGTAGGCTGAATGCCAAAAATAACGCCCCAGGACCCGACGGCTTACCTGGGAAAGCCTGGGTCCTGGGCTTGGAGACTCTCGGGCCTCGACTAAGGAGGCTCCTAAGCACATGCTTGGAGAGGAGCTAGTTCCCATTTCGTTGGAAGACGGGTGGCTGGTGCGGGTGGGGCCGGATTTGGTGGAGAGCCAGTTTGGTTTCCACAGGGGGTGCTCTACGGTGGACGCTATCATGCGCGTGCGGGCCCTCACAACGGAGAATGCTATGGTCCTCGGAACGCGGCACCGTCGGATTCCCAAATAACGGTAGGATGGGTTCACATCGGCGTCGAGCCAACGATGAAGTACCTGGGACAGCCGATGCAATTTCGTGTAGCATTTCCGTCGTTTGGCTCCCAGACTGCAGCATGCCGAGGCTGCCTTGAAGTGGCTCAGGTCCAATCTAGGGGGTCCAAACGCCTCCTACCGGAGGCTCTACGCGGGGGTCGTGCGGTCCATGGCCCTTTACGGGGCTCCTGTGTGCGCGCGTTCCCTGGCACTGTGGCTAGGCCACCGGGTAAATGCGGCCCATAGGGTCATGGCCATCCGGCTGGTCCGGGGATACCACACGGTCTCCGGTGAGGCGGCGCGCCTCCTTGCCAGATTGCCGCCATAGGATCTGGAGGTAAAAGTCCTCGCGCACATACGGGAGTGGCTCGAGGAGGCGAAACGCCGGGTTGTAACTCAACATCACGGCACAGCGGACAGAGCTCCGGCTGGATCTCATGGCGACATGAAGTGTGCGATTGTCACAACCCAGTGCTGGGCACGCCACAATTGCAGCGATAAGTGCCCTCTTTGAGGAGTGGCTAGAGAGGCGCCACCGTATCCTCACTTTCCGCCTAATGCAGGTCCCCACCGGACACGGCTGCCTCGGGAGGTTACTGTGTTGGATAAGGTGGGAGGAAACGCCTGGGTGTCACCACTGTGTGGATCGCCCGGAGGACACAGTGGAGCATACGGTTGAGGTCTGCCTGGCTTTGCAGAGCACCGCCGCGTCCTCGTGGAGGCGATCGGTGGCGGAGATCTCTTGCGTCCGGCCCTGGTCCAGGCCATGGTACGGAGCGAGAGGGCATGGTAAACCGTAATCCCCTTTTGCGAAGCAGTAATTTTCGCAAAGGAGGAGGCAGAATGGGTGAGGCAGAGGCAAAATTTGTGCCCTCACGCCCCTACCCACCGTAGGAGACGCCCTGGCCGTCGGTAATCCTAGGCGGATTCCCGGCCACCGTAGGCGCGGGCTTGCGGACGGTGAGCAATGGGAAGCTTGCCGTCCGATAAGGACCAGGGCCGGGTTATAGTCCGGCTACAGTCAGAACATTTAAGTATTTCTTAAAAAAATTATCTAAGGGAATCCCTTGGACCTGGGTTATAAATAGCTCGAACAGCCCTTTTCGGTAAAACGAAGATAGTATTAATGTTCCCCATTTGTCCCAGAGAAGTATCCCATATGACATAAGACTATGAAAATAACTAAAATAAACAATTTTGGCTGTGTCTACTTCAGTTTAATTACCACTCCATCTTCACAGACATTTGCCCGCAGCCTTTGATTGGTCTAATAAAACTCGTCACCTCAGAACCGCTTCGACTCCGCACAGCCATGAAATAGAGTTTTAAACATACGAATATCTAATAACACTTTCCAAACTTAAATACTGGGACGGATTTCAAATTGATATTTGATATTTGTAGAGGCAACTTGCGTTGAATCTCATAGCTGCTACGAGGCTGGCTTAGCGCCGGCGCCGGCGTAGTAATAATCTGTATCAGGAAAATAAAATGGCTACCAATATTCCACACCCATGATGAAAGTGTCAGTTCTTGAACGCAGTTTAGATGTGCAGATCACGTCCAGTTTCATTGGTAAATGGTTTAGCTTTTTTAGTAAACTCGGAGAAATATGTATTGAAGAAAACTACGAACAAATAAAGAAGTTTTCGTAACTCAAGATTTTTGCCTTCTGAAGAATCTTGCACATTGATTTACAGAGAAAATGAAAAGTACATTAAACCGAACCCACATCCCAACCTAGTAGGTCGTAAACAAATCCCAGTCGCACAAGCTAGAACATTAACATTCAGTTCCACGATCACTATACACCAAAGAGTATCAACATCGTCCCGGAATTGTCGGGATTGTCGGGATTCCCGGGATTCGGGCGGTGGGTCGTGAACACTGTTTACAGACGTCACTTATTGCGTCACCGGGATCAACACGTATCGTGTGTTTATAAATCGAGGCTGTTATCCTAAATCAAGACCTACGATGGAAGGCCGTATGTAAATGAATAAATAAAGTGTATCTTATAGTTTGGTGTTTGCTGTGCGCCTGTCCTTATCTGGGGTGTGTGTTAAAATTCACCCTTCATATAATAGTTTTAGTTAAATTGGTTGATTATTTGAGGAAATGTAGTTTTACTTTACAGAAATCTAAAGGTTTGATTTATTGTTTGTTGCAACATTTACGTAAACACAAAATTTATTATTTCCAGGAGTTATTTGGAGATGACATAAATTTATCATGCATTAAAAAACAATACTAATACCAATGTAAGACGTCACTAGATAATTTTCCTGTGATCTTTTAAATTTAAAAAAATAAGTTTATAAACTAAAACCCGACTACTAAAAAATCACACTAAAACGTATGAAACAAGAAAAAAAAATCATCTTAAATTATTGTTATGTACATACTATTCAATATTTAAATAAACAACTGACACGTAATATATTTTAATGTATTTAATACATTTATTCGTAGTGATGTTCAGAGGATAGCCGTGGTCGTGTCACTTTGCCTTTTAGGGCTAAGCTTTAGCTTATGATCACTTACTACTGTTAGAATGTATTGTTTTGTTAGGGTAGGTAGCATACGACTAGCTGGGAGTACACGGCGTGGCATACGCTGGGAGAGTGTGCCGCTTGGGAGGGGCCGCGCCGTGCCCTCATCTCAGGAGTAGGCAGCGACCTATTCCAGCCCCCCTGAATACCCATTTAGGGGTGCTGGAATAGGGCATTGTGGACAGATATCCCCGAGTCCATCGCCCTTGGACCCCAGGGGCGATGAACTCGGAGATATCCGTCGCCCCCTACACAGCGGGACCCGAGGTGGCGGCGCGTAGTATTCCACGCGCATTCCCCTATTGGACGTCGCAGAGGGAGTGTTACACCTCACTCCCCCCGCAGGCCTAAGGTGGCCCGCAAAGGCGGGCCGGCACCAGCCAGGGATCACGGAAGTCGCACAATATCCCATGACCGTGACCAAGAAGTGTGGGAAAGAAACACCGGGGTGGTTTTTAATTAGAGTTTGAAAGACCCCTCCGCCCACCCCAGGCTGGAGGACATATAAGAGGATTTTCCAACCCGGAACAAAAAAAAAGGTGGCATATGGCTATCCTCTGAACATTTATGATAAGTAGTTTAGAAGTTATGAGGGAACAGATGAAGATACATACCCCACATACATAATATACATACCGGTCAAAATCATAACCCTCCTTTTTGCTTCGCCGTAGTCGGGTAAAAAGACTTTCCTTTACCTTTGAAATGTATTAGGTAGGGACAGGCAGTTTTTTCATTATTTGATCAAATTGATCAAATAATGACAAAATTGCCTGTCCCATATTAAGTATTTTAACAAAAATGTAATAAAGTGTTCTCGTCACAACAGTAAATTAAACAGAAACAAATGCTTTGTCCTTTAGCTCATTCTAACAGCGCTTATCTGCCGGTACCTCTTCCCTGTGAGTTATAGTGAGCAGGCTCACAGAAGGAACGGCTGTTATCGCTATAAACCACGGCTTTACAAAGAAACAGCTCCCTACGTCTCGAGGGTCGCTTCTAGTAAGCCGCTGACGTTATGATACTCGAAATAATAATAAAAATTACCATTCCACATGACGGGAACCTCGTGAAAGCTGAGAAAGAGAAGCAAATAAAATATATTGACTTAGCACACGTGACATTGACATGTGGAATGTGAGCCCGGCTGTCATTGTCATAACGGCCAATGGCCTGATGGCCGAAAGCCTCGACGAACATCTCGAAGCTCTCGTTAGGCGGTTAGATCAAGGGACTGATTCAGAACGCAGTTCTCCTCGATACGGCTCGCATCGTGAGGAGGTTCCTGTCTTTGGAGCCCTAACCACCGGTAGCCTGGACCCTGCTCTCGATACTGGCGGACCACTATTTGCTTTATTATTAAATTCATTGTGTAACACTAAAAGAACATTAAATTTCATAACATTATACATAGAACCTATACTAAAACCTAACAAAAGTTCTATATGGCAAAAAATTAAATAAACGAAATAACAATTACTGTTATATTAGCTTCCGAGAATATGGATAAAACTAGCCGTTTCCGAAACGTGCCAATGAGCTCCCAATCGTCCCGTCCCTGCTTCGTACAGGAAATACAAAACATCGAGATTTATATCGAGAGAATATCGGAATGCAGTCAATTTTTAAATAATGAAACACAATTAATTATCTTTTGTTACGTTACTCACGGGAGTTAAACGAGCAGATAGATTCCAACAAAGCTTATCGACAAAAGTTTACATGTTTATAAGACGGTATATTTGTTAATTAGTTTTGTGTATTTATCTTTCCGAGTCTACACAATACACATCATATTAGCTGTCTAATTCGCTTCTACTATAACATTTCGTTGTCCAGTACGTTTAACTAATTGGGAACAAAACTAATGCATACATTACACAGCGGTTACACAGCTATCGTTCCTAAGAGAGCTATCTATACAGCGATAAGGAAAACTCAGCGTTTTGTTCATGAGAACGCTATTTATAGACACGTGGGAGTTCTAGGACTTCGGAGCGTACGTATTGAATACAGAACGTGCAAGTTTGTAGAAGTCGTTTATAGATAAAATAGATTTTGGCGTGCTAATAATACAAGAGTATTGTCAATGTGAATAACGTTCCAAATACGGTAATTTTGTATGGAAAAAGACTTTTAAAAACGCAGTCCACACATTCGTTTACCGCAAATAAATTCTTAGCTTCTGCCTTTTTAACACTTAACTATTCTTAACATTCATCTGCTTTTTATAAAACTGTTGGTAAAGTAATCATCTCAAAAACGATACTAATTTCGTTAGCTTATTCTAAATATTTTAACAACAACATTATGTATTAGCGTTTTTTTTTTTGAGGTGGGCAATTATCAAATAACTTCTCCTGCTCTGGTCGGAGCGGGAGGGTGTGTCAGACTTACTGACTAAAACCCTTCCGTTGCCTGTGTTGCCAAGGGCCTCTGTAACCCTTTTGGACTTTCCCATGACCCCGGCAGGCATCGGCCCTAGTGGACCCCTACCCTTGTGTTGACGACATCTCTTTGAGGCCCATCGACCCGGGCCTGTTCCTTACCGAACGGCGAGCTACCCATTGCTTACCGTAACATATTTATCGACGTAAGGTTACAAATTGTTTTGTTATAGTTCAAGTAAAGCCAGAGGTCGTAGCTACTACAGTTCGGCGCGTGCAATTAACTCCATGTATGGGATCACAGAGGACACCGACTAATTATACAGATAATATTGTGATATATTAATACGCCAACAATACGATATCCGGACAAGCAATATGTAGTAAATTAAGGCATGTATTTATTTACATAAATTATAGCTCTTCGTAGTGCGAACGAACGATAAATCAATTATTATTAAATCTCGCACACGCAAGGTTATACTGGTGGTAACTTTACTCCACGACTGGGGAGTTTGTTCCACCATTTCTTCTTCCCAGCTAAAGCACTAGGAAGTGGTGAAGGGCGGGCGTTTTGGGGAACTGTCTTAAGTAATTTAGACGTTAGAAAAGTGCTGATTCTCAGCATAGTTTGAATAAATGAGTTTTGATTTCGATTAATCAGGGTGTAAATATCTAGCTAGATTATTAATCAGGGTGTAAATATCTACACCCCGATTAATAATCCAAATCAAAAGTCATTTATTTAAACTAGGCTGAGAATCAACACTTTTCGACCATCAACAGTAAATGATAAATGATAAATGATTTATTTTCTGTAGGTAGGTTTGTACAAACACTTTTACACGTCAATCATATTTTTTTAATAAAGCTAGATGAGGTCGGCGTTTCCTATCTGACTACTCTGAGAAGATAGGCCGAAACAAACTCAGAGGTCACAGTCTCTTTTAAAGTCCAGACATAATCTTGGTCAGATAATGCATTGCAGTGCATTACATTATATAAGACAGTCCCCCGAAACGCCCGCCCTTCACCAGTTCCTAGTGTTTTAGCTGGGAAGAATGCCGCAACAAACTCCCCAGTCGCGGAGTAAAGTTACGAGTACTACCAGTATGACCTTCAGAATTTTGAGGATTAAGTTTGGCATAACTTTACGAGTACATATAACATAACATCACGCCTTGTTTCCCCTCAGGGTTAGGCAGAATTGTACCCATAGTAAGTACACCCGCATTTCGCCAGGTTTGTTTGAGTCCCATGTAATAGCGAGCGAGCCTATTGCCAACAACCGGGCACAGATCCAGACTTCGGGCTGCTACTGAGAAATTCCTAATGGAAAAAAACTGGCCAAGTATGTGTCAGACCAAACATAATGAAGGGTTTCGTAGTTGGGATGAATTTATCCCAAGAAAAAACTAACATTGTAGTGGAAATACATGTTTAGACATACATTCCAACTGCAATTTTGTGAGTCTGTCGACTATTACTCGCTAACTTGTAAAGCCTACTAGATGTGATAATTTTCCTTTTAACTTCGTTACATATACTCGTACTACTGCCGAGATTTTTTTATCTTATCCAAAAACAACCATTAAGCTGGTAGGAAGGGGGAGGGACACTTGACTCTAACAAAAGTTAGCACTTTAAAGCTTAAGATTATGCAAACAGATCCCTGATTCGAAAAATGGGTTTCACAAACCCACGTTATTTTTGAACGGCCTATCCAACGATATCCCACACCATGGCACGGTGGTGGTCCAAGCGCTGAACAAGGGCGGCCATAAGTCCGTAACTTTGTGAATGGGATTTATTTTCATGAAAATGGTTTCAGATCCTTAATAAAGTTTAGTAAAGCTATATTTACCTAATTTAATACAAATTACATACAATTTGTTAAATAAATAAATATTTGACTTTTATGTCCCCGTTCAGAAATGCTTCTGGTCTAAGGAATCAAAGCTTTTCATAATGGGGTTTTAAATATAGAAATAGAAGAGCATGTAAACAATAGCCTTATTCCTATTATTGACTGGTTAAATGCTAATAACCTTAAAATAAATCTAACCAAAACTAAAGTAATGAATTTTAAGATAAGACACAAAGAACAATCACAGCTTCAAATAAACTATAGAGGGAATGAAATACTTGAAGCTAGTGTTACAAAATTTCTTGGACTACATATTGACAATGACATGACATGGAGGACTCAAATTGAAAATGTTTGTGGAAAACTTAGTAGATTTTCATATGCTCTGTATATGCTGAGTAAAATTGCGAATAAGACCGCCTTACTCGCAGCTTATCATGGTTATGTCGCCTCGGCTCTGCGGTATGGCCTTATATTCTGGGGAAATGCCCCTAAGATTCAAGAAGTACTTATAGCACAGAAAAAATGTATCCGAGCGATTTGTAAAATAAAAACACAACATAAATTTATATAGATTTGTAGAAAGTAAACGGCGCTCAAAAAAGTTGCAGGTGTTAGCAACAAAAACACAATTTTATAGCTTCAGCTTTTATGCAATGGCTCTAAAACTATATAGTAAGTTACCAGGACAAGTTATCTCAAGTATTAACTTTAACGAATTTAAAAGAAATCTATTCAAATTGTTAAATAACAAGGTGTATTATTCTGTTGCCGAATATTTAAATGACAAATTTTAATTATAATACCTGATAACTAAGTCCAATCCGTTCATGCTATGTGACATTCTAAATAATTTTGGTAATTTTGATTATTATTGTATTAATGAATTAGTGACATTATTTTTTTATTTTGTATTTTTTTTTTTTGGTTGTTTTTACTTTATTTAATTTGACATTTTAAGTGATTGATTTTTGATTTTCTAAAATGCATGTTTAAAAAAAAAAACCTTTGATATTTTGTATGCCTTTTGGCGGGACACAGCTCGGATCTGTTGTATTATAACACCTTCTTTATGTACCCTGTGTTCACGAAATAAATGAATTTGAATTTGAAATGATAAATGATTTTATTTCTGTAAGTAGGCTTGTCAAAGTCAAAAGTTAAAGTCAAATTATTTATTTCAAATAGGCACATAAAAGGCACTTTTGAACGACAAAATTTACAAAAAAAATATAATTGATTCTAGTTGCCCCTTCCAAAAGGTAGTTTCGTATGGAGAAGAATGGGCAAGAAACTCCACCGTTACTCTTTGGAAAAGTTTTACAAAATTTTGTATAGGTACATTATATAAATATATGTGAAGACGATGCACCTAGAATATAATTATTATACCACAATAAGTAAAAAAATAATTAAAAATGAAGCAATGACAGATAAATTAATTATGTGATAGGTACATGACGCTCACATATTTACAAACATTGTAAAAGTATACGTTTTTCTAAAAATAATAAATAAAGTAATAGGTCCGTGTGTGAGTTAAAGTAATCACAGAATTTAAATTCAACATTCCTTTATTATTTGTACCAAATAATAAATTGTACAATTAAAATAGCAACCAGTTTGATTTTGTCTAGACTCTAGATTGTCTTATGGAGCTGAACCAGCATGTTTCCAAGCATTCTTATCTTGGATATAATCCTCTAATTTGTAATATGCTTGTTTAAAAAGTGTACTTTTTTTATCACGAGTTTTAAATTTTCTTTCATTTAATTAAATCACAAGGTATTTTGTTGTAACATTTGATACAGTACCCATAAAAGATGTATGTACTTTAGATAATCTGGTTATAATGGTTGATTTATTTTATCTTTATTTCTAGTATTAAAATGATGTCTATCATTTATTTTATTAAAAAGATGTCGATTTATTCTTACATACATAATATTTTCATAAATGAATTGGCAAGGTCATAATATTAATCGTCTTAAATTGTTCCCTAAGAGATTCACGGCGACATAGATTATAAATGGCTCTGACAGCTCTCTTTTGCAAAATAAAGATGGATTAAATGTCAGCAGCCCGACCCCACAGTAAAATTCCATACGACATAATGCTGTGGAAGTAGCTAAAATAGACCAAACGCGCGGTTTCTACATCTGTCAACTGTCTTATCTTTCTAATACCATAAGCGGCCGAGCTTAGCCGCCCCGCAAGAGATGTTATATGTGGTCCCCATTGTAGTTTCTCGTCTAAAGTGATTCCTAGGAAAACCGTTTGATTAATAAATTACAGTTTTTCTCCATTCAGTATGAAATCACATTCGCTACTTCTAACATTAGGTAATTTAAATCTAATGCATTTGGTTTTTTTTTTCATTTAGTACCAAATTATTAACCGTAAACCAATCTTGGACCTGAAGAACAGAGTTATTCACGTCGTCATGACTTTGTGATCGTCGGTCTATTTTAAAGATCAATGATGTGTCATCTGCAAATAACACCATCTTCAGTTGATTTTGTAGTAATTGGGGTAAATCATTAAAGTAAACACGTGTTTGTACAAACACTTTTACACGTCAATCATATTTTTTTTAACTAGGTGAGAAATGTTTATATTTTTATACAATACATATACATAAGTTTTATTTTAAATAAAAAGTAATACTATAACTTTTTGCTAACAACAAACTTAATAACTAACTAAACTAAAAATAAAGCTAAACTCGTAATAAATCTAAAACCTGCGTCGACATTACGCTCATTTTCATACGGGAAAGTTTCCGAAGAGCCGTAATAAATAGTATAGGTGTATAGGGTTCTTGCTCTTCTTTTTAATTTATGTCTCAGTCACCGTTATTTGCCACAGGACATTATGCGTACAGTGGTAGTTCCGATTATTAAGGACAAGACAGGGGAAGCTTCTGACGTGTCCAATTACAGGCCTATTTCGTTGGCCACGATAGTCGCCAAGGTCTTGGACAGTTTGCTTGATCAACAGTTGGCTAAACACGTTCATCTCCATGACGCCCAGTTTGGCTTTAAATCTGGTTTATCCACGGAAAGTGCCTTTCTGTGCCTCAAGAAAACTGTTCAATATTATACTACCCGAAAAACACCTGTATTTGCTTGTTTTTTGGACCTGTCAAAGGCGTTCGACCAAGTGTCGTACGAAGTACTATGGGATAAGTTGCGGGGTGATACAATACTACCAAATGAAATTACATCCTTGTTTCATTACTGGTACAACCACCAGAGGAATAGTGTCAGATGGGCGGAGGCTCAGTCGGATGTGTATGAACTGGATTGCTGGTGAGGCAGGGGGGGGGGGTTAAGTTCACCACGCCTCTTCAATTTGTACATAAACCGGCTAATCGGTGAGCTTAGCAGCACCAAAGTTGGGTGTCATATTGACAACGTTTGTTTGAATAATATTAGTTATGCGGATGACATGGTGCTGCTAAGCCCATCGATCGGCGCTTTGAGGAGACTGGTGGCTATTTGTGAGTCCTATGCTGTGTCCCATGGGCTGAAGTACAATGTTATTATGTTTAAAGCGAGTGCCATAAACTATTCTGATATTCCCAGTGTCTTGCTCTGTGCCACTCCTTTAGCATGGGTGACTAAGTTTAAGTACTTGGGTCATTGGGTCACTGATGATCTTAAGGACAATATTGACATAGAGAGGGAGCGCAGGTCGTTGGCTGTTCGATGTAACATGCTGGTTCGAAGATTTGCACGTTGTACAAATCAAGTTAAAGTTACTATTTTCATAGCTTTCTGTCAGTCTTTGGACCCGTTTTACACAGAGAACATACAGCGATCTGCATGTCCAATATAATAACGCATTTAGGATACTGTTGGGGCTGTCGTGGCGTTGTAGTGCGTCCACAATATTTGCGGAGGCACGCACAGACGAGTTTTACGCCATAATAAGAAAAAGGACCGCCTCCATAGCCGGCCGGCTGCGCGCCACCATCAATGGTCTCCTGAATGTGCTCAGATCGGTGGGACTCCCCTATGCTGCGCCACTGGCTAAGAATCCATACCAGTAGATATTGAATGTATTATCTCCTTTTATTATTACTAACACTAGTTATTAAGTTATTTTGTTGATACTAACACTATGGACTCACTGTCTGAAATAAAGAATTTGAATTTGAAAAAATAGGTCTGAATTAAGTAAAAGTCTGTTTAGTAAGTCCGTATTCGTAAGTTCTCTTGAAATTTTTCGAGTAAGTATGATCTCGCCTTATAATTTTTATTGTTCGATTCGGCTGCCTTTTCGGATAGTCCCAAATATATAAAGCTAACCCTACTGTGCCACTTCAGTACCATGACTGAGGAATCTGTGGACGGAATTATCTATCCACATTTACATAAATTTAATATCTGACTATCTAATTCTAAATAATAATAATAAATATCTATCAGAATACCAGCGCTGCGGTATTTATTTTTTAAATATCGCAGCATAATGCTGAGATAGGAGCCTTTTTGGCATCGCACAAGTCGTTGTTATTGATTTTCTTTGTTGTTTTTTGTTTATTCGAAGTTTGGTTTTAAATGCTTTTTTTTTTACTTTTGTATTTCTTGTGCGTGTCCCAAATAAAATATTTTTCTTTCTTTCTTTAAATATTTTATAACAAAACAAAAACACAAAATTTAAACGTGTGGCACCCACGTGTGCAGCCGTATCCAGTGAGCCAGCATGGGGCTGTCCCACCTATCACACAATACACTCAGGATGCTGTGGGAGCTAGCACGTATTCTACCGAGAATGGAAGCGCACCGTTTCCGTATAATGGCATGAAAACCATCAACCCTGGCCTCGGTGAACATCCCGGAAGCGCTACAAAAGCGTGGTAGACCCAACAGCATCCTGAATACATTATTATACTGGACACGCAAGGTGACCCAGAGACTGCACGTGTAAAAAGACTGGCAGTATGCTCTGAAAAGGGTTATTTTGACTTGCGTCGTACAACTTGACTTGACGTTCGAAAAGTGCTGAATCTCAGCCTAGTTTGAATAAATGACTTTTGATTTTGATTTCAACGTGCAAATCTGCGGATCAATATATTACCTCGGACAGCCATCGCCCTGCGTTCCCTTTCTATGTCCAGGTCATCATTCAGGTCATGAGTGACCCAGTGACCCAGGTACTTAAATTTTGTTACTCTCGATAACGGAGTATTATTTATGGTCACATCTGGCACGTTAGTGTAACATTTGGTGCCAGCCTTGAATACCTAAATAATTCACATTTTTTTGCATTGTAGGCTGAGTCCCTGAGTGACCGCATAGTCTTCTCACATCTTTACAAGACGCCTGAGTGTGCTTCTAAACCCTTAAGGCGCAGATATATGATTTTAGTGACTTTTAAATTTGTTATTATGCCTGCAATGAATGCAAGTAAGTTACGCAAAAAATGTATGTTAAACTAGACCGCATACACATCAATTCTATCTGTGAATATTTTAGTATTGTAGTAAAATACTTTATGAAATAAATTCAGGAAGTAATGTCTACCCAAATATAAAAATCGAAATTTCTTCCAAACTACTAAAGATATTTTCATGTTTTTTTTTTGTATGAATAAACTATTTTGTTATCTATAATTCTATCTGTGATTTTTTTCAAATATTCATACTTTTATTACTAAAAATAAATATTCCCTATAAAATCGAACGGAACGGCATGCGGCGCTCTGCGCGGGCGACGGGCGGCAGTGTACCGCTGACCACTGTCACGGGTAGACGCTGACACTTTGCGCGACCGCTGAACTTACGTATTTTTTCGACAATATGGGTAAAACAACTAAAGTTCTGAAAGAGAAATGACGTATACATGAAAGAAACATGATAGGTACTGAGGTAAGTTTCTCATAATTATTATTATAATATAATGAGGTTAGCTAAATGTTATTTTGATAATAATTTGTGCGCGAGTATATTTATATTTATTTACGAGTAAGTACAAACTTAACTTCAGAACCGTATCAATTATTTTTTTTTTAGTAGGATAGGAAATAATACAGATTCCCGAAACGAAAATGCGGAGAGCAAGTAAGTACCTAATAAATTGTAGATTACCATTTATTATGGTTTGAGGACAATCCCGTTACAGCAGGTGTGAAACTTACCTAGCTTAAAAAAAACAGGTGTAGTACATTAATACGATTATGTTTTAATATTTTAGTTGTTGCGACCCGACGGAAATAAATAATGATAAAAATAATGACAGAACTGACAATGATTCCCAACATGAAAATGCGGAGACAGTGAAAGAACTGACAATGGTTCGTTATTTATTATATAAAATGTAGATTTACAGGTTTTGTTTATATTTCCAGGACCATCAACTGGAATGGAATTAAAGATTTTGGTTCAAGGCAAAATACAGACAAAGAAGAGACAGAGAAACAGGATGATCAAGACACTCGACAAGAGAAACATTTCGAAAAATGACTACATTTCTACGAAATGTAAAAAAAGTAATTAGTACAAACATAAACACGTACATAAATTCACGCCTTCTTCCCAAGGGGCAGGCAAATACTATAAAAAAAACAACCGACTTCAAAAAAAAACACTACAAAGTGAAAAATAACTTTAATTTTCGGAATTCGGTGGCAAAAAACCTAAAATACAAATCCAAAGGCACCGACTTACAAAAAAGTTTTTTATTCAAACACCATGTCACCTTTCACATACCTTATTCACATTTCCTGCCACCTACCACCTTCGTCTTATTCACATTTATATTCATCCCATTCATCTTATATGCGTCATCCATCACAGTCACTATGTCTTGCAGCTGTTCTGCTGACGCTGCAAGTAGAACTTGATCATCTGCGTAAAGAAGGCATTTGACAAGCCACTCATTAATTCTCTATCCACACTTACCCTCTTCTAAATCTATCAGACAACTATCCATATACAAGTTGAAGAGCCACGGTGACGCCACACAACCCTGTCTACCCCTTAACATGCAGAACCAGTCTGTGTATGCCCCATTTATCCTAACACAAGCATTGGAATCCTTGGATAAAGATATCAGTGCCCGTACCAAGCGCCAGTCCACACTATACATGGATAGTGTTGACCACAGTTCTTTTCTCCACACTGTCATAGGCATTTTCTAAATCAACGAAAGTACAGTAGACTTTCTTGTGCTTTGCCAGTTGTTATATATATGGCTATGCACCTTAAGGAGAAGATCTGTCCATACAGCCCATTCCCTCTCTAAATCCTGCCTGCACATCTCATATTTTCTCATCTGTCACTAAAGAAATTAATTGTTTTATTTTGGAATTAAAGATGAACGGCAGATTTCGTACCGCTTACCTTTTTCGTTGTTTTGTTATAGAATTTGTACCATATATTAAGGCAACTAAGCCATTTATTTTCATGTAAGTGTACTATTTTTAGAAGTTCTGATTAATTCATAATATAAAAAAAGATTTTAATAACTACACGTAATTTAGTCGTAAACTTAACGCAGTTATGTTGGTATTTAAGCTATGCTCGCCATGAGGGTATTACCCGACCTGCCCCTTCTTAGATGAAGTAATATTAAGAATTAATTATAAATAAATAATGTACTTATTAAAACTATTTAGGGTATTGTTTTATTTACCTACACTCAAAACCCCATCAGGACTTCATCATTTGTTGGACATAGGTATCTCCTAATGCAATCCGCTGAGTAGGTGCGATCCTCATCTCAATTTACCTACTTGATAGTAAGTAAAACTCTACAAAAATAGCGACGACCAATCTAGAACATATACTTTGTTACGGAAACAATGTTTATGTGCCTTTAACTAACAATCTAAATTGGTACAATAGTACATAACCTTAAAAAATAAAACTGGTTATAACTTTTACGTCCCAAGTTCTAAAAATCCAAGAATTTAAAAAGGGCTTGTCTATAATATTAACTACCAATTAAAACAAAAAATATCCCAAAACATGAAATTTTATTCACGGTACGAAATTCCCATACATGCCTGCCATTCGCCTTTGTGTATTTAGATTTTTGGCTTTTTATGTGAACAGCCGCACGGGCCAATCAATTAGGTTAAGCTGTTCTTGCCTGTACCCAGACTCCTCCGTGCCTCGTAAAGTTGCGAAAAAAAAAATCTGCTGTTCCCTACACTTATGTTCGCTTAACTCGTCAAAATGTAGGGAACAGCTGTTTCTTTTTTCGCGATTTCATGTTTAGTTCCATAGTAAAAGTTATTTATAATGATGAGTACAATGACCCCTTAAGAGGTTGATAGTGTTTAAAATTACACCCTGTAAAAACCAACTTATTCAATGCAAACTATTAAAATAATATAATATATTATATTACAATCTTATTTTATTATCTGAATATTACCTCATTTATTAACACTACATAAAAAAAAAATTGGATGATGATAAAAAATTAGCCAGGACAGTCCTCGCCAACTGAAACGTATGGTTACCCTACGTTACGTGCGTATGGTTGCGGGGTCGCGGGGGGTGACGCAAGCTCCTCCCACCCGCTCAAGGTCGCTGGTATTTTCCTCTTAATGTCTATATATTCTCGACCAAATCCAAGGAGTTTTTTTTTATTGTTTTTTAATAAGGGGTTTTTATCCACATGGATACGTCCATTGTACCTTATACTCTATTTACACACAATTACACTATACACCTATAATTGGCAATAGTTACACGATAAGGTTCCAATCCACAAAAAAGAAAATAAGGATGTTAGCATCGTTTCTAAAGGCTTCTACATACTGGCGCGACATGTCGCGACACAAAGGCACCGGTTGTAGCGCTACACGCGGTGTCTTTGTGTCGCGTCGCGTCGCGCGACAAGTCGCGCCAGTATGTAGGAGCCTTAACACGTTGTTATGTTTCTGTGCAATAGTTACACTTATGGACGCCCAAAACTCAAAGAAATGCAACCTTGAAAAGGTACATTTAATCAAATAACCTAAAGAGAAAAGGGCTAGGGTAAAAATATGACGATCATTAAAATATTTAACTTGATATCCGTCTAATTTATTCTTATGGTTTTACTTATGTCAAATAAACACGGACCGTGTTTATTTGACATGAGTATGTGACATTCAGCCAGACGGGAATCGTCAAATAATCATCAACGAACTATTTTATAGAATCTTAATTTAACTTTTATCTGCGCCTGCAGAGAACCTCAAGCGGCGTAAGTACAATAACCTAGTTGGTCATTATATTTTCGAGCCGTTTCGGGTTGAAACCTTCGGGCCGTGGGGTCCGAGTGCTCATGGCCTTTTTAAGGAAATCTTCAGACGGCTGGTTGACACTTCCCGTGACCCAAGTGTTGGCTTTTACCTTGGCCAGAGGTTAAGCATTGCCATACAACGTGGCAATGCCACCAGTCTCAAGGGTACATTACCAGTCGACAGCGATGTGGATGAATTTTTCGACGCCCTATTTTAGTTTGTGTATAGTTTTAGTTATTTTTATTTATTAATTAAATACATTTGTTTTTTTTTATGTACAAATCAATAATAATAATGACAATGTCAAAATTAAAATTATAAATATTTTATAGAATTAGTAAACAGTTATCATTAATTTAATATAATTCGACCTATAAGTACCATAAATCTATTTAAAATATACATGCATGTCAATACGAATTAAAATCAAATTATTTTCAAAATAGGAAACGTACGAGTATTAATACGTCAGCTATTGGAATCCTGTCCTTTGACATTACTGCATTTCATTTTTTCGATTGTTTACTTGATTCATGGTATTGCGTTTGCTACTTGAGTTGACGTTTGCTTTTTAGGATAGTTAACGACGACTATGGCCATTTTTTAAGGATTCTGATTTTACTTCTGCACACGATACCCATACTTGAACACGGACGTAGATTGGAACCGCCTAAACGATGACAGCTTTTTGACAAAGGACCTGAACTTGCTTTCTATACGACGCTGTTGTTGTTTTGGACTTGTGCCCCGTGTACATTTAAAAACCGGCCAAGTGCGTGTCGGACTACGCATAATAAGGGGTCTGTAGTTGGGAAGTAGGGATGAATTTATCCCAAAACCAAACTTACAATTTTAAGTTGTAAAACATGTTCTCTCATATGCCACGGTCAATTCTCCAACTTCAAACTTAAGTTGGTCGACTATTACTCGTTAACTTGTAAAGCCTACTTAGCTGTGATAGTTTTCCTTTTAATTTCATTATATATACTACTGCTATGAATTTTTTCACATCTCCATAAACAACCGTTTAGCTGGCAGGGGGGGCACACTTGACTGTAACACAAATTTGCACTTTAATACTTAATATTACGCAAGCGGATCCTTGAACCGGAAAGTGGTGTTCACGGACCTGTAATATTTTTAAACCACCTATATACCATGGGGTAGACGAGAAAAAAAAATATCATCCCCACATTAAGTGCAAGGGAGGTACCCTAAAAAAAATTGCACTTTGCAATTTGTCGGCGTGATTAATATGTACCTATGCCAAATTACAGCTTTCTAGTACTAAGTGTCTTTGAGCTACAGCGGGGACAGACAGACAGACAGACAAACAGATGGACATGGCGAAACTTTATGGGCTCCTTTTTTACTACGGAATTAATTCAGGAGGTATAATGAATGTACTCGTATCATACTCACTTATAACAATATAACAAGCTCATTCACCCGATGATAACGACAGACTTTTTGACTAACTCTACAGATAAATGAAATCCTTTTGAGATGTTTTGTTAGTTCAAGTTTGTTTAAGAAAGGACATTGGGAACTTTACTGTGGAACATCTCTCCACGGCGGACAATGATGAAACATATCTTATTTTAAAGCTTTATATCTCTATCTATGTTGACCTAAAGCGCATTATTGTGGCAACCCCCTATTGGGGGAGGCCTATGTCCAGCAGTGGACGTATTTTGGCTGGAATGATGATGATGATGATAATAATTTTTAAAGAAGGTGAGGTTTTTTATTAATTATCATAATCTAACAGATTTTTTATTAATTATCATAATCTATAATAAAAATATTATCCAAAAAGGCTGCTGGCGTTAGGTTGGTATCTTCATGTGGTGGGGATTGAAAGATAGTATATCATAGTCGCAATATGTGTACAACATCCCACTGTGCAGCGGCCATGAATACAGGAGCAGTAATCAGCCCTGGGGGGTAACCATCACCTCTTAAGGCAGTATTATTATAATATTACTTCACAGTGGGAAAGTGATGGAGCTATACAGGACGCTAAAGTAATATTGAAATAATACTGCTATAAGAGGTGATGGTTACCCCCCTGTAGTTCTTCGTGCCGAAATTAGATACCGAAAACAATGAATTCATTAGCTAAACTTTTGAAAAACATATTTTGCGCGGATTACAAATTTACGCACGCCTATTATAATATATATCGCCTTTTTTATGATAGCGATTGGGCGTAACTATGATGATTGATTCAATATTGTTGTGAAGTGTTAAAGTAAAAATACCTACTTAAAAATAAAAACCTCATTTTCTCAGCATTCCCGCAGGCTTCAGAAATAAAAATTGCACGTTGATAAAGTAGGTAATGGTATCTATAAACTCTGATTAGTTCGAAAAGCGTCCCAGGTAAGTAAAGTTCCCAGTGTCATTTAGTGCCAAACTTCTAATTTTATGTCCCCTGGTCTGTATAACAAACTCATTGAGTGTATGTAACAAAAGGTTTCAACTGAAGTTACTCGTCACCGTTAAGTTACCATCGCGACACACCATAGTGGGTGTCGGGAAATGAAATCATTTCGGTGGAAGTCAACTGTTACTGGCGAGGACCGACAGACAGGAAATTGTGGCGTTGACGAACAGTTTGTGGTGTGTAGTAATATGTAGTAAGTTTCTTGAAGATGTTTGAACTTGTTTGAAGTTTGTGGCGATCTAGTCATCACTATGCGCTATTATTCACTTCTAGCGACCTCCAGTTCGCACGGATTTACGACTAGTCAAAACATCTAGATCGCCACTACACTCTGTCGAGAGAAAATGTGAATTTGGTCAAAATGAAAATCCAAGATGCCGGCTGCGATTTTTTTACATATTTCGTCTTATCAGGACCAGTTTAAGGACGTTTTGATGCGGGTGTCGATTTCATAGTTTTCGAGGGTGCTAAAGCCGATCATGAGTTGAAAATGAAAATACAAGATGGCGGCTGCAAAAATTGTCAAATTTTTCGTTATGAACACCCATAAGGAAAAATTTGACAATTTTCGCAGCCGCCATCTTGTATTTTCATTTTAACCAAATTCACATTTTTTTTTCCACGTTTTCGTGGTTTTCGAGGGTGTTGAAAATGACGTTAAATGTAAATCCAAGATGATGGCTGCGAAAAATTTAAATTTTTTTCGCCGTTGATATCTTATTCATAGTTTTCGAGGGTGTTGAAGTTGATAGTGAGGTCAAAATGTAAATATTCAAGATGGCGGCTGCGAAAATTTTGTTTTTGTTTTAAATCATACGTGCAAAGGAACTTCGTTCCTGACGGAGGTTCCCCGACCCACACGTTTTTTATAATATTAATATATTATATGTACACAGAAACCTTCCGGAATAAATTATCTAAATGTTGGTGAAAAACCCGTATACTTACGTAGCGTATAGTTTAGAAGAGCAAATCGGTCACACAGACGTATACGAAAAGCAATTTTACTGTATAATTATCGCGTGGAAGTTCGAAAGGGTTACCGAGGCCCCTGGCAACACAGGCAACGGAAGGAATACAGGTCGGTTCTATTCAGCAAGAGTTTGACACACCCTCCCGCTCCGGCCAGAGCGGGAGAAGTTATT
The DNA here is from genome assembly GCA_905333075.3 of Atethmia centrago. Taxonomy (NCBI): domain Eukaryota; kingdom Metazoa; phylum Arthropoda; class Insecta; order Lepidoptera; family Noctuidae; genus Atethmia; species Atethmia centrago. Next base: position 27,721,178 of record HG995385.1, on the reverse strand, counting down.
TGATAATTTCCAATAAAATATATAGTGTATAATTATGTATGTATAATGTACCTATGTCTATAGATGATATAAATTTTGCATTTTAGCTCCATTATTTTGTAATTGAAACAGGAGCTATTTTCGACCCGTTTTGAAATAGCTAGAATGTATCATTTCTAGTTAAGTATCCCTTTTATGTTAACGTAACTCTAAATATGATAACTATTTGCTACTACGCTATACTGGTATCCTTTTCGAAATATACGTATAATAATCATAATCAGCCTATAATGTTCCCACTGCTGGGATACAGGCCTCCTCTCTTCGAGAGGGTGTGGGCAGTAAATCCACCACGCGGGCCCAGTGCTGGTTGGTAGATTTCGCACGTCTTCGAATTTTTGGTTCTAGGACATGCCGGTTTACTCTCGATGTTTTCCTTCACCTTTTTGAGACCAGTGGTGATAAAATAATTTACTCAAAACAAAGCGCCTGTCTGGGTTCGAATCTATGATCTACAACTCGTAAGTCACGGCCGTTACCACTGGGCCACCACACTCTCATAATAATAGTGAACAATAACAAAATATACCTACAGTGACACTTTGTCACCCCATCGGCAGCTAGGATCATTACTATTTATGCCACCGTGTTTGTATCCGAATGTCAACACATCTATAATAATAATTATTATAAACAGGTATTTCTTTGTATGTAAGGGGTAATATCTGGAACTACCAGTCGGATTTGAAAAAAATATTTTTGCACTTGACAGCTTAATTCTTGAGGAAGGTTATAAGCTATTTATTATTACACTAGAACCCTTAGGAGCTGAGTACAAAGAAAGAAAGCCAGAAAGAATGCTAAACGAACTAATAGCGCGGGCAGGCGATGCGATGCGACGGGGTGATGCGACGAAGTTGCGGGCAGAAGCTAGAAGACAAAGAATACATCATAGATTTAGTATATACCTAAATCTATTAAATAAATTGTTTGATTTGTTTGATAACCTTGACGTAATTGTAGTGAAAGAAGAGAAAGTGATAAAAATAGATGCATCGTAAATATTTGAAGAAACTTTTTATTTGGAAAATGTTTTTTTTTGTGTAATCGTGAGCTACAGACCTTGCTACTAACCTTACTGACTGTTATGATAACCTTTTCACCACGACATTTCATGTAACTCGAGGAATTCGGAATCCTCAAATAACACACGTCATGTCTGCAAGATATCACTAAGCATTAGAACTCTTTTGAAGATTTGACGACAAGACAGTGATCTTTTCTACGATGCCATTGTTGACCTTATTATCAGATTGTATTGATGTTTAAAACCGATAATTTGACCTTTACATTGACGCGTCAACAAGTCTCAACAACTATGACCTCGCTTAATCTTTCGTTCGACACTTCAGAGTACCTACAGCATCCGAGCAATCTGCTCGAGCGGTGACCAATACCGCCACGTTTCAAGATCAAAGCACTACAATGTATGAAGGAATTGATCGCGGCTTGTCCAAAGTTGGAGCAAGTAGTTAGAAACTCTTTGATGTTGGGGCCCGTAGTATATAACTGTGTTCTTGTGAGTTTTTTATAAAGGAAAGGTTCGTCTACTAAGAGTAAAATAGTTAAGAAATTTGGACTGGAGTGTTTAGGTTCAGCAATCGCTTTGATGAATGTAATGTAAACCCTCTGGTATACAGGGTGTAATTTTAAACACCATCAGCCTCTTAAGAGGTCATTATTATGAACAACTTGTACTATAGGACTAAAATGAAATCGTGAATAAAAACCTGCTGTTTCCTACATTTTGACGAGTAAAAGTTAGTTCAGTCAGATTTGGCCCCATAGTAAAAGTTATTCTTAATGATGAGTACAATGACCCCTTAAGAAGTTAGTGGTGTTTAATATTACAGCCTGTAGAGAAAAATTTAAAAGTTTAGGTTCAAAATCAGTAAAACCAGACTTTATAGATTTTGAGTGTAGGTTCTTTCTGAAACGATGAATACCACTAAAATACTGATAGAAAATGTCGTAAGACAATGAGGGGTAGGTTTATGAGCTACAAGATAGTTTACAAGCTGAAAGAGTATTTTTTATTTCATTATGGCACTCCAACGACTACTACATTTTTTGGGGTACAGTAACAATAAAACTTAAAATCTAGAGTAAATTCGTCACACACAGGTGTGCACAGCACTTACATATTTCATGTTTTATAATATGACATATAGTACTTATAGGCTAAAAAAGAACTACATGAAAACATTTTTTTTTATAAAAAAAAGAAAAGAATTAACTAAATCAATTTTGCTGCTTTTAGAGCAACAAAATAGATTCCCAAAGTTCTTATTTAAAACTTTCAAGATAGGTAGGTAGGTACTATATTGTTTATGTTGTGTTACGTGTACTAAGAATAATTAATATTTTTGTAGGAAATAGCATTGTTGTAGTAATGTAAAGTCTCAAGTTCGTACAAGATGAAAAACTCGGCAAGTCAGTGTGGACAAGTTTGTGCAAGATAATGAGTTCGAGCGTACGTCTTTCAGGTGCGTTTTGACTTGCTCTCTATTTGACGCTTACGCGATTTGACACGAATGAATTCATGATCATGTTGCAAGTCCAAAGATGTTCCTGATATTTTACTATTTAACGAGCTTGCACTTAGGTTGAAAGTTCATTTGCGTTTTGAAATTCGTTGGAGCTTGAACGATAATAACTCATATAAGTTCTCATTTATTTCAAGAGATTACAAAGTTATTACATAGCTAATAAGTGAAGTAAAGTGACTGAAAAAGAATTTACAAAATGCTGAGCTCCCTACGCGAGTTAATAGCGTAACCATACAATATCTGCAGTGTATGAAACATTAACAGGGTAAGTACCAAACAGTTTTTATTCGGCACAGCGCATCAGCATTGCCATACAGTGGGGCATACATTGTGGTTTTTTATTTAGGTAGTTTCTTATTTTTTTATTTGCAGGATTACAGAGAGTTTTATAATACCTACACGAAAAACAAATGCAGACAATACAGTTTGGACTACTTGAAGTTCGGATTTATTCCATCTCCATTAAATCAACACTGGCCGATGTGTCTCATATGCGAAAAAGTATTCAGTAACGATGCCATGAAGCCTTCAAAAATGGATGACCACTTATCAAGAGTACATGCTGACAAAAAAAGTAAGCCCTTGTCATTTTTTCAAGCACTTAAAGAAAAACTAGACAAAAGGCCATCCATAAGATCGATGTTTGCGTCATCTTCAATTAAAGACGATGATAGTTTACGAGCGTCCTATAATATATCTTTACTATCAGCGAAGTCGGGGAAACCCCACACAATTGGAGAGCAGCTTATCTTACCAGCCATTGCGGAGGTCCTTAACAATGTATTGCACAAACCCGCACATGATATTTTAAAGAGAATACCTTTGAGCAATAACACCGTTCAGAGACGCATAGACGAGATGGGACGCGATGTGGAAAACATTTTATGCAAGTTCTTACAGACCAACATATTCTCTCTCCAGTTGGACGAGTCTACATTACCCGGCAATGAAGCTCTGTTGTTAGGATATGTTCGATATATCAAAGATGAAAATATGTGCCAAGAACTGCTTTTTGCTACATATTTAGAGACTGATACCAGAGGAGAATCGATTTTTCAGGCCGTGGAACATTTTTTTACTGACAAAGCTATTTCATGGAAGAACATTGTTTCTGTTGCGACTGATGGTGCACCGTCTATGGTTGGTCGTCATCGTGGTTTTACAGTTCACTTAAAGCGACAATTGCCTGATGTACTGGTAATTTACTGCCTGATTCACAGGCAGCATTTAGTAGCAAAAAAGCTGAGTCCTAGATTGCATAAGTCTTTACAATATGTAATAAATGCTATCAACAAGTTTCGAAGCAATTCTTTGAACTCTCGGTTATTTGCTCAGAAATGTGAGGAAAACGACGAAGTCTTTACTCGATTACTTCTGCACACTGAAGTTCGCTGGCTATCAAGAGGCTCTTGCTTAGAAAGATTTTTAGCCATTTTCGAATCTGTGTTGGAGTTTTTACAAGAAAAAGATCCGAATTTGAAAGAAAATCTGAACAATTGATAATAAAACAGATATTTATTACTTGACTGATATCTTTGGAATGTTCAACAAAGTTAATTTGCAGCTGCAGGGTAACGATCTTAACTTGATTAAAACAAAATCAATAATATCGGCCTTCGTGGGTAAACTAATCCTTTATAAACAAAATTTAGGCAGAAAAGAATATTTGCAGTTTCTGCATTTGTCAAAATTACCAGAAATGCTTCAAGATGATGACATTTATTATATGTCACTCACTTGGACGCATTACACAAGGATTTTACGGAGAGGTTTGAGGATCTTTTAAATTTACAAATTCCTCAATGGATAATAAATCCGTACAATACCACAGCCATAGAAGAAGCCAATGTGATAATGCAAGAAGAGTTGATTACCATCAGCACAGACGAAGAGCTTAAGCAGAAGTTCAAGCAAGGCTATCAGTAGTTCTGGTTGCAACGCAACATTGAAACACAGTATTGAACATTGTGGAACATTGCTGAAAAATACCTTATCGCTTTTCCATCATCATACCCAGTTGAAAAAAGCTTCAGTGTGGTAACAAACATTTTGACGAAACAAAGAAACCGCTTGAAAATCAGCGAACGTGGAGATTTAAGGCTGCAACTCACCAATATTGAACCGGATGTAGCTAGATTGGTAGATCCATCACATTGAATGTTTTATTTTCTCTTTGCGAATTAATACTTTTTTAAATATAATTTCCTACCTACTTAAGATTCTTTATGTACCTAATTAGTAATAATCATTATAAATTAAACTTGATATTTACTGAATTGTATATCTTTTTATTTTGTTAAATTTTGATGAGAAAATGAAGTCAACTTTACTCACTTAAAACCAAGTGCAAAGTTTTCCAATTGGTACCTTAGTACCTCGGTATTTTTATCAATAGGAATAAACTAAAGATAGGCTCCCTTATTCATAATAGTCTGCTAACTTAAAGCATTGCTAATTCTCACTCTCTCTTCTTCTATTGACCTAAGTCAGAATGAAAAATAACACTCTTGGGGTTGGTCTTAAACGTAGGTAATTTGGCCTAAACTAAAAGGGCATAATTTCACCATTTTTCACATTAAGATACGGAAAAAGGACTCAATTGACTTTGATTACTTTGAAAGGTCACAAATGTTCAGATGTGGCTTTTGTTTTATTTATTTTTTTAATATTTTGTTAAATAAAAAGGTCCATCTGGTCCATATTAAAAATAAAAGGCATATGAGCCAAATGTGCCTATTCTTTTTAATTTTTATCCACAATACGCTGATTTAATGAGTTTAAAAGAAAAGACACAACTAGTCAGATGTGCCTTTCTTAACTAGTATTTTTGAAAAGAGATGAAGTGAGGGGGTCGGTCCCGAAGCGAGTCGTGTCAGTTGTGCCTTATGTGTAAAAGCGAGACCACGCTTCAAGAGTTTAAAACTGTTGTGTTCTGCCCGCGACTTATTGTTTTCAATCAGAGTTTTGTTCCTGTAGGAGACAAAAAATACATTAAACTGGTCAAACCTTAGCAGTTTTATGGAATGAAGCTACTTCAGGTAGAAAAAAGGAAGACATCATAAGTTGGTTCAGAGCATTTTTCCTGGAAAACCGACATTTGAAGCACGTGATTTATGTTTGGATAACTGTGCGGCGCAAAACAAAAATTGGGCGCTATATTCCTATTTAGTTTATTTAGTAAATTTTTCAGACGTCAGCTTTGAAAGTATTAGACTGCGCTATTTGGAAGTGGACCACACGTTCATGGCTGCAGATGAGTTCTACCACAGAGTTGAACAATCATTAAAAAAGTAAAAACTTGTATATGACTTTGAGGACTTCTGCAAATCTATATCCGATACCAGGTCCCGCACCATTGTAAAGAAAATTAATGCTCAAGATTTTTATGATTTTGAAGACTGTTCCTCAGTATACAAATTGCAAAACTCAACTCCTCGAGCACCATTACCAAAACCATACCATTACCAAACCACCAATAACCACCAATAACCACCAAACCACCAATAACCACCAATACCAAACCACAAAACCAATACCAATACCAACCACCACCAAATACTATACCGAATACCATTTCTGAAGCAACCTTCCGGAGGAGATTTAAATTTCTTATGTACAAAAATAGTCACAATTCAGAAGAACACTGAATTAGATTTTCTGAAACTGAAAAATATTAAAACTGGTATTCCATCACCACGCCAAAAGCTTGTACCAAGAGGTATCGCATCTGAAAGAAAGTCTGCAATACTCACCAAGCTTGGCCACTCATGCCCACTAATAGAAGGGTTTTTTGGGAATCTTTACCAGTAAAGGATGGTTCTGCTGATCTCACTCAAATTCATGATGACTAACCAGAGTCAAATTAAGCAAGACTGATTTATAATCTGATTATTAAGTTTAATAGATATTTTGTTACTAATGACTGATTTTGATAAAATATTTAATTATATAAATACACGGTACTATTGATCTCCTTGTGATACTCAAATGTAAAAGGTGCCATCTCATTGATAAGGAATAATTATTATTTTTGGTAGGATTGTTTAATAAATAAAACTTATTTTCAGTTAATTATTTTTTATTTAACCTGAACAATTTATTTAAGAAAGGAGTTTATAGGTAAAGTAAAACTAAGTCATTAGAACTTATGAAGTATTTTCTTATTATTAAAAAGCACAACGGATCAAATGTGCAATAGTGTGTGTAATATTTTTAATTTTAACACTAAATACTAGGAAGAAAGGTCACATTTGGTTATTTATGCCTTTTACTCGTATACTTAACAATCATATTTTTACATAATTTATTTTACTAAGTTGAAAATATATAAAATAAATAAATTATTAGTATTAAATAGTTTTGTAGGCATCATGTTAATATAACTTCTTTCATTAACACATTTTTTATAAAACAACGATTTGTAGGTATATTTTGCCGAAAAACAGCAAAATATTTTAAACCCAATTTCCTTAAAATTTACAAAATATTAGATATGCCTTTTTACATTGCGACGGCAGTATCTGGAGTAAACACACACAATCCAATCTGACAGTACCATCTATAAATGATTTAAAAATTGGCACCCTCCCAAAACATCGTCAATTCCATAGAGACAGAAAGACAGATTCCTCTCAAAACAAATCGCTGCAAATTGCTTGTGAAATTGGCATGTCTGTCTGTGTGTCGGCACTTAAGATTCCTTTAGATGTTAATGAGGGATTTGGGGAGAAGTAAAAAATGCATTAAGGAGAGAAGGAAGCTCTTAGTAACATCGGCTTAGTTAGGGTTCCCTAGTAAACAAGGAACCCTTATAGTTTCGCCATGTGCGTCTGTCTGTCTGTCTGTCTGTCCCCGCTGTAGCTCAGAGATGCTTAGTACTAGAAAGCTGTAATTTGGTATGGGTATACATATTAATCACGCCGACAAAGTGCTAAAGTAAAATCTTAAAAAACAACTTTTATTAGGTTACCTCTCTTACACGTAATGTGGGGATGCTATTATTTTTCTCGTCTGTCCCATGATGTGAGGTATAAGTGGGCTTTACAAGTTAACGAGTAATAGTCGATCACCTTAAATTTACAGTTTGAGAATTGACCGTGACATATATCGATGTATGGGAGAACATGTTTTTCAACTACAATGTTATGTTTGTTTTTGGGATAAATTCATCCCAACTTTCCAGCTACGGAACCCTTCATTGTGCGTGGTCCGACACGCACTTGGCCAGTTTTATTTTAGAATTACTTTGTTGATTTGCATCATAATCCCAGCGACGGGATTATTGGGAATGGGTGTGTAAGTTGTTTTGTTTATTTACTTTGCTATAATGTTATAGCATTAAGAACCAACTCACATAATTGTTTATGTATTAAATTAAAAAAATTACACACAAAAAATGTACAAAGGCGGACTTAATGCCTTACCAGTCAACCAAGGGTGGTGAAGAGATTTGATGGCAGGTGCTCTGTTTGAAAGGAACAAAGAGAATTCTTTATTAACATTATATCATAATGAATTATAAATAAAATAGGTACACAATAGTCTGTTTTTTTTATTCTTTAGTAATTCTAATGGTTTGATATTTATATTTATTCGATATCATAGAATTTCTGTTTAATTTTGGAATTGAATATTATTTGCATGCCCATGAGACGGTAGAATATGGAGGACTACTTTTTTAACAAAATATCTAAGTACCAATTACCCATGTTTGCAAAAATAAATAATTTGATTTGATTTGATAAATAAAAAAATAATAATATATAATAATATATAAAAAAATCATTCAAATTTAATTAGGCACTTTAAAATCGTGTGAAAACTTTGTGTGCAAAATAAATGCTCCTTACGCTATTTGATTTATATTTTAAGACACGCAGAAAGTTTAGTCCGAGCATTCGGAAAAAACTTCCTACAATTTTAAAATCTGTTTTAGTATTTTTTAATTATTTAATGTAAAATCACGCTTTGCGATTATATTTATTTGTGTCGTGTTTCTCTCGTACACACATACATACATCAGTTATAATAATATAACATCTCATAATGTTGTGTTTCCAATTACTTTGTCGACAAATTTAGCATCCACAAAAAAAGCCCTGTGACAGGGGTTCACAACCTACGGGTCATGTTACTAAGAGTTATTTATTATTCCCTATGAAACTATTAGATTCTCCCGAACTGCCGCAGGGCTCGTCCGGGAAAAATTATGAAAGAAAATGTATTATGTATGGAAACCTTGTTATTGGGACTCATTTGTAAGTACGGAATATATTTTTTATTTCTCATACTCAGAAAGTTGTGTTTGTTTGATCCAAGTAGCGAGTGGAAGACGCTGCTCCCCACCTTTGGGCGGGAAAGACTCTCTAGGTCAGGAAAGAACCTTAAAAATACCTAACTTAATTTGGTTAGGTAGTATATTTTATCGATATTTTTCTAAAAATATCTATTAAAATAAAATAAAAATGCGGTATTGTGAAGCGGGACGGCCCGCGGCGATAACGCGGTGTGTTCCATATTCAAAATTGAAAGAAGACTAATTTGCCGGAACACTAACTCTGTAAGTTGTATCGAAACATAAAATCACGGTTTTATAGACTAATATTTAATTAAAAATGAGTTCAAGCGATTCTGAAATGTTGACCAACAACTATTTTTTACTTTGCTTATATTCGAAATGAAAAGTAGGGTTGTCACGGATGAAAGTCAGCAATTCTTACTCGGACCATAGCTTCGCTGCGGTCGGGCGTCTACATACCTCGTATGGGAATTGATTCCTTTCGACCCTTGTATAACAAGTTACTATAAAGCTATCTATATTCGACTCCACCTTCCAGAAAAGTTTTTCTGGGAGGAAAAGTAACTGAATAAGCTATTACTAACTGTGTTGCTACTGCACCTATTGTGTACGGTCAAGAAGCGATAAAGTTAAGCAATTTTCAAACAAATTCGTTTCCAACATAGCGGGCGGATGATATTTTTTGGAAATATCATTTTCATTCAAAATGTTGGCAATGGCGTATTCGGAAAAATAATAAGGTGTAAGTAAAAATGAACCTTAAATTTCCTTAACATTATTTTTATTTTACTATTATTTTACTTTATAACTGGTGTTTAACTCTATAAGCATACATTTATATCCAGTTTTTAATATTACGGGTTTCGAAAAATATTATTTGAAACTTTTCAGAGTAGCTACTGTAACATTCAGATGAGTGCTGGATAAACGACAATAAGCTTGCTCCAGTAAACAGCACTTTGTTTTTACCTGTATTGTCCCACTGCTGGGCAAAAGTCTCCCCCTCAGATTTCTACTCTTCCCTGGTGTAGCCTTCTCCGACCAATCTCCCATAGACGCCTGTAAATCATCACACCAGCATTTCCTTGGCCTCCCTCGGTGACGACGCGCGTCTTCTGGTCCCACTGCCTGAGGACTCTAGCCCATCTGTCCCGATGTATCTTACATACATGGTGCATCCAATCCCACTTCAGCCTAGCAGGCTTGTTGCCCATATCGGCGATTTAACTTTTGGAGCGTATCGTGGTATTACGTATTCGGCCGCGGAGCTTAATATCCAATACGCTACACTCCATCGCCCCTTGGCAAACCTTGAGTATGAACTTTTGAGACTCAGTCAGGGCCCAAGTTTGCGCTTTAGGGATAAAGGTAGGTCACCCTTCACCAGCGACCTCATGGACCAGTAGCACTTCCAGGCGTTCTCAACACAATTTTCCTTGTCTTGTCTGTTTTCGGAGCATACTCTCACATACACTACTGCATAATCCACATAAAATACAAACGTTAAATCATCAACGAAACAATATAAGTTAAACAAACGTTGTTCAGTTGCTCTTCCCCTGTCAAGCTGCCGGCAGCACGGGCAGGGGTTGTCAACCCTTGTGATTAGTATCACGGCGACTGATCGAGTCGTCAGCGGGAGTTTCTCACTGCGGTCCACAGGGAGAAAACTACATTGTTCTGTAATCATTGAGTTTGGCGTTCATTTTGAAATACGGGTGTAATTGGAAAACTGTAGGACTCGTAAACGGTTCCGTTGAGATAGGTATACAATTAGAATAATTGAGTGATCACGTAAGACATCATAATATGCTTCTACAAAGAGATATATATATATATAATATGCTTCTAAAACTTTTTAAATAATACTACCTCAGTATTTCAGTATCACGGCTTCAAAATTTGTATTGTTCTTTCCGGTTATTAATAGCTGTATAGAATTATTTAAAAATATATTCAAAGTATTGTTCAAAGCAAAAATTGAAAGTTCTTGTTAATCATTTAAGTTACTTCTTTGATGAAGTTCAGTTAAATATTGAAGTTAGTAAAGAGAGTCGAACTCAAAGACTAGCAACTAATAAGAATGTTTCACTTGTTATTAAAGACACTTGTATTGTATGCGCGGGAGATTGACTGCAAATATTAGTTTTGTTGACATGGGATGATTGATCGGACATGTTACGTCACAATGTGTTATAATATCTGTAAAAGAAGTCTTATATAGACGTGCAATGGTCTGTTTGAATGGCATTGTTGTGTAACCTTATTATAATGTATATTTTTTCATTTTGAAAAAGCAGAGAGCATGTGTACAGGATTGTAGTCTATTGATGCAAAAATACTGTTTTGAAAATCACACACACTCTTTTGAAAATGTAAAATGGTGGTAATGTTTAAATTTATTTTTAATTTATTTTTAAAGTTTTAATTTATTTTCTTTTTTATTGCACATCAAATAATTACAATTAAACTGTTATTTGATATTGGGCCATAAGTGACTACTTTTGTGGCTATGTTTTAAAGACAGAATTAATTGCTATGGATTGACTGAATGTCTATTAGCTGTGTTCAACGGATAACTACAAGTAATCATTAAATGACAGCCAAAAACCGGTCTTATACTAAAAACGCAAAGATATTTCTAACCCTCTTGAACGATGCAGAACATGATCATTTGATTAAATCAATAAAGATAAATCAACTATCTCAATGTATCAAAGAAAGAAGACATACTTTGTATGTAATACTATGTGAAATGTAAACAGAGGGAGTATCGGAGTGCCGCGGAGGGCTCACACAGAATACATATGTTAAGCAGGATACAGGCGGATAATGTGATGACATAGTATGGGGAATAAGGTTCAAGGTAAGGATCAAGTTGACTTACTAATACCATGTCATCATGCGTAAACTCGTGTATTGACACGAATATTTCACAAGGTATTTTTAAAACTGTCAAATCGGACTTCTTAGATTGCTAAGAAGTCCGATTTGACAGTTATAAAAATACGTTGTGAAGTAATGGGAAAAAAATCGGTTGCTATAAAAACCGATTCTTGAAACATATCGATTTATCGTACTTAGAGTTTGTAATTGACAATTTATCTACATTGCTTATAATTGATTCTCAAGGAATATTGTTTTATTTTACGTAAATATAGACTATACATACGTAAAATATAGAAATAACCAATAACGGGAGACTACTACTACAAAAAATTGAGGTTAAAATAATATATTTTGTCAATATCATGGGACTCCGGCCTTTTCAACCAAATCATTTATATATGGACATATTAAATATCAGTATAAAGCGATAATATTTAATATTAATATATTAAATATCATATACGTGACCAGATTTTGTTTACATAAAATATGTTTAAACATTTAATAATACAGTAATTATACGTTTCTCTCTTTTTTAAATTTAATGTTTGTAAAAGTATCAATTGTTCAGAACATCGATTTTATTCGGTCTTATAACGGTCGCAATAAAACTGCAACGAACCCAAATACATGCCATAGTAATAACGTCCTGTCGGAATATTAATCAACGATTGATTCGTGTTTTTGAGTGCATGTTTTCAATATAAAGTGAAACTTGGTGCTTACGAATGGTACTTACGTATTGTTGTATATAAATAACATTATATTACTTAATTAGGATTATGAATTTGATTTATCGATTCCTTACGTAGACGTTTATACAAAGTTATCGCGGCATGTATAAGAAAACAGTAGCTGGCAGATTCGGCTCTCCGATTGTACAACAGTTTGTGCGGAGGTTGATTTTTACTAACACTAGGCAATAAGTTATTTTTTGTATTTTACTAACACTATATGGATATTTGGTGTCCGAAATAAACTAATTCTATTCTATTCTATTCTATAATGAGAAACGTCAAATCGGACTTCTTAGATCGTCTTGAGTGTAGTTAGATCAACCGTTCTTTTTTTATTCTAATTGAACAGACGGCTGTGCTGCTGGGAAGTTTGTTGCGCCACTTCTTCTTCCCAGCAAAAGCACTAGGAATTGGTGAAGGGTGGGCGTGTTGGGGGACTGTCTTATGTAATTTTGACGTTCGAAAAGTGCTGATTCTCAGCCTAATTTGAATAAATGACCTTTGATTTTGATTTTGAACTAAGAAAGTAGTAGTATGCTTCTATATATCAACATAGAGAACTTTGCCTTCCAACCCTCCTTACGACTCTTAAACATTTGCTTTCCCTTCAGTTAGTCCATATTCGTTCATTTCGGTCTATCTCTTTACCTTTATTTTATAGATTTCTTACTGATACAATACCCTGCCGGGGTCGCGGGAAGGTACTTATGGGTCACCGAGGCCCCCGCAACACAGGCAACAGGAAGGAATACGGGTGGGTTTTAGTCAGTAAGAGTCTGACACACCCTCCCGCTCCGCCCAGAGCGGGAGAAGTTATTTGATGATTTCCCACCCTCAAAAAAAAAAAAAAACTTATTAAATCTGTATTCTCTCTATATGCGTCAACATCTTAAGAATTAAGGTTGGATAGGGTAAGTAGGATGGTGCCTGCCTTTTCTTTTTTTTGGGTGAGAAATTATAAAATAACTTCTCCCGCTCTGGGTGGAGCGGGAGGGTGAGTCAGACTCTTACTGACTAAAAGCCACCCGTGTTCCTACCGTTTCCTGTATTGCCAGGGACCTCGGATCCTTTTCAGACTTTCCCGCGATCCCAGCGGGCATCGGCCCTAGAGGACCCCTACACTTGTGCTGCCATCTCTTTAAGGCGCGTGTGAAACACAACCCACCGTCGACCTGAGCCTGGTCCTTATCGGACGGCGAGCTACCCATTGCTCACCGTCCACAAACACGCGACTACGGAGGATGATACCTGCCTGGAATGACATTCCTGATTAAAATACAAACTCAACCAATCGCTCTCCATAAAATGTGCGCTATTAGTTTAGATAGTATAGGGTACGTACCCTATACTGAATGAGTTAATTGAATCGGACTACGTTGTCTGTTAACAGACGTCTGTTAACAGACAACGTAGTCCGATTCAATTAACTCAGCCTACCGTAGTCTACTGCTGGACATAGGCCTCTTCCGGACTAAGCCACAACACTCGCCACCGCCACTGTCCTCTGCCTTCTGTATCTAGTCTGACCCAGCCACCTTCTTAAGGTGGTCGGTCTATCTAGCTGGCCCGCATCCCAGACTCCGCTTGCTGACACGCGGTCTCCACTCCAGGACTCGTCTGCTCCATTGGCCGTCGGTCCTTCGACAAACATGGCCAGCCCCCTGCCACTTCAGTTTGCTAACTCTGCAAGCTATGTCGGTAACATCGGTTCTTTTCCAGATGATTTCATTCCTGATTTTATCCTTTAAAGAGACTTCGAGGACAGCCCGCTCCATAGTGCGCTCAGTGACCTTGAATTTGTAGACCAGGCCGACTGTCAGCGTCCACGTTTCGGCACCGTATGTCATGACGGGCAGGATGCACTGGTTGAAGATCTTACTATTCAGACACTGTGGGATAGGCGACGAGAAGACTTGACGAAGTTTTCCAAACGCCGCCCAACCCAACTGGATCCTCCTTATTTTAAAGTTGTGTCGACCTACCTGGACGAATTGCATAATTTCGAGAAGCGACTCTTCGATGTGGATTGGCCTTGGCAAGACGTACGAATTGTACTTGATCTTTGTCTTGTCCAAATTCATGCCGTGGCCAACCCGCCGAGAAGCTGCATTTAGGCTGTGCAGCATCTGGCCTAACTGTTCCAGCGTAGTCCAATTAGTCCAATCTTATTAGGACTTATTGATATTATATTATTATTAGGACGTTTGGTGTTGAAACACCAGAGCCATGGGGTCCGAGTGCCCACTTACACATAATCAGTCTACAATGTTCCCACTGCCGGGACACAGACCTACTATCTGTGAGAGGGAGTGGGCCGTAATCCACCACGGGGGCCCAGTGCGGGTTGGTAGATGTCTTCGAATTTTTGGTTCTAGGACATGGTTTTCTCACGACGTTTTCCTTCACCGTTTTGTGCCCACTTACTTTTTCGAAACAACATCGCCAAGCAGTTGGTCGAGTCTTCACGTGACCCGTGGCCAGCCCAGCCTTATGACCTATTCTTGGCCAAAGAATCAGCATTGCCATACAACGTGGCAATGCTGCCAGACTTTTGGGCACTTTTCCTTTTGACAGCAATGCGGGTGAATTTTTGATGCCCTTTGATTCCCTTTTTTATATAGGTACTTGTACATATTATTTTTATTGTGTCTTTGACATATCTCGGGACCCTGGGTCTCGGACCTTTGGGAGTCGTACGAGTGGCCGAAGCCAACTCGCATAGGCCCGTTAGAAGCTTTAAATTATTATTTTAAGACTATTTGCTATTAAATT